>CM046881.1:331238725-332438725 GCA_025667525.1 Glebionis coronaria | reverse complement strand
GGTGATGAGTGAATTTTTTGTTTGAGAAGTATCTTGTTTGGAAACAAGGAAGTATGTGGAAGAGGAATGTGATGTATTCCCAACTCAGGTAATTAGTGATAGGGTGGTTGAGGAGAAATTGAGAGATCTGTTAATGACTCGAGAGTATTCTAAAGTTTTCCTGAAATTTTTGCAAGGTTGTTGCCGCCTTATGAAATAGAGTTCGTGTCGATTGAGTATTGTGAGCGATAGGTGTAGTGCTTCTGCGTTTCATTGTGTAGTGCTTCTTTGTCTTGTTGAGTAGTAATTGTATGCCTTATCATTTGGCACCGTCAGAGTGGAAGAGTTATTCGGTCAACTGCGAGAAGTGATGGATAAGAGATGTATTATATTAAGTTTCGTTGCAATGTTAATCACCTGTGTTGTTTGTCAAGAAAGTTGGATTGTTTTGGATGTGTATTGATTATCGAGAGCTTAACAATTGACAGCCAAGAATCGGTATCCATTACCGAGGATTGATGATTCCTTTGATCCTTGCAATTTGTCTGGATCCAGTGTGTACTCAAAGATCGCTTTGAGATCTGGTTATCATTATCTGAGAGTTAGGAAGGAAGACGTTCCTATAGTTGTTTTTCGTACTTGATGTGGGTACTTTAAGTTTCACGTGATGTTTTTGGATTGACGAACGCGTCTGCCATATTCATGGACTAGGTGAATCTTGTGTCTAAGATGTGCTAGGATGAGTTATTCATTATATCTATCGAATATATTCTATTTTATTCCAAGAGGAAAGGAGGAACATAAGTAGCATATGAGGATAATTTTTGGGATGGTTAGAAAAAGAGAAACTGTATGTAAAGTTTCCTATGTGTGAATGTTAGTAGAAATATTTGCATTTTAAGACAGTTATTTGACAACAAAGGTATTCGTGAAGATCTTGCCAAGATTGAAACGATTAAGGATTGGTCGGTACCAACGACGCTGATGGAAATCTGTTAATTCCTTGGTTTAAGCTGGGAATAATCAGAGGTTTATCGAAAGGTTTTTACTGATTGTTAAACCATTGATTAAGCTGACTAAGAAGAATTGGATGTGTGAGTCCCACTTATACATCTAAATTGTACGTTTCGAGATCTGATCCTTATTAGATGAGGAAGTTATATTCTGAACACTGAAGGGTAGGTTGTGTTCTGCACCGATGTTGTCATTATTGAAAGGATCTGAAGTATTTATAGTTTGTAGTGTACTGTGATGCGTCTCATAAGCGTTATGTATTTTTGGTGTTTGCTTTGAGAAATATTACTTTTATGAATCAAGTGTGTAGTGATAAAGGATCATAGAAGTTTCTCCATAATTAATTTCTTGGGATGACAAAGGAAATGAGTAGGGGATTACCAACTATATATGTTTTAAATATCTAAGAATGTTGATGATTATGACTGTGAGTGATTATGACTACGAGATTCGCTACCATCCGGGAAAGGCGAATGTGGTAGCTAATGCACTTATTTAGGATAAAAAAGGGAAAATCTTTTAAGATTTGAGTTTTGATAATGACAAGAAGTGTGGGCTTGATAGCAAGGATATGAAATTTTAAGTTAGTGGTATGAATTGAGAAGGATATCAAGATAAGTGATTTCAACATTTCGTTAAACTTATGGAAAGGATTTTGTTGTAACGCCAAGTTACGCATGGTATATTGAGCAATCCTAACATACCTAAGTTGAGAGAGTGAAACTTAGTATGAAGGAATCTCACAAGTCAAGTAATCGATACGATTTGGTTTGGGTAAAGATGAAAGTTGAGTTGGGTATTGTGTGTTATACAGAGACTGATGGACAGAGTGAAAGGATGATTCGAACATCGAACGATATACATGTGCGTGTGTGATTGACTTAGAAATTGTTGGAATTTTTATATGATGATGATTACCATGCTAGTAGTAGTAAGGTTGTACTATTGATGGTACATAAAGAACTTCAATTTGTGAAGGTTAAAGATAGTGAGTTATGGACGTAAGATTAGGCTTTTGGTGCATTGCAGAAATATAGGTGGAATTGAATGAGTAAACTAGAAGTGATATTGGAAATATTGATAAGATTGTATGGGTTAGAGATTGTTTATTAAGTAACAAGGAATTGTCAGAAGGGTTATGTTGGCAATCGAAGGAAATTGATGGAGTTTGAAATTTGTTTTGAGAAGAACAAGGAAGGCATTCACCTTTAAGATAAGTTTCTTTTGAAAGAAAGAACTGTGAAGAGTTATTATGAGGACGAAACATAATGAGAATTATATTGTGAAGATACAAGAATTTCAGAAGTGGAATCTGAAATTGTGAAGGAAGCATGAGGATTTCTTTAAGGAAAAGAATTCTCTTTTGTTCTGGAGGTATGGGATGTGAGTATAAGAGGGGCCGAGCGCCGGGACATCGCTTTCTTTTAGGAGGGTAGGATGTGACAACCCAAACCCGAGGTCATTTTTTTAATATTATATAATATTATTTTTACGAATGATTTTGAAGTTTTTGATGAGTTTGAATGATATGACGATTGATGGTTTTATTTAAAACTGACGTTGGAGGCCTTATTTTTATCTTTTTACTAATAGCGAGGATTATTAGTGACCACGATATCGACGGATGCCCGAAATTTTATGTTTTATCATTTGTTGTCTCAATGTTTATATTTTTGACGTTTTTATTTTAAGTTCGTATTAAGTCGAACCGGGATCATACTATCATCATATTTTGAGTGCGTTTTAACTTTTGAAAAGTATTTTTACGAAACCCGAGCCTCGTAAAAAATTTCAAAATTAACAATTTACATTTTCTACCTTGTAAACTATTTACTTGCATTTTGGACCAAAACTATCACGAATTGGCAAAAACTACCCCTCCACCACCACTATATAAGATTTTTCCACTATCTATTTTTAATAATAAAATCATTTTCATCATAAAACTTCATCTCTTTCTCCCTCCTTTGCTATTACCGTCCACCACCACCTCACAAAACACCTTGATCATTCAATTTTTACTTTGAATCTTCAAAAACAAATTATAATCCCATCTTGCAAATTCAAAGAGGAACATTTTGGTATAATTTTTACCCACATGCATTAACTTTTCAAAAAGTTTATTTTTTGATGAACTAGTGATGTTTGATCCATTTTTATGATGGTACATATGTGTTATTGTTATTATATATTCAAGAATTGTTGGTTACATGTTCATTATTTTTGAGTGGGTAATTTTTGTATGATCATTCAAAAGTTTTATGGGTTAGTTAAGTTGTTGGTAATGATATTAGGGTGATATTAGGCATACGAGAATGATTAAAATGTGGTGAAAATATAATTCTGAATGATTTTTAAATATATATTTTTAAACAGATTATTAAACTTAATTTTCTAAAAAATGAGTTTGTGTTTGAGATGAACTAATTATATATTGTTGTAGAGGATGTTTTTAGCTTCGTTTTGGTATAAGGTAGGGCTTCTAGCTCCAAACGAGCGAAAAGTTACGTTAGTTTGATTATTCGTGTACCGGGAGACGAGTATTGTCACAATATATAATTGTTGTCGATATTTGGATCGAATCTCAGGGATATAAAATAGATTTTAAAATGAGTCATGGACTGATTTTGAATGATAAGTATGATGATGTTGAGTTATTTTCAAAGTTGAGTGTCGGTTTTGTAACCGCAGAAAAATAAATGGTTTAAAAGACCATATGAGTTGTTGACATAAAACTGTCCGGTTTTTGTAGTTCAAAGATGCGTCGGGCAGGGAACTTTAAAAGTAAAATCTTTTTATGGGCTTTTAACAGGTCTTTCTATATATAGTAACTGACATTTCTGATTTGTATCATAAGTATTTGATGTGTTTAAGTGGGGTAAATGAGCTCGTACATTTGGTATGTACCGGCAAATTTTTATCGAAAGAATTAACTAATAGAATAAACATATAGAATTAAGTAAAATGTCACTTGTATTGTTTTCATTTTGGGTTGGGTGTGATTTTATGATTTTGAGTTTGATGTTAGTAAGTATGGATTTTATTCGAGTTTATTATTGATGAACTCGCCTTATTTGATAGGTTGCGGTTTTTGTGTTTATTGGGCATCAACTATCGTCGAAGGTCGTCTTGCTACTGCTATTACTCCAGGTGAGTCTATAGCTCGCTTTTGTAATTGTGTCGAATGATTTTAAAACCCGCGAGAGGGATACATGCTATTTGAAAGTAAAATGAACACAAGTCATGATTGATTGTTTGGACCTGAATGTTGCCTTGTTGCCTTTGTTGTTTTGAATTGTATAAGTACGTAAGTTGCAAAAGTCCCTAAATTCATGAGCCGTTAACTATCTTCTGACTTGATGTTGTGAGTTGGGAATATCCTCTTATTCTAATAATAGTACTATTGGGCTGACGACCCTATCCAAGACCACGGCATTACGCTGAGTAACCCGCTGGGAAGGATAATTTTACAAGAATGAGAATGTGGTATACTAGCAACTGATACCCTTGTAGGTGCACTGGAATTCATCTAGTTCCGCCGGCTTTACGCGTGGGTGACTAAGTTAAGGGGTCGGTGTCATGAGCTTAATACAATTCAATAGCTATTGCTATATACCAGAATGCCTGACTAATAGATTGTATGCACACAATTCTATTAAATGATCTTGATTGATTTTTCTCTTGTATTCAAATGTTGATTTGGAAAACCTATAGACTCGCTCAACCGATGTGTTGATGATTTTAAGCATGTATTTCAGGTATTGAAGACGATGAATTGCGGAGATTGCTGGAGAAGGATTGCGGATTGCTTTTGTGGTGATTGGTCTAAAACGGATTTCTTTCCCTTTTGTCATAAAAATAATAATGTACGGTCGAGTACTTTGGTAAAGTGTTTGTGGATTTGATAAAGTATTTGGGGGACCTAACTGATACTCATATATCTTTAAAATTGTTTTACATTGGATCGAAAGTTTTAGACAATGGTTAAATTGTTTCCTTTTATATTCCAAATGTATCATTTTGAGATTGTTCAATGTGTCTTGTACAAAAATGTTGTATTTAGCACCCAAATGTGTATTTCCGCTGTGCAATGTAATTTGGGGGTGTTAAACGATCTTCTCCCAAAATAATTGTGCCGAGGATCGTAAAGTAAAAATTGTTGTCAGTAGTCTAACTACCAAAGCGTAGTCGTGGTGGAATTACTATTCTCATCTCGTTGGAATAGAAGAAGCTCAAAAGATGAAGTGGTTAGATTTTAAGTGCCTTCTAATGACCCAATATTATCCCACAATAGAGATCGAGAAAGTGAAAAATGAATTTTGGTATCTAGTGACGGAAGGAAATGATCTTAATACATAATTGAGAAAATTTCAAGAGCTAGCAGAATAATGTCCAATCACTAATTCTCAAAGGATGATGAAAGCTTTTATCAAAGGATTTCCCCAAGGATTCAAGAAAATGATTACTATTTCTAAACCCAAAAGTTTAGAAGAAGACATTAATATTTCTTAGAATTTTCTGGATCACGTAATCAAGCATAATCCTGTGCAAGAATCAAATACCCTTAAACGCAAATTTAGTGAAGAAGAAGAAGAAGAAGAAGAAGATTTTGCTGAAACGAAACCTAATCCTCTAAATCTTTCCTATGATCCCTATTTTCTGTATTTATATTACCTAAATCCCAACTCAATTAAACTTCCAAAAACACTCAATAAACTGGAATAAGCAAATAAGCACTTCTTTAAAAGTCAACTTTAAGAGTTTTCTAGCAAAAAGTCAAAGCTAAAGTCTGATAAGCTCTAGTTCAAACAAATGGGTCAAATGATGAAGATTGATCACAAAAAGTAAGTTGTTGCAGGTCAAAATAAGCCAATATGGCTTATTAATAAGCTAACTGAAAATTAACACTAGCAGGGGATAGTTTTGGTGTCTGAGCAGTGGAAACTTTTTCCACTGCTTGACTTGTTTGACTTTTTGTCTTTAGTGACTTTTTTGGAGATTCAAGTTACACAAAGGCACCCAAATGATCAGTGGATCATAAGGAGTCAATAACAACAAAGAAATCACAATCACAATCAGCCAATTTGTACAGTTAAATCAAAACATCACCAGATCTAGCCCAGACATGAACAAATAAGCAGTTATGGTTCAATAAGCACTTATAGCACAATTCAGCCAGCCAAACTTCACCAAATGCATACACAAGCAATAATAAACTTAAATGAACAAGTCTAAACAGGTTCATGCAATGGTACAAAGTATTGATCAAGATTTAAGCACAATAAGTTATTGATGAACACTAACACAAGCAGTTATGAACACTTGCTGATGCAATTAACCAACAAGCCAAATTCAAACACTCAGATCTATCACATATGTTGTATAAACAATGATTTAACAACTTTTAACCCTAAGCATGCATATATTCTAGATATTACCAAAATCTTAGGCCCAAAACAGTCAAAACCAATGAGATATAGCACAATGTTTGATTCAAGGTTTTAAACCCAAAAACTTGCAACAAATAGCACTCAACCAAGCCAATAACAGATAACAAGCACAAACACAAACTTCCAACAACACAGTATCAACTTATGATCTCAAATAGGTAATCCCAAACACCTTTTTAACTTTTCGAATCACAATTTTCAAATCAAAAGTGTTATCCAAGACCACCCAAGCCCAAATAAGCACAATAACATATGTAATATGCAGATTAAAACAAGATTAGACCACAATATCAACAAGAACACAAGTCACACACAAAATCACCAAAAATCAAAATTTTTATCAGATTTTGAGTAGAATGATGTGTACCTCATGGATGTACATCCACACCCACGAATTTTGAGCTTATGTGCTAGCAAGAAAAAGCACAAGCTTCCACAATAAAGCCTGCTAAGATTCAACAAGGTTAAGAGCAAAATATCAAAAGCAGAAAAATGAAAAATCCTTGATTAATGAAACCTTAGTTCCCCACACTTGATTATCCCCAAGTTATAGGATTCACCACACCTTGATAACTTAATATCAGGATGCTATGATCAGCTTTATAGCCCAAGATTTCCAAGGTTTGAACTAGACTTAGCAAAATATCAAGAAAAATGGAAAATGTGCAAACTTTTGCACACTCCTTTTGAAAACAGGTTTAGGATTCAAGATTAACAAACAAAGAACAATAACAAGCAGATGATATGATTGGCACTTGTGTTTTCTTCACCAAATTCAAGAACATTTCATTAAGCTGAATATATGATATACAGATTTGTGAACAATGGAAAAATCAAGAGTAAATTGTAAATGAAAGCCTAAATGCCTTTATATAGGCTACAAGTGACTACTACAAAGCATAAAAACGTAACCCTAATTGGTGGTGAAGTCCTAGAAATGCCCTTGAGGGGTTTTGAACTTTGAAGATCATGTGACAAGTTCTTGGAGTTTTGTTGTAGCTGGCATGGTGTGATTGCATCCAAGGGCTTGTAATAAGCTTAAAAAGTAAGCTTCAATGTGGATGGTTGGATTGCTGTCTAAATTTTGGCAGTATGCACAAGAGTGTAGCAGGGGAATCTCATGTGGGGTTCCTTGTTGATGTAGCATGTGTTTTCAATGTTGGGATGTGATTAAGGGATGCTTAATCATGAATCTGGACAATCTTAGGGGCTAATTACAAGTAATTAGCAAACCCCTAAATATGTTCTTGAGGTGAATAGTCACAAGTTTAATCCATATTAGGGGTGATTAGTTTTTAAATTGGTGTTAAGGCGCCAAGGATTAACTAATATTAAACCGGATGAAGTGGAATGGTGAGGTGGAAGGAGGGAGTGTTGTGATTGGTTGAAACTTGGTAGTGGGGCACGTGTCGCATGGTGATTAGTCTAGGTAAGTTGTGATGTCTGCCAGGTTTAGTCCCTTATCTCCCAAACTTCTTTCACTCTGAAATAAACACGCTAAATCCGGATTTCCTTTGTTGTAGAAGTTTTGGTTTTCATACTTTTGCCCCAAAATGTTTTGTAAAGTGAATTCAGGGGTATTTCTTGCCAATTCTTGATTCTTGAAGGACTGATTTGGTATTATCTTCAAGGATTATGGTCTTGACTTGTTTGTTTGACTTCTTGGAGGACTGAAATTGCCAAGTCATGATTAATGAGGGACCATTTTTGCCATTTCTTCAAAGTCAAGGGTCCTTTTGGTAATTTTGACATACTTTAGGGACCAATCTTGTAATTATGAGGATACAAGGGTATAAAGTGTCAATTCTTCAATATTGGAGGACCCTTCTTCATAAATCTTCAAATCTTCAAGGGTTTGTCTTGGGAAATTCTTCATTAGGGCTTGGTTCAATGTGCGACTTCGTTTCCCGTGTTCGTTTTTACATGATTCTTGTGATATTTTGTCATTTTCTCAATATCCGTACCTAAAATACACAAGCAACAAACAGAAGCATATATTTGGCCAATTTCATGATATTTATTGCATTTAAAGCCCTTTTTGGACGATGAGACTATGTATAAAAGCAGTATCGTCACTCCCCCATACTAAACCATTACCGTGCCCTCACGCAATGCTAGAATAAAGTATCGTAGCACCTCCAAAATTCATTTTTATTCACTTTTATTGAATGATAAACTAGCTACACTACTACTATTGCTACTACTTACGTTTTAGACATAATGTATGATTTTCATCGCAAAATGGGACGTTTAGGTTCATAGAACAAGAACACGTGAATGCTTCGTTTAGAAATAATTTCATCGTCCTTGATTTTCACCCCAATTCCATGCCAAGTGTGCAACGAGATCATTGTCATTATAAGTTAGTAATGCTAACACTACTCATATGCCCTAATCACGTACTTATCCTCCCATTATCCTAAGTTGTACCTCTTATATTTTATTTTGTCTTGAATGTTTCACGAGGATACATTGTTTGACTTATGCGATAATAGAGATTTAGGTCTAAAAATAGAGTCCTAACGGTGTAAGCAAGACCATCAAATAAATAACCCCTCCTAATAGACAACGATGTTAAAAAATTAAGTCAACAAGAAGGATCGATAAACACGGTTTTATAACGGTTTTGAACATGAGACTTATTACCAAGACTTTTAACGCCCCCTAACGGAAGGGCCTTATTATCATAGGTTTACCTCCATCTTTTATTCAACTTCGCCATGAAGATTTTATTATGACTTTGGTCTTGCCTTGCCTTTTATTATCCACCTCATCGGTGGTTTTATTAGCCAAAGACGTATATCCTCACGCTAAGGCGAATTTTGGATCTTTAAAGCTTCTAAGATTAAGGCTTGATTCACTTTCAATTTTGCATAGATTTTTCGGCCTTGTGAGCTTCAAATGTTTAGCTTGATTTAGGTGAGCACTTGAAATCTTATTATTGGGTGAAGCTTTCGATTATTCGGGTGCCAATACTTGAAAATCGTGACGCTGGCGATACCTTAATGTCTTCCCAATTTAATTACACAGAAGCTACTAGAAAAGACAAGAAACCCAACAATCAAGACTAAACCGCTAAGTCAATATTTATTAAGAAAAAAATATTTACAAGCGAAGGGAGAATAAGCAAACAACGAGAACACATGAGTTTTTGAAAGAATATGAGTACTCTACGTTTAGCATAGTAACTTATAATTAACTATATCATTTCTCGTCCTCATTTAAGAGACTTAGCCTAATGTGAAGTTAAGGAATCAAAGCTAAGTGCTCACATGCACGGTCGAGTCAAAAATTACTCTTATTCTCGACATCGGAAAACCTACATTCGTGTCTTCAAACACTTATAAAACATGAGAAAAATTTAAAATTTTGGCCATTTTTAGCCTTATTTTGCAACAAAACGATAAACAAAAAGATAAACTTTGGAAAGCGTGAAGGTATGGAAAGGCAAGTATCTATTCACCCCCCCCATACTAAAGTTAAACATTGTCCTCAATGTTTCGAGTCTAGGGGTGCAAACACCCCCATAATAGAGACGTAGTCGAATGCTTAATCTAGCATGGAAAGGGTGTAACCGTTAAATTTAAAGTCGTTTATGAAGTGTGCTATAAACCTAAGGTTAGAACATCAAAGGATATATCATGGATATTGAGAAAGTCTTCAAAGCAAACGATCGAGTGCTCCCATAAAACGAACACGAGAGGCTCCAATCATGAAGATCATGATCATCTAAAAACCACAATTAACAAACAACCACTGAACAAAGGTTGGAAGGGCACAAATCCCCACACGTTACTACATTAGGAAGTGATAATATGTACATAGGATAAGCATGGGACTCCCCCACGAGGCACCTCGTTTTTGATTACCGAGTCATGAGCTCGACTCGATCCCCTCAATACTAATTGTCATTAGGGAAGGTGATTTGGTCGAGGTAGTTCAAGGATGTAAGTTCCCCGCTAAAATAGAGCTTCAACCTATGTCCATTCACCTTGAAATTAGGGCCATCATTTTGAGCTAGCTCGATGGCCCCATATGGAAAAACTTGAGTCACGGTGAATGGACCGGACCAACGGGATTTCAACTTACCGGAAAAGATTTTTAAACGAGAATTAAAAAGCAAAACTTGATCCCCAATGTTAAAAACCCGATTTTTAATTTTTGAATCATGCAAATTTTTAGTCTTTTCTTTATAAATCACTGAATTTTCATAAGCAATATCTCTTAATTCATCCAATTCATTTAATTTCATTTTCCGGTGTTTTCCCGCGGTCTCCATGTCATCATTACAATGCTTAGGGCCCAATAAGCCTTGTGTTCCAATTCAATTGGCAAGTGACAATTTTTCCCATACACAAGCTTCTAAGGAGTGCACCCAATAGGTGTCTTATGAGCGGTCCTAAAGGCTCATAAAGCATCATCCAACTTATCCGACCAAGATTGTCGGTTTTCCGCAATGGATCTCTCCAAGATCCTCTTCAACGCTCGGTTTGAAACCTCGACTTGCCCACTCGTTTGTGGGTGATAAGCCGTGGAAAGCGGATGTGTAACCCCATATTTCCTTAGGACCCTTTCGAATTGGTCGTTACAAAAATGGGTTCCACGATCGCTTATGATCGTACGAGGGGTTCCAAACCGAGAAAACAAGCTTTTCAAAAACTTGACTACCACACGAGAATCATTGATGGGCAAAGCCTTAGCTTCCACCCACTTAGATAGGTAGTCAACCGCTACAAGGATGTACTTATTACCACGAGATGAAGGGAACGGCCCCATAAAGTCAATGCCCCAAACGTCAAAGATCTCACACACTTGGATGATATTTTGTGACATTTCATCTTTTTGTGAGGCTTTTCCTTGTCGTTGGCATGAGGTACACGACTTCACAAGTTCATGTGCATCTCGGTAAATAGTTGGCCAAAAGAAACCGACATCAAAAACCTTCTTAGCCGTGAGATTAGCACCATGGTGACCTCCCGTAGGTCCCTTGTGACAAGCTCTAAGGATGTTAGAAGCTTCGGTACCAAAGACACAACGTCGAATAATATGATCCACACAAGTTCGAAAGAAGTAAGGGTCTTTCCAAAAGTAGACGTCACGAAATAATTTTCGTTTTTCTTGAGTCGTCATACCCTTGATGATGAAGTTTCCCGCATGGTAATTTGCGATGTCCGCAAACCATGGGGTGGAAGAATCAAGCTTAGAATTCACTACACCAAGAGAAAGGGGATCGGCTGCTAGATTCTTGGCTCCTTTTTTGTCAATGATTTTGTGATCAAATTTTTTAAGGAGGAGAATCCAACGATGTAATCTCGGCTTAGCATCTTGTTTAGCCATAAGATACTTGATAGCCGAGTGATCCGTATACACTATGCATTTCGTCAAGACGAGATAAGGTCGGAATTTCTCAAATGCATACACCACGGCAAGGAATTCCTTCTCCGTTGTAGTGTATTTTAGTTGAGCCTCGTTCATCGTCTTGCTAGCATAGTGAATATGTAAGAAGTGCTTTTCATGACGTTGCCCCAATACGGCCCCAATAGCATAGTCACTAGCATCACACATGAGCTCAAAGGGGAGGTTCCAATTGGGAGGAACAAGAATGGGAGCTTCGGTAAGTTTCCTCTTAAGGATTTCAAAAGGCTCGTACACAATCTTCGTCAAAGACAAAACGTGCCTCTTTTTCAAGGAGATGTGTAATAGGTCGAGAGATCTTTGAAAAATCCTTGATGAATCGACGATAAAAGCTCGTGTGGCCTAGGAAACTCCTAACTCCCTTAACGGTTTTGGGATGAGGTAATTTGGCGATGACGTCTACCTTAGCTTGATCTACCTCAATCCCAGCTTTAGAAACCTTGTGCCCTAAGACGATTCCACTTTTAACCATAAAATGACACTTTTCCCAATTAAGCACAAGGTTGGTTTCCTCAAAACGTTTCAACATTCTCTCAAGATTCGACAAACACGAAGTGAACGAACAACCAAACACGGAAAAGTCATCATGAAGACTTCCATCGTCTTCTCGATCATATCATGAAAAATAGCCATCATGCACCTTTGAAAGGTTCCCTGTACATTGCAAAGTCCGAATGGCATTCTACGATAGGCAAACGTTCCATATGGACACGTAAACGTAGTTTTTTCTTGATCATGAGGATCGATGGGAATTTGGAAGTAACCGGAAAAACCATCTAAAAAGCAATAGAAATCGTTTCTCGCAAGACGCTCCAACATTTGGTCCATGAAGGGCAAAGGAAAATGGTCTTTTCGAGTGGCGTCATTCAACTTACGTAGTCAATGCACACTCTCCATCCGGTCACGAGTCTAGTGGGAATTAACTCGTTGGCATCGTTTGGCACAACGGTCATTCCTCCCTTCTTAGGGACACAATGAATAGGACTCACCCAAGGGCTATCGGAAATAGGGTAAATCATTCCCGCGTCAAGGAGTTTTACGACTTCCTTTTTGATGACGTCGTGAATTTTGGGGTTCACCCTCCTTTGACATTAGATTGCGGGCTTGTAATCCTCCTCCATTAAGATTTTGTGGGTACAAAATTTGGGATCGATCCCCTTAATGTCGGATAACTTCCACGCAATTGCCCCTTTGTGATCCGTTAGAACATCGACAAGTGCGGTTTTTTCATCATTTGAAAGTTCTTTCGCAATAATAACCGGCAACTTGTCGTCCTCCTCCAAAAAGACATATTCGAGATGAGGAGGTAAATCTTTCAACTCAAGGATAGGTGGTTCCTCAATTGAAGATTTGGGCTCGATACTCATAACCTCCTCGGGTGGAGGAAATGGGAAATCAATAAGAAAATCCTTGAGAATTTTGCTACATCCACAAATGATTTACAAAGAAATATCCACAAAGAGTATATGTGATGTTTTGATTGGGTGAGTAAAAAGGAAAAAGAGAAAATATTTAAAAACTTACCAATTAATACATGACACATACTCTTTGTGGATGTTTCTTTGTGAATCCTTTGTGGATGTATCAAACCTCAATCCTTGATAATCGAGAAGTCCTCATCATTGTCGAGGTCTTCGTTACAAGTACGTGGAACATTGAATTCTTCCAACGTAAAACCACCACCTTCAAATGGAGTGAAGGTTGGTGTCGAGTTATCAAGAATGGGATCTAACATAGTGGGATTGCTACTATTTTCATCATCACCAAAACCTAGAACTTCTTGTGAAAATTCCTCGCAAACAACGTCAATCATATCAACGAGGTTTATGGTTGCAACATAATAGACATGAGAAATTTGAGAGTTTTGAGTTGCGTTTATAACAAGTTCCTCGTCGTTGAAACGTAAGGTGATCTTTCTAGCATGCACATCGATCAAAGCCATAGACGTATCTAAAAACGAACGACCTAAAATGAGAGGAACTTGAGGATCCGTGGGAATATCGACAACGATAAAGTCTACCAGATAATAGAACTTTCCCACTTTCACAAAAACGTCTTCCGCCAATCCACATGCGGGAATCGTGGAATGGTCGGCCAACTCGATAGACACTAGTGAAGGAGTAAGATTAGGAAGATTGAGCGACTTGAAGATTGCAAGTGGCATCAAATTAATGCTAGCACCAAGATCGCCCAAGGCATAGCATTCTTCCATATCTTGGATTGCACAAGGGATCAAGAATTTTCCGGGATCACCGACTTTTTGAGGTATGCGATTAAGATAAACCGATGAACAACTAGACAATTGATGCAATTTCTCCTTTTTGTTCAACATACTCTTAAAGTTAGCGGCAAATCGAGGCATCATGACCAAATCATTGGCGAAACTGACATTAAAGTGCAAATCATGAAACATTTTCATAAAAAGCTCAAATTGGTAATTGTCGCGCTCTTGACGTTTCTCCTTTCTAAGTCTCGATGGATAGGGCAAAGGTGGTGTGGGTTGAGGCATAGGCATAGCCTTTGGAATCTCGGGTTCCAATTTTGGTAATGGGTCAACCGTAGGTGTGACATGAGCGGTACTTCGTGGGATTTGGACATGCTCCTTTTCGACCACCACCTCGGGTTCTTCCTCAATTGCATCCTCCGTAGGAGCAATTGGTTGAGGAGTCGGTTCCTTTAGTGTCTTACCACTACTTGTGGTAATCACTTTCATCTCACCCTTAGGGTTTGATATGGTGTTACTAGGAAGACTAATCGAAGACGGTTTGCACATAATTGCCTCAAACATAGATGAAATTTTATCCTCAAACATGGATTGCCTCTTTTCGGCCTTAATCATTTCTTGCTTAATTTCATGTTGCCCTTGTTCCATTTTTTGTTTGTTTTTTTTGTAACCTAGTTACATTTCCTTCCATTTTGTTTGTATGGATTTTAAGCTCATTTGCTAACTCATTTTTCAATTCTTTCTTCAAGTCGGTCTTAAACTCGGATCTTAGGCTAATGATTTCTCTTTGAATGTTGTCAAACCTAGCATCGTTTCCATTAGCGTATTCAACAAATTCATTTGGAAGATCTTCAAAGTTTGAAAACTCTTGTTGTTGTTTTGAAAATCACTTTGATTTTAGTTTGAAACTTGATTATTAGCCCCTTGATTACCAAAGTTTCCTTTGTTGTAATTGTTTTTGAAACAAACTTGATTGTTTCGATAGTTGTTTTTAGCATTTTGATTTGAACCAAAACCCGGTGGTGTCAATTGATTGGAGCGAGTAACTTGTCCGTTTTGGTTGTAAGTTCCCGTGGCCGCGTAGGCACTCGAAGTGTTACCACCGTTGGTAATGCACTCGGAGAAATCATGACCTCCACCAAAATACATACATGAAGCCTCAACCGCTTTAGCCGTAGCGGGAGCACTTTGTTCTCCAACTTTGAATTCAATTAAAAGTCCTTTAAGCTTATCAAAGATTTTGTTTTACAAGTTCGCCTCAATTTGGCAAGCATCGATGGTATAAGACAAAAAAGGTGAAGCCGAAGATGAAGGCTTACGAACACTAGACGTGCTACTAGGACTATACACCTTAGATCTATTCTCAATTATCATCAAAGCTTCCTCAACCGTTTTACAAAAAAAATTACCACCCGCGGTAGCATTTAGATAATTTCTTTCATGATCATTAAGTCCATTGTAAAATGTGTCAATTTGATGCAAGTCGGAAAAACCGTGATGAGGACACTCATGTAACATTTCCTTAAACCTATTCCAAGCCGTTGAAAAACTTTCATTAAATTCTTGTGAAAATTTTGAAATCTCGTTTTTCAAATGTGTAGTGTTAGAGGGCGGAAAAATTGGTTCATAAACTTAGACACGAGATCCTTCCACGTCAATATAGAATTGGGTGGCTCTTTCTCTAAAAAAATTTTAGCGGGCCCTACTAAGGAATACGGAAAAAGAATCATCTTAATCGAGTCATTAGCAACATCCTTAAATTTGCAAGTGGCGGTAAGACGATTGAATAGGCGGATATGGTTGTGCGGGTTGTCCTTTTCATCACCACGAAATTTGTTGTTTTTGATCATCAACAACAAACCCGTTTTCACTTCAAAATTCTCCGCAAGGATAGCGGGAATTGCAATAGCCTCTCCATAACCCTCGGTGGGTGCTTAAAGTAACTCCATCATAGTACGATTCGCCATGGTTGGTTCCTCTCTTACAATGGGTTCGTCAATAGGAGACTCCTTGAAATGTGGTATAATGCAAGTTCGTTTTCTCAGTTCTTAACCAATAGAAAGTCCAATCAATATCAGATTTATTATTGTTCTTGGTTGTTCAAGCTTACTTGGTAATCTATTTGCTAATTCAAACAACACTATTTAAAAATGAAAAATATTAGACTACTTATACGTAAAACAATTTGCAAATACCAAATTTTTATTCAAACAAAATTCAAATAACAAAATATAAAACTACAAGGACTGCAAATGTAATTTCTAGGAAGATTAAATGCTCAAAATGTAAATTCTAAAAATTATAAGGACTAAAAATGCAAAGCAGTTAACTACAAGGACCAATTATGTAAAACTAGTAACAAACTAACCAAAAATGTAACTAATCAACAAACTTCTAACTGAAAACTAACAACTTTCAAATGTAAAGGACTAAATTTTGCAAATACCACAAAATTAGGAAGTTTAGCTAGGTTTTGAAACTGATTAAACTTCTAGGGACCTAAGTGCAATTTTTAAAAACTTTTAAACAAAAACGGGACACAATGAAGATTAAGCTCGTTTGAGCTTAATACTCAACCAAATCAGCTGAAACAACTTGCAAAACTCTTAAAATCCAATTAAGACTATGTGTGTTCAAGGAGATAAGCTAAAAGTCAAAAATAAGCAAATGAGTGCTTATTGATAAGCACAAAATAAGCTACAGCTTATTCCAATCAGTCACAACTTGATTTTTGTGATGAAACTGATTAAGCACTTGATTTAAAGAAGGGGAAATCAAACTAGAACCATTTTCATCCAGAAATGAATGAGAAATCTGAAATAAGCTCTTTTGAGCTTATGTTGACCAAGTTTGACCAAATTTTTAGAAAAAGCTCAAAACTTCAAAAATCAATATTCAACACTAACTAACTGATTTGGTGAAAGAAAATCCTAACTTTTGTGAAGTGGATTTTGAGAACTAAGAAAACAGTAAGCACTTTATCTCAGAGAATGACAAATGCTCAGGCTTGAACTAAAAAGCTATTTTCTAGCTTATAACCTAAAACTGTAGAATTTCCTCTTGGAAACTGAAACTTTATGATGTAAGCTAAGTCTGGAAACAAGTTTTAGTAAATTTCATTAAGGATTGAATGAATACTAGGCAAATGAAAAAGGCAAGTTTTAGAGAACAAAGCTGAAAGAAGGCTAACCCAAACTATTTTTAAGCCATTTGCCTAGTTGACCTGTTATTTGACTTGTAAAAGGTATAATACCACTTGTTATCAACTAAAGACTGGAATGAACTTTTAAACATCAAATCTCAACACTTGAAATGTACTTAAGACCTACTACCAAACACTCCTTTAACTGCTATGATCAAAATTTAACAAAGACTTATTGAGTAATGGATTAAACTGATTCAAAGGCTATAACAGACTAGTTTTAATGAACAAAATGAAAGCTAGTAAAACTGAAACCAAGCAATTAGCAAGACTAGAATAGCAAATAAGCTATAAGGCTAAACAGATGACAAAAATGATGCAGTAACTACTAAGGCTATCAATTCAGTAAACAAGAAGGCAAGATTAAGCTACAAATGAACTAAGATCAATCAAACTTCAACTACTATCAAGTAAAACATGCAGCCATCAGAATTAAACTAGGAAATTGAGCATGCAATTGACTGTTTAGAGGAACTAAAATAAGCACTTTAGAACCTAATGTAGAAGTCCTTTGGGAAGAAGAGGAGCGCTGAGCTCTCTTGCCCTAGTGATAACCACCACCTATCACTAGTATTCAACAATAATCAACCATCAAACAGCTACAATTCATCTGAATCAATCAAACTGCATTGAAATCTCCAAAAGAACTAGGAAGGAACAAATTCTGATCAAACAGCTTCTAATCTTCACAAATGTTAGTTATGATCAATGGTTGATCATAACAAACATCAATCAGCAACAATAACACCAATCAGCAACAAGATCAAACTGGAATTTGAAGAACAGAATTTGGCGGGAAAAAGAAATTTGAATTTTATTGAATGAATTCAGTTACAAAGGTGGTTACAAGCTACTAACTAACTAACTGACTCAAGAGTTTGTCAGACTCTTGAGTAGTTAAAGGAAAAGTGAGGGAAAAAGGAAAGGGAAAATTGAACTATGTGTTTTACAATTTTAAGCTACTACTGAAAAATGAGGCCTAGTCTAGGTATTTATAGGCAAGAAATGAGAGTTTGTTGGAGTAGGTGACGTGTCAGAACCAGTAATAACTTGCCACGTGGAAAAATTCTGCATTTGGCACTTGAAGATATGAACAATGATTTGGGGGTTTTTGATTGAATGGATGATTTGCTAATTAATATGCACTGTTGAATTCGTCTTCCCAAATTGAGCAAGTTTGGTGTTTTGATATTCTCATGAAACGGCTTCAATCTCAATCCCGATTCTGGAAATTTTCTTTGTGAAGAAGATGACACGTGTCACTTCCTGGTTGGCTGTGGGAGAGAGTTGTGGATTACACTGTTGAGATTGTGTAATAAATGAAAGGCGGCAGTAGTGGGTGACGTGGTGATCCATGTATATTATTTTCTTGCTTCTGATTGGTTTAGAGCTAAAGCACTTGGATCATGTCTTGTATATTTTCCAAACTTGGCAAAACAAACCCCTTGACTTGGCAGATTGCTATTTTAAGCTAGGATCTTCATTCCTTTGACATTTTTGGTCCTTTAACTTCCATAACTTGTACAAAATGGTCCTTTGACTGAGTTGACTTGATAGTTGACCAGGTTTGACTTGAATCTTGACTTTTCATTATTTGCACTTTAAGTCCTTCAACTTTCATCACTTGTCAAGATAGGTCCTTGAACTTCAAAGTCTTGTCACTTTTGATCCTCTTTTGTCTTTTTCATCCTTTTGAGCTTGATTTGACTTTGTTTACTTGAAATTGTATCCTTTTACCTACATAAGATCACACAAACACAACATACCACATAACACTGCTTTTTACAAGATAAATGGGTATTTTGCTTCATGTTTTAGGGTTATTTGTTGATAAAAAGATATGAGTTTAAGCTCATATCAAATTCCCCTACACTTGAGCATTGCCATGTCCTCATGCAATATTATATTTCAAGGTCTAAAAATTACATTACCCTCATAATTAATCCACCTTGGCCATATGAGATGCATCTACGCTACTCTAAACTAAATGATGCATGATTTTAACTTTTAATTATGCAATGAATCAAAATACAATTCTATCTATATCTTTTTGAATTTTTTTTTCTTGAAATGGTTTTGATGGAAATAACTCATAAAGAACTCAATGACTTGGATTAGGGCTTGGATACCATGAACATTTATCACCCTCAAGTTTCACTTTCCCCATACCAAGCTAATAAATGGGATCATTGCATTCACAAGTAAAAAGCGCATCAACTTATTCATGACAATTAAATGTGGAACCGGTTATTAATTGAGCAAATTGCTTGTGGGCAAATTTGTCATTATTCAAGTGTGAAATATAAGAAGTGTAAAATCCAAAAATAAGGAAGCACGGTTTTAATCCTAAGTAATCTTCTCATCCATTACTTGAAAAACCGCTCACAATTAATACAAGTCCGTATTAAGAGTAATAAGTCATTCGCCTTATGTGTAAAATCCTCATGTCATGCTTTCATAAGTAACTACACACTCGCTAAGGAAAGAAAAATAAAACTCACGCAATAATTTACATCCGCATCTTTTTGAGATTTTTGATCTTCAACCCCGCAACCCGTCAAGGTAATATTGGATTGGAGCAATCTATTGAATCCCCGCAACCCGTCAAGGTAATATTGGAACTCAATAGTCACTATAATTAACACCACACTGCCCCTCTTGGGAGTCTTGCATTATTTTTTTTTATTTTTTTTTTCTTTTTTTTTAGCCACTCATTTTTTTTTCATAAGCCGCTTTTATTTTTCTTTATTCCTCACCAAGAAATTTGCAAAGAAGAAAAGGAAAAACACCCGCTAAATATGGAGCATGACATAAGTCTAGTACACATAAAACATGCTAACTTAGAATCTTAAGACGTACTCATATCAACCATAAATGATTAGCCAAAAATGCACAAGAGATTACAAACCAATTAAAACCGTACTTGATTATTTATTAACAATTATATACATGCGAAGAAAATAGAGGTAAAGAAGAGAAGGGTTTAGCCACAAGTAATTGCCATGAAGTCTATCTAGCCCTTTTACACTTGCTTCAACTCTATCATTTCCCATTCTCCACAAATTTAAAATTTCAAAGAATGAAATTGGTGGAAGCTTAGCCTAATAGACCAATGAAGGACTACATGGTTAAGGATACTAGCTAGAGAGTGCTAAAATAAGCAAACTCGGGTTGAGTCAAAATATCCATGGCGGGCCTAATATGTCAAAGAAGTCTAAACTTGTTAAAACCATGTTTTTATTATATTTTTTTTTCTTTTTATATATTTTTGATGCAAAATAAAAGAAAGAAATATATACAATGCAAGTGTGTTATGCAAAATGAAAAATGATTGATGCAAAAATTATGAATGCATATTTTTGTTGGCCAAAGTAGATCAAAAATTTGAAAAATGTTGAAAATTCAATTTTTCATTTTATCATGCAAGACAATGACAAGCTCTAGGTAAGGTCACTTCGATAGAAGACCCCCCTACACTTAAGCTAAACATTGTACTCAATGTTTAAGAGCATGGAAGTATATAAACTTCCCCTACACTTATGACAATGAATAGACTTTGCTTAACCCAAGTTAAGGAAAGGACTACTATTAGTGAAATCATGTTTAAGCACAAGGTGTCAATGAAAAATCACTAAAGTAACGAAGTGAACCGGATACAAGGGCCTCCTCCATAAGCTCCAAAGCATGAAATGAGTGAGCAACCCTACAAACAAGCAATGAAGACAAAAGAAGGTCTCCCCTACACTTATCTCCAAATCTATGCCTTTATTTCTAACCTACAACACTCTAAACCTAGTTATACGATGCTTGAGTTAATGAGTCTCTAGCTCGACTCGTCCCTCAATGAATTAATTCATGGGGAAAATGGGGACCTCTTGGACCATTTCAACGGAAATGTCCTCCCCAAAGTAATGTTTAACACGGTGACCATTCACTTTAAAATTTGGACCATCGGGTTGAGACAACTCAAGAGTTCCATATGGAAACACTTGAGCAATAGTGAATGGACCGGACCATCTCGACTTAAGCTTGCCCGCAAAAAGCTTCAATCTTGAGTTAAAGAGGAGAACCGGCTCTCCAACTTTGAACTCACGATTCTTGATCTTAGCATCATGCAATTTCTTAGTCTTTTCCTTGTAAAGCAAAGAATTCTCATAGGCATTGGCTCTCAACTCATCCATTTCATTGATTTGATCTTTCCTATGTGAACCGGCTTGGTTTAAATCAAAGTTAGCCCACTTGAGAGCCCAAGATGCCTTATGCTCTAACTCAAATGGAAGGTGGCACGCTTTTCCATAGACAAGCCTATAAGGAGTACAACCAATTGGTGTCTTAAAGGCCGTCCTAAACGCCCACAAAGCATCATCAAGCTTATCCGACCAAGAAGCTCTATGCTCTCCCACCGTTCTCTCTAAAATTCTCTTTAAACCACGATTTGTGACCTCGGTTTGACCATTTGTTTGAGGGTGATACGCGGTAGAAAGTCTATGATTCACTCCATATTTCTTCATAACTCTCGTGAATTGATCATTACAAAAGTGCGTACCACGATCACCTATGATGGCCCGAGGTACACCAAATCTAGCAAACAATTGTTTCAAAAACTTTACAACCACTCTAGCATCATTAGTAGGTAAGGCTTTAGCCTCCACCCACTTGGACACATAATCCACCGCCACAAGTATATACTTGTTTCCCTTAGAGGATGGAAAAGGTCCCATGAAATCAATTCCCCATACATCAAATATCTCACACTCTTGGATAAAATTAGGTGGCATCTCATCACGTTGTGTAATTTTTCCTTGTCTTTGACAAACATCACAAAATTTCACCATCTCTTGGGCATCCTTATAAATGGAAGGCCAATAGTAACCCGAATCAAAGACTTTCTTGGCGGTGTAGTTAGGCCCAAAATGTCCACCCGTAGGTCCTTTATGACATGCCTCTAAGATTTTAAATGCCTCGGGCCCATCTACACACCGTCTAATGATTTGGTCCGCACATTGCCTAAAAAGATATGGATCATCCCAAAAGTAATACTTAACTTCCTTAAGAAACTTTTTCTTTTGTTGGTAAGTAAGACCCTCAATAAGCACATTGCCCACAAGATAGTTTGCTATATCCGCAAACCAAGGTGTGGCATCCTCTTGGGAAGAGATAGACATGAGCTCCTCTAGTGGAAAGGATTCATTGATTTCTTGATTTGGGAAATCTCCTCGAAAAGGATGCTCAAGTCTACTCAAATGATCCGCCGCTAAATTCTCGGCCCCTTTTTTATCACGAATCTCTATCTTAAACTCTTGAAGCAACAAAACCCATCTCAAAAGCCTAGGCTTAGCATCTTGTTTTGTCATAAGATATTTGAGAGCGGAATGATCCGTATACACTATGGTCTTTGAAAGCACAAGATATGGTCTAAACTTCTCAAAAGCATATACTATAGCAAGCAACTCTTTTTCCGTGGTAGTGTAATGAAGTTGGGCACCGGTCATGGTTTTACTCGCATAGTGTATAGGTTGAAAATGCTTATTAACTCTTTGTCCTAAGACGGCCCCCACCGCATAATCACTAGCGTCACACATAAGCTCAAAAGGTAATTCCCAATTTGGAGAAACCAAAACGGGAGCCTTTGTCAATTTTTCCTTAAGGGTTTCAAAAGAGTCTAAACAAGCTTGGTCAAAAATGAAAGGAGCCTCTTTCTCCAAGAGATGAGTCATCGGTCTAGCTATCTTAGAGAAATCTTGTATAAAGCGCCTATAAAAGCCCGCATGACCTAAGAAACTCCTCACACCTTTAACCGAGGTGGGTGGGGGAAGCTTAGCAATCACATCAATTTTAGCTCGATCAACTTCTAATCCCTTATTGGATATCTTGTGTCCTAAAACAATCCCCTCTTTCACCATAAAGTGACATTTCTCCCAATTAAGCACCAAACGTGTTTCCTCACAACGCTTAAGCATTCTCTCAAGATTGGTGAGACAAGAGCTAAAGGAGTTCCCAAATACGGAAAAGTCATCCATAAAAACCTCCATGGTTTGCTCTATCATGTCATGGAAAATCGCCATCATGCACCTTTGAAATGTCCCAGGTGCATTACATAGGCCAAAAGGCATCCTCTTGTAAGCAAATGTACCGTATGGACAAGTGAATGTGGTCTTTTCTTGATCCTTAGGGTCAATGGGTATTTGAAAATAACCCGAAAAGCCATCAAGAAAACAATAGTACTCATTTCCCGCTAAGCGTTCAAGCATTTGATCCATAAAGGGAAGCGGGAAATGGTCTTTCCTAGTTGCCTCATTGAGTTTTCTATAATCAATGCAAACTCTCCAACCGGTTACAAGTCTCGTGGGAATAAGCTCATTGTTCTCATTAGGCACCACGGTGATTCCACCCTTCTTTGGAACACAATGAACCGGGCTAACCCATGGAGAGTCGGAAATGGGGTAAATCATACCCGCATCTAAGAGTTTAATCACTTCCTTCTTAATAACCTCATGAATTTTTGGGTTAACTCTCCTTTGGTTTTGAATGGCGGGTTTATAATCATCCTCCATAAGGATTTTGTGAGTACAAAAATGTGGATCAATTCCACTTATGTCGGATATTTTCCATGCTAAAGCTTTCTTATGTTTCTTAAGGACTTCAATAAGTTGCTCCTTCTCATCCTCTTTCAATTCCTTAGCAATAATCACCGGTAATTGGTCTTTTCCTTCTAAGAAAGCATATTCTAAGTGGGATGGAAGTTCTTTAAGTTCAATGGGAGGTGGACTCTCTATGGAAGGTTTTACTATGGAAGGTTCCTCAATGGTAATCTCTTGTGAAATAGGAGAAGGAATAGGGTCCTCATTGAGCAACTTTTGGATCGTAAGAATATCTTCTTCCCAATTAATGGGAGAATCATCATCACCAAGAAAGTTAGACTCAAATTCCTCCAAGAGGAAATCACTCTCTCCAAAAGGTGTTAAAGAGGGAGCAATTGAGGCCACGGTTTCAACATGTGGAATCTCATCACTAGCATTCTTACAAGCATCATGAAAGTGTTCATTACACACTTCATCTAGCACATCCACAATGTTAATAGTCTCACAAGGTCTAGACTCCTTAACCTCTTTTCTATCACAAACTTTCCCTAACTTAAACACCACTTTCTCATCCTCTACTCTCATAATTAATTCTCCTTCCGCCACATCTATCAAGGTACGACCCGTTCTCAAAAACGGTCTACCAACAATCAAAGGCACTCTAGGATCCATGTCATAATCGACCACTACAAAGTCGGCCGGAAAAGTAAACTTATCCACACCTACAAACACATCTTCCGCTATACCTACGGGGTGAGCTATGGTTCGGTTGGCTAGTTCAAGAGTCATCCTAGTGGGAGTGAGCTCGGGAAGAGATAGTTGTTTCCAAACCGATAAAGGCATGAGATTTATGCTCGCCCCTAAATCCGCCAAAGCCATGCAATTTTCAACACCGGGAAAATTACAAGGTATCAAGAAGCGCCCCGGATCTCCAAGTTTTGTTGGTAAGGTTTTAAGTAACACCGCGGAACAATTTTCATTAAGTGATGTGTTGGGCAAATCAACCAATTTTTCTTTGTTTGAGAGCAAATCCTTGAACATCTTAGCAAACTTAGGCATATAAGCAAGAGCTTCGGCAAAGGATATGTTGATATTGAGTTGCTTGAACATCCTTAAGAAATTGGAGACTTGTATGTCATCTTTGTTCTTTAATTTGTCCTTTTTCAACCTTGAAGGGTATGGAAGAGTGGGTTTTGGTGTAGGTGGAATAGGTGTTGTGGTGGAAGATTTGTCTTTGGTAGCCTCTTCATTGGGAAGTGTGGAAGGTAAAGGAGAAGTATGAGGTGGTTGAGAAGGTGTGTTTGAGTGAATAGGAGCACTTTGAGGAGGTGGAATAGAAGTAGAAGGCTTATCACAAGTAGGAGCACAAGTTGGTTGAACAATAGTAGGTTTAGGAGGTGAAGGATCCTTTGTTGTTGTACCACTCCTTGTTGTAATAGCATTAACATTGGCCCTAGGGTTTGTTTATGTGTTAGAAGGTAAAGCCCCTTGTGGTCTTTGAGTTACCGCCATTAAAACCTTATTGAATTGGTCATTGATTTTCTTTTCTATAGCTTGGAATTTCCTTTCATTCTCTTGATTCATCTTTTGCAAAAGATCCATTGTGTTAAACTCTTGTGGCACATAACCTTGAAAACCTTGAGGTTGGAAAGGTAAAGGTTGGGAGTTAAATCCTTGATTTGGTGGATAAAAGGTATTTGCTTGAGGTTGAAATTGATTGGGTGCCTTGTAGTTATTTCCTTGGTATGGTTGTCTTTGCCCTTGATTCCTTGCTAAAATTTGAGGAGGATTTTGTGGAATTTGGGTGGGTGGTTGGGGAGGAAAGCCGGGTGGAGTAAGGTAATTTTGGGATTTGTAAGAAAGGTTATTTGGATTGATGTTAGGCTTGAAGTGTTCACGGTGTTCCTCTTGATAAGCATAGCATTCCCCTTGATAACCTTGCACCTTGTCACATTGTTCATAAGAGTGGGGGCCTCCACAAGTAACACAAGAAATGGTGATGGCATTCACATTATTTGAGGAATTGTTCAATGTCATGCTCTTAAAATCTTGAATCATGCCTTGAGTCATTTCTTGTCCTTGTTTGACTGTTTGAAGGATCTCTTTAAGAATTTGGAGTTCACAAGGGGTTTGAGAAGTGTTTTGGATCACATGAACCTTTTCTTCAAATGGATTGTTTGTTTGAACCATTGCCTTAGTCTCAATAATGTTCAAAGCCTCGTGGTATGTCTTGAAAAGAATACTCCCTCCCGCGGAAGCATTTAGTGAATCTTGGTGGTGAGGTTTAAGGCCATTGTAGAAGGTATTGATTTGACTTAGATCATCCATTCCATGGTTAGGGCATCGCCTCAACAACTCACTATACTCTTCCCAAGCATCACCAAAGGATTGACTAGGTTTTTGTGTAAAGCCCATAATCAAATTCCTCAAAACCATAGTCTTTTGTGGAGGAAAGAATTTGTTCAAAAACTTAGTGGTAAAATCATCCCATGTGGTGATACTATCGGGTGGTTGGGTGTCTAACCAATGCTTAGCACTCCCATCTAAGGAAAATGACACTAACATCAATCTAATGACCTCAGGTGGAACCCCATTATGCTTAATGGTATTGCAAAGTGAAAGGAATCTCTTAAGGTGAGCATGGGGATCCTCATTTTGTTTTCAAAAGAAAGGTGATGAAGAAACCATATTGATCATAGATGTATGTAGCTCAAATGTGTTAGCGGGAAAGTCGGGAATCTTAATAGCACTAACATATCCATGAATGTTGGATTGCATACGCTCATACAAAGTACGATTATCAATAGCCATGGCTTCTTGTGGTGGTGACAAAGCACGATTCTCGTGATCGGCTTGGTGGACGGTGGTGGTCTTACTCTTTCTCTTTTTCTTCCTTTTCGGAGGAAGAGGTTGTACACCAATCGGTATTTGTGCACGCCCGCGAGTGAGCATGCAACTCAATACGAGGAATGAGAGAGAAGCTCTCGTGTGACTTTGAAGAGAAATGGATTATCCTCTTCGAGTTTCAATATTAAATATCCACAAGAAAGTAACAATATATGTATTTACTACTTTGGGTGCAAGACCCTCAATGAAGCCTTCCTTCTTAGAATACTCCCAAGTGAACGGGGGGTTAGGTGGCGCGAAGCACTTAAGTACCTATTGACCCTTAGATGGCATTTTATAGCACATCGCCTTTCTATTCACTTAAATGTTCGTATTCTTCGAATTGTTGCTTATTGAGAGTATTTATCTATTCTTGCTTTATTTTGTTTGATCGATACGCGTGTCAAGGACCGGAACGCCCCTCAACACGGTGTATTGCCTCGGCAATACTTATGGAAGATATGTAGATTGATTGTTCTTATACGTATACGTATTTACTTATAATAATATATGGAAAATATGTTTGTATTTATGAGTTTTTTTAAAGGAAAATACTATATGTACATAAAAACCGAGAGAATCCAATAATATATATTTTTGGGTGCAATCTCTTAGGAAAAAGATTGCTTTTTGGATTTTTTTAATTTTTTTGGTCAATTCTTTAGGAAAAGAATTGTTTTGTTAATTTTTTAGTTTTTATATATTTTTATATTTTTGATTTTTTATTTGTTTTTGATTTATGATACGTAAAAATAACGTTCACCAAATGAACGGATCCCAAAAGCCAATGAAAACCGTCAATCGATAGTCTCTCGTGTAGTCAAAGAACCGGCAGCGGCGCCATTTGAAATGTGGTATTATGCAAGTTCGTTTTCTCAGTTCTTAACCAATAGAAAGTCCAATCAATATCAGATTTATTATTGTTCTTGGTTGTTCAAGCTTACTTGGTAATCTATTTGCTAATTCAAACAACACTATTTAAAAATGAAAAATATTAGACTACTTATACGTAAAACAATTTGCAAATACCAAATTTTTATTCAAACAAAATTCAAATAACAAAATATAAAACTACAAGGACTGCAAATGTAATTTCTAGGAAGATTAAATGCTCAAAATGTAAATTCTAAAAATTATAAGGACTAAAAATGCAAAGCAGTTAACTACAAGGACCAATTATGTAAAACTAGTAACAAACTAACCAAAAATGTAACTAATCAACAAACTTCTAACTGAAAACTAACAACTTTCAAATGTAAAGGACTAAATTTTGCAAATACCACAAAATTAGGAAGTTTAGCTAGGTTTTGAAACTGATTAAACTTCTAGGGACCTAAGTGCAATTTTTAAAAACTTTTAAACAAAAACGGGACACAATGAAGATTAAGCTTGTTTGAGCTTAATACTCAACCAAATCAGCTGAAACAACTTGCAAAACTCTTAAAATCCAATTAAGACTATGTGTGTTCAAGGAGATAAGCTAAAAGTCAAAAATAAGCAAATGAGTGCTTATTGATAAGCACAAAATAAGCTACAGCTTATTCCAATCAGTCACAACTTGATTTTTGTGATGAAACTGATTAAGCACTTGATTTAAAGAAGGGGAAATCAAACTAGAACCATTTTCATCCAGAAATGAATGAGAAATTTGAAATAAGCTCTTTTGAGCTTATGTTGACCAAGTTTGACCAAATTTTTGGAAAAAGCTCAAAACTTCAAAAATCAATATTCAACACTAACTAACGGATTTGGTGAAAGAAAATCATAACTTTTGTGAAGTGGATTTTGAGAACTAAGAAAACAGTAAGCACTTTATCTCAGAGAATGACAAATGCTCAGGCTTGAACTAAAAAGCTATTTTCTAGCTTATAACCTAAAACTGTAGAATTTCCTCTTGGAAACTGAAACTTTATGATGTAAGCTAAGTCTGGAAACAAGTTTTAGTAAATTTCATTAAGGATTGAATGAATACTAGGCAAATGAAAAAGGCAAGTTTTAGAGAACAAAGCTGAAAGAAGGCTAACCCAAACTATTTTTAAGCCATTTGCCTAGTTGACCTGTTATTTGACTTGTAAAAGGTATAATACCACTTGTTATCAACTAAAGACTGGAAATGAACTTTTAAACATCAAATCTCAACACTTGAAATGTACTTAAGACCTACTACCAAACACTCCTTTAACTGCTATGATCAAAATTTAACAAAGACTTATTGAGTAATGGATTAAACTGATTCAAAGGCTATAACAGACTAGTTTTAATGAACAAAATGAAAGCTAGTAAAACTGAAACCAAGCAATTAGCAAGACTAGAATAGCAAATAAGCTATAAGGCTAAACAGATGACAAAAATGATGCAGTAACTACTAAGGCTATCAATTCAGTAAACAAGAAGGCAAGATTAAGCTACAAATGAACTAAGATCAATCAAACTTCAACTACTATCAAGTAAAACATGCAGCCATCAGAATTAAACTAGGAAATTGAGCATGCAATTGACTGTTTAGAGGAACTAAAATAAGCACTTTAGAACCTAATGTAGAAGTCCTTTGGGAAGAAGAGGAGCGCTGAGCTCTCTTGCCCTAGTGATAACCACCACCTATCACTAGTATTCAACAATAATCAACCATCAAACAGCTACAATTCATCTGAATCAATCAAACTGCATTGAAATCTCCAAAAGAACTAGGAAGGAACAAATTCTGATCAAACAGCTTCTAATCTTCACAAATGTTAGTTATGATCAATGGTTGATCATAACAAACATCAATCAGCAACAATAACACCAATCAGCAACAAGATCAAACTGGAATTTGAAGAACAGAATTTGGCGGGAAAAAGAAATTTGAATTTTATTGAATGAATTCAGTTACAAAGGTGGTTACAAGCTACTAACTAACTAACTGACTCAAGAGTTTGTCAGACTCTTGAGTAGTTAAAGGAAAAGTGAGGGAAAAAGGAAAGGGAAAATTGAACTATGTGTTTTACAATTTTAAGCTACTACTGAAAAATGAGGCCTAGTCTAGGTATTTATAGGCAAGAAATGAGAGTTTGTTGGAGTAGGTGACGTGTCAGAACCAGTAATAACTTGCCACGTGGAAAAATTCTGCATTTGGCACTTGAAGATATGAACAATGATTTGGGGGTTTTTGATTGAATGGATGATTTGCTAATTAATATGCACCGTTGAATTCGTCTTCCCAAATTGAGCAAGTTTGGTGTTTTGATCTTCTCATGAAACGGCTTCAATCTCAATCCCGATTCTGGAAATTTTCTTTGTGAAGAAGATGACACGTGTCACTTCCTGGTTGGCTGTGGGAGAGAGTTGTGGATTACACTGTTGAGATTGTGTAATAAATGAAAGGCGGCAGTAGTGGGTGACGTGGTGATCCATGTATATTATTTTCTTGCTTCTGATTGGTTTAGAGCTAAAGCACTTGGATCATGTCTTGTATATTTTCCAAACTTGGCAAAACAAACCCCTTGACTTGGCAGATTGCTATTTTAAGCTAGGATCTTCATTCCTTTGACATTTTTGGTCCTTTAACTTCCATAACTTGTACAAAATGGTCCTTTGACTGAGTTGACTTGATAGTTGACCAGGTTTGACTTGAATCTTGACTTTTCATTATTTGCACTTTAAGTCCTTCAACTTTCATCACTTGTCAAGATAGGTCCTTGAACTTCAAAGTCTTGTCACTTTTGATCCTCTTTTGTCTTTTTCATCCTTTTGAGCTTGATTTGACTTTGTTTACTTGAAATTGTATCCTTTTACCTACATAAGATCACACAAACACAACATACCACATAACACTGCTTTTTACAAGATAAATGGGTATTTTGCTTCATGTTTTAGGGTTATTTGTTGATAAAAAGATATGAGTTTAAGCTCATATCACTCCTCACTAGAAATATTAGGAGTAGGTGTTGACTCCTTTTGGTTTCTTCGTTTACGTGCACGTCTTGCTTGGTTGCGGGTTTGCATAAACGTCACGTACAACGAGGGGATGAGAAAAGAAGATTCTTTTTGGTGTTTTGTATTTTTCCAATTTTTTGTGGTTTTTAATTGTTTTTACTTTTTTTGGATTTTTGTGATTGTATTAAGTAGACCAAAATCTACAAATCTCCTCCTTAATCAAATCTGTTGATTAAAGAAGCCTCAAAGAATGAAAACGATCACGTGAAGTGAACGCCTTCGATGACTTTAGAACGTTGGTGGAACACCAAAACGTTCAAGAGGGTTTAATCAAATGAAACCAAGAAAGTATATTTGATACTTAATAATACTTTGGGCGGCAAAACCCTCGATTATCTTTCAATCTCAAAATACTCACAAGCAAGCGGGAAAACGAGGCGGCGCGAAGCACTTGAGAGCCTTTTTCCTTAGGGTATATTTTATAATACCCGCCTTATACCCACCTTATAGTTTGTATCTTTCTTGTTTGAGATTCGAATACAATGATTGGGTAATGACCTCCCAAGTCAAGGTTGTGTTTTCACACTTTTGGAGTACTTGTGAATTTATTGTTCTACGTATACAATATAGTAATAGTATTCACACAAAAAAACGAAAAACCGATAATACGTATTAGTAGAGTGATACTAATACAAATAGATATTATGGCTATATATAAAAATAGTAATTTCCAAATCAAAACACAACACGACTCCCCGGCAGCGGCGCCAAAATGATGGTTGAGTTTTTACGTCTTTTAGGAAAAAGAGCGTAATTAGGGCAAGTATTAACAAGTGATTTAGGAAAACCACGAGTTATGACCCAAAGTGGGGATCGTTCTCAAGGAGGCTTGGTGTGTGTGTTAAGAGATGATTAACTTTGTGATTATATTTATGATGAGGAAAGAAAATAGAAAGGGGATTAGAAGAGAATGACGGTTACGACGACGTATTAAACTAAGACGAAAAAGTCGTACACGTAAAACCGTAAAAAGTATCAAAATTAAAAATTTATCCTAAAAATTGCTAGAAAATTGCAATAAAACCTAATTAATGTAAATAGAGTTTAAAAAAAATCAAAAATCACTCAAATCTTTTATTTAATTAAATAATAATTATTTAATGCTAATTAAATCCCAAAAAATCAATTTAATTAACAAAATCCCAAAATGAGATTTTTTTAATTATAAACCTCTAAAATACCCTAACTTAATTTAAAACTATTTTTGAAAATTTTAAAATTAATTAAAACTATTTAAAAACAATTAAAAACTATTAAAACTTAAAATAATTATAAAAATTAATCTAAGGACAATAAAAATATTCTAAAAATTGTAAAATTCCAAACCTAATGTATTTAACCTAAGAAAAATATAAAAACTTGAAAAATCTAAATTTTAATTTTTAATAATAAAATAATAATAAAGTAATATTAAAAATCCAAAATTTATAAAAAATTCTAAAAACTTGCAACTAGCTTAATTTAACCTAATTAACACAGAAATAAAGTTGAAATTACAAAATACCCCTAATGGGCCTTCAAATGGGCCAAAGTCCAAAACAGACCCTTATTGGGCCAAAATAAGCCCAATAAGAAAAATGTTTATAAAAATGGCCCAAAAGCTCCTATCTGACTCAAAATTTGATTCTAAACACAATTTTTCAAAGGCCCAAAAGATGAAAATGTGAAATAAACTAGCTTATATCAAACATCTTATTCTTAATGGGCTTTTTGGCCCATTTAGCTATAAGCTGATGCCATAAGCTCAAATTAGACACACAAGTTTCTTTTGAGTTACTTAAGACTTCTGTAAAAAGAATTTGAAATAATCACAAGGAATAAGCCTGAAATGCAATAAGCAATCTTCACAAAACGACAAATAGTCGTTTTTGAGTTCTAGGCCACCCCAAGAGCTGATTCAAGTTTCTAAACTTTTAAATGACTTAAATAAGCTTAATCAACAAAAAGTTTTCAAATAAGTTCACTCAATAAGCTGGAATAGCAAATAAGCACTTCTTTAAAAGTCAACTTTAAGAGTTTTCTAGCAAAAAGTCAAAGCTAAAGTCTGATAAGCTCCAGTTCAAACAAATGGGTCAAATGATGAAGATTGATCACACAAAGTATGTTGTTGCAGGTCTAAATAAGCCAATATGGCTTATTAATAAGCTAACTGAAAATTAACACTAGTAGGGGCTAGTTTTGGTGTCTGAGCAGTGGAAACTTTTTCCACTGCTCGACTTGTTTGACTTTTTGTCTTTAGTGATTTTTTTGGAGATTCAAGTTACACAAAGGCACCCAAATGATCAGTGGATCATAAGGAGTCAATAACAACAAATAAATCACAATCACAATTAGCCAATTTGTACAGTTAAATCAAAAATCACCAGATCTAGCCCCGACATGAACAAATAAGCTGTTATGGTTCAATAAGCACTTATAGCATAATTCACCCAGCCAAACTTCACCAAATGCATACACAAGCAATAATAAACTTAAATGAACAAGTCTAAACAGGTTTCATGCAATGGTACAAAGTATTGATCAAGATTCAAGCACAATAAGTTACTGATGAACACTAACACAAGCAGTTATCAACACTTGCTGATGGAATTGACCAACAAGCCAAATTCAAACACTCAGATCTATCACATTTGTTGTATAAACAATGATTTAACAACTTTTAACCCTAAGCATGCATATATTCTAGATATTACCAAAATCTTAGGCCAAAAATAGTCAAAACCAATGAGATATAGCACAATGTTTGATTCAAGGTTTTAAACCAAAAAACTTGCAGCAAATAACACTCAACCAAGTCAATAATAAATATCAAGCACAAACACAAACTTCCAACAACACAATATCAACTTATGATCTCAAACAGGTACTCCCAAACACCCTTTTTAACTTTTCAAATCATAATTTTCCAATCAAAAGTTTTATCCAAGACCACCCAATCCCAAATAAGCACAATACCAGATGTAATATGCAGATTAGAACAAGATTAGACCACAATATCAGCAAGAACATAAGTCACACACAAAATCACCAAAAATCCAAATTTTTATTAGATTTTGAGTAGAATGATGTGTACCTCATGGATGTACATCTGCACCCATGAATTTTGAGCTTATGTGCTAGCAAGAACAAGCACAAGCTTCCACAATAAGGCCTGCTAAGATTCAACAAGGTTAAGAATAAAATATCAAAAGCAGAAAAATGAAAAATCCTTGATTAATGCAACCATAGTTTCCCACACTTGATTATCCCCAAGTTATAGGCTTCACCACACCTTGATAACTCAATATCAAGATGCTATGATCAGCTTTATAGCCCAAGAATTCCAAGGTTTGAACTAGACTTAGCAAAATATCAAGAAAAGTGGAAAATGTGCAAACTTTTGCACACTCCTTTTGAAAACAGGTTTAGGATTCAAGATTAACAAACATCTAACAATAACAAGCAGATAATATGATTGGCACTTGAGTTTTATTCACCAAATTCAAACACATTTCATTAAGCTGAATATATGATTTACAGATTTGTGAACAATGGAAAAATCAAGAGCAAATTGTAAATGAAAGCCTAATAGCCTTTATATAGGCTACAAGTGACTACTATAAAGCATAAAAACGTAACCCTAATTGGTGCGGAAGTCCCAGAAATGCCCTTGAGGGGTTTTGAACTTTGAGGATCATGTGACAAGTTCTTGGAGTTTTTTTGTAGTTGGCATGGTGTGATTGCATCCAAGGGCTTGTAATAAGCTTAAAAAGTAAGCTTCAATGTGGATGGTTGGATTGCTGTCCAAATTTTGGAAGTATGTACAAGAGTGTAGCAGGGGAATCTCATGTGGGGTTCCTTGTTAATGTAACATATGTTTTCAATGTTGGGATGTGATTAAGGGATGCTTAATCATGAATCTGGACAATCTTAGAGGCTAATTACAAGTAATTAGCAAACCACTAAATATGTTCTTGAGGTGAAGAGTCACAAGTTTAATCCAGATTAGGGTGATTAGTTTTTAAGTTGGTGTTAAGGCGCCAAGGATTAAGTAATATTAAACCCGATGAAGTGGAATGGTGAGGTGGAAGGAGGGAGTGTTGTGATTGGTTGAAACTTGGTAGTGGGGCACATGTCGCATGGTGATTAGTCTAAGTAAGTTGTGATGTCTGCCAGGTATAGTCCCTTATTTCCCAAACTTCTTCCACTCTGAAATAAACAAGCTAAATCCGGATTTCCTTTGTTGTAGAAGTTTTAGTTTTCACACTTTCGCCCCAAAAAGTTTTGTAAAGTGAATTCAGGGGTATTTCTTGCCAATTCTTGATTCTTGAAGAACTGATTTGGTATTTTCTTCAAGGATTATGGTCTTAACTTGTTTGTTTGACTTCTTGGAGGACTGAAATTGCCAAGTCATGATAAATGAGGGACCATTTTTGCCATTTCTTCAAAGTCAAGGGCCCTTTTGGTAATTTTGACATATTTTAGGGACCAATCTTGTAATTATGAGGATACAAGGGTATAAAGTGTCAGTTCTTCAATATTGGAGGACCCTTCTTCATAGATATTCAAATCTTCAAGGGTTTGTCTTGGGAAATTCTTCATTAGGGCTTGGTTCAATGTGCGTCTTCGTTTCCCGTGTTCGTTTTTGCATGATTCTCGTGATCTTTTGTCATTTTCTCAATATTCGTACCTAAAATACACAAGCAACAAACACAATCATATATTTTGCCAATTTCATGATATTTATTGCATTTAAAGCCCTTTTTGGACGATGAGACTATGTATAAAAGTAGTCTCATCACTTGCTCATCAGTATTACCTCCAACTAGATTTGCAGCATTCCCTCCAACCTGACCAGCAGCATTCCTATTCACAGCTAATAAGTGTGAAAACACTTATCCTTTTACCACTTATTTCCAATAATAACAAGACCAAAACATGTGATTTATGTCGTAAAAGTCGGAATTATGCGTGGTTTGTGTTTTTATTGTGTTTTAGGACGAAAAGATGAAAAAGGAAGAAAACACGGGCTTTCACGGGCTTTTATCGAAGAAAACGAGAAAAGACGAAGTCAAAAGATCAAGAGTGCAAAAAGAACGGAAGTCGAAGGCCTATTCTGAATATTTATCGAAGAACAAGTCTAAAGACGGAAGTTTAATGAAGTCGAAGAACTCAAGTCTAAATTAAAGAAAATTATCAAGACAAGTTCAAATCACGAGACTACGTCGAGAAAAGACAAAGAATTAAATCGAGTCGAAAAGACGTGAAGAAAGAAAGAAAAAAGAAGCAACCCATGCACTCCTTCCCATTTTTCCCTATAAATACCCTCCTAATACACATTAGGAGGGTGGTTAGTTTTTAGTTTTAGTTTTCATTTTTATCACTTTTCTTTCTAGTTTTTAGAGAGAGAAAGTTCTCCACTTTCTCTCACTAAGTTTTCATCTTTCTTTCTTTTAATCTTTCAAGATTAAACATTTGTGTATTGTTGATTTCATTAATCAAGTTCTAGTTAAGCTTTTAATCTTTCATCTCATTCTACCTTTCTTTGAATTTTAGATTAATTTTGGTGCGAATTTCATTTGATCCGTGTTGTTCTTAATGATTTCGTGCTTAAAAAGTTAATCTTTTTATGCTTACATAAGCTTTCATTCGATTAAGCTTTAAGATTTGTGTGCTTATTGGCTTATTCGCTTCTTTTAGCTTATTTACTTTTTAAAGTTTTCTTAAAAAGTTTATCTTTTTATGGTTTGATTCAAAAGATTGATTATTTTAAGTTTGGATAAGTTGTTATTAGTGCTTATTTTGTCCTTTTCATTTTAGATTCGTGCAAGTTTTAGTTTGAGCTTATTCATTATAGCTTAAAGCTTGGCTTATTTCGAATCCCACATAAATAGGAAAGGGTCTAAACCCCTTTCCGATCATTGTATTTCGACCACCAACCTACCCCTTTATTCCGATCATCAAGATCGGAAAAGGGTTTGTGTTTTCCGATTTAAGCATCTATATTCCGATCACCTTGGATCGGAATAGGGTTTAATATTCCGACGGTGGGTATTGTAATATTCCGATTGACATTGTTTCTAATTATTCCGATTGGCATTATTTCTAATATATCCCGATTGTGGGTTTTGGCAAAATTCCGATTGGGCCTTGTTTCCCACATTCCGATTGCACCATTTACATCATTCCGATTAGTAGTCTTTTATGCATTCCGATCAGCCACCTTTCCCATTATTCCGATTTGTTTCGTTTCCTATATTCCGATCAGAATCAGATTCGGCAACATTCCGATGGTTTTAGTTTCTTGTTTTTACAAAGTTTCCAAGTGTTAGTTTTATTAAGTGTTCAAGTATTTTTCTAATCTTGCCTTTAAGTTTTCAAGCATTAAATTTTAACTCGTTATTTTTAGTTTAATCTTTAAACTTCGACTTTACTCGGTTGCAAAATCGTTTATTAAATGGCGCCGCTGCCGGCTCTTTTCGTTAAGATTAAAGGTTTTTAGTGAGAGACGCATTGGATTTTGGGATCCGTTCATCTTTGAACGTTATTTTCCTTGCTTTAAAATTTTAAAAAATCCTAAAAAAATATAAATTCTTCAAACATACAAAAAAAAAATTAAAAAACCATAAAAACCAAAAATATTTCCTTTCTGTTTTTCTAATCCTTTTGTAGGTGTGCATGCGTACTCGTGCTCGTAAGAAGAAAGTATCTCAAGCCGAAGTCATTGCTCAACCAATTGTCACCATGGACGATCAACCAATGATCGAGCTTTTGCAATCGCACATAGAAGGCAACACCGATACAATTGTTATCCTTGAGATTGGAGACAACAACTTTGAACTCAAATCGGCTTTATCCAAATGGTCTATGCTCAACCCTTCTTGGGTCGCTCACTTGATGATACTCATGACCACATTAAAAGGTTTCTTTAGCTTACCAATACGGTTAAGTACAATGGGGTATCACAAGAAGTGATTCGCTTGCAACTTTTTCCGTTCTTCTTAGAGGGACAAGCCCGTAATTGGCTTGATAAGGAACCGCCACAAAGTATTCTTACGTGGACGGATTTAGAGACCAAGTTTATCAACTACTTTTTCCCACCCTTACGTACTACCGCTTTGCGGAATGAAATTATTACCTTTGAACAAAAGTACGGTGAGTCTTTTAGTGAATCTTGGGACAGTTTTAAGGAACTTTTAAGAAAGTGTCCACAACATGGTTTAACAAAAGTATATCAAATCAATACTTTTTACAATGGTTTAAGCATGAATGACCAAGATTCACTAAACAGTGCCTCGGGGGGTAATATTTTGGTTAAGTCTTCTAATGCTGCTTGGGATATTATTGAGAACAAATCTAGAGTTCAAACCAAGAGTGTAAGAACTAATGTAGCAAGTGCTAGTTCTAGTGATGCCGACAAAAGAATTGATAAGCTTACTTCGCTTGTGGAATCGCTTGCTTTACAAACTGCCAACAATCACAAACAATTCAATGCCCAAGCTAATGTTTTGAGCCAATCATGTGATATATGCGGGGGATCTCACTCATACACCGATTGTCCTTCGACTCACGACAATCCGAAAAATGTGTATGCCGCCAACGGTACCTATGCTACAGAAAGCTATCAAGCACGTCCTCAAGGTGACCACAACTTGCTCAGCTATCGCTCAAACAACTTTCTTTCACCTCCTGGTTTTCCCCCACAAAGCCCAAACAACCCCAGTAGCAACAATCAAAACCAACCACGTGCTCCAACTCCATATCAATACCAAAGAAACCCATATCCACCTCAAAGAAACAACCAAGTTTACCAACAACCTGCTTATCAACCACCCGCCTACCATGCTCCTCCTCTCCACCAACCAACAGCCTTACACCAAGATGTTGAAACCTACATAAGGACGAACGATGTAATCGTGCAAAATCTTCAGCGAGAAATGGCCAACATGAAAGCAGATATGGTTAAGCAAGGAAATGATCTGCGTGTTGATATGCGAAACACTTTGGCAAGTCAAACGAATGACTTGAGGAATACGATGGCTAGTTTCTTCCCTAGTAATCAAGCCTCTGGATCGGTTCTCTTCCAAGTAACACCGTTGCTAATCCAAGAGGGGAGATGAAAGCAATCACCACTCGCAGTGGAAAAGGTTTAAAGGAACCCGAGCTTCCTACACCTACACCGGTGATTGTGACAAAGGAAAACGAGTCTCCTTCTCCGAATCCTCCATCTTCTATTCCTCCAACTTCTACATCTCCTATTCCACCACCTTCTACTTCTACCCCTCCTCCACCCAAGGATGTGAGTGCAAATTCTATCCCAATGCCTTCATCTCAACCCAATATACCTTATCCTTCAAGGTTGAGGAAAGAGAAATTGAAGAACAAGGATGATATTCAGGTTTCGAACTTTCTTAAAATGTTCAAACAACTGAATTTCAATATCTCCTTTGCTGAGGCTCTCGCTCACATGCCTAAATACGCTAAAATGTTTAAAGATCTTCTCAGTGATAAGGAGAAACTCCTCGACATCGCTCAGACCCAACATAATGAGAACTGCTCCGTAGTGCTCTTAAGGAAATTTCCCACCAAACTTGGTGATCCGGGTCGTTTCTTGATTCCTTGCAACTTCCCGGGAGTAGAGAATTGCATGGCCCTAGCCGATCTAGGTGCCAGTATTAACTTAATGCCATTAAGTGTTTGGAAGCAATTATCTCTCCCCGAGCTAGTCCCCACACGAATGACTTTGAAATTAGCCAACCGTATGGTTTCTTATCCAGTGGGGATAGCCGAAGACGTTTTCGTTGGCGTCGACAAATTCACCTTCCCGGCGGATTTTGTTGTCGTTGACTATGAGATGGATCCCCGTGTTCCATTAATCGTTGGACGTCCATTCCGGAGGACTGGTCGCACTCTCATCGATGTAGCCGCGGGCGAATTAATCATGAGAGTTGGTGACGATAAAATCGTCTTCAACATGGGTAAACTTTCTAAGCAGCCTTCGGAAAACGAGAGTGTTAATTTCATTGATGTTCTTGATGAGGCTTGTGAAGAACATTTCAAAGACGCTTGTAAAAGTGGTTCTTCTTCTCTACCCACTGTTGAGACCGTTTTCTCAATTACTACGTCATTGACTCCTTTTGGAGAAAGTGACTTGGATGATTTCGAAGCTAGATTGGGAACTCTCGATATTAAGTATGATGGTTCTCCCACCGATTGGGATGAAGAAATTCGTACCATTGAGAAACTTCTCAATGAGGACCAAACTTCTCCACCATCGCCTAAGGATATCTCTACCAATGATCCGAAGTTGACTACGCCGTCCATCGAAAATCCTCCGGATTTAGAGCTTAAGGATCTTCCGTCTCATCTCGAGTACGTTTTCCTTGAAGACAACAAGACGGTACCGGTCATCATCGCTAAGGACTTGAAAGAAGAAGAAAAATCCCGACTTATCGCCGTGCTGAAGAATCACAAGAAAGCGATTGCTTGGAAGATCTCCGATATTCGTGGAATTGATCCTCACTTCTGCACACACAAAATTCTCTTGGAGGACGACTTTAAACCGACTATTCAAAGTCAAAGAAGGGTGAATCCTAAGATCCATGACGTAATCAAAAAAGAGGTTATCAAATTTCTTTATGCGGGAATGATCTATCCTATCTCGGATTCACCGTGGGTTAGTCCCGTCCATTGTGTGCCTAAGAAAGGTGGAATCACCGTTGTTCCCAATGAAAACAACGAGTTGATTCCTACTCGTCTCGTTACAAGGTGGAGAGTTTGTATAGACTATCGCATACTCAATGATGCTACGAGAAAGGATCATTTTCCCCTTCCTTTCATGGACCAAATGCTTGAACGTCTAGCGGGTAATGACTATTACCGCTTTTTGGACGGTTTCTCCGGGTATTTTCAAATTCCCATCGATCCCAAAGACCAAGAGAAAAACACATTCACTTGTCCTTATGGAACATTTGCCTACAAAAGGATGCCTTTCGGCTTATGCAATGCTCCTAGGACGTTCTAAAGGTGTTTGATGGCTATCTTCCATGACATGGTTGAAGAAACTATGCAAGTCTTCATGGATGATTTCTCGGTTTATGGCGATTCTTTCTCTGCTTGTCTTGCCAATTTGGAACGCATGCTTAAGCGGTGTGAAGACACTCGCCTTGTTCTAAATTGGGAAAAATGCCATTTCATGGTAAAAGAGGGCATCGTGCTAGGACACAAAATCTCCAAAGCCGGTCTTGAAGTGGACCGTGCTAAAGTCGATGTTATTGCTAAATTGCCTCTACCTTCAACCGTGAAGGGTGTGAGAAGTTTCCTCGGTCATGCGGGCTTCTATCGTCGATTCATCCAAGATTTTTCTAAAATCGCTCGCCCGATGACCCACCTCTTGGAAATAGATACTCCTTTCATCTTTTCCAAAGAGTGTCTTGAATCCTTCAATCTTCTTAAGGATAAGCTAACTAAGGCACCGGTCTTGGTTACCCCTAATTGGGAGCTACCTTTTGAGTTGATGTGTGATGCTAGCGACTTTGCTATTGGAGCGGTTTTGGGCCAAAGAGTGAACAAACACTTCCAACCAATCCATTACGCTAGCAAGACAATGACGGGGACTCAATTACATTATACGATAACCGAAAAAGAGCTTTTAGCTGTTGTCTATGCTTTTGAAAAATTTCGCCCCTATCTTGTCCTTTCTACCACCATCGTGTATACCGATCATTCCGTGCTGAAGTACTTGATGACTAAGAAAGATTCTAAGCCAAGACTTCTTCGTTGGGTTTTGCTCCTTCAAGAATTCAACATTGAAATTCGTGACAAAAAGGGAGCTGAAAACCTAGCCGCGGATCATCTCAGTAGACTTGAGGATCCTTATCAAGGGGATCATCCGAACAAAGAGATCAATGACTCTTTTCCCCTTGAGGCCTTAATGTCTATCAACTCTAATCTCGATGACACCCCGTGGTTTGCAGACATTGCAAACTACTTAGCGGGTGGGATTCTCAAGGAAGGGCTCACGTCCCAACAAAAGAAAAAGTTCTTTAAAGATATTGAACATTATTTCTGGGACGACCCCTACCTTTTCAAACAATGTGCGGATCTGATTATTCGTCGATGTGTTGATGGGCCGGCAGCGGTACAAATCCTTGACGCTTGCCATAAAGGACCCACCGGTGGTCACTTTGGTCCCGATTACACCGCCAAGAAAGTATTCGACTCTGGTTTCTATTGGCCTACCATTTATCGTGACGCTCACGATATGGTTAAACATTGTGATGCTTGCCAATGACAAGGCAAGATCACACATAAAGATGAGATGTGATGTGTCGTGATGTGTATAGTGATAATTTGAGATTACGTTATAGGGTAAATTAGAAAATTGCCTTTAGGAAAAAGTAATAGACTAATATTACCAATGACGAATTCAATTAAACACGTGAGTGAATCAAGTTCGTTGTACACGAAGATCTTATGAATTTGAGACGTTTTGTTTTGATTTGGACAATTGATTTGAATTGGTTTTCGGTTTTTAAACTACAATTTAAATCTACTAATTTTAAACTATTTAATATAAGCCTAAAGTGCATGAATCGTTAAACCCCGCAATATTTAAAATCTATAATTAACTAATTACTTAAAAATTAACACTATTTAAAATTTAACCCATAAAATAAATCTAATTAATAAAAAAAATAACTTTTACTCTACTTTAAAAAAAATCTAATTAAAACTTTTTAAAACTAAATATCTTTATTAAAAATTACTTTTAAAACAAATCTATTTAGAAACTAATTTTACTTAAATCTACTTTTATAAAAATCTAATTAATTAAAAATAAACTAAATGAACTATTAAATTAATAAAAACATTTTTTCATATTTTGGTTTATTCATTATCTAAAGAAAAACTTTATGAAAGAAATATTTCAAAATGCATTTAAATGAAAAGTAAAGTAAATTAGAGTTTCTTAACTAATAAAAATCTGATAGCTAAAAACTAAACTATATTAATTACTTAAACCAACTTAGAACAAAAACAGTGAGATAGCACATCTGGTTGAAGCGTTGTCCCGTTGAGGGGGAGGTCTCGAGTTCGAGACCTCTAGGTGGCATATTTTTGAGATATTAATTATTTTTGGTACAATAAGTAAAATATTTAATCAAAACATTAACCAAAACTCACATACCCAAAACAGTCACTCAGGATCAAATATCAATTTAAAAGTAACAAAGATTCAGTACCAATTAATTCTAACAGATAAATCAATATATAAATTCCTCAAAACAATACCTCAGAAGACTATGAATCATACACTAAACAACAATAACAAATCACCACATTGATACAGCAATGACTAAACAAAAATCACGCAGCTACACTTATTGAAATAGTGAAAACAAGTCACTTAACCCAATATTCATCACGAAAAGCAGTCACTCAATCTCAAACTCTCTAAATGAACTAACAGATTGAAGATTAAACACACTAAAACCCTTATAAAACTAGCAGAAAATGAATAAACACAAACTAACAGACCCAAAAATAACAGTTCAAGCTTGCTACACTCGAAATCTAAGCAATTCAGATGTACTTGCAGCAAATAGAAAGACTCAGCTACAAAATTAATATCAGCACACTATTAATACAAACATGGCAGCAGCATAAACAAACACATCACTGATCTAACAACATATTCAACTAAAATTCAGCAAATAAATCGAATATTGATAACAGTAAGCATCTCACAGGTATATTAATCAATGACAGCACATTCTAATCAGCATCACAAATAACTCAGATTCTAATGCTAGTCATACAATTTATGCCACACACACAAAATCAAACTCCAACATTAACAGATAAAAACCAAACAGTGAGTTAACCATCATTTTAAAAATTCAAACAGATTTTAATAAACTAAGAAAACTAAGCAATGAAATCATATAACATCAAATTTAATCAAGATTAAAACAAGAAATTAAAAAAAATTTAGAACCTTATGTAGTAACCGTTGAGCAGTCGGTATGCGCTGAGCATCCTATGAACGGAAACTAAACCACCATCATCCATCATTCGATCATCAAACATACGAATCACAATCATATAATGAACACCAATGATTTATATCTAACCAGTGGGTTAGATATTTCCCTATCTCACTTTATTATTCACAACAAGCTATGATTTCAGCTTTTGAGAATAACTCTTAATTATAACAAAAATTTTAGAATAAAATTGCCAGTACTCTTTATATAAAAAGACGAGAGAATAAAGATCAATAAACTGGAAATAAAATTTTATTAAACCAAATAAATCATTACATCATTTAATTAAGAGAAATTACACTCCTATCTAAAAAACTTCATTATAACAGTAAAGTAAAGAAAAGGGATAAAAAATACAATAGATTGGGTGGGTTTTTATAGCCATCCCAAGGCTACTGAGGAAGGAATATCCGAATCTTTCCAAGTATATTCTTCTTTAATCTTGGCCTTTGATCTTGACTTTCTCTTTCTTTGATTGATCAGATGGAGGAGAATCGCACACTAGCACACGGATTGCCAACGTGGCATCCGTGTGTGCTAGTTGTGCTTCTTTGAAGCCCTATGATTGGTTGATTAGCTAAATGAGGTGTCAAAGCCAATCATCTTCTGCCACGTATCTCTTTTCTTCCAGCCTTTCTCTTCCTTAAAAATTGGGGGATTTAATTCCCCCACACGTGATTAACACGTGAGATCAAAATCCCTAAATTTAATTGGCTTTTTACCCATCTAGGGTTTGTGTGAAACAGTAAATATTTACAGGTTTTTGGTGATGAAGAAGAAAAGGGGAGAAAGAACTTCGGCTGTAACGATAATTATTTATTCTGTGTGTGGGATAATGTGTGAGGATGTAAATGGGGGTTCGGTTTAATTTATTAAATGTGAAAACGTGTGGGAGTGTATATGATTGGGACGGTTTATTTATTAACTGAGGTAAGGTTATTTATTTGGTGTGAAAACGTGTTTAATACACGTTTGATCAAAAGAGTGAACCCTAAAGCCCATCATTCGTTTATTCCTTTCTTCTATTTGGGCTTGGGCCCAAATAAAATTCACCATCAGTCGTATATACATCATCCATTTTGGCCTAATGGGCTATCTGAAATTTTCAAACGACTCAAAATATCAACTTGAATTATAAATGGGCTTTTGAGCCCATTTACCCCATTGTGGGACCCACTAAGCCCGTAAACTTGACAAATGATTAAATCCTCTAAAGTCGAGCTTGATTTTGGCTTCTTTGATCTTTATCTTCAAACACGTGTCGATATTTGCCGGTTTTCGTGATCTTGGTACCTACACACATTCAAACAACAAAACAACATATACAAGGCATATTTGATACATTTCATGCAATATTTCATTGTTTATTGATACAAATGATATGAGTAAATACACTCATATCAAATTCCCCCATGCTAAGCAATTGCCGTGTCCTCACGCAATGATAAAATAAAACTATAGCTACACCATTATTCAACTTTTTGACACTTTATTTCACAAAGACATAATGTATTGCTTTCATTATTGAAAAACAACTTTTAGGATCATAAAAGCTCAAATAGATTCATCGTCCTCGACTTTTCACTTTTCCATGCCAAGTGCAAAAACAAGATCATTGTTATTATAAGTTAGCAAACTAACACGAACTCATGTGGGCTAATTAATCACTTAGACTCCCTTATTCCTAGGTGTATCTCTTATATTTTATTGTTGTCTTGAATGATCACGAGGATGCATTGTTGACTTATTTCGATAATTTATTAGGCCGAAAATAAAGTGAACGATTTAATCAATAGTTAGCTAAAGGACAAAATCTTTTAAAATTGCTTCTCGGGACCTCATAAAGTTCATATCTTGGCATAACTTGCTTCGCGATTTGAGACCTTTCTCAGACCGATATTTGGCAGCGACTTTATACTTCAAACCTTGAGAGACGTTCATGAAATAATGGTCTTCTCTTCATATAGGAATTTCTTCACTTGAAGTTTTGAGAGATTCATACTTGGACCACGACTTCTTCATTTTTCTCCAATATTTATTTGGGATTTTGATATACAACGATCCGCCTCCTTTTTGGACTTGGCTTCATTTATCCTCATACCTTATTATGGTCTTTTTGGATAGACTTCTCCATGACTTTTGGGGAGTATTTTGCTTTTCGTCGTGTATCTCGATCCTTCATATTGATTTTCGATAAATGATTCTTCACATCACTTGAGATCTTTAGCAATAAAACATAGCCCTCATGTCTTGTTAGGACCTTTTTGGACTCGCCAATCTTTGCATCCCGCTTCAATAAGTTATGCCTTGGCTATGAACTCTAATCCATACCGAGCAACTTTTAAACGATCTTGGGCTAGAAGCTAAGTAACTTTTCAAATCGTTCAACCTTATTTATTGCAAATAGATTTATTAACAAGTGATGGGAGAATAGGCTTATAATTAACTCACATAAGTTCCCGAAAGAATACCAAACTTATAATTGGCTATATCATCTCTTGTTCTCCATATTGTAAATTTTCAAAAATGTGAAATCAATGGATACTTAGCCTATTAAATCAAAGTTTTAGGTTTTCAAGTCATCTATAGGATCTTGCAAATTCTTAGACTTTTTCAAGTTTTAGAATTTGCGTTTTAAAGTTCCCTTGATAGACGACTTTCTAGGATCAATTATAGGAGCTTGCGAAAAGTTCTTGTTCTTAACTCGTATGAATTAAGACTTTCGCGTTTTAAAGCTCCCTATATAATAGCCTAGCAAAACTTAATTCAAATACGTTAAGGAAAAGCTAAGGTTAAAAACCGAGTCGAGTCAAAAACTAACCTTATTTTCACCAACGGAAAGCCTACATTCGTGTCAAAAGCACTTATTTTATTTATTAAAACTTTAAAAATAACACTAAAAATTTAAAATTTTATTGAAAAATGAGAAAAACAATACGTTTGGACACGACAAAAGCAATTGCAAGCGATTATATCGATTGACTCCCCCATGCTCAAACCAAACATTGTCCTCAATGTTTCTTAGCTCAAGAGTAACACCCCCTTGCTAAAACACGAAGTGTCTAATGCAAAATCCTAGCATGGAAAGAGCACGCAAATCTATAAGCCGTTTATTAATTATGCCTCAAGATAAAACGTTAGTCGATAAAAATCGAGGGATAGAAAGTGTGCCCCTTTTTGGCATTCAAAGAATGGAAGATCAAGTGGACCGGCAAAAACCGAACACGAGAGTCTTCAAATATTAGGGTCATACCTAAGATTCACAACACAATAAAACACGAGCACGAGCTTGAAAGATCAAGCCTTATTAATGTTAGAAAATAGAAAGAAGATAGAATGTATGGGACTCCCCCACAAGGGACCTCGTTTTTGTTAACCGAGTCATAAGCTCGACTCGATCCCCGCATTCATTGCTCCTTAGGGAAAGTTTGAAGATCTGGGACAACCTCCGTAGGTATGTCCCCTCCAAAGTAGTGTTTTACACGATGACCATTCACCTTAAAGTTAGGCCCGTCTTTTTGAGCTAGCTCAACGGTGCCATAAGGGAAAACTTGTGCAATGGTGAATGGTCCGGACCAACGGGATTTAAGCTTGCCCGAGAAAATCTTAAGTCTAGAGTTGAATAAGAGGACTTGATCACCATTGAAAATGCGGTTTTTGATCTTAGAGTCATGAATCCTCTTAGTCTTCTCTTTGTAGATCAAAGAATTTTCATAAGATTGATCCCTTAATTCACTTAGTTCATTCAATTGAACCTTGTGATGATCACCCGCGGTCCTCAAATCAAAGTTGCAATGCTTAAGAGCCCAATACGCCTTATGTTCGAGTTCAATTAGCAAGTGACATGCTTTTCCGTAGACCAACCTAAATGGTGTACAACCAATTGGCGTCTTGTAAGCCGTACGGATAGCCCATAATGCATCGTCCAATTTATCCGACCATGAAGTGCGATTTTCTCCAATAGAACGCTCCAAAATCCTTTTAAGAGCACGGTTTGAAACCTCCACTTGACCACTCGTTTGAGGGTAATAAGCCTTAGAAAATCGATGAGTGACACCATATTTCTTTAGAACTTTTTCAAATTGTTCATTACAAAAATGGGTCCCACGATCACTTATAATAGCCCGCGGAGTTCCAAACCTAGCAAAGAGTTGTTTCCAAAATTTCACCACAACTCGACCATCATTCGTGGGCAAAGCCTTAGCTTCAACCCATTTAGACAAATAGTCCACGGCTACGAGAATGTATTTGTTTCCTTTCGAAGATGGAAAAGGCCCCATAAAATCGATCCCCCACATGTCAAAGATTTCACAAACTTGGATAATGTTTTGAGGCATTTCGTCCCTTTGTGAGTTCTTTCCTTGACGTTGACAAGAATCACAAGTCTTGATCAAGTCTTGGGCATCACGATATATGGAAGGCCAAAAGAAGCCGGCATCAAAAACTTTCTTCGCGGTGGCGTTAGCACCATGATGTCCCCCGGTGGGTCCCTCATGACAAGATTTAAGGATATCTTGAGCTTCTTTGCCAAACACGCACCAACGAATCACTTGATCCGCGCACACACGAAACAAATAGGGGTCGTCCCAAAAGTAGTAGGAGATATCCTTGAAAAACTTTCGTTTTTATTGGGACGACATACCCTTGATCACAAACTTCCCCGCATGGTAATTAGAGATGTCCGCAAACCATGGGGTACTATCATCACCACGAAAAGCAATCATACCAAGTGTCTCGAGAGGAAATGTTTCATTGATTTCCTTGTTCTCTCGATCGCTTTGATGAGGATTCTCAAGTCGAGATAAATGATCGGCCGCGAGATTCTCGGCTCCTTTTTTGTCTAGAATTTTGACATTAAATTCTTGAAGGAGGAGAATCCACCGGAGCAACCTCAGCTTAGCATCTTGTTTATTAAGAAGATATTTGATAGCCGAGTGGTCCGTATACACTATGGTTTGAGACAAGACGAGATATGGTTTAAACTTTTCAAAAGCATAAACAACGGCAAGTAGCTCCTTTTCCGTTGTAGTGTACTTTGTTTGAGCATCCGTCATAGTCTTACTTGCATAGTGTATAGGCAAGAAGTGTTTTTACTTACGTTGCCCCAAAACTGCACCTACCGCATAATCACTAGCATCACACATATTTCCAAAAGGTATATCCCAATCCGGGGCAACCAAGATTGGAGATTCGGTTAACTTTCTTTTAAGCATCTCAAAGTCTTGAATACACTCATCCGAAAAGATGAAAGGAGTCTCTTTTTCCAAAAGATGGGTCATAGGCCGAGCTATCTTAGAGAAGTCTTGTATAAAACGACGATAGAAGCCGGCATGGTCGAGAAAACTCCTTACTCCCTTAACGGTGGTGGGTGGAGGTAATTTGGCAATCACGTCGATTTTAGCCCTATCAACCTCAATACCGGCCTTTGAGATCTTATGTCCTAACACAATTCCCTCTATGCACATTGAAGTGACATTTCTCATAATTAAGCACAAGATTCATTTCCTCACAATGTTGCAACATCCTTTCTAAGTTAGAGAGACATGAAGTGAAAGATTCCCCAAAAACCGAAAAGTCATCCATGAAGACTTCCATGGTTTTCTCGATCATATCATGGAAAATGGCCATCATGCACCTTTGGAACGTCCCCGGAGCATTGCATAGTCCAAAAGGCATGCGAATATAAGCAAATGTTCCATAAGTACAAGTGAATGTGGTCTTTCCTTGATCACAAGGGTCAATGGGGATTTGGAAATAGCCGGAAAATCCATCCAAAAAGCAATAGAATTCATTTCCCGCTAGTCTCTCTAACATTTGATCCATAAAAGGTAATGGAAAATGATCCTTCCTAGTGGCATCATTATGTTTCCTATAGTCAATACAAACACGCCAACCGGTCACAAGTCTAGTAGGAATCAATTCATTATCCTCATTAGTAACAACCGTCATTCCTCCTTTCTTTGGAACACAATGCACGGGGCTAACCCATGGACTATCCGAGATAGGGTAGATCATTCGGGCGTCTAGAAGTTTAGTGACTTCCTTTTTGATCACCTCATGAATCTTTGGATTGACCCTTCTTTGATTTTGGATAGCGGGTTTATAATCATCCTCCATTAGAATTTTATGAGTACAAAATTTGGGATCTATACACTTAATGTCGGAGATTTTCCATGCAATGGCCCGTTTATGTTTCTTAAGCACTTTGATAAGTTCATCCTTTTCATTTTCCTTTAATCCCTTAGCAATAATCACCGGTAACTTATCCGATCCCTCAAGAAAAGCATACTCCAAATGAGTGGGTAATTCCTTAAGTTCTAATTCGGGTGCTTCCTCAATAGATGTTTTCACTTTAGTCTCATTTTCATTCACGACTTTTAATTCCATAGGTGGTGATTCAAAAGGATCCAAATTCAACAATTTTTCAATCAACGCAATATCTCCCTCAGGATCAAAATTCTCACAATCAAACTCACTAGGATCAAATGGTGTGCTAAGGTAATCATCAATTTCCTTCTCGATTTTTGAATAACCATTATTCTTAAGCTCTTCAAGAACGAAGTCACCTCCCTCAAATGGAGTGAGTGGAGGTTTAGCCAAAGAGATAATAGGATTCGATGAAGTGGGATTGCCACTTTTAGAAGTATCCGAAAAACCAAGCATATCTTGCGAAGCCTCTCCACTAGCAACATCAATCACATCCATTTGATGGATTGATTCCTCGTCGTCCTTGGAAGAGGGCTTCGGGATATTACCAACATTAAGAGTGATACTTTCATCATCAAAACGTAAAGTCAACTTCCCCTCTTGCATGTCAACTAAAGAACCGGCCGTATTTAAAAACGGTCTTCCCAAAATAAGAGGCACACGAGAATTTACCGGATAATCACAAATCACAAAATCCGCCGAAAAAATGAGCTTTCCTACTTTGACTAATACGTCCTTGGCTATACCTTTTGGAAAGGCGATCGATCGATCCGCTAGCTCGATAGTCATCTTAGTAGGTGTAACCTCGAGAAGTGATAACCTTTTCCACACGGAAAGAGGCATCAAGTTAATGCTAGCGCCTAGATCGGCTAATGCTAAGCATTCTTCCATATTAGGGAAATCACATGGTATCAAAAATTGACCGGGGTCTCCAAGCTTTTTGGGAAACTTTTTAGAGAGAACCGCGGAACAATTTTCATTTAAGGACGTAGATACTTCAACTAATTTCTCCTTATCGTTCATCAACTTTTTAATTGTCGAAGCAAACTTAGGCATGCTAAGCAATGCATCCGCGAAACTAAGATTGATACACATTTTCTTAAACACGTCAAGGAACGTAGAAACTTGAGCATTGGTCTTTTCGCGGAGCTTCTCTTTGGTAAGTCTTGAAGGGTAGGGTAGTGTGGGTTTAGTCTTCGGAAGCTCGGGTTCCGGAATAGGCAATTGGTCTACCTTTGGTGGAATAGGAATTTCCTTTTCTTTAACCACCTCGTGTTCTTGCTCCACTTCCCTCACCGGAGAGGTACTCACACGTGGAAGCAAAGGTCCGTCTAAAGCTTTCCCACTACGTGTGGTTATGGCTTTCATCTCACCGTTCGGATTTGGAATAGTATTACTAGGTAAACAACCCGAAGAAGAGGAAGGTTTGGTCATAAAAGATTCAAACATCGAGAGTAATTTATTTTGACCTTGTTCCAAACTTTTTTGCATACGATTTTGACTTTGCTCTAATCTTTGCTCAAAACGGTTTTGGTTTTGTTCAAGTCTTTGTTGAAACTCATTTTTCAAAGTTGAAACTCATTTTTCAAAGTTGCCATTTGTCCTTGAATGTTATTTTGAAAAGCTTTCAAATTTTCCTTGTTCGTTTTAATGTAGCTTGAGAAATCATTTTGATTATTCCCTTGAAAACCTTGATTGTTTTGATTAGCATTAAACCCATTTCCTTGATTGTAATTCCCTTGGTTACCACGGTTAAAATTATTCCTATTGTTTCCATTGTTGTACCTATTTTGAACCGGTGGAAAACCCGGTGGAGCAACATGATTTTAACGAGGAACTTGACCGTTGGAGCCATTAGTTCCCGTCGCGGCAAAAGCACTAGCTTGATCAAAACCCGTGTTTAAACAAGCATAATTAGGATGTGCTCCACCACACGATACACAAACATTCTCAACCATATTAATCGATCCATGAGGATTCTTACTAATCTCACTCAACAAAGTCGCAAATCCACTATCAATCTTAGAGTCCAATCTAGCAATCTCGGGATTAGATGAATTCACATTAGAAACAACCGGTGTGTTTCGTGAATATTGTGCTCTAGACTTATCCTCAATTATTCTCCACGCGTCTCTTGGAGTTTTTCTTAAAAGATTACCACCCGCGGCGACATTTAAAGAATCTTGTTCAATCATATTAAGCCCATTATAGAAAGTATTTATTTGATGCAATTCCGAGAAACCGTGGTGTGGACATTGTCTCAACAAATCTTTAAATCTTTCCCAAGCAACCCCAAATGATTCATGCACTTTTTGTTCAAATCTAGTGATCTCGTTCTTAAAGTGTGTTGTCTTAGAAGGTGGAAAGAAATAATTCATAAACTTAGACACTAAATCATCCCATGTTAAGATCGAACCCGGTGGTTCTTTCTCATAACAAAGCTTAGCATTACCCTCGAGCGAGTACGGAAAAAGCATGAGCTTAATCACGTCATTCGGCACATCTCTAAACTTGAGAGTCGAGGTAATTCGATTAAAATTCCGAATGTGAGAATGCGGGCTATCGGTCTAATTGCCACGAAATTGGTCGGTACGAGTGAGCGATAAGAGACCCGTCTTAATCTCAAAATGATCCGCCAAAATAGCCGGCACAACGATTGCTTCCCCATACCCTTCGGTGGGTGCACGGAGCAATTCCTCCATTGTTCGGTTATCGGCCATCTCTACAACAATAGGTGGAAGCTCGGGTTCCACTATTCGTTGTTGACGATTTCTATTTCTACGAGGAATATTTTCAAGCCTATTAAAATCAATCACAAGACGAGAAGAACGTAATTGCATACACAACAAAGACGAGAATTTAGAGGATTGAAGAAAAGAAATTAGACAAGAAGAAGATTATTTTTGGTATTTTATTTGGTATTGCTCAATCAATAATCATCGATATAAAACAAGGAATAAGGATAACTACTATGGAAGTAAATTACCCTCGGTCGACTTTGAAACGATAGGTGAAAACCTAAACGTCTCGAGGTTCAATAAGTAAACAACAAAAATAAGATTTATTACTACTTGAGTCGGCAAACCAGTAATAGGTTGTCCCTCTCAATATACGCACAAGCAAGCAGGGAAACGAGGTGGCACAAAGCACTTAAAAACCTTTTTCCTTAGACGGACTTTTATAGCACGTCACCTTATACCCACCTTATAGTTTGTATAAATCGAGTTCAAACTTCTTATTAGTATTTATCTATTTTTCCTTTTATTTTTGTTTAGGATTCGAATACAATAGCTAGGTGATGAAATCCCAACTAAGGCTTATTTGAAAGATATATAAATTGATTGTTCTACGTAATACAATATATTATTCACAAAAAACGAGAAAAACGATACATACTATATAATAGAAAATTAACAAAACTTTCCGAGGACGGAAAGGGTCTTCAAATCAACGATCAACAAATCTCCACAAAAGCGAATCGTACACAAGATCCCCGGCAGCGGCGCCAAAATTTTTGATGTGTCGTGATGTGTATAGTGATAATTTGAGATTACGTTATAGGGTAAATTAGAAAATTACCTTTAGGAAAAAGTAATAGACTAATATTACCAATGACGAATTCAATTAAACACGTGAGTGAATCAAGTTCGTTGTACACGAAGATCTTATGAATTTGAGACGTTTTGTTTTGATTTGGACAATTGATTTGAATTGGTCATCGGTTTTTAAACTACAATTTAAATCTACTAATTTTAAACTATTTAATATAAGCCTAAAGTGCATGAATCGTTAAACCCCGCAATATTTAAAATCTACAATTAATTAATTACTTAAAAATTAACACTATTTAAAATTTAATCTATTTAAAAATCTATAAAATAAATCTAATTAAAATAACTTTTACTCTACTTTAAAAAAAATATAATTAAAACTTTTTAAAACTAAATATCTTTATTAAAAATTACTTTTAAAACAAATCTATTTAGAAACTAATTTTACTTAAATCTACTTTTATAAAAATCTAATTAATTAAAAATAAACTAATTGAACTATTAAATTAATAAAAACATTTTTTCATATTTTGGTTTATTCATTATCTAAAAAAAAACATTATAAAAGAAATATTTCAAAATGCATTTAAATGAAAAGTAAAGTAAATTAGAGTTTCTTAACTAATTAAAATCTGATAGCTAAAAACTAAACTATATTAATTGCTTAAACCAACTTAGAACAAAAACAGTGAGATAGCACATCTGGTTGAAGCGTTGTCCCGTTGAGGGGGAGGTCTCGAGTTCGAGACCTCTAGGTGGCATATTTTTGAGATATTATTTATTTTTGGTACAATAAGTAAAATATTTAATCAAAACATTAACCAAAACTCACATACCCAAAACAGTTACTCAGGATCAAATATCAATTTAAAAGTAACACAAATTCAGTACCAATTAGTTCTAACAGATAAATCAATATATAAATTCCTCAAAACAATACCTCAGAAGACTATGAATCATACACTAAACAACAATAACAGATCACCACATTGATACAGCAATGACTAAACAAAAATCACGCAGCTACACTTATTGAAATAGTGAAAACAAGTCACTTAACCCAATATTCATCACGAAAAGCAGTCACTCAATCTCAAACTCTCTAAATAAACTAACAGATTGAAGATTAAACACACTAAAACCCTTATAAAACTAGCAGAAAATGAATAAACACAAACTAACAGACCCAAAAATAACAGTTCAAGCTTGCTACACTCGAAATCTAAGCAATTCAGATGTACTTGCAGCAAATAGAAAGACTCAGCTACAAAATTAATATCAGCACACTATTAATACAAACATGGCAGCAACATAAACAAACACATCACTGATCTAACAACAGATTCAACTAAAATTCAGCAAGTAAATCGAATATTGATAACAGTAAGCATCTCACAGGTATATTAATCAATGACAACACATTCTAATCAGCATCACAAATAACTCAAATTCTAATGCTAGTCATACAATGTACGCCACACACACAAAATCAAACTCCAACATTAACAGATAAAAACCAAACAGTGAGTTAACCATCATTTTAAACATTCAAACAGATTTTAATAAACTAAGCAAACTAAGCAATGAAATCATATAACACCAAATTTAATCAAGATTAAAACAAGAAATAAAAAAAAAGTTAGAACCTTATGTAGTAACCGTTGAGTAGTAGGTATGCGCTAAGCATCCTATGAACCGGAAACTAAACCACCATCATCCATCATTCGATCATCAAACATACGAATCACAATCATATAATTAACACCAATGATTTATATCTAACCAGTGGGTTAGATATTTCCCTATCTCACTTTATTATTCACAACAAGCTATGATTTCAGCTTTTGAGAATAACTCTTAATTATAACAAAAATTTTAGAATAAAACTGCTAGTACTCTTTATATAAAAAGACGAGAGAATAAAGATCAATAAACTGGAAATAAAATTTTATTAAACCAAATAAATCATTACATCATTTAATTAAGAGAAATTACAATCCTATCTAAAAAACTTCATTATAACGGTAAAGTAAAGAAAAGGGATCAAAAATACAATAGATTGGGTGGGTTTTTATAGCCATCCCAAGGCTACTGAGGAAGGAATATCCGAATCTTTCCAAGTATATTCTTCTTTAATCTTGGCCTTTGATCTTCACTTTCTCTTTCTTTGATTGATCAGATGGAGGAGAATCGTACACTAGCACACGGATTGCCAACGTGGCATCCGTGTGTGCTAGTTGTGCTTCTTTGAAGCCCTATGATTGGTTGATTAGCTAAATGAGGTGTCAAAGCCAATCATCTTCTGCCACGTATCTCTTTTCTTCCAGCCTTTCTCTTCCTTAAAAATTGGGGGATTTAATTCCCCCACACGTGATTAACACGTGAGATCAAAAGCCCTAAATTTAATTGGCTTTTTACCCATCTAGGGTTTGTGTGAAACAGTAAATATTTGCAAGTTTTTGGTGATGAAGAAGAAAAAGGGAGAAAGAACTGCGGTTGTAACGATAATTATTTATTGTGTGTGTGGGATAATGTGTGATGATGTAAATGGGGGGTCGGTTTAATTTATTAAATGTGAAAACGTGTGGGAGTGTATATGATTGGGACGGTTTATTTATTGAGTGAGGTAAGGTTATTTATTTGGTGTGAACATGTGTTTAATACACGTTTGATCAAAAGAGTGAACCCTAAAGCCCATCATTCGTTTATTCCTTTCTTCTATTTGGGCTTGGGCCCAAATAAAATTCACCATCAGTCGTATATACATCATCCATTTGGGCCTAATGGGCTATCTAAAATTTTCAAACGACTCAAAATATTAACTTGAATTATAAATGGGCTTTTGAGCCCATTTACCCCATTGTGGGACCTACTAAGCCTGTAAACTTGACAAATGATTAAATCCTCTAAAGTCGAGCTTGATTTTGGCTTCTTTGATCTTTATCTTCAAACTCGTGTCGATATTTGCCGGTTTTCGTAATCTTGGTACCTACACACATTCAAACAAAAAAACAACATATACAAGGCATATTTGATACATTTCATGCAATATTTCATTGTTTATTGATACAAATGATATGTGTAAATACACTCATATCAAGATGCCTCAAAATTTCATCCAAGAGTGTGAAATCTTTGACGTATGGGGCATCGACTTTATGGGGCCATTTCCATCATCCAAAGGGAACAAGTACATCCTCGTCGCCGTTGACTATGTTTCCAAATGGGTTGAAGCCAAGGCTCTCCCTACGAACGATGCGAGGGTGGTTGTGAACTTTTTGAAGCAGCTGTTTGCTCGATTCAGCGTTCCTCGTGCTATCATCAGTGACCGCGGGACTCATTTTTGCAATGCTCAATTTGCAAAAGTCATGGCTAAGTATGGTGTCAATCACCGTCTTTCCACCACCTATCATCCCCAAACCAATGGGCAAGCCGAGATTTCCAACCGTGGATTGAAGCGAATTTTGGAGCGTACTGTGGGAGAGCATCGCGCCGCGTGGACCGATAAGTTAGATGATGCTCTGTGGGCTTTCCGTACTGCTTATAAGACGCCGATCGGTTGTACTCCTTATGTCTTGTGTACGGGAAAGCATGCCACCTCCCTATTGAGCTGGAACACAAGGCGTACTGGGCCTTGAAGTGGCCTAACTTCGACATCAACAAAGCCAGTGATCATCGTAGGATTCAACTCAATGAGCTAAATGAACTGAGGAATGAAGCTTATGAGAACTCGTTGATCTACAAGGAGAAGACCAAGATCATCCACGATGCTAGAATTAAGTACCGAGAGTTCCACATTGGTGATCAAGTTTTACTCTTTAACTCTCGGTTGAAGATATTCTCTGGCAAGTTAAAGAGCCGATGGTCTGGTCCATTCACCGTCGCCAAAGTCTTTCCATACGGGACCATTGAGTTTTCTCAGCCAAATGGGCCCAATTTTAAGGTGAATGGCCAGCGTTTGAAGCTATACTTTGGTGAGGACATCTCCCATGAGATGATTCCCTCCCTCACCACGTTCCCCATGAACTAAATTGGGTCGAGTCAGGCTCGTGAATCGATGAACAAAAACAAGCGCTTCTCGGGAGGCAACCCGTGATCTATCCTTTACTGCTTTCATAATAAGTGTAGGGGGGAGCCCCGTATGTGTTTGTTGTCTTGTTTCTTATCTTGTGCAGGGACTCAAGCTTCAAAGAGCACCTTGATGACTTTTGACGAACCGTGATACCGTGTTCCCATCTTCCCGGTTCTATCCTAAACTCTTGTGATTAAATATTTCATATTTTATATGTTCACATTGAAATCAATATAGTTGTCCTTTCCTTAGCAAGATTTAAACAAAGTGCACAATGTCATAAGTGTAGGGGAGTTTACTCCCACATGCTCAAACATTGAGGACAATGTTTATATCAAGTGTAGGGGGACTTCTATCGAAGTAAGTGGTCTTTTCCATGAATTTGCCCTCATTTTAACCGGAAAACTTGATTTTTCGACATTTTTCAAAATTTTTAATCTATTTTGGCCTAGTTGTATAGTTGTATTTTCCTTTGTTATGGTTATTTTCTTTCCTTGCTGGAATAAATTTTCAATAAAGTGGTTTTAAATTTTTCAAAGTCGTGAATATTTTGACTCAACCCGAGTTTACTTATCTAAGTTTACTCTAGCTAGTATCCTTAACATGTTTAAGTCAAGTTTTGCTAGGCTTTTATATAGGGAGCTATAAAACGCGAAAGTCTTAACTCTCACGGGTTAAGAACAAGAATTTTTCTCAAGTTCCTATAAATGATCCTAGAGAGTTGTTTATCAAGGGAACTTTAAAATACGATTTCTAAACTTGAAAAAGTCTAATTATTTGCAAGATCCTATAGATGACTCGAAAACCCAAAACTTTGATTTAATAGGCTAAGCATCCACGAGTCGCATTCCTTGTGATTTTAAACTGTGGAGGACGAGAGATGATAGAGTCAATTATAAGTTTGGTATTATTTCGTGAATTTATGTGAGTTAATTATAAGCCTATTCTCCCTTCGCTTGTTAATAAATTTATCTACAATAAATAAGGTTGTACGATTTAAAAGGTTACTTAGCTTCTAGCCCAAGATCGTTTAAAAGTTGCTCGGTACGGATTAGAGTTCATAGCCAAGGCATAACTTATTGAATCGGGATGCGAAGATTGGCGAGTCCGAAAAGGCCCTAACAAGGCATGAGGGCTACATTTTGTTGCTAAAGATCCAAAAGTGATGTGAAGAATCATTTATCGAAAATCAATATGAAGGATCGAGACACACGACGAAAAGCAAATACTCCCCAAAAGGTCATGGAGAAGTCTATCCAAAAAGGCCCTAACAAGGAATGAGGATAAATAGATCCAAGTCCTAAAAGGAGGCGGATCGTTGTATATCAAAGTCCAAAATAAAGATTGGAGAAAAATGAAGAAGTCGTGGTCCAAATATGAAGAATCTCTCAAAAAGTTCAAGTGAAGAAATTCCTATTATGAAGAGAAGACCATTATTTCAACGTCTCTCAAAGATTCAAAGTATGAAGTCGCTGCCAAATATCAGTCCGAGAAAGGTCTCAAATCGTGAAGCGAGTTATGCCAAGATATGAACTTTATGAGGTCCCGAGAATCAGTTTTAAAAGATTTTGTCCTTTAGCTAACTATTGATTAAATCGTTCACTTTATTTTCGGCCTAAATAACTATCGAAATAAGTCAAACAATGCATCCTCGTGATCATTCAAGACAAAAATAAAATATAAGAGATACACCTAGGAATAAGGGAGTCTAAGTGAATAATTGGCCCACATGAATTCGTGTTAGTTTGCTAACTTATAATAACAATGATATCGTTTTTAAGCTTGGTATGGGGAACGTGAAACTTGAGGATGATAAACGTTCATGGATGCCAAAACTCAATGTAAGTCTTTAATTTCTTTACTTGTTTTTATCTTTTTATGTTTAGTATTTAATAAAGGCCAAGGTGGGTTATTTATGATGGAAAATGTAAACCATGCTTTAAATTTAATGCATTGCATGAGGGCATTGCAATGGTCAAGTGTAGGAGATTTAATAAGTGTGAAAACACTTATCCTTTTACCACTTATTTCCAATAATAACAAGACCAAAACGTGTGATTTATGTCGTAAAAGTCGGAATTATGCGTGGTTTGTGTTTTTATTGTGTTTTAGGAGCAAAAAATGAAAAATGAAGAAAACACGGGCTTTCACGGGATTTTATCGAAGAAAACGAGAAAAGACGAAGTCAAAAGATCAAGAGTGCAAAAAGAACGGAAGTCGAAGGCCTATTCTGAAGATTTATCGAAGAACAAGTCTAAAGACGGAAGTTTAATGAAGTCGAATAACTCAAGTCTAAATTAAATAAAATTATCAAGACAAGTTCAAATCCCGAGACTACGTCGAGAAAAGACAAAGAATTAAATCGAGTCGAGAAGACGTGAAGAAATAAAGAAAGAAGAAGCAACACATGCACTCCTTCCCATTTTTCCCTATAAATACCCTCCTAATACACTTTAGGAGGGTGGTTAGTTTTTAGTTTTAGTTTTCATTTTTTCACTTTTCTTTCTAGTTTTTAGAGAGAGAAAGTTCTCCACTTTCTCTCACTAAGTTTTTATCTTTCTTTCTTTTAATCTTTCAAGATTAAACATTTGTGTATTGTTGATTTCATTAATCAAGTTCTAGTTAAGCTTTTAATCTTTCATCTCATTCTACCTTTCTTTGACTTTTAGATTAATTTTGGTGCGAATTTCATTTGATCCGTGTTGTTCTTAATGATTTCGTGCTTAAAAAGTTAATCTTTTTATGCTTACATAAGCTTTCATTCGATTAAGCTTTAAGATTTTTGTGCTTATTGACTTATTCGCTTCTTTTAGCTTATTTACTTTTTAAAAGTTTTCTTAAAAAGTTTATCTTTTTATGGTTTGATTCAAAAGATTGATTATTTTAAGTTTGGATAAGTTGTTATTAGTGCTTATTTTGTCCTTTTCTTTTTAGATTCGTGCAAGTTTTAGTTTGAGCTTATTCATTATAGCTTAAAGCTTGGCTTATTTTGAATCCCACATAAATCGGAAAGGGTCTAAACCCCTTTCCGATCACTGTATTCCGACCACCAACCTACCTGATAGGTATGAAAACACCCATCCTTCTACCACTTATTTCTGGCTAAAACCAGACCAAAACACGTATTTAATATCATTTGTTTGGAATTATGCGTGGTTTTTGTGTTTATTGTGTTTTCAGAGTCAACCGGGAGAACATTGAAGAAAACATAGGATTGCACGGGTTTTATCGAGGAAAAGACTCAAGACGAAGTCTATTGTCCAAGAGACGCAAAAGATTTGAAGTCATTGTGCCGATTTGAAGATTTATCGAAGAATAGGGCCAAAGATGGAAGATTCATATATGTCGAAGAACTCGAGTCTACTAAACAAAAGATTATAAGACGAGTTGGAATTATTCACCGACACTTCTAAAAAATCCAAAGTCGGGAACGTTTATTTAAAGAAGCGTGAAGACTAAAGAAGAAAGAAGAAAAGAAGCCCAATACCAAAGCCCATTCACAAGCCCATACACACGCCTATATAAAGGCCCTTACTTCACAAATTTCACACACTTAGTTAGTCTTAGTTTAGTTTTTCATTTTTCTCTAGTTTTAGAGAGAGAAAGTTCCAAACTTTCTCTCACTAAACTTTTTCCTTGTTTTCATCTTTTAGATTCAAGTTTTCTTTAATCCTTGTACTTTGGATCTCATTAATCTTATTCAAGTTAAGCTTTTAAGTTCTTTAATCTTCTTCTACTTTTCTTAGTTTTCCTAAATCCTTGATCCGATTGTTTCATTCCATACGGTTTGGATTGTTGGATGAGTTCGTGACCACAAGTTAATCTTTCTGGTTTCTTTTTTAAGGTCTTGCGTGAATAGGCTATAAGCTCTCCATGCTTATTGCCTTATTTCTTGTTTAAGCTTATTGATTTAGGATTTCATCAAGGTTTTAGTCGTTTAAAAGTTCCTTTCATAAAGTTCATGATTTACGTTTTCAAAAGTTGTCAAATTTACTCTTGTTGAAGTGATTAAGTCTCGGTTAAAATAGTTTATTGTTCGTGCTTATTGAAGTTTTGGCTTTGCACCATTTTCGGATTGATTTGAGCTTCCATCGCAACACAAGGGTTTACACACATTCCGAAAGATTCATTTCTTTAGATCGCAATAACCCAAGAGGGTTTTACTTTGCGATCGGGTAGTAATTCCCCCTTATTCCGATCAGGATTGTGATCGCTTATTGCGATCGCACATTCCGACGGGACTAAGGTCCTGTTTAAGACGAAACTCTGGCCAATTTTCATTTACAACATTCCGATCGACTTCATTGCGATAGACCATCATTCCGACAGCTTGCAGTTTAATTATTCCGATGGATTGTTTTGGAAAATATTCCGATGGACTGGTTTTAGTTAGATTCCGATGGGCATGATTTTGACATTCCGATAGCCTTGCAATTCTATATTCCGATAGATTAAGTCTTATAAATTTTACAAAGTTTTAAGTGTTAGTTTTATTAAGTGCTCAAATGTTTTTCTCATCTTGCCTTTAAGTTTTCAAACATTCGTTTTTAACTTGTCAATTTAGTTTAGTCTTTTGAAGCTTTAATTTTACTCTTCGACACTTTCTTATTTGTCATTAGTCTAAAATAGATTAACAAACCAACTCCTTCTTATTAACCAAGAACAAATCATTCCACTTAGAGCCGAGATCAATTCGAGAGGATATCGAGAGAATATAGAACCCATTGCAAAACCGAGTATCAAATGGCGCCGCTGCCGGCTCTTCTCGTTAAGATCAACAGTTTTTTGTGAGAACTTAGATTTTGGGATCCGTTCCCCGTGAACGTTACTTTTTCACTAAAAATTTTCAAAAATCCTAAAAAATATTAAGTTTTCAAAAATCCAAAAAATAAAAAAAAAACATAAAAAACCAAAAATATTTCTGCTTTGTTTTTGCCTTGTTAGTTCTTTTGCAGGTGTATGCGCACTCGATCCACGTCTTATCAAGAGCCCGAGCCTCTCGAAGACTTAGACATGGCGGGTGTACAAAACAACAACAATAACCCACCTCAAAATAACAATAATAACAACAACAACCCACCTTTCAACAATAATAATAACAACCACAACAACAATGAGTCTCTACCGGATAATCGCCCGATGATTGAACTGCTGCAAGCTCATGTAGATGGCAACACTGATCCAATTGTTATACCAGCGATTGCAGCCAACAATTTTGAGCTCAAATCCGGCTTTATCCAGATGGTCTCTGCTCAACCATTCTTGGGGCGTACCATTGATGATCCACATGACCACATCAAGAGATTCCTACAACTCACCAATACGGTCAAATTCAATGGTGTTCCACAAGAGGTAATCCGTCTACAACTTTTTCCCTTTTCTTTAGAGGGACAAGCCCGGCATTGGCTTGCTAAGGAACTGCCACAAAGTATTCTTTCGTGGACAGATTTGGAAACAAAGTTTATCAATTACTTTTTCCCATCCTCTCGTACTACCGCTTTGCGGAATGAAATCATAAATTTTGAAAAAAAGTACGATGAGTCGTTTAGTGAATCTTGGGACCGTTTCAAAGAACTTTTGAGAAAATGCCCACAACATGGTTTTACCAAAGTGCACCAAATCAACACCTTTTATAATGGTTTAAGCATGAATTACCAAGATTCACTAAACAGTGCCTCGGGGGGTAATCTTTTGGCTAAGACTTCCAATGCTGCTTGGGATATCATTGAGAATAAGTCTCGTGTGCAAACCAAGAGTGTTCGGACCAATGTTGCTAGTGCTAGTACTAGTGACAGCGATAAGCGACTTGACAAAATCACTACGCTTCTTGAATCGCTCGCTACCCAAATCGCCAGCAACACCAACAGCATCAACGCTAGAAACGCTAAAGACGCTAAAGACGCTCAAGTCAATGCCGTTAGCCAACCATGCGAGATATGCGGGGGTCCTCACTCTTACACCACTTGTACTGCCACCCAAGACTATCCTTCTGAAAATGTGAATGCAGCTTATGGCACCTATCCTCAACCCGCTTATCAAGCTCGACCTCAAGGTGACCGTAACTTGCTTAGCTACCGCTCTAACAACTATCTTTCCCCACCAGGTTTTCCTCCTACCAATCCAAACCAACAACAAAACCTCAATCGCCCTCCTCAACAACAACAACCACCTCGTACACCATACATACCACCTCACAAACAACCACAACCACCTCAAAGAAATAACCAAGTTTACCAGCAACCTGCTTATCAACCACCCGCATACAATGCTCCTCCCATCCAACCCAATGCTTTACACCAAGAAGTGGAAACCTACATGAGGACTAACGATGTGATCGTGGGAAATCTTCAGAGAGAAGTGCTCAACTTGAAAGCAGACCTGGTCAAACAAGGGAACGATCTGAGAGCTGATATGAGAAACACGTTGGATAGTCAAACGAATGACTTAAAGAACATGATGGCTAGTTTCTTCCAAGGTAATCAACCCTCTTCTTCGGGTACTCTTCTGAGTAACACCGTTGCGAATCCAAGAGGGGAGATGAAAGCAATCACCACTCACAGTGGCAAAGGTACCAAGGAACCCGAGCTTCCTATACCTCCACCGGTGATTGTGACTAAGGAGAATGAGTCACCTGCTCCTATTCCTCATCCTTCTCCATCCCCAAATTCTCCACCTCTTACTTCTACCCCTCCTCCACCCAAGGATGTGAGTGATCCTATTCTCCAGAAGCCATCCTCTTCTTCCAATATACCTTATCCATCTAGGTTGAGGAAAGAGAAGCTCAAAAGCAAGGACGATATTCAGGTTTCAAACTTTCTTAAAATGTTTAAACAACTGAATTTCAATATCTCCTTCGCTGAGGCTCTCGCTCACATGCATAAGTACGCGAAAATGTTTAAAGATCTTCTGGGTGACAAGGAAAAGCTTCTGGATATTGCCAATACCCAACTTAATGAGAATTGCTCTGCAGTGCTCTTAATGAAATTGCCAACCAAGCTTGGTGATCCGGGTCATTTCTTAATCCCTTGCAATTTCCCGGGAGTAGAGAATTGCATGGCCCTAGCCGATTTAGGTGCCAATATTAATCTAATGCCTCTAAGCGTTTGGAAGCAATTATCTCTCCCTGAGCTAGTCCCCACCAAAATGACTTTGGAATTAGCTAACCGTACGGTTGCTTATCTTGTGGGGATAGCCGAAGACGTCTTTGTAGGAGTCGACAAATTCACCTTTCCTGCCGATTTCATCGTTGTCGACTACGAGATGGACCCTCGTGTTCCCTTGATCGTGGGTCGTCCATTCCTGAGGACCGGTCGCACTCTCATTGATGTTGAAGCCGGTGAGCTTATCATGAGAGTGGGTGATGATAAAATCATCTTCAACATGGGAAAGTTGTCTAAACAACCTTATTCATACGAGAGTGTTAATTGTATTGACGTTCTGGATGAGGCTTGTGAAAAACACTTCAAAGATGCTTGTAAAAGTATTCCTACCTCTCTTCCCAATGTTGAAACCGTTTCCTCTATTGATTCATCACTATCTCTATTTGGAGAAAGTGATTTGTTTTGGAACAATCTTGAAACCACCATGGGAGATGTGAACTTAGCTAATGATGATTCTCCCACCGATGGGGATGAAGACATGCATTTCTTTGATAACCTTCTCAACGAAGACAACCTTTCTCCACCATCTCCCATGGTTATTGCTATCGATACTCCGACTTTGAATACGCCTCCCGTCGAAAATCCTCCGGATTTAGAACTTAAGGAGTTGCCTGATGATCCCTATAATCGTTCGACTCAATGGTTAGGAACCATATATCTAGGTTTGATCATCGTTCATATGATAACATAGCGGAAAAGAACAATGATCATGACAAGGTGTTTAGGCACAAAGAACACGAATTAAACAACGATTGGGATGTTCATTATATTAATAACAAACATCCACTAGACGTGTATACATTGAATCCCACGTCTAGTGCGACACACACTTTAGGTTTACATTGTGATTGAATGATATGATAAAACCTACGGTCTATGTTTTCTTTATATAGTAGAAAACATAGCTTACAAAGAAAGCTAAAGTAATAAAAAGACTCCAACGGCTTGTTCTTTTGCAACTTGTACTTTTTAGCCCTTGTCTTCTTATTTTGTTGTGTTTTGACTTATCAACTTAATAATTGGACCCAACAATCTTCCCCTAGTTGATGATGTCAAAACACTCTTCTTAAGCATGAATCCTTTGTATGTAGTACATGATCTCCAAGAAGCTTCCCCTTAAGTATAGCACATATTCTTCCCCTTTTTGACACATCAATAGGGAATATGTGAAAGTATGCAATCTTGTAGATTCTCCAAAAGTAGCTCTATGTAATGATCCTGAAGAAAAATAACTTAAAGTAGTCTTGATGCAGAAGTAGAATACCACAAACCTATGTTCCATGTCTTGTTTATCCATGTGATGAAGAACTTATACCTGAAGAAAAATATAAGTAGACCTCGATCCCTTGTCAATATTCTCATCCTTTGTGAGACACTGAGCACGATAATGTAACTCCTTCAAGTGTTTATGACAAGTCTTCATCACCAACTATGTAAGCACGAACAAGTTACCTTTAAAGTCAGTGGCTGGAAGTGCATGACTTTAAGATATGATAGAACACAAACTCACGAAAATCTTCTTCAATCATCAAACTTCCCATAAGAATTCTTCCCCTTAAGCTAACACTTCTTCATGATGAATTTGAATGAAATAACATTGTCATACCATATGTAAAAGTGTAATGCTGAATAACTCTTTTGCAAGGCTATCCCGATTACATAGTTTAAATATCCATCAAATTCTCACGAATAATTGCTAACTCACTTTAAAATCATTAATCCTTTTAAAAATATCCGAGCCATAAATATCATCATGATATTCTGAATTATAACGGAGATTCCATGTACCTTTTGTGTGTATTATCCTCCTTTTTTTTGTGTGCTTAAAACATACCAGTTTTCTCAAACAGCAGCTATCCATGTGTCGTCCAACATCTCTTCTGTCCAATATCTTGGTCAGATGTATTGTCCGATATCTGACAATACGTATCAGCGTTGAAGCTCATATATCGGATGACACTGTCAACCTATCAGCGTTGACTTATTCCTGTCAGCGTCCATTCTATACCTGTCAGCGTCAACATTACTCTTGTCAGCGCCAACCATAAATCCTGTCAGCGTTCAAACAAAGCTTGTCAGCGTTTACTTCATTGTCAGCGGCTTGGGGCTACTATTTTCATTAGCGACTCGACTCCGCCACTAACACTGTCAGTTCCTCACGTGTGTATCTTCATCATGTGATGCAAATTGTATACGTAGTGTACTTGTATAAAACAGTTACAATACATCTTCTTTATTGGAAACTGGCTTCACGTGATGTATACGAACAACACCCAATCAAACTTTGAAAACAACCAATGAGAGTTGAATGGTCGTGTGAACACATACTCTTAAACCAATGAGAAACTTTCAATCGTAACACAAATCTTGGCCATGTGAACGCTATAATCGTTTTAACCAATCAAATCCCTTACTTCGTGTGAACACACGTTTTTTTTTTTTTTTTTTTTCACCAATGAAAACAAGGGACTTACCGTAATACAGTAGACAAGCATGTAGAGGATCAAAGTTTTTGAATAACACATTAGGGTTTAAGTTCGTGTGAACGCACTTCTATTCCTCCAATCAAAGTCGAGCAACCCATGTAAACATTCCATCCCAAACAGATTCGCTTGAATCAATCATGTGAACAGAATCTTCACGTCTTCTAGTTAAACGATCTAGGGTTTTCAAAGTTTAGACATCGAAACCCTAATTAGGGTTTATGAATAACCTAAGATCGTACATCTTCACACGAATTAACAGCCACCAATTTCAATTCTTCCTGCTTTTTAAGTAGATCTAGGGTTTGAAGAACCCTAGTTCATGATTTCATGTGAAAGCAGAAAAACTGAAAATCACCTCTGCTGTCAACTTCGACGCTTAATAACTTTTGCCTGGGGATAAAACTCGACAATCCCTCCGGTGGATGTTTAGATCTATGTATGTAGAACACACATCTAAAATTTCGTGACGATCCAACGGTTAGATCAAAAGTTATGACCTTCTGAATACTGCTGCGCACACAAAAACGTCCAGAAAAATTCAATACGAATTTTTCTTCTCTTCACCATACACGAACACCTCGTCGTACCTAGATATCATGAGCCTTAGGCTCTGATACCAATTGATGATCCCTATAATCGTTCGACTCAATGGTTAGGAACCATATATCTAGGTTTGATCATCGTTCATATGATAACATAGCGGAAAAGAACAATGATCATGACAAGGTGTTTAGGCACAAAGAACACGAATTAAACAACGATTGGGATGTTCATTATATTAATAACAAACATCCACTAGACGTGTATACATTGAATCCCACGTCTAGTGCGACACACACTTTAGGTTTACATTGTGATTGAATGATATGATAAAACCTACGGTCTATGTTTTCTTTATATAGTAGAAAACATAGCTTACAAAGAAAGCTAAAGTAATAAAAAGACTCCAACGGCTTGTTCTTTTGCAACTTGTACTTTTTAGCCCTTGTCTTCTTATTTTGTTGTGTTTTGACTTATCAACTTAATAATTGGACCCAACATTGCCGCCCCATCTCGAGTATGTGTTCCTTGAAGAAGAGAAGAAGTCGCCCGTCATTATCGCGAAGGATTTGAAAGATGAAGAGAAAACTCGCCTCATTGCCGTGCTTAAAGATCATAAGAAGGCTATTGCTTGGAAAATCTCTGATATTCGCGGAATTGATCCTCACTTCTGCACACACAAAATTCTCATGGAGGACGACTTTAAGCCCACTATTCAAAGCCAACGAAGGGTGAATCCAAAAATCCATGAAGTCATCAAAACAGAGGTTATCAAACTTCTTGATGCGGGTATGATTTACCCTATTTCGGATTCACCATGGGTTAGTCCAATCCATTGTGTGCCCAAGAAGGGCGGAAAAACCGTTGTGCCCAATGCAAACAACGATTTGATTTCTACCCGTCTCGTTACTGGGTGGAGAGTTTGTATAGACTATCGCAAACTCAATGATGCCACGAGAAAGGATCATTTCCCTCTACCTTTTATGGACCAAATGCTTGAACGTTTAGCGGGTAATGAATATTACTGCTTTCTTGATGGTTTCTCGAGTTATTTCCAAATACACATCGATCCCCAAGATCAAGAGAAGATAACATTCACTTATCCCTATGGCACATTTGCTTACAAAAGAATGCCTTTTGGCTAATGCAATGCCCCTGGGACTTTCCAAAGGTGCATGTTAGCTATCTTCCATGACATGGTTGAACAAACCATGGAAGTCTTCATGGATGATTTCTCGGTCTTCGGGGACTCCTTCTCTTCTTGCCTTGCCAATTTGGAACGAATGCTGAAGCGGTGCGAAGATACTCGTCTTGTTCTGAATTGGGAAAAATGCCATTTCATGGTAAAAGAGGGCATCGTGCTAGGACACAAGATTTCCAAAGCCGGTCTTGAAGTACACCGTGCTAAAGTCAATGTTATCGCTAAGTTGCCTTCACCTTCAACGGTGAAGGGTGTGAGAAGTTTTCTGGGTCATGCGGGCTTCTACCGTCGATTCATCAAAGATTTTTCTCAAATCGCTCGCCCGATGACCCACCTCTTGGAAAAAGGTACTCCTTTTATCTTTTCCAAAGAGTGTCTTGAAGCCTTCAACTCGCTTAAGGATAAGCTAACTAAGGCACCCGTCTTGGTTACCCCTAATTGGGAGCTTCCCTTCGAGTTGATGTGCGATGCTAGTGACTTTGCTATTGGTGCGGTTCTGGGACAATGAGTGAATAAACACTTCCAACCAATCCATTACGCTAGCAAGACAATGACTGGGGCTCAATTGCATTACACGACAATCGAAAAAGAGCTTTTAGCTGTTGTCTATGCCTTTGAAAAGTTCCGCCCCAATCTTGTCCTTCCCACCACAATCGTTTACACTGATCATTCCGTGTTGAAGTACTTGTTGACAAAGCAAGATTCCAAACCAAGACTTCTTCGCTGGGTTTTGCTTCTCTAAGAATTTAAAATGGAAATTCAAAAAGGAGCTGAAAACCTAGCCGCGGATCATCTCAGTAAACTTGAGGATCCTTACCAAGGTGATCATCCGAACAAAGAAATCAATGATTCTTTTCCCTTGGAGACCTTGATGTCTATTAATTCGAATTCTGATGAAACCCCGTGGTTTGCGGACATTGCAAACTACTTAGCGGGTGGAATTCTCAAGGAAGGGTTAACATCCCAACAAAAGAAAAAGTTCTTCAACGACATTAAGACTTACTTTTGGGATGACCCGTATCTATTCAAACAATGTGCCGATTTGATTATTCACCGATGTGTTGATGGACCGGCAGCTTTTGAAATCCTTGATGCTTGCCACAAAGGACCCATCGGTGGTCACTTTGGTCCCAACTACACCGCCAAAAAAGTGTTTAATTCGGGATTTTATTGGCCCACCATATATCATGATGCTCACAATATGGTTAAACGTTGTGATGCTTGCCAAAAACAAGGCAAGATCACACATAAAGACGAGATGCCTCAGAATTTCATTCAAGAATGTGAAATATTTAATGGTTGGGGTATCGACCTTATGGGGCCATTCCCTTCTTCTAAAGGAAACAAATACATCCTTGTAGTTGTTGACTACGTTTCAAAGTGGGTTGAAGCCAAAGCTTTACCCACTAATGACGCAAGGGTGGTTTGTAACTTTTTGAAATATCTATTCGCTAGATTCGGTGTGCCTCGTGCCATTATTAGTGATCGTGGGACTCATTTTTGCAATGACCAATTTGCTAGAGTCATGGCTAAGTATGGTGTAAATCATCGTCTTTCCACATCCTACCACCCACAAACTAATGGCCAGGCTGAAATATCCAACCGAGGACTAAAGCGAATTCTGGAAAGAACCGTGGGAGAGCATCGTGCCTCATGGGCTGATAAACTTGATGATGCTTTGTGGGCTTTCCGTACCGCATACAAGACTCCGATTGGTTGTACGCCATATCGTCTCGTGTACGGGAAAGCATGCCACCTCCCCATTGAGTTGGAGCACAAGGCTTACTGGGCCTTGAAGTGGGCTAATTTTGATATCAACAAAGCCAGTGACCTACGCAAGATCCAACTCAATGAGCTGAATGAACTCCGTAATGAGGCTTATGAAAATTCTTTGATCTATAAGGAGAGGACTAAGCTCATTCACGACTCTAAGATTAAGAACCGAGAGTTCCAAGTTGGAGATAAAGTTTTACTCTTTAACTCTCGGTTGAAAATCTTCTCGGGCAAGCTGAAATCGCGTTGGTCCGGCCCATTCACCATTGCCCAAATTTTTCCATATGGTACTCTCAAGCTCGCTGAACCTAATGGACCTAATTTTAAGGTGAATGGTCAACGAGTGAAGTTGTACTTTGGTGAGGACGTCTCTCAGGAGATGATTCCATCCCTCACCACGTTCCCCATGAACTAATTTTGGGTCGAGTCAGGCTCGTGACTCGGTTATCAAAAACAAGCGCTCCTCGGGAGGCAGCCCAAGTATCTATCCTTTTATGTTTTAACCTCCTAAGTGTAGGAGGACCTGTATAGGTGTTTGTTTTTTGTGTGGTGATGTGATTACAGGGATAAGTGCACTCTTGGAAGCTTTGAAGAACCATGCTCCCGTGTTATCCGAAATCCGGTTCTATCTCTCAACTATCGTGATTTAATTTTCTTCATACTCCATTTGAAATTGATCACGTTAGTCGTCTCTTCCTTAACTTGATTTAACCAACGTGCACAATTTCATATGTGTAGGGGAGACTTTTCCCACATGCTTAAACATTGAGGACAATGTTTATCTTAAGTGTAGGGGGACTTCTATTGAAGATTTAAGTGGACTTTTCCATGAAAATGCCTTCATTTAACCGGAAAATCTTATTTTTCAACATTTTTCAAAATTTTTAATTAACTTTGGCCATTTAGTCGTAATTTTTAAATTTTTATCGTTGCTTTCATATGTATATATCCCGCAATAAAGTCAAAAATATTAATAAAGTGGTGTAGCTAGTTTAGAAGTCTTTGACATATTAGGCTCGTTGCGTTTATTTTGACTCAACCCGAATAGACCTATCCAAGTTTATTCTAGCTAGTATCCTTAACCATGTAGACCTTAATTGGTTTATTAGGCTAAGTATCCACGAGTCTCATTACTTGAGATTTTAAATTGTGGAGGACGAGAAATGATAGAGTCAATTATAAGTCGGTATTCTTGCACAAGCTCACTTGGTGTAATTATTTGCCTATTCTCCCATCACTTGCTAATAATTTATCTGCAATAAGTAAGGTCGTACGATTTGAAAAGTTACTTAGCTTCTAGCCCAAGATCGTTTAAAAGTTGCTCGGTAATGATAAGAGTTCATAGCCAAGGCATAACTTATGAAGCGGGGCGCGAAGATTGGCGAGTCCGAAAAGGCCCTAACAAGGCATGAGGATTCAATTTTATTGCTGAAGATCCAAAGTGATGAGAAAAGCAGTATTCCCAAAATCAATATGAAGGATCAAGACTCACGACGAAAAGCAATCAACTCCCATAAAGATCATGGAGAAGTCTATCCGAAAAGACCCTAACAAGGTATGAGGATAAATAGATCCAAGTCCGAAAAGGAGGCGGATCGTTGTATCTCAAAATCCCAATTAGAGATTGAAGAAATAATCATGAAGTCGTGGTCAACAAAGTTGGAGTACCCCTCAAAAGTCTCCAAGTGAAGAAACTCTATTAACGATGAGAAGACCATTATCTCAAGAACGTCTCTCAAGATATGAAGTATGAAGTACATGCCAAATATCGGCCCGAGAAAGGTCTCAAATCGTGAACCAAGTTATGCCAAGATATGAACTTTTTGATATCCCGAGAAGCATTTTAAGAGATTTTGTCCTTTAGCTAACTATTGATCAAATCGTCCTACTTTGCTTTCAGCATAAATAACTATCGAAATAAGTCTAAAAATGCATCTTTATTATCATTCTAAGACAAAAATAAAATAAGAGATACACCTAGGAATAAGGGAGTTTAAGCATTTAATTAAGCCATGTGTGTAAGTGTTTGAATTGCTAACTTATAATAACAATGATCTCGTTTTTAAGATTAGTTTGGGGAACGTGAAACTTGAGGGTGATAAATCTTCGCAGCACCGAAGCCCTAATGTAAGTCCTCGATCTCTTTACAAGTTATTTCCACGTAGCTATGTTCTATCCTGTTGCTTACATTAAAGTTTTAATTTCTCTTAGTACTTTAATTTTTGTTTAGTAGTATTTTAATAAGGCGAAGGTTGATTGATTATGAGAAGAATGTAAAATTGCTTTATCGCTAAGCATTGCATGAGGGCATGGCAATGGTTAAGTGTAGGGGATTTGATAGGTGTGAAAACACCCATCCTTTTACCACTTATTTCTGGCTAAAAAAAGACCAAAACACGTATTTAATATCATTTGTTTGGAATTATGCGTGGTTTTTGTGTTTATTGTGTTTTCAGAGTCAACCGGGAGAACATTGAAGAAAACATGGGATTGCACGGGTTTTATCGAGGAAAAAGACTCAAGACGAAGTCTATTGTCCAAGAGACGCAAAAGATTTGAAGTCATTGTGCCGATTTGAAGATTTATCGAAGAATAGGGCCAAAGATGGAAGATTCATATATGTCGAAGAACTCGAGTCTACTAAACAAAAGATTATAAGACGAGTTGGAATTATTCACCGACACTTCTAAAAAATCCAAAGTCGGGAACGTTTATTTAAAGAAGCGTGAAGACTAAAGAAGAAAGAAGAAAAGAAGCCCGATACCAAAGCCCATTCACAAGCCCATACACACGCCTATATAAAGGCCCTTACTTGACAAATTTCACACACTTAGTTAGTCTTAGTTTAGTTTTTCATTTTTCTCTAGTTTTAGAGAGAGAAAGTTCCAAACTTTCTCTCACTAAACTTTTTCCTTGTTTTCATCTTTTAGATTCAAGTTTTCTTTAATCCTTGTACTTTGGATCTCATTAATCTTATTCAAGTTAAGCTTTTAAGTTCTTTAATCTTCTTCTACTTTTCTTAGTTTTCCTGAATCCTTGATCCGATTGTTTCATTCCATACGGTTTGGATTGTTGGATGAGTTCGTGACCAAAAGTTAATCTTTCTGGTTTCTTTTTTAAGGTCTTGCGTGAATAGGCTATAAGCTCTCCATGCTTATTGGCTTATTTCTTGTTTAAGCTTATTGTTTTAGGATTTCTTCAAGGTTTTAGTCGTTTAAAAGTTCCTTTCATAAAGTTCATGATTTACGTTTTCAAAAGTAGTCAAATTTACTCTTGTTGAAGTGATTAAGTCCCGGTTAAAATAGTTTATTGTTCGTGCTTATTGAAGTTTTGGCTTTGCACCATTTTCGGATTGATTTGAGCTTCCATCGCAACACAAGGGTTTACAAACATTCCGACAGATTCATTTCTTTAGATCGCAATAACCCAAGAGGGTTTTACTTTGCGATCGGGTAGTAATTCCCCCTTATTCCGATCAGGATTGCGATCGCTTATTGCGATCGCACATTCCGAAGGGACTAAGGTCCTGTTTAAGACGACACTCTGGCCAATTTTCATTTACAACATTCCGATCGACTTCATTGCGATAGACCATCATTCCGACAGCTTGCAGTTTAATTATTCCGATGGATTGTTTTGGCAAATATTCTGATGGACTGGTTTTAGTTAGATTCCGATGGGCATGATTTTGACATTCCGATAGCCTTGCAATTCTATATTCCGATAGATTAAGTCTTATAAATTTTACAAAGTTTTAAGTGTTAGTTTTATTAAGTGCTCAAATGTTTTTCTCATCTTGCCTTTAAGTTTTCAAACATTCGTTTTTAACTTGTCAATTTAGTTTAGTCTTTTGAAGCTTTAATTTTACTCTTCGACACTTTCTTATTTGTCATTAGTCTAAAATAGATTAACAAACCAACTCCTTCTTATTAACCAAGAACAAATCATTCCACTTAGAGCCGAGATCAATTCGAGAGGATATCGAGAGAATATAGAACCCATTGCAAAATCCTAGTATCACTACCCCTTTATTCCGATCATCAAGATCGGAAAAGGGTTTGTGTTTTCCGATTTAAGCATTTATATTCCGATCACCTTGGATCGGAATAGGGTTTAATATTCTGACGGTGGGTATTGTATTATTCCGATTGACATTGTTTCTAATTATTCTGATTGGCATTATTTCTAAGATATTCCGATTGTGGGTTTTGGCAACATTCCGATTGGGGCTTGTTTTCCACATTCCGATTGCACCATTTACATCATTCCGATCAGTAGTCTTTTATGCATTCCGATCAGCCACCTTTCCCATTATTCCGATTTGTTTCGTTTCCTATATTCCGATCAGAATCAGATTCGGCAACATTCCGATGGTTTTAGTTTCTTGTTTTTACAAAGTTTCCAAGTGTTAGTTTTATTAAGTGTTCAAGTATTTTTCTAATCATGCCTTTAAGTTTTCAAGCATTAAATTTTAACTCGTTATTTTTAGTTTAATCTTTAAACTTCGACTTTACTCAACGACACTTACTTATTTGCTATTAGTTTAAAATAGATAATAAACCAAACCAATTTTATTTCCACCAAGAACAATTGAGTCGCACTTTCTACCAATAGTCAATTCGAAGAGATTCAGACGATAAGATTTTATACTCGGTTGCAAAACCGTGTATTAAAAGCCTCTTGGTTCCTCGCAGCACGTTCAGCTTCCAGTGCTCTAGCAATAGCTTGCTCAATCATGGTATAACAGTAGCAGTCGTTAATTTAGGCGGCATGTTTTTAGGAAACTAACTAAACAACAACTTAGTAAAGTCAAAAAAATGCCTCCCAACTCCTTCCTGTGTAACCATAGAAGAAAAAGAACAAGTAACTATTCATATCAAGATAAGAAGAAGGATTTCTCTATCAAGATGTAACATGGATACTACATGCACCAACAACACAATTCATAATGAATCATTAACCAATTCACAAAAGAACTAATAAGACAAATCATAATTCATGAAGGTAATTTGGATTGCGTTGGAAAATTTCCACAAAATTGTGACAAGTAATATCACTACAACCCTTCATCACGTCAAACTTAAGTTCATTAAGTTTCATCATAAACTACAGTACTTGTCTACATAAGTTCTATTACAAGAAGGCTAATAAAAACAACATAAAAGAACTAAACATCAGATCCCCGCAGCTTCTTGTACATCGGCTCATCATCACTGCTGCTATCATCATCCTCAGAATCTTCTTCCACTTTTTCCTTTCCCTTTCGACTACCTCCTTCACTTGGCTTCACCAACACTTGAGCTTCAGCCTGATTCGGCACATCACGAATCACTACACCTCGACTAGGAAAAGATCTCATAGGAAGACCCCATGCATCCAACCTTGCATTCCTTTCATGCTCTTCACGAAACCTTCCAACCTGCCTACTCAAATTCAACACCATAGATCTTAATCTAACAACTTCATCCATTTCCCTTTCCCTAACAAACTCTGATCTCCTTACACTATTAACAAACTTGTCAAACTCTTTCTCATTTTGCTCAAACCTCCTAATCACACGGGTTTCAACCAAATACCTTTCAAACAAAGACCTATCAAACATCTTAAGAAACCAGAAAATATCATCATAAGACCTAGGACCTGGACAATAAACCTTAGATATACCATCATGAATAGATCGAGCACTAGCAGCACTACTCGACTCAACATGAATATCACCCCTAGAAAATGCAATCCCAGGAAAACTGCTAATATAGGCATCACAAGTAGGCGTCGAAGAACGAACAACAGGTCGCTGACAATCTGGAACAGTCTGTGGCACAACATTAACCCTTGGAACATAACTACCTTGTATCAATTCAGGCTCTGTCTGACCAACTACAGTAGGTGGAATCCCATCATCTAAATACTCAAAAGGCTCCTCATCGTCACTAGCACCAACGCTATCTACTTCCTCACCTTCCAATACATTAGTTATATCAATCCATCCATCCCCACGAGGTAAACCAGCCATTTTCTACAATTATAAGGATTCAAGGATACTTAAGGTCATTGTTAATAAAATAAAAATTAGTATGCCATCCTTATGCAAATGTTATACATATACCATGCTATGCAACACAATGCAAATGATGTTTATGAAATGCTCGCAAAAAAAATATGATACTGACAAGCACTCAGCGTACTTTCAGTAATTCCAATACAATATCGTAGTATTTACTTAATAAATACTCAGGAAATAATTTCAGTTATGAGGGATACATCTATAATGCAAAACAAAACTAAAAGTGATCTTACCGGAGCGTTGTAGAGGAGTTGTGTGCTTTTGAATAATAAATACTTTCAACACCAAAGTTATAGTTTAGGACAATTTTCAAAATCGACCCAGTTCTCTATAACTTGCAGCTCTGATTACCAATCTCTATCACCCCCAATTTACATTGCGCAGCAGAAATACACAATTAGGTGCTAGACATAAGCATCATCACACAAGGTATATTGAACGACTCAAAAGTGAGACGTTTACACATAAAACATAAACAAGATTTTCATAATAGGTATAAACATAAATTTCATCCCATGATTGTACTAAAACGACACCAGAGTAAAGCGTTTAGTCCCTATGGATCTCGACCAACAACCAACAAGTTTAGTACAGTACACAAACATAAAGTAAATTGTTCAACAGTAAAGGATAGAAATAGTTTTTAGACCAACATTCTTCCAAAAGCTAAGCCACAACCTCCACAACAAAGCTCCATGCCCCATCACTTCCTATTACCTGAAATACACGCTAAAACGAGTCAACAATAATGTTGAGCGAGTCTATTGGTTTATCAAATCACACTTGAACACAAGAAGAAAATCAATCGTAATCATTTATAGAATTGTCGTACACACAATTTATATTCAAGGCAATATTAATAAACATTGTATTTATGCTTATGACACCGACCCCTTAACCAAATAGTCACCCACGCCAAATGCTAGCATGACTAGAAAAAAACCATTGCCCTTCTAGGGGATTAGTTGCTAGAATACCACATTCTTATTCCCGTAAATTATCCTTCCCAGAGGTTACTCAACGTAATGCCCTGGTCTCAGATAGGGTGGTCAACCCAATAGTACTATCACTAGAATAAGCGGATATTCCCGACTCACAACATCAAGTCAGAAGATAGTTAACGGCTCATGAAATTAAGGTCTTTAGCAACAAGGTACTCAATACAATGTAATCAACTTAGGCAACATTCGTGTCCAACAATTACTCATGACTTGTGTTCATTTATTTTCAAATAGCATGTATCCCCCTCGCGGGTAATAAAACATTTAGTAGCTAGCATAAAAAGCGAGGCTACAGACGGACCTTAGTATAAGAGATCTAGCGAGATGATCGTCGATGATAATGGATGCCTTTCAAACACGAGAACCGCTACCTATCAAATAAGGCGCGTTCATTAATAATGACTCGAGAAATAAATCATACATAACAACATAAAACTCAAACTCACAAAATTATGATAAACTCGAGATAAAACAACATAAATAACTCTATTATACTTTACTACACATTGACTTTACCATTTTACACTTTTCACAAAGTCCGCCGGCACATACAAAATGTACTAGCTTATTTACCCCTTTTAAACTTGTCAAACGTTTATAAAACGACTCGATAAACTAACCTACTATATATATATAGAAAGTCCTCCTACAGTTTTAGCAAATGAAATTAGTTTTAAAGTCCTTTAACCGACTCATCTTCAAACTACAAAATCCGGACAGATTTACGTTAATTTTTCATACAACCGTTTTAACTTCTTTAAACGACTCCGTTTACAAAACCGACACTCGGGTTTTAAAATAACCTCACCCTCTAAGGTTTACACTTAATTATCAGTAGGTTACAAATTTCAAAACTTCAATTTATAGTCCCCGAGATTCGATCTAAATATCGACAACAACTATATGTAGTGCCGATACTTGTCTCCCGGTACACGAATAATCAAAACATCATAACTTCGCGCTCGTTTGGAGCTAGAAGCTCTACTTTATATCAAATCAAAGCTAATAAATTTATCTACAACCCTAGTCTATAAGTTAATCCATTATCAAAACATAAAAATCCCGAATTTACTGTTTACTTAATTTTATAAAATGACTATAAAAACTTGTACAAAATCACATTTTTGATCAAAACCAACCATGAAAATGTTCATCCCAATACCCTAACATCAACATATATAAACCATAACATTAACATCATCATAAATCAAAACCTTTAGATCAAAATCATGTTTTTAACAAGAATATTTCAAGAATCACCATTGATCATGCTAAAAACACCATGCATGATCATGGCTTTCACCTACCAACATGATTAAAAATAAAAACCCTTGCATGTATGAAATTCTTACACCAAAATGATCCTTGTAAAAATCTAACATAGGGACTTGTTTTAGTTTAGGTCAAGTCATTGTTAAAATGGAGCAAAAATTGGAAATGTGTGGGTTTGTGTGGGTTGGGGAGGTCACGGCTAAAGAAAAGAAAAAGAGAGAGAGAAAGAAAAATTTTGAGTGGGATTTATGTGGTGTATGTGTTAATTTTGAGCTTATATATAGTTCTTGAGGGACCATTGTTGTAATTTTGCAATGGTTGTGGCTAAAAATGAAATAGTTAGCTAAAAAGCGGGAAATAACTATTAGTCAATTTTGAAAATATTTACGGGGCTTGGGTTTCATAAAGATACTTTTAAAAATTTAAAACGTACCTCAAATATAATAATATCCACTCCTGACTCGACTTAACACGTCATTTAAAATAAAACATCAAAAATGACAAAAATCGAACAACCGACAATAAGACATAAAATACTTGGCATCCATCGACATCACGCTTGCTAATACTCCTTATACTTATTAAATATAAAATATACACCTTCCAACATCGGTTTAAACTTAAACCTCTAAAAATAAATTGTTGGGAATCTAAACATGTTAGATTCCCTGATCATTGATTTAAACATAATTAGGCTGTTAGATAGTCCCTTGCCTATGCCTAGGAGGCAGGCAAGTTTCGCAAGACTCACAGAGATCCAAGTCTCTGTGAGCAACCTCAGAGGAGTCCATGTCAGAGATATTGTCAGGGAAGTCAAAGATTACCTGAAGACATACTCATTGGCTGTGATGGATAACAGCCAAGATGTATCAGGGACTCTGAGGGGTTGAGAGTTAACAGGGGTGGCAATACCCTGATAACTCTCAGCACACTTTGGACATGCCATTTGTGTCTTCGAGACTATGAAGAATAAGGAAACTGTTTTTGACAACTGTTCCTTAAAGCATAATGGAAGACTACCAAGAATAGAAGGACATCATGTGACTGATGTGGGAACTTGTAAAAGCTTGTGTAGTCGCCATCAAGTACTGTTCAAGTCAAACTCGTAACACTATAAATAGGATGTGTATCCATGCATTAATGTTGAACACTTTGAGATATTAAGAACATTATTGCATATAACTTAGTGAATCAAACAGCTACGACTGTATTCATAAGTTAGGGTTTATTGTTGTTCAATGTGTGCACAACACATTGTCATCAAACTGTGTTATCCATAACACTTGTAATTCTTTATTATACAATAATAAGATTACGTTTGAAAAGTAATACCTTGTGTTGATTAAGTTAAGATTAGGGTTTCTTGCATTGATTAGGGACTTTCAATTGGTATCAGAACGGTGTTTGATATTAAAACCTTCAAGAAACATCGTTCTCAGTTTTATAATCAAGATCCACCATGCCGGAAACTTCTAACCCACCACAATCACCTTCCACAAACCCATCTTCAACAAGACTTAACCCTCCTGCCAATGACGATGATCTACCCCAACTTCTTGACTCAAGAGGTGGATCACACGTTACAAGTGTACCAGTCTTTGATGAAGAAGATTTTTCCAGTTGGAAGAGTCAATTTCTTGTATATCTTGATGGGCTTGAACCTTTTCTTTTAGAAATTTTAGAACAATGGTCCATATATTCCCATGGCGCTTACATCCACTGAAGAAAACCCTCTTCCCAAACCTCTCAAACAATGGACTCCAGCTGATAGGAAATTGGCAAACCAAGATAAACGTCTCAAAAGCATCATAATTTCCTGCCTTCCCAAGCATATCATGAAGTCTGTCATTCAGTGTCCCACAGCTAAACAAATGTGGACATACCTCATTCTTGGCCATGAAGGACCCTCTGAAACAAGAGAGACAAAGATTCAGGCACTCAGACTTCAGTTTAATGCCTTTAAGTCACTTGAAGGTGAAAAGGTTCAGCAAACCTATACTAGGCTGAAGATTCTTCTAAATGACCTGGCTATGAATGATGTCACTATTGGTCAAGCTGAGATCAATGCTACTTTTGTCAAGAGCCTTCCAAGAAAGTGGCTGAGCATGAATCAGACTCAGAGAGCTAACAACTCAATCAAAAATGATACCCTTGCTCAGCTCTATGGTAAGTACAATTATGAAGAAGGCCTGATCGATACTATCTAAAAATCAGAGACTGAAAGATTTGTAGTCCAAGGAGCATCTTCCAAAGCATTGATCTCTGCAACACATCCTCATAACAGCGATTCTGATATTGAAGAAGATACCCGTAGCAGCCAAGAGTTCTTGTCAGACCTCAATGTAGAGTTCCATGAAAGAGCGTTGCTAGCCAACCAAAGAAGATACTACAAAAGATCTGGAAGAGTAGGATCAGCTAGTAAACCAACTGACAGGTCAAAAGAAACGTGTTTTGCCTGTGGAAAGCTTGGACATTATCAAAAAGACTGTCCTTCTACCAAGACATCCTCACCCTCTTATCCATCATCTTCATCCAAACCCTACAAGTTCAAACAACATAACAACTCATCTCAATCCAATTCTTTAGACACTGAGAAGAAAGATTACAAAAATAAGTACAAGGAACTTAAAGCTGAGTTTGAACAAATGAACTTGAAGATTGAAGCTCTGTCCAAAAAGAAAGGTGGTGAGAAAAAGACAGAGAAAGGGTTGGTTGCTGAAACTTATGATTGGAATGATGAGCCACTGACTTCAGATGAAGAAGACACCACAAGAGTCAGGGCTTTTATGGCGATAGCTGAGGATGAACCAGCTGTTGGAAAAGGTGATGCTAGATCAGGACAATGGGTTGACATCACAATAAAAAAGGTACACAGGATTTTATCCATGTCTGATAGTGATGAACGTAAGCATGTACTTGATTACACCATTGTTGATTTACACTTTGTTGAGGAACAAAGAAAGAACCTACTTGATAAGTTTCACTCTGTTAAATCTGAAATGATAAATGCTAAGGCTGAATGTGAAACTCTCAGGCGGGTTAATTTAGAGAAAATATCACTGCAAAATGAAGTAGCTAGATTAACCTTGAAAAACATTGCTTTAAATGATCAAGTCTCTGAATTGAACAAGATAATTGAAAAATGGCTGTGTGCTAGGTTTACTATTGATGAATTGCTTAGGGATGAAGTGCCTGCTGACTTAAAAAGGGATATATCTGCTAAGAAAAATAAGATGAGGATTCTCACCAAACCCAAAGACATTGTCTTTAAATCTACAGAGACTATTCATATGTCAGATACCTCTTTGACAAATGACCCTGTCTCTGAAGATGTGGCTGAGCTACCACCCTTGCCTAAACTCTCTGGAGTTGAACCCAGCAGTTCTTCTAGATCTGCTAAGGATGAACTTAGGATAGATATTGAGAATCCTCCAGCTAAAGTTTTTCATGTTCCTGCTAAACAAACTGGTAAACAAGTATCTTTTAAGCCTGTTACTACTAAAGCTATGAATAAGGTTGAACCTACCACTGAAGATCTCCTGTTGTCTCTTATGAAAGAAGTAGAACTCTTGAAACAACACATTAAGCCTTCCGCTGAATGCTCTACTTCTCACGAACCTAAGTCAGTCCTAGGTGAACCCAAAAGGGAAAGGTTAATCAAACCTTATTGCAATGTATGTAAAAATTCTCACCATTCGACCTTAGATCATGACAGACACATGGTAGCTAAAAGAGCTTAGACACCCTCTAGGGACAGACCACAGAGTTCCAAAAGGCAACAGGGAAATTACAAACCTTATCCTCCCTGTAAATTCTGTGGGTTCACAGACCATCACTCAGACGAGTGTGGTGACTTCCCTGGGTGTGATATCTGTGGGAGTTATAACCATGAAACAATGAACTGTCCATCCCAACGCCAAAAGTTTTTCAGGAACACAAGAGTTGCTAATAAGCAACTCAGGGAACCCACTGGAAAGTGGGTTCACCATAGGAACTAATCTGTTTCTATGTATCTGTGCAGAAATATCTCAAGGAATCGGTATGGTATCTAGATAGTGGCTGTTCTAGACACATGAAATGGATTCAACAATACCTGCACAGATACTCAAAGGAGCCAGGTCCTAAAGTGGTGTTTGGAGATAACTCTTCAGGTGACACAGAAGGATATGGCTCAGTGAACTGCAATGGGATTACATTTACCAGGGTTGCATATGTGAATGGTCTTAAACACAATCTTATTAGCATCAGCCAATTGTGTGATGCTGACTATAAGGTTTTGTTTACTAAGACTCAGGGAACCATATTCAACAAAAACAATGATGTTGTGCTGATTGCACCTAGAAGGAGAGATGTTTATGTCATCAACATGGCTGTGTGCTCTGAAGAAAGCTCAAATTGTTTTCTTGCCAAAGCCTCTGAAAGTGTCAATTGGCTGTGGCACAAAAGACTGTCTCATCTCAACTTCAAGAACATCAATAAGATAGCCACTCAAAACTTGGTTGCTGGTCTACCTTCAGTAATGTTTTCCAAAGACAAAACTTGTTCTGCCTGTGTCAAAGGAAAGCATCACAGGTCTTCATTCAAGACTGGGAAATCATTCTCTATTGACAAGTGCTTACATCTCCTTCACATGGATTTGTTTGGGCCTGTCAAACCTCAAACCATTAATCACAACAAATACACCTTGGTCATAGTTGATGAATTTTCAAGATACACATGGGTGTTCTTCCTTAGAAGGAAAAGTGATGCAGCTGAAACCATCATGTCCTTCATCAGACAGGTTGAAAATATGAATGATGTTAGAGTCAAAGCTCTAAGAAGTGATAATGGTACAGAATTCAAGAATCATCAACTTGAATCTTTTTGTGATGAAAAGGGATTTCTCAGAACTTCTCTTCAGCTGGAACCCCTGAACAAAATGGTGTGGCTGAAAGAAGAAACAGGACTTTGATTGAAGCAACAAGAACTATGTTAAATGGTGCAGCCTTACCAAAGCAATTTTGGGGAGAAGCTGTTCACACTGCCTGCTACACTCAAAACAGATCAATCATTGTCAAAAGACATGGTAAAACCTCCTATGAAGTTTTCAGAAAAAGATCTCCAGACGTCAGCTATTTTCATGTGTTTGGGTGCCCTATGTTTATTTATAACTACAGGGATAAACTTGGAAAGTTTGATGAAAAAGCTGATGATGGTTTCTTTTTAGGATACTCTCCAACAGCCAAAGCCTTCAGAGTATTCAACATCAGAAGACAAGAAGTAGAAGAAACATTCCATGTTAGATTCAATGAAGATGATGAAGTCATACAGAGAACAGGAACAGAGGGTGATGAAATAGATTTTAATGAAAATATGTAACACCCCCAAATTTATACAACTTAGTACAGCGAAAGACTAGTTGGTGTTACGGGATAGCACATTACTCACATCATAGACAACGCATAAAAATCGCGTTGTTTAATAATAAATCATTTCCATTCATAAATATCAAAGTTACATCGGTCCCAAATCATTATATTTCATACAAAGTTTTACAAAGTATTTGAATGGAAAATATAGTTTAGGTGCGGGCCATGAATTCTTGTCGTCTTCCCGAGAATTACCTTCAAGTACCTGAGATAAAACATGTTAAAAGAAAAGGTCAGCGATAACGCCGAGTGAATTCATAGAGTTTAATAAATTCCATCAATATAACTTTGGTATAAAATTAGTACCAAAAATCAATTCGTACAAATCATTGTAATAGGCCGTAAAATAGCCAAAATCATTTTATACAAATCTTTGCAATAGGCCATAAAATAGCCAAAGTCATTTTATATAAATCCTTATCGAAAATCATAAAATAGGCATTTGCCTTAAAAATTATTATACGAGCCAATGTCGTAAAAACATCATACAATACGTCTTATGACGTTGTATGAAACCAAAAACCGTTGTATGAATATGGTTATGAAAACCAAAACACAAACATAATATCAATAGTATGACCTAGTATTGCTAGTTAGGCAATACATCGTAATTCGGAGCGTCTAGCAGTATTTAGTTAGTTTTGGATTATTATAAGCCGCATGACATTGTTACCTTACTAAACCAACAACGGGTAGCTACCCGATACCAATTTTGCCCATCTAAAGAAGCGTGTCGTCACAAAGGTCACGCTATGGAAATCTTCTCATACATAAATTCGCTTACCAATCAATGTGGCACGACGGGGATCAACCGTCAAGGCGCGAACTGGGGTGATCGTCCCCAAATAGTACTATTGATTGCATAAGCGTCTACCAACTCCCGGTAGTTCACAATTCATGCAAATGGGACTTTTAGTGACATAACCTAACTTTAATAATCCATTTTATTTCATCTATCGGGTCCATTAATCATTTATCGGGTCATATAATCGGGTCATTCAATCATTCGGGTCCAAAAATCAATAATCAAACAATCGGGACAAATGGTGTCCTATTTTATAAAACTAACATGTTATCTCCCTCGCGGGTTTATAAAACATTTATCAAAACATTTAAAAGAGTGCGAGGCTATGAACTCACGTTGATGTGGGAAGGCGGGTTGTCGGCAATTCGGACGTACGGTACGTGCTTCAATCACAGAAACCTAGACAAATAATACTCGTCTTAGACTCATGTCCAATGACTTTATAAAAATACCAATTATGTATACATATGATGATTTTGTACATATGATGATGATCAAGTGGGTTTATACATCCTTGTTTACTTATTTTAGCGTTTACGTTTTGGTAACGTTTTACTAGTTCACTAGTTTTAACCTATTTACCTCTTTTAAGTCCATTAAGCCTTCTATAAGTTCTTCAACTTGTTTTTATCCCTTTTATACCTATATTATCAATATATATACTTTTCATGTTGGGCCCAAATGGGTTAAGCCCAATAAGTTCTTTTTGCAAGTTTTTATCTTATTAAGTCCAATTATTAGTCCAATTTGTTTAGTTAGCTCGTAAATGTCCGTATCTCTTATAGTTCGGGTTTTATCGGTTTTTACTTGTATTAGTTACTTATACATCAGTATATGACTTTTATAAACTTTACATTAGACGGGTTTGGTCGTCTAAGTTTTATTTGGCGAAAAACGTTAATTTTACGGCGATAGCCGAAAAAGTCGTAAAAATCAAGTTTATAGTTTTTATTACTTATAAATATTATTTTACCACCATTTATATAATTTACCCATTTAATTAACCTTTTATACATTTATATAAATAAGTTTTATAAGTTAGTGGGTTTATATTTTTACATTTTATACATTATAATGTGAGTGCTTATATAATATTAATAAACATTATTTCCAAAAATCTGATTTTTAACTTCATGTTCACCATTTTTACAATATCTAGAGTTCTATAATGACTTAGAAGCTCATTTTTGGATGGCATGATCTTCATATTATGTGCTACATTTAACTTAGTTATAGCTACTGCCCATTTTGAGTTTAAGTTGCCTTAACAGTCCCTACAAAACTGTTTATTCAGATTACACCACCTAACTTGTTTTGATCATATCTCACTCATTATCAAGAACATAGGTTGGAAAATCAGCCCTAGGACACTAGCAAATCACCTCCAAAGATGTTAATATGGCCACCAAATGATCAAGGCTTCAAGAGAACACCTTAATAGGACTAGTAAACATGTGGTTTATGGCTAGAAAAGATAAAAGAGGGTGTTTGTTGGCTTATTTGAAACGGCACAAGGGATGGAGTTTGAGAGGATTTGATGTTGGTTTTGCATGTGAGAAGTGATGGAAATGAAACAAGTAGCTAGTTTTGGTGTGTTAAGTGGTATGGTAAAGCTTAAAGTGTAAGCTAGCTTACACTTGGTGTAAGTTAGCTAAACTTGATGCCACCTAAGGGTTGTGGTGTCAAGTTAGCCGTCCCCTTTTGCTAGTGGGGTGGGACAAAGTGTTTTGTCCCATCTCACTAGTTTACGGGTATTTATCGATTCTAGTTTTCTCGATTTGCGTGCCCTCGGGTCGTTTTACGAAAAATGTTTTTATAAATTATGAATCAACGTCACAAAACGAATCCAATAAAAATTGTCTCATCAAAAACAGAGTTCGAAAACGTAAATACGTAATCCTAGGGTTACCGGTTTAGTCGTAAAGGACGTTAAAATGAAATCGTAAGTCCTAATCTCTTCTCGTTAATTTGTGAGTTTATGAATCAACTCAAATTTAAAACTCCAAAATAATATTCACGGATAAATTTATTTTCTGAATTGTCGGACTGTCACCAAAGACGGTGTATGTAAACGTAAGCACGTAACGTAGAATCCTCCGGTTTAGACGTAGTCGATGCTACTTCAAGACGTAAATCCAAATTTCTTCCCAAAAATAAGTGAGTTCATATTGTAAATTGTTTTTAAATAATATTCGAGAATAAAATATCAACCATAAATTGACGGATTGTCACAACATTTACCCCTAAACAGGATCTTTGTCCTCAAAGATCATCTTACCTTACTACTCGCTTCTTATAGAGTTAAAGCCATGTGGGTATTTCCTCCACATTCGGTCTTTTCTCACAAGTGCAATTCATTACAATACGCGAGTTCTATCAAACGTAACTACGGGAATAAGATCAGGCTTAATATTGACTTACTTTCTCTATCCATGATGTTCACGGGTTTTTGATGAATGCAACTTTTCGCCGATCTAAGCTCTAAATAAGAAACAATCAGATTCTTACTTGATAGATATTCCATCAAGTTTGATTTACGAAACATAATTTACGCAGTCCTTGAAGTCCTAGGGTAGATCCAGCTTATATGCCTTTCAAACCAATCTTTCTCATCATCTCAATGGTCCCAAACAACGGGGACTTATATCCCATGATTTGTCAGATCATGAATTCATTTTTCCAAAGTTAAAAATTGTGGCATAACTTCGCTACCCATTTGGCACTTCAAGATCTACATTTCATATTCACATAACCTCTTGCCCACTATTGGCAGTCAATAATCAAATCCTAATTTCAACAATCATTTCAGATTTCGCGGGTCGGGTAGTTTGCAAGGTTAGGTTCGCCATGGTAGGAACCTTAAACCTAAAAGACATGTCCAACTCACAATGGGTGTATGTCGGGTGTCTTTATCTCAACTCTTGCTTATAGATGCTCTAATATTTAGATCCTAACAAGATTCGATCTCAATCCTAATACGATGATTATCAATGATAATCTCCCCAAATGAAAACGATTATACGGTCTATTACCAAAGGTCAATTATTCAAACATAAAACAGCACTTATATTACTTTGTATCGTTACTTTACCTCGTCCCTTCGATTTGGGGTGGTACATAGTACTCTCATCAAGGTTCGTTCTCAATGATTTCTGACAAATCTCTAGAAATTCGATGCGAAGCGAGGATCTTGATAGAGATGATCGATACGGTCACACCATGTTTACACAACTCTTTTGCATTTATCATTAACGGGAATGATATTAGCATATTTGGTCAGTCTGTCGACGATGACCCAAATCGAATCATATTCAGATGATGACCTTTGCAATAGTTAAACGTTTACTAATGTATGAGGCGGTGTCTGCCTTCATAATTCGTCATCAGTACAATTTCTTCAGACAAAGATACTTTTAGTTATAAATGACATAAATGGAATACTTATACTTACAAATTCCCTCATAACTCTATCTCAAAATCTCCATATTTAGGCAACCATAAGTGGCCTTTTATACATTTAACGCTATCGGCTTCTCAATTCTAATGGTTCACATTAGCCGTGAAACCTTTCACTATTTATATTATACTTTTTACAACATTATTTATTTTTTTCTATCGTTCGGCAATTTATTTTGCACCTTCATTATTAAGAAATATATCCTAATTGGTTCTTTATCCTTTTTATATAATATGTCAGTATCTATATTCACTTCTCATGATGATGTAATTATCATGTCCACAATTCACTCAGATATTCTTTCTATATTATGCGTCAGTAATTACGTTCACCTTCCTGATGAAATAAATATCACAACCGTATTTATTCAAAATTCTTTCTTCATAATTTCTATGTTTCAGTTTCGTCTCATCTAGCATTTTTATCCGTTTTACTCAATCCGTCGTCTAAAGCGTCGATAATTATTATAATTAATTAAATAATTATTAGTTAATTTTTATGAAGTGTAAACGTAAAAGTTTTAAATTTCTTAGTTCGACCAATTATATAAAATGTTCAAAAATAAATTTGAATTAAATTAACACGATTTTTGTTGATTTATCAAAAATAATTAATAGGATTCGTAAATGTTCGAAAAATCTTTGGTTATACTGTGGTAAAAATTTTCTTAGTTTGAAAAGCAAAAATGTATCGTTTCAAATTTCAAGTCATGGTTTAAATGGTTTCCTCAATCCTTCTTAAGTTGTCTAGAAGTATACACAAACATTTACCCCTAAACAGAAGTTTAGTTAAATGGTTTGTGTATAAGGGAATAATCCCTTTAAAATCCTTTATTAAAACATTTGTCAAAACATATTTCCATTTTCTTTTTAGTAATACTCAATGTCTTAAAAGGGCTCTTAATCTTTAAAGAGTCAATATAGCTTTCATTATCTATTAATCACACGGTTAAATCATGTAAATGATTAAGTCTTAAATCTCATGTTAAATATTCAAGATACAAGTTTTAATTGTTAGGCCAATTCAGGGCAATCTATAAATAATTATTAACTCATTCTTATTCTTATAAACAAATAAATAGTCCTTAATGATCACAAGCATGAATTTATCAAATTACAGCCTACACACGTGATTCACCAAATTTATGAATGCCACATGTGTATTAGTTAATCCAAACGACATCACGTGAAACTCATAATGTTCATTACAAGTACTGGATGTAGTGATTGGAATACATAATCTTTTCTGCGGATGCGAAGTTGATGATAACCATGCTGTGGATCAAATCTTATAAACAAACGCTAGAACCTTGTAAATGGTCGAACAAATCTCCCATTTCAAGTTATGGATATTGTTTTCGATTGTCAATTTTACTCAGTTCACACTAATCTATAAATATAAGGAATGATAACACCATAGCTCTTCAGGATGACAGGCTTGGTATAATAAAATCTTTCCCCGACAACTCTCTCGGTTTTACGGTAATTCCTTTAATTTAGATGGTGCTGACGTACAGTGCACAAGCCACAGGTGCAGCACCGGGAATATAATCAAATACCAAATTCTACTTGCCTTAATGGCGAAAGTCTAGGTAATTCATCACCAAATACTTACTAAAGTTTCAGATAACGGAAACATCGTTTAATACATTTATTTTAAGTTCTTTCTAGATTATAATATCTATGACTAATTCACAACCATTCACGGTATAATTTCAAGTCTAAATGCAGGATAAGGTCATCCACCAAGAATTATTTAGATCACTTTTGATAATCAACATCTTATCATTTAGGGGAATTCTATTCGAGTTCCCATCAATTAAGACAATGTCGTCATGTCATAATTAATCAATCCATTCTACTGGCATTACCAACTTTTCAGTTTTATTGCCGTCGATAAGATGTGAACTTCTCAAAAGACTAATAATAACTCACAATCCTTCACAAATTCAAGGATATCATGAGACATAACTACCTTAAAAGAGTAAGGTTAACGCATAATCTACGCGAGAGAATATCAAATCAGATACAGACGAAAACATTTAACGAATATGAATATATCCCATGTTTTCATAATTTGAGTACGCATTCGAAAGCTCCTCGGATCGTTACCCAGGTCATTCAAATGAAATCTAATCAAAAGAAATGATAGGAACGTCGATACATCTAGTCGGGTATCAACACTCGGTAATCAGATACTTTTCCTAAGAATCTCACTATGGGAGAATTGGACAAGAAAGATTTGTCAGTTGTCAAATAAGACAATTTCCACAGATGAGTAAATTCGACTCAGAAGAATAGATACTACAGGCACATATGTAGGTGTCCCTAACACTATGTCCCTATTTTTCACTTCTTGCAGATCTCGTAAGGTTTAATCTTTCACAATCTTCAAAGAAAATGTAGTGTTTATTCATTAGTTTTATGGTGACTACTAATCAGTCTTGCATAGTCCATTCCAAATTGTATGTAGGCGCGCAACTATATACAATTTCAAGATTAACGATGCAATACTCAGTTCGTCAAAATTTATCATCATGTTTATAATAAAAACATTTTCATGCTTAATTCTTAAATAAGAATCAAAATATATTTACAAAGATTTTCTTTATTATGAAAACAATTAAGTTTTCCAAGGTACTTTATAAACAACTTCATTTCGATAATGATTACTCATAAATCTCACTTTAAATAATCCATATAGTGATGAAAATCCAATTTTCCTCAAGGGATACTGTTTTAGCTTTATAAAAACAATGAGTGATCTGCAGAAAAGTGATGAAGAGTTGTTCACCAAGAACTTAACTATAATATGATAGGGAATGAGTTTAGCCAAATAATCATGAAGTTCATGACCTCAATGGCACTCAGGAATACGAAGAGAATAATCCACAACGTAACTCTAATCGAGATGAGTACTTGTTCATTGGTTGCATCACTAATGCGAGCATTAGGAAAAAGCAAGAAAAGATAGATAACATCGATATATGTAGAATTTAGCAATCAAAGGTAGTCTTTTCATTAATCACAAACAAGTCAAATTGTACCGTAACACATTACGTGTCACTATGTCATACAATTCTCAGAACTCATCCTACCAACTGATGTCTCAGTTAAGTTAGGGATTTTTAAAAGATACCACAATGAATACTAATCTACAAGAGTCATTAGGTGTTCCACATGTCCCGGAAGATCCATCGGTCCCAATTAAGAAGAAGATTTCTTCAATTTATTTCTTGGACACTGGGCATCCTCATTAGTGGACAATGGCCTAGGAACAACCCTTAACACGAATCAACAATCAATTAAAACCTTATAATTCAATCACAGAACTTAACGACTTATATTAACAATCTCATATTCCATACAGGTTAAATTTTACTTTATTCAAGTTTTAACCAACTTATACTCAATTCGATATCCTACCTCATATTCCAATACTTACAACCTTATTCTTCGGCCTTAATAGGGCAATAAAAGCTCGATATGAACAACACTTAATTTCCAATCCTATAGCTCTTACAACAACAATTATCAAATGAGTAACTAGTATGAAATGACTTGATCATTCAATTAGACTTCTCGGAAAGGTACTAGTGCATGAGGCTTTTGGGTAATGGTTCCAATGACAGCCTTAAGTGCAACATTCACCCTTTCGATTTCAATTTAAGAATTGGATGACAACGAATCAGATGACATCTTTCTAGGTGGTAACGTTTTGTCAAACTCCACTCTATAAGGAAAGATCGTCATGACATCGATATCAGTTTTAATCTCGCCAATTCTTTTTCAATATCACAATCAACTAATATCTACATTTCTACGAATATCAACCATTTGTTGGGATCATAAATATCCACAACTTGGTTTAGATCTAGGATAGCTAGAATTCCTACGAGAATAGCTTCGATTAATTTACTAGGGGATTTAGGGTTACTTGTGACAATCGACGTCGTATAAATACCTCGTATAAAAATCAAAATAATCATCAAACAATCATGTAATAAAATTACATCATATATATATATATATATATATATATATATATATATATATATATATATATATATATATATATATATATATATATATATATATATAATCCAAGTTATATATATATTAAAATAACACTTCTCAGTCTTGGCCTTGTCGGTAACTCGGGAATTCTTCGGCACCGTTATAGTCAAAAGATTTTTAGACATTTTTAGAAAAATGTTTATAGTTAAAAGATTTTGAAATGTTTTATTCAAAACCTTAGTTTTAAAAATCTTTCGTTCTCTATAACGAGAGCTCTGGTACCAAACTGTAACACCCCCAAATTTATACAACTTAGTACAGCGGAAGACTAGTTGGTGTTACGGGATAGCACATTACTCACATCATAGACAACGCACAAAAATCGCGTTGTTTAATAATAAATCATTTCCATTCATAAATATCAAAGTTACATCGGTCCCAAATCATTATATTTCATACAAAGTTTTACAAAGTATTTGAATGGAAAATATAGTTTAGGGCGGGCCATGAATTCTTGTCGTCTTCCCGAGAATTACCTTCAAGTACCTGAGATAAAACATGTTAAAAGAAAAGGTCAGCGATAACGCCGAGTGAATTCATAGAGTTTAATAAATTCCATCAATATAACTTTGGTATAAAATTAGTACCAAAAATCAATTCGTACAAATCATTGTAATAGCCCGTAAAATAGCCAAAATCATTTTATACAAATCTTTGCAATAGGCCATAAAATAGCCAAAGTCATTTTATATAAATCCTTATCGAAAATCATAATATAGGCATTTGCCTTAAAAATTATTATATGAGCCAATGTCGTAAAAACATCATACAATACGTCTTATGACGTTGTATGAAACCAAAAACCGTTGTATGAATATGGTTATGAAAACCAAAACACAAACATAATATCAATAGTATGACCCAGTATTGCTAGTCAGGCAATACATCGTAATTCGGAGCGTCTAGCAGTATTTTGTTAGTTTTGGATTATTATAAGCCGCATGACGTTGTTACCTTACTAAACCAACAACGGGTAGCTAACCCGATACCAATTTTGCCCATCTAAAGTAGCGTGTCGTCACAAAGGTCACGCTATGGAAATCTTCTCATACATAAATTCACTTACCAATCAATGTGGCGCGACGGGGATCAACCGTCAAGGCGCGAACTGGGGTGATCGTCCCCAAATAGTACTATTAAATGCATAAGCGTCTACCAACTCCCGGTAGTTCACAATTCATGCTAATGGGACTTTTAGTGACATAACCTAACTTTAATAATCCATTTTATTTCATCTATCGGGTCCATTAATCATTTATCGGGTCATACAATCGGGTCATTCAATCATTCGGGTCCAAAAATCAATAATCAAACAATCGGGACAAATGGTGTCCTATTTTATAAAACTAACATGTTATCTCCCTCGTGGGTTTATAAAAAATTTATGAAAACATTTAAAAGAGTGCGAGGCTATGAACTCACGTTGATGTGGGAAGGCGGGTTGTCGGCAATTCGGACGTACGGTACGTGCTTCAATCACGGAAACCTAGACAAATAATACTCGTCTTAGACTCATGTCCAATGACTTTATAAAAATACCAATTATGTATACATATGATGATTTTGTAGATATGATGATGATCAAGTGGGTTTATACATCCTTGTTTACTTATTTTAGCGTTTACGTTTTGGTAACGTTTTACTAGTTCACTAGTTTTAACCTATTTACCTCTTTTAAGTCCATTAAGCCTTCTATAAGTTCTTCAACTTGTTTTTATCCCTTTTATACCTATATTATCAGTATATATACTTTTCATGTTGGGCCCAAATGGGTTAAGCCCAATAAGTTCTTTTTGCAAGTTTTTATCTTATTAAGTCCAATTATTAGTCCAATATGTTTAGTTAGCTCGTAAATGTCCGTTTCTCTTATAGTTCGGGTTTTATCGGTTTTTACTTGTATTAGTTACTTATACATCATTATATGACTTTTATAAACTTTACATTAGACGGGTTTGGTCGTCTAAGTTTTATTTGGCGAAAAACGTTAATTTTACGGCGATAGCCGAAAAACTCGTAAAAATCAAGTTTATAGTTTTTATTACTTATAAATATTATTTTACCACCATTTATATAATTTACCCATTTAATTAACCTTTTATACATTTATATAAATAAGTTTTATAAGTTAGTAGGTTTATATTTTTACATTTTATACATTATAATGTGAGTGCTTATATAATATTAATAAACATTATTTCCAAAAATCTGATTTTTAACTTCATGTTCACCATTTTTACCATATATAGAGTTCTATAATGACTTAGAAGCTCATTTTTGGATGGCATGATCTTCATATTATGTGCTACATTTAACTTAGTTATAGCTACTGCCCATTTTGAGTTTAAGTTGCCCTAACAGTCCCTACAAAACTGCTTATTCAGATTACACCACCTAACTTGTTTTGATCATATCTCACTCATTATTTTGATTCCATTGCATGGCCAACTCTCACATGTGTATAACATCATCTACTTACTGTAAATGGATCAAACCATGCAATTTTATTAGTTCATCTTTTAGTTATCTACTGTTTTTATACAGCCAACTAAATAATCAAGATTTTAGCTTCATTGCTTATAGTTATCATCATTTTTAAGCATATTTATCAACACTTGATCCCCACACAACATTTTTATCATCATATATACATCATATACATATACAAAATGAAAGAAAATACATTTGTTCTTTACAAAATAACAAGAGAAAAATGGAGAGGATGATCTTCTTTACCAATCCAAGTGGATTTCTTGTTTTAGGAAGACAAGCACAACAAGTATCTCCAAGACCATCAAATATCAAGAACATAGGTTGGAAAATCAGCCCTAGGACACTAGAAAATCACCTCCAAAGAGGTTAATATGGCCACCAAATGATCAAGGCTTCAAGAGAACACCTTAATAGGACTAGTAAACATGTGGTTTATGGCTAGAAAAGATCAAAGAGGGTGTTTGTTGGCTTATTTGGGACGGCACAAGGGATGGAACTTGAGAGGATTTGATGTTGGTTTTGCATGTGAGAAGTGATGGAAATGAAACAAGTAGCTAGTTTTGGTGTGTTAAGTGGTATGGTAAAGCTTAAAGTGTAAGCTAGCTTACACTTGGTGTAAGTTAGCTAAACTTGATGCCACCTAAGGGTTGTGGTGTCAAGTTAGCCGTCCCCTTTTTCTAGTGGGGTGGGACAAAGTGTTTTGTCCCATCTCACTAGTTTATGGGTATTTCTCGATTCTAGTTTTCTCGATTTGCGTGCCCTCGGGTCGTTTTACGAAAAACGTTTTTATAAATTATGAATCAACGTCACAAAACGAATCCAATAAAAATTGTCTCATCAAAAACGGAGTTCGAAAACGTAAATACGTAATCCTAGGGTTTCCGGTTTAGTCGTAAAGGACGTTAAAATAAAATCGTAAGTCCTAATCTCTTCTCGTAAATTTGTGAGTTTATGAATCAACTCAAATTTAAAACTCCAAAATAATATTCACGGATAAATTTATTTTCTGAATTGTCGGACTGTCACCAAAGACGGTGTATGTAAACGTAAGCACGTAACGTAGAATCCTCCGGTTTAGACGTAGTCGATGCTACTTCAAGACGTAAATCCAAATTTCTTCCCAAAAATAAGTGAGTTCATATTGTAAATTGTTTTTAAATAATATTCGAGAATAAAATATCAACCATAAATTGACGGATTGTCACAAAATATTTCTTTTCCAAGTGATGAGTTCACTGAACCCAGACCTACCAGTCATCATCACTCCAACACTCTCACTCCTTATGTCCCTGCCTTTGACCCTCTGTCTACTCACAACCTAGAAGTTCCTACCTCTCAGGAACTTGATGAAGAAGAACCTCAAATTTCTGATGGTCCTTCTCATGATATTGATGACTCACCAATTCTTCAAATCCCTGAAGATTCTCCTGTTGATAATGAAATAGCTTCCCTTGATATGGCTGAAGAAGAATCTCACACTGAAGTAGTCTTTGAAGAAAGCCCTCCTAGTCAGCAGGATGAGACTCAAATTGTACCAGTTGTGCCCTCAAGTACCCCTGTCCTTGAATCCCCAGCTCCTCAAAATAAGTGGTCAAGAGTTCAACACATTCTTCTTGTCAATATTATTGGGGAACCAAATGCAGGGGTCACAACCAGACAGCGAATCCAAGACTCAGAGTCAGCCTCAGCCAATGAATGTCTCTTTGCTGAATTTCTCTCACAAATTGAACCTAAAAGAGTAGCTGAGGCTCTGGTAGAAGAAGGATGGGTAGCTGCTATGCAAGAAGAAATCAATCAGTTCAAAAGGAACAAAGTATGGACACTAGTGCCAGCTCCACCTGGAAAGAATATCACAGGCACTAGATGGATCTACAGAAATAAGATGGATGAGATTGGGAACATCATCAGGAACAAGGCCAGACTGGTAGCACAGGGATTCTCTCAGACTGAAGGAATTGATTATGATGAAACTTTTGCACATGTTGCTAGACTGGAAGCCATCAGAATATTCCTTGCTTATGCTGCCTATATGAACATCACTGTGTATCAGATGGATGTTAAGAGTGCTTTCCTCAATGGTGATTTGGCTGAGGAAGTGTATGTTGCACAACCTGAAGGATTTGAAAACAACGAGTTTCCCAACCATGTGTACAGACTTCACAAGGCAATGTATGGTCTGAAACAAGCTCCAAGAGCATGGTATGAAACTCTTTCAAATTTCTTAACTGAAAATAAATTTGTTAGGGGTTCTATTGATAAAACACTCTTTACCTTCAAGGACAAGAGTGATTTCATCATTGTGCAGATTTATGTGGATGATATCATCTTTGGGTCAACAAATGTCAATCTTAGTAAACGTTTTGCTAAATTAATGACCAAGAAATATGAGATGAGTATGATGGGTGAATTAACTTACTTTTTGGGCTTTCAAATTAAACAATGTCCTAAGGGAATTTCAATTTGTCAAGAAAATTATGTTAAGGATTTACTTAAAAAATATGACTTAGCTGATTGTGCATCAGTGAAATGCCCCATGCTTCCACCCAACAACTTGGGCCCTGATGAGTCAGGGGTCTCTGTCAATGAGACTTTATATAGAGGCATGATTGGGTCACTGATGTATCTAACAGCTAGTCGTCCAGATATCCAATTCTCCACATGTCTCTGTGCAAGGTACCAGGCTAACCCAAAAGAATCCCATCTAGTGGCTGTTAAGAGAATTTTCAGGTATCTCAAAGGAACACCATCCCTAGGCCTATGGTATCTAAAAGAATCAGGCTTTGATCTCAAGGCCTATTCAGATTCAGACTATGCTGGATGTTGTATTGACAGAAAGAGCACTTCAGGCAGTTGTCAAATCCTAGGAGGAAAATTGGTTGGATGGAGTGCTAAGAAGCAAAACTCTGTGGCTATGTCTTCAGCTAAAGCAGAATATGTTGCTGCAGCCAGCTGTTGTGCTCAGGTGCTCTGGATGAAAAGTCAATTGGCTGACTATGAAATCTTGTATGACAAAGTGCCAATCTTTTGTGACAACACCAGCGCCATTGCCATATCCAACAACCCTGTTCTTCACTCTCGTACCAAACACATTGATATCAGGTATCATTTTATCAGGGATCATATAATGAAGGGAGATATTGAGCTGCATTTTGTTCCCACAAAGCTGCAACTAGCTGATATTTTTACAAAGCCTTTGGCTGAACCTTCGTTCAACAGGCTAGTTGTTGAGCTAGGGATGCTCAATATCTCAAAGCCTGTGGCTTGATAATAAATGTGTTCATTAAATGATTGATTCTATATTAAATGTTTTTCACATGAAACTAGGTAGTTACTTTCCATGTAAATGCAAAAAACATTCTTAAATATTTAATCATTTATTTTTCGGATAACAAGGAGACAAACTTTTTGAAAGGTCAAGGGGACCCACTTGAGCAGTCATTTTCGCACCTTGCATTTAATACGGTTGAATAACTGTTCACTTAAGTTTGAATATATATTGTCTCCTTTCTCTTCTCACCCACCACCATTCTAAAATCTACTTCTCTCTCTAAGTTCTTATCTCTCTTTACCATCCGCCATTTTCGTTCACCTTCAACCTCAAATCCATGGCGTTTTCAGTTCCCAAAGCCTCAAATGTTAACTTCGAGATCAACGAGAGCATCCTCGCCTCCAACAATGCCATTGGATGGATTAAGGCACCAAACAACACCTATTCAGATCTGGTAAATTTCATGCAGAATCGTGACGTAAATGAAGCCTTCACCAAATCCCCATCCACCTTTTATCAAGAATACCTTAGGGAATTCTGGTATTCTGCTGAAGTGGTAGAAGACACCATCACATTTAGCCTTTCATGCAATGAACACCCTTTTGCCTTCTCCCTTAAAGACTTTTCAAGTGTGGCCGGATTGAAGCATGGAGATGAATGCCTGAAGGTAGTTGACAAAAAGGCTGTCAAGGAAGCCCTGGCCACACTCAACCCTTGCCATGATGTTAACCCTGCACTTACACCTGCTGAAGTCCTCGCCAAATCCCCTCTGAAGATTAAGTACTTCACTCCTATGTGGCGTGTCCTCTTCACCCACATTGTTAAGTCCCTGGGAGGAATGCAGGGATCACAGGATCAGATGTCTTTCAACCATCAGGCTATTGCTTATGGATTAATCTGGGGAGCTGATGTTGATGATGGAAGCATTCTCTTCTCAAACCTGGTAGAACAGCTAAAGGGAAGGAATCAGGTCAGGGAAAAGAATATCTGTTATGTGCGCTTCCTGTCCCTGATCTTTGAGAGTCTGTTGGGAGATAACTACCACAACAAGGCCTTGACTGCTCTTAAGCCCTATCGCATCACCGGCGCCATCTACAAGGAAATAGGAGCTGAAGATGTCCCTGTCACCGCCCATATGCTGAATGTGGCCAACCAGGTACCAAACGCTGAGAAGCCCTTGCTCCCTTCCTCTGAGAAGGTGAATACTTCTAGTGTTGCTGGCAAGTCTATGTGTTTGACCTCTGGGTAGCACACTACTAAGTCCAAGGCTTCATCTGGCTAACAGCCTAAGAAGAAGAAAATCCCCTCTTCTTCCCACTCCAAAGCTGTTACTAAGGCCAAGGGAAAGAAGACTGACACCTCATCTGGTCCAGATACTGTTGTGGATTCGGATTCTTTGGCTGACAAACAACAGGCGTCTAGTGTCTCAAAGTCAGCTGAGACGACAGGAAACCAGCCTGATCAAGCTGATATCACACAGGTAATCAGTGTACATTTTTAGAGGTTCACAAGCAGCCACTCTCATTTGTCTGTAGGAGAGAGTGGTGAAGTTAGGGTAATCCTCGACCCATAGAAGTCTGTCTATACACTTAGAATCCTTTAAGACTTCTGTACACCCTGTCTTTGCACCAGGGAATGATTCATTTGTGTTTATAAAGCACCCCGATGACCCTGCACCCTCTAGACAGTATTCAGGCTAACAACAACCTGAATACACTAATGTCTCAACCTTGATCAGCTGTACTTCACACAGCCTCTTGGTTCCCTCCTTAAAAGAGTCCCAAAGGATTTATCCTTTCAGGGGGAGCTGAATCATCACCCTCAGCTTTCCTAGGGGCAGCGTAACAGGCGACCTACAACCACATATGTTTCACTCTTAAAAGAGTCCCAAAGGTTTTTACCTTTTGGGGGGGCTGAATAATCACACTCAGCTTTCCTAGGGGCAGCGACTGGCGATCCATAAACAACATATGTTTCACAATCAAAAGAGTCCCAAAGGTTTTTACCTTTTGGGGGGGCTGAATAATCACACTCAGCTTTCCTAGGGGCAGCGAATGGCGATCATTAACCTTATTTTTCACACTTAAAAGAATCCCAAGGATTTATCCTTTGGAGTGGCTGAGTAATCACCCTCAGCCTCTCTGGGACAGCGAAATGGCGACCATTCCCCTTATATTTTTCCCTGTTACTAATTACAACAAATTTGCAGGCTGAAATTGTACAGCCAGTCATCGAGTCTCAGGTACAACAAGAAAAGGAGGCTGATACAATGACTCAGGACAAACCAAATGATGAAGAGCCTGTGTTAAATGCTGATGAAGAAATGCTCTCATTAGAAGATTATGTCTCTGATATTGGGCCCATGCCTGAAGATGAATTCCCTGAAGGAACGTTCGATGAAGAGGATGAAGAAGATGAGGAAGACCAACTGTCTGTCTCTCCTCCTAAAGAAATAGCTGTGTCTACACCAGCTGGTGACAAGACTTCTCCTCCCAAGGATGCTGTTGTCACTCCCAACTCTGCTACATACACGATAACAGTTTTCCAATCTCTAGCTTATGATCCAACAGCAGAATTTCTCTTGTTTGATCATCCTGCCCAGACCATTTTTGACTTATTACCAAGGGGGGATGAATATGCTCAGCAAAGCCTCAATATAAAAAATCTTCAGCCTGTTCATCATCAATCAGATATTGAGCGCTTATCAAGGAAGCTGGATGTGATTAAGTCTGAAATGCACAACTTCACTGTGACATTTCCAAGCATCATCAAAAAGGCTGTGACTGAGGCTGTCATTGAGCCAATACAGGATGGTGCAAGAAGAGGTGTAGCCCAGGGACTCGGTCATCTTTCAACAAGAATAAAGGATGCCATTGACTCAGTTGTCCCTGCTATGTTCCATGAACATGAACTCACCATGCACAGGCACTTCAGTGTTGTTCGCTCCAGGCAATACAACCATGCTAACTTCATTGTCAGGCGTGTTCAGGCAAATACTAATGCAAATGCCAACCTCCTGCTAAAGATTGTCAGGGCTTCAAGAAAAAGACAACGTGCTATGGCTGCCTCTGTGGAGCAGATTGCAAGACGTTTTCAAGCACGTTCATCCAAACATCTGCGAAGTAAGGATAAACGTGAGGGGGAGAAGAATACAACACTCAGCCTTGCATCTGCTGAACAAGGCTCATCATCAGCTAACCCCACCATCACACCTGTTCCTCTCCAAGTCATCACACCTACTATAATACCTGATGATGAGGATAATACTAAGGGGGAGCAACAAACTCAAGATGGAGCTGACTCATCAAAGTCCCTGGTTTTGGTTAACACCAGCAAGCCTGACGATGATGATGAGCCAGCTGCCAAGAAATTAAAATTTACTGTTAGCTCTCTCCCCAAAGCTATTCAAACTCAGGCTCAGACAGCGTTTATCAAAAGAGCTGATGTTTTGAAAAACATAAGTGTGGAGTCCTCTGTCTCGAAGAAAGGAAAAGAGATGGTTTTGGTTGACACTGATACCAAACTTAAGAAGATAGCTGCGATGCTAGAGACAGGAGGATCCACCACAGACCTTTCCCAATTCTCAACCTTTACACCTTCCGATGAGATTCCTTTGACCCCTGAAGAAATAGAGCAACAGGCTGAAGAATTCAAAAGATTAAATGAACTCAAGACAGCCAAAGAATTAAATGAAGCTACTCTGAGGAAGATGACACCACCTGAAAGGGAAAAACAAAAACAAAGGTTGAGGGAAATGGAAGTAAAACGCGCTGAGGCTTTAAGGAAAGTCAAAGCTGACTATGATGCCTGCGTGAACAACATATATGCTTCTGGCAAGATAACCAAGTTTAAATACACCATTCATAAATCCACAAACACCCTACAGATGATCTTATGGAGGGAAAACCAACAGAGAAATATGGATGTGTTTGACAACATCAGGTTAAAGACACTTGGGTTATCAGAATGGTTCGAACTTGAAGCCTTAGCGGCCAAGAAGTCTGGATAGGCTAATTTTCTTCTGCTTAAAACTCTGAAGGCCAAGTTTAACTGGATCAAGGAAACAGCAGCCAAACTTAAGATTGATCCCCCACCACAGCTTTTTGAACAAGAACCCCCAAAGACAGGCAACAAAAGGAGAAGGATTTCACAAATTGTTAACGAAACTTTTGTTACTGAAGATGTTCAAGTGGATGGTATGCACAGGGATTTGATCCTCCCAAATGGTATTGTTGGCCCTGTTGATGGTCAGACATACTCAGAGCCTGAAAGAGGAATGGCATTCATGAACAAGGCTTGCCAGTATGCTTTTCAAAGGGAAGATGAGTTGTGCTTAGCTTCAACTATTCAGCTACTCTGTCACAAGAAGTGTCTCAAGATCAACACAGAGTATTCCAAGAAGTTTGCAAAGACTTTGCAGGATAAAATTGATAACAGATTAGACTTGGCTGAAGCTGAAGAAAGAATTAAAAATGATGACTATTGAAGATGTTCACAGCCCTTTTTACCTTCATCTTTTATTTTACTTATGTAATGCACTTGTAATTTTCTTTAAGTTTTAATAAAATCATGAGGTATGTTTGTTTAGATCTGTTATGTGTAAGCAGAAGCTGTTAAACTCACTTACCTTAACTTAGTTAGATCTAGCATTATTTATGTTTAAATAGGGGGAGATTGTTGGGAATCTAAACTTGTTAGATTCCCTGATCATTGATTTAAACATAATTAGGCTGTTAGATAGTCCCTTGCATGTGCCTAGGAGGCAGGCAAGTTTCGCAAGACTCATAGAGATCCAAGTCTCTGTGAGCAACCTCAGAGGAGTCCATGTCAGAGACATTGTCAGGGAAGTCGAAGATTACCTGAAGACATACTCATTGGCTGTGATGGATAACAGCCAAGATGTATCAGGGACTCTGAGGGGTTGAGAGTTAACAGGGGTGGCAATACCCTGATAACTCTCAACACACTTTGGACATGCCATTTGTGTGTTCGAGACTATGAAGAATAAGGAAACTGTTTTTGACAACTGTTCCTTAAAGCATAATGGAAGACTACCAAGAATATAAGGATATCATGTGACTGATGTGGGAACTTGTAAAAGCTTGTGTAGTCGCCATCAAGTACTGTTCAAGTCAAACTCGTAACACTATAAATAGGATGTGTATCCATGCATTAATGTTGAACACTTTGAGATATTAAGAACATTATTGCATATAACTTAGTGAATCAAACAGCTACGACTGTATTCATAAGTTAGGGTTTATTGTTGTTCAAAGTGTGCACAACACATTGTCATCAAACTGTGTTATCCATAACACTTGTAATTCTTTATTATACAATAATAAGATTACGTTTGAAAAGTAATACCTTGTGTTGATTAAGTTAAGATTAGGGTTTCTTGCATTGATTAGGGACTTTCATAAATATCATTCAAACTCATCTAAAAATTTCAAAAATAACCGTAAAATAAGATTAAGCAATGACCTTGGTTTTGGGTTATCACACATAGATAGTGCATTTGCTAGATTTAACACTATTATTATTAGTCTAAAAGCACTTGATGAAGGTTTTTTCTAGCAAGAACAATGTTAGGAAGTTTCTTGGGGCGTTGCATCCCAAATGGAGAGCTAAAGTCACGGCGATTGAAGAATCAAAGGATCTCGCCAAATTATCACTCGATGAACTCATTGGTAACTTGAAGGTTCATGAGATGATAATTTTGAAGGACTCGGAAATGGTGAAAACTAGAAGTGAAAGAAAGTTTCTTGCACTCAAAGCCAAGAAGGCACAAAGTGACCATGAAAGCTCCTCGGATACTGTTGTAGAGGAATATGCCTTGGCGGTTAGAGACTTTAAGAAGTTCTTCAAAAGACGAGGTCAATACGTGAGGTAACCAAACAACGACAAGAAACCCTTCTCCAAAAACCGATTTGTCAAAGATGATAAAGGTGATAGGAAATTCTTTAGATGTGGTGATCCAAATCATTTCATTGGTGATTATCCTAAGCCTTCACGCGACAAGAACCACACGTCGTTCGTTGGAGGTTCATGGAGCGATATCGGTGAAGATGTTAATGACAACCCCAAAGATGAGAAGTGTCTCATGGATCACACTTCTAAAGAGGTACTTTTTCCGAAACTGGGTATTATATCAATAATAGTTCTTCTCAAGATGATAGTAAATTAGAAGGCCAATACAATAACTTGCACAAGCTTAGTCTAAAATTTATTGAAAAGAACAAAGTGTTAAAATCAACTAGAACTAGGCTTGAAAATGAGATTAGTGAGCTAAAAGAGAAATTAGCTAAGCTTGAGAAAAATAAAGAAATAGATCTAGCATGCTTAAAATGTGAAAACCTTAGACAAGAAAATGAAAATCTTACGAGCACCTCCATTATACATGAAAATTTCATGAGAGGTACTAATGATCTTGATGATATCTTAAACAAACAAATTCACTCAAAGGAAAAACTTGGGTTAGGATATAACACTAATGAAGCATCAACTACTGAACCAATACAAGTTAGGTTTTTAGAAAAACAGTCCCGTGTACGTGGTGCTCCAATATATGGGGTGGTTCCTTATCGCTATGGAACCGCCGATGAAGCTAAGGAACCGCGTCCAAAAGAAGAATTTTGTGAAAATCCTGATCTTTCTGAAAAGTTATTTTTAGGTGAAGGACCAAAACATATTCTTATTAACAAGGTCAAAGTACCTATAATCGAAAAGCCTACTCTAGATAAATTCTACAAGCCCTTGAGTAAACCTCTAATGGGAACTAGAAACTTATCTTGACAAACATCTACTCCTCCGAGTAAGAAATGAATCTAAACCTAGAAGTAGAACACCTACGCCAAAAAGAGATGATTAAGCTAAACCACGACCTAGAAGTAAAATTCCAACAACTAGGAGGAATAATAATAATACTAGATCAAGATCAAAGACACCTAGGAGAAACTATGGACAACAAAATGGCCATATGAATTGGAATAATTTTCAACAATACTTTTCCCCATGGGGAATGTCTCCTTCATTCATGCATCCCAACCAAATGCAAGGGATGTTTAGAACTAACAATTTTGGACCCATGAGATATTGGGACCAAATGTTTGATCTTGTATGTTGTTACCTAGATATGCTTGGGAATCGACCTAGAGCCCGATGAGTGGATTAAGGATAGTGGTTGTTCTAAACACATGAAGGGTAATAGAAGTTTGTTCTCATACTACAAAGCATATGATGGAGGTAACGTTACATTCGCAAGTAATATACGTGGTAATATCATTGGAAATGGTACGGTCTCTCTTGCTCTATGACTATAGAAAATGTAGAGCACCTAGATAACTTAGGTTTTAACCTTCTAAGTATAGGTAAAATTTGTGACAATAAGTGTAAGGTCATCTTTTCAGAATATGATAGTGAAATCGTAAAAGATGGAAAAGTCATTGGAAAAGGTGTTAGAAAGCATGGGCTTTATGTCATGAAGGTTAATAGGAAGTCAAAGGACAACTTATGTCTAGAGACGTTAGATGATAGTTCTACTCTTTGGCATAGGATAATAGGAAGTCAAAGAACAACTTATGTCAAGTTGGTAAGACATCTCCCCAAGATGAAGTTTGATAGTTACTTTTGTGATGCTTGCAAAATTGGGAAGCAAGTTCATTCAAGTTAAAAATCCAAGAATTTGGTTTCGACCTCACGGTGCTTAGAGATCCTACACATGGATCTCTTTGGACCTTCCCCCATACGGAGTTATGGACGTAACCTTTATACCCTAGTTATAGTTGACGACTACTCTAGAATCACTTGGACTAGATTTTTGGCGTCTAAGAATGAAGCTTATGATCACTTCGAAACCTTTAGTCGAAGAATTCAAAATTAACTAGGATGTTCAATTGTCTCTATTAGGAGGGATCATGGTAGGGAATTTGATAATGAACTGAAATTTGGTGCCTTTCGTGAAGCTCATGGTATTACCCATAACTTCTCGGCTCCTCGCACTCCACAATCATATGGGGTAGTTGAAAGGAAGAATATGACCATCCAAGAGATGAGTAGGACGATGTTACATGAGTAATCTTTGCCTCAAAAATTTTGGTGCAACGCCATGGACACATCGACTTATATTCTCAACCGAATTGTTATTCGACCTTTTCTAGGAATGACCCCCTATGAGATTCTTAAAGGTAAGAAGCCCTCATTAGAATACTTTAGGGTGTTTGGAAGCAAGTTCTTCATTCTCAACACCAAAGATTACCTTACAAAGTTTGACCCAAAGTCTTACGAAGGTATCTTTTTAGGTTATTCTCAAACTAGCAAAGCCTACATAGTCCTCAATAGTACCTCGGGTGTAATTGAAGAATCATTTAACGTGACATTTGATGAAACCCCACCTTCATCTAAGACACCACCTTTGGTAGATGATGACTTAGATGAAATAGACATAGTTAATGCCAAAGATGTTAGAAACATAGGAGTTGAAGACCTTAGTGTTGAAAAGGGAGTAAACATTAAGGAGTCTAAGGATCATGCTTTTGATAACGTCATAGGCGAATTAAATCAAAGAACCCTAAGATCTCAAGTCCAAAATCAAAGTAACTTCTTTTGTTTCGTCTCCTTGATTGAACCAAAGAATGTTAAAGAAGCTTTAATGGATGAGAGTTGGGTCATCGCTATGCAAGAAGAATTGAATCAATTCATTGCTAATGACGTTTGGGAATTTATTCCACCGCCTAGAAGTTCGACCATCATAGGAACCACATGGGTATATAGGAATAAGTTAAATGAGAATGGTGTTGTGTCTCGTAACAAGGCTAGACTTGTAGCTCAAGGCTATAATCAACAAGAAGGTATTTATTATGACGAGACATACGCACCCGTAGATAGATTAAAATCCATTAGAATCCTCTTAGCTTACGCTTGTGCTTTAGACTTTAAGCTTCAACAAATGGATGTAAAGAGTGCATTTCTTAACGATTTGATCAATGAGGAGGTATATGTGGATCAACCTCCCGGCTTCATTGATTTTGAGAAACCGGATCATGTTTACAAGCTTAAGAAAGCTCTTTATGGTCTCAAACAAGCACCCAAAGCTTGGTATGATAGACTTAAAGTATTTCTTGTAAAACATGAGTATACCATGGGGATGGTAGACAATACACTCTTTACAAAGAAGAAAGCTTCTCACCTCATTATCGTACAAATATATGTTGATGACATTATATTTGGTTCAACTTGTCAATCATTGTGTGATGACTTTGCCAAAATCATGCATGACGAGTTTGAAATGAGTATGATGGGAGAACTTAACTTATTTTTAAGACTCCAAATTAAACAAATGGACGATGGTGTTTTCTTTAATCAATCCAAGTATGTTAAAGAAATGCTAAAGAAATTTGGATTAGAAGACTCTAGACCAATGAATACTCCTATGGCCTCGGATACTAAACTTACTGTAGATGATGATTGTTTATCGGTAGACAACACCAAATATAGAGATATGATTGGTAGTTTGTTGTACCTAACGGAAAATCGAACGGATATCATGTTTAGTGTTTGCCTTTGTGCTCGCTTCCAAGAGGCTCCCAAAACCTCTCACATTGAAGTGGTTAAGCGTATCTTTTGATACATTAAGGGCACTATACATTTAGGATTATGGTATCCTAAAGGGACCGGCATAGAAACCATTGTCTACGCGGACTCGGATCATGCGGGAGACTATGTGGACCGAAAAAGCACTAGTGGAGTTTGTACCTTCATGGGTTGCTGTTTAACTTCTTGGTTCTCCAAGAAACGAACCGCTCTTGCTATATCCACCACGGAATCCGAGTATGTGAGTGCCGGTAAAGCTTGTCAACAAGCTCTATGGATGAAGCAAGCGCTTGTTGATTACGGGATTTCTCTTGATGATGTTCCCATCATGTGTGACAACAAGGGTGCAATAGACCTTAGCAAGAATCCCGTGCAACATTCTCGAACTAAGCACATAGAGATTCGCCACCATTTTCTTAGGGATAATGTTCAAAAGGGGAACATTTCGATAGAGAAGGTACCTGCGGTAGAAAACTTAGCCGATATCTTCACTAAGCCACTTAAGAGGGAAATTTTTAATTACTTGCGTCTAGGTCTAGGCTTAATGGAACATATTCCTTAATTGTGCATTCTTATTATTTTTTATCTTTTGAGTCTTTTCTTTCTTTGAGATTTTAAGTTTAATAAACTCTTTTTTGAAAACTTCTCTTCTCTTTTTCAAAATTCTAAAAGTTCTTTCGAAAATGGTCGAGAAATGTTTTTGCATTGCCAATTCAATCTAAAAACGTTTTTCATAGCTTCTTGCTGTTCATAATGAGCTTACATAATTCATATGTATGGGTCTCTAAATTATAGCAAGAACAAAAGAGAAATATGGAGGATCATTGTGTCATGACCTTGTGTCTAGTTCTACACACCTCCTACATTGATTTCATTAAAAAATCTATGTATTTTGGTCTAAACCTTGTTTGGTGAGATCTTGTGTGTTTTCTTTTTCTATCTTTTCTTTTTAGAATATCCCCATGATTAGTTAGACTAGAAAAATATGATTTGCTGAATTAGAAAATCCTTCCTCATCACCAAACTCAACCCACTGTGGGCGGTTCTTTATTGATACTGCGGTTCCCCAGTGATAAGGAACCGCCGGCTGAGTTAAGGAACCGCGCCCAGTACCTTATTTTTCGTGTATTCCTTAAACTCAAAAATTTTTCCAACACTTTTTGGAATCTTTGTTTCAACCCTTTGACCACCCCCAAGTTATCTTGGACTTTCTCTATATAACCTTAAGCATTTTGCATTCTTTCTCAAATCAAAATGTCTTATTCCCCAAATGAAAGCTTTGATTCTCTTCAATTCTCTCCATTTGCTTTCAACCCCAATTCACCCAAGAACACTCAAAATCACATTTCTTCTCCCTCTATGAATGTTGATTGTGGAACCTTTTATCTTCCACCACTAGCCTTTAGTGTTCTACCTCCTTCACATGATAATGTCATGCATCATGGAACATATTGTCAATGTTGTCAATATCAATATCTTGCTATGGCTCACATCTATGAAGAGTTGAATTACATCAAGAGTCTCTTAGTTAAACCTCCTCTTTACAATAACTATGAGATCTCTACCAAGCCACCACCACCTCCTTCTACCACTATGTCCTTTATCTAAGCATTGGTTGATGTGACAACCATGGTTCTGGGGTTCGTCACTTAGACTGTAGTTTATGGTGTTTTGTGCAAATATGTGCTTTTATGTGCTTATGTGTTTATTTTGTGTGTTTGGAGTGAGGTTTGGATATCGTTTATGGGTATACGGTACTCATAAGTAAATTAAGGAACGGTTGTTTCATGTTCATGAGCTCACAAGGTAGTGACTATGAAATGAGATGGTGTTATTTTGTGGTTTTGCGTATACGTATATGTATTATCGAAAATAGTATTTTTACGATTTAAGGTTTAGCATTAAGAGCTCTCGGATGAGGTAATTAGTCACAAGAATAATTTACGGGATGGTTTTAAGTCATTTAGAAATTATTTATATAGTTTATTTCATATTCTAAGAGTTTTTATAAAATTGTATATTTTTACGTCTTTTACGGTATACGCGTAAATTGACTAGTTTTATGGTTTAGCGGTTTTGGAGGTTTTAGGAGCTTAAATAAATTAAGAAAATTTAAGGTAATGATAATTAATAGTTAATTTACAGTAAATAATAAAAAATAAAGAAAAAGGCTATTTAGGTCGGTTATGGGCCAATTATGTGGAAGGGGGTTAGAAAATATGGAAAGTTTTGGTTTTACCCTTAAATTTGGATTAGGAAAGGTGTTTTAATAGAAATTAAGACCCCTAAAGGCCATGAACAACTTATATCAGTTATAGGGTCTAAAATACATCAATGGAGGTTAGGGTTTTTAATAAAAACCAATCCCTTGAAGATTAGAGGTAAAAATCATGTTCTAATTACGTTTTTATTAACTAAATAATGTTTTTAATTCATGTAAACATCAATTATGATGGATTTAGGGCCAGGGCAAAATTAAAATTTGAGAATTAATGTTATTATAATGATTAGATAAGTTAGATGTTATGATTAAGTAAATTTTGAATAATTAATTAGGTTAATTCAATTAAATTCGAAATTAAAAATTGGGCAGAATTTTTGGTGCATTGTTTTGATCATGTCTAGAGTTATACAAACTTTTTATTTTCGAATCTTATATCCCTGAAAAGGTAATTAAATTGTCTTTCAAATTCAAGAAACTATAATTTAATTGGAGGTCGAGAAGTGGGTCAAAAACAGGTTACAACAGTCGAAGGTCAAAGCAGTTTTGAAATCAGTCGGGTTTAAATTAATGTTTTAGGATGTTTACAGTACTTAGGAGTATAATTGAACCTTCAAACGAACATCAGACTTAGATTATATATTAAATAAAAGATCTGGAGGAGGGCTAAACAAATGGGTTAGGGTAAGACCCTCTGGTCATAACAAAATTTTCATATGTTCAAAATCAGTAAATTCTGGATAGGTAAAAGTATATATGCATATATGGAGGCCTTAACAGTATCTTTAAGGTTGCGGCAAAAAGGGAGAGTTAGCTAACACATGTAAGGGAATAGGGTTGCTTTTACAGGGCATGTTATTTTGGTTAAGGGGTTTTTCAACCAATAGTTTGAAGTATGAAACGGGACTGTTTTGGGTTAAATGTTAACGAGACGAGTTATGAACTAAACTAAATTAAGGGCTTTATATAGGGGTGTAATGAGATTCATATGGCATATAAATGGGGTTAGGTTGTAGGAGAAGGTTAGATACCAATCATAGATTGATGAGCCATTTTGGTATGTGGTTCATGTCTTGATTGTATACGTTTGTGTGTTTTGATTTGTGCTAGAGCGCGGGTACTTGGAGAAGCTTCTTTAGGTGAGTTTCATATTCCCATGTATTTTTATGATTTGAATTCCAGATAGGATGGAAGAGACATTGTGTGGTTTTGTAACTAGTGCTGTGAATGTTTTATGGTTTGTGATGGACTTGTGTGTACACTTATGTGATTAACTGCTATGTGATTCTTGATTGTTATTGTGGTTTGACTTGGTACCAAGGGGATGTTGACTAGGCGGGGCCTTGGGATTGGTTCATAGGTGTACGGGCGCCTATGAGGCCATGATGATTGGTAAGGATTGGAGCCTTGGAATTGTGGTTATTGGTAAGGCTTGGAGCCTTGGATTTGTGGTGATTGGTTAATCTTGAATGCTAGTTGTTAATACATAATTGTAGCACATTGTCCATATGTTCATTTGTTAGTGGTTGTTATTCACAGCTTATAATTGATTTGGAGTTGGAGTCTAAACCTATGACTCTCACCACCATTATTGTTGACGTGTTTTAGTGTCTCTTTAAAGTGAGAATGTGGTTAAGCGTGAGAATAGGAGTGGCTAGCTGGAAGGCTTAGGATTGCATTTGGAGGAACCCCCATTCCTCTTAGCCTTTATCTTATGTTTGGATAATTGATACATTGTGGACACCTATATGTTGATGTGTGTATTTGTATGTCTTTGGTAAGGGGTAGACATGTTACCTACTTACCTAGACGCCTGCATTGTTTGTGATATTGTCATGCCATTGTGTCACCCATTTATGATTTTTCCATTTCATTTAGTCATCTCTATAGACACGCTATTGTTGTGATGCTATCCATACGTCGCACCCCATATTTCGCCATGGTGGGGTGTGACAGTTGCTTATCTTCAAGACATCTAGTTCAAGCAAATCTTAGGGTTCTAACTTAACTATGATTATGTTTATATTTTTCTATTTGGCTTGTGGTTGTGTCTCATACATCTTTGTATGATTTATTTCCTTGTATCTTTTATCATGTTTTCTTTTAACATGACTTATCTTGGATCTTTTGTTTCTTATCTTTTTTATGTGATCTTTGCTATATCTTGTTGGGTGTCTCTTCTCTTCTACTAACCCTTCTATGTAGCTTGTCACCATATTTCGATTCCTTGGTGGCCCAAGCAAGGGGGAGTAAGCACCAAGGGGGAGCATTTGCAAAGTCCGGTTCTTTTCTTCTTCAAAGACTTTTGCAACCTTTTTGCTTCGACATAGGGGGAGAAATGATAAACTCGTCTTCAAAAATCTTGTTTTATTAGATGATTGATTTTATAGATTGTCGGAATTTAAAAGGGGGAGATTGTTAATGCAATGATGCCTAAAAACGTTACTTGCATTTTTCGGTCTCGCTTTGTTTTGATTACGACAATATGTAAAAACAAGCATTTACGAAAACAATGATAAACGAATTCTTGAGTTCAAGTATTTTTCATTTCAACCATTACCACTTAAGGTATGAACAAACAAGTAATTATACTAATTAAGTTATCAATGATTTAATCTTTTCTTAAAACTCACTTTTTATTAAGTGTGACAAAGTTTTATTATTAAACTTTCTTTTTAAGAAAATGTTTTATTAAATTAATTATTTGAAAGTTTGAAATTTGAAAATGGCATATTCTATCTTGGTTTGGAAGATCCTTTCAGGATATTTTAATCCCCAGATTCGAACCAACCCACTAAAAGACAAAAGGGAGCGGACTCTAGGCTGGCGGTTCCTTAGCGCCTACGGTGGTTTCTTAGTGATAAGGAACCGCGGGCTCCAATAAGGAACCGCGGGCAGATATAGCAGTTGGACATTTGTCTTATAAATAGTGGACCATTCTCAGACTTTCAATCAACCTCTTTTACACATAAACTTACAGATTCTTACATACTTCTTAAATCACTCAAATCCGTGATCATTTGTTTGATTACTACTTGTTTAGAAGTGAATCTTTCTCCTCCCATCTTTTCCTCTTAAAGTGCAAAGAGAAGAACACTATCACTCTTGAAGTGTTGTGTCTACCTCAAAGATCCATTGAAGATCCAAACTTATTTATTCATTTGTAACACCCCCAAATATTTCATACTTTAGTTCAGCGGAAGAGTCGTTGGTGTTACGGGGTAGCACATTTCTCAGATTATAGACAACGCTTAAAAGGCGTTTCGTTTAATAACAAAGCATTTTCCATTCATAAATATCAAATTACATAGGTCCTCAGTTCATAGTATGTCATACAAATTTACAAAACATTTGAATGGAAATTTTACTTGAATGCAGGCCATAAATTCTTGTCGTCTTCCCGAGAATTACCTTCAAGTACCTGAGATAAAACATGTTAAAAAGTCAGCAAAAACGACGAGTGAATTCATATAGTTTAATAAAAACCATTAATATATCACCGGTATATAATTATTACCGAAATCATTTTTGTACAAATCTTGGTCGTAGGCTATAAAATAGGCCAAAGACATTTCATACGAACTTTGTCGTAAATCATAATATAGGCTTTTACCTTCAAAACCATTATACGAACCATTGTCGCAAAAAAATCATACAATACGTTTTATAATGTTGTATAGAGTTAAATAAAAATCGTTATATGAAAATGGTTATGTAAAACAAAAACAAGAACATAATATCGGTAATAAGACCCCGTATTTCTAGTCAGGCAATATATTATAATTCAATGCATATATCAGTATTTTCGTTATTGGATTATTATAAGCCGCATGACATTGCTACCTTACTATAACAAACAACGGGTAGCTAACCCGTAATCTTTTGCCCATCTAAAACAGCGTGTCGTCACAATAATCACGCTTATATAAATCTTCTCATACATAAATTCGCTTACCAATCAATGTGGCACGACGGGGATCAACCGTCAAGGCGCGAACTAGGGTGATCTTCCCCAAATAGTACTATTATATGCATAAGCGTCTACCAAATCGCGGTAGTTCACAATTCATGCTAATGGGACTTTTAGTGACATAACCAAACTAATAATAATCAATTTTAGTTCATTCATCGGGTCATATAATCATTCATCGGGTCATATAATCATTCGGGTCCATATTAATAAGAAAATAATCGGGACAACTGGTGTCCTATTTTTATTACAAATAACATGTTATCTCCCTCGCGGGTTTATAAAACATTTCATAAAACATTTAAAAGAGTGTGAGGCTATGAACTCACGTTGATTGGAAAAGGCAGGCTATCGGCGATTTGGATGTACTGTACGTGCTTCAATCACGGAAACCTAGACAATTAACACTCGGTCTTAGACTCTTGTCCAATGACTTTATAAAAATAATGGTTATGTATATATGATGATATCATAAGTATTATGATGATCAAGTGGGATTTTATCTCTTCATACAACATTATAGTTGTTATGTGTTAGTCAATTTAGGGTTATTATACTAGTTACACTAGTTTTAGCCCATTTACACATTAAGGCCCAATAAGCTCATTAAAAGTTAAATTCATTATATTAGCCCATTTATACTTTTAAGATCAGGCCTATACTCATATGTTGGGCCCAAGTGGGTTAAGCCCATGAGTAAGTCCATTAGTGTTTAGCCAAACTAGTTGGGTTAATAGTCCAATAAGGCTACTTTGGCCCGTTAAGGTCTAAAAGTTATAAAGCTCGGGTTTATCTGTTTTTACTTGTCAAATGTGGTTACATATCAGTATATGAGTTATAAAAATGTTACACTAGACGGGTCCGATAGTCTATGTTTTATTTGGCGAAAACGTTAATCTTTTCGGTTTTAGCCGAAAAGACGTAAAACTTATATATAGTTTTATAATTTTAGATAACATTTAAGTTTTACTTTTATAAATTGCCATACTTATTTATCATAGTATTAAACTCATTTTATAAATATTATTATTAGTTAGTGGGTTTTATATTTATTTTATAATAATATTACTTGAGTGCTCATTTTATATTATATAGTTTTATTTACAATATGATTATCAAAGTCACTTCCACCATTTTTGCCATATCTTGAGTTCTACAAGGAGATAGAAGCTCAAATTGGGGCATAACAAACTACATGATATGTGCCACAAATAACTCCTTTTAGCTACTGCTCAATCATCCCTTACGTATCCCTAATAATTCGTCCAAAACAGACTATACAGATTTGTACCTTAATAGTATTTTGATCATATCTTGCTCATTTTATTGATTTCATTGAGTGGCCAACTCACCACATATGTAAAAATAATATATATAACTGTATGTTCAATAATCTAAGCCATTTAACCAAGTGTTCATATTGATACTCACTGTTTTATACAGCCCATAAATCTAATCAAGATTCTAACATTTTAACTTGTAAATTTTAATCTTTTTAACCCAATCTATTAATACAAAATCCCCACATAATACTTTGATCATCATTCATAATCATATACATGTACATCTAAGAATAAAATACATGACTACTTTTACAAAATAACAATATGATAGGATGAAACAATCTCTATACCACGAAAGTGATGAAAAGGTTGAGATTTTAGATGAACAAGGCTTGGTTCTATTCACTAAATCTTTAAATTTAGAAATGTACTTTCTGAAATTTTCAACTGGATGAACACCTTCATAGAAATCAGCCCTAAACCTCCATAGAAACTTCTTTTTAGTTGTTAAGATCACCTAAAATCTTCATTTCTTCAATGGGTTTTCATCATATGTAAATTATACAAAAGATTTGTGGCTAGATTTTTGGTATGGTGGTGTTTGATGGAGCATATGGGACGGTATAAAGGAGGAACAAGAGAGAGAGGAGAAAGTTTATCTTAGATTTGCATGTATGTGAAGTTGTGTTGAGGAAGGAAATGGTTTTAGTAAGTTGGTTAGATGGTTTTGATAAACCATGTGGACAAGTGTCCATAACTTGACACAAGGGTGATTTTTGTGGCAAGTTTGGGCGCCCATATTAAGGGGGGTGAGACAAGTAACTTGTTTCATCCCCTATTAATTTACGGGTACTCCTTGATTCTAGTTTCCTCGATTTGCGTGCCCTCGGGTCGTTTTACAAAAAGTTTTTATAAATTATGAATCAACGACACAAAACGAATCTAATAAAAATTGTCTCATCAAAAACGGATTTCAAAAACGTAAATACGTAAACCTAGGGTTTCCGTTTTAGTCGTAAAGGACGTTAAATTATGCACGTAAGCCCTAATTTCAACCCGTAAATTTGTTAGTTTATGAACCAACACAAATTAAAATTCCAAAATAATATTCGAGAATAACTTTATTTCCTAAAATGTCAGACTGTCACCAAAAACAGTGTATGTAAACGTAAGCACGTAACGTATAGTTCTCCGGTTTAGAGGTAGTAGATGCTACTTTAGACGTAAACCCTTATTTCTTCCCAAAGGTGAGTGAGTTCATAAATTATCAATAGAATAATGATTTTAAATAATAATTGAGAATAAAATATCGACCATAAATTGATGGATGGTCACATCATTGTTGTGTCATTGTTGTGAAGTTCGAAGTAGTTGTGTCTATTTGGAAGTTGTGTATGTATTAGGGTTAATACTTAGTCCTAAAAGTATATTGGCGTAGATTGGTCCTAGCTAAGATTAGGACTCGACTTTTAGCTTAGAGTCAGAAATTGGTTAAGCGACGTTGTGTACGGTTTCTCAACCTTAAGGAGCTTGTTGATTAGTGAAATTTCGAGTAAGGAGTACTCGAGGAGTGGAGTAGGAACGAGGAGTGAGCTTCGTTGCCGAACCACTATAAATCCTTGGTGTTTGGTTTAATCTTTCCTTCCCTTATCTCTTTAAATTCTTTATTCTTTATACTTGTGATTATTAGTTTAGTTGCATTATACATTCATTATTCTTTATACTTGTGATTATTAGTGTGTTTCACTATACCTTGTTCATATTGTGTATAAGAAGGTTTCACATAAATACTCAAGCTTAAGTTTTTGTGAAAGGATTTTTTAAAACCGAACTTTAACAAGCAAATTTAAGAAACTATTCAACCCCCCCTTCTAGTTTCTACAAAATACATTAAGGAGAATATTATCTCTTATACCTATGGTTAAAGTGGGAGAATTATCCAGATATTAGAATTTCATACTCCATGTATGCATTATATTACCTGGAATTACTGTAACACCCCCAATTTTCGGTCATAACAGCGGAAGGGTCATTAGGTGTTACTATCATGGTTCAATCTCATAATCATAGAAAACGACTCAAAACAAGTCGTTTTAATAAACATCCATTCATTTTCATTCAATAAAAGTACAATTTCATTCACGGTCCCAGATAACTTCAAGTTTACAAAACCTAGTAAATGGTAAAAATTATTTGAATGGATATAATTTATAAAAGCGGGCCAAAACATTTCAATAAGCAAGCTTCACGAAACCGCCTTCCTCGAGTGCCTTCTATATGGACCTGAGATAAAACATGTTAAAAAGTCAGCAAAATTTGCCGAGTGAATCTATAGAGTTTAATTTAAATAAAGAGAACACAAGTATTCAAAATAACCTTCCATGGTTAATAATTTATGAAAGACAATTATGTTGTACGGACATATTATCGTGTCATTACATAAGTCTCGTGACATTGAACGTTAACATATATTATTTCAGCACAACACACCTAGCCAAGTGCGTATATTTCTCTTATACAATGCATCCGATGTTTCATTACTAGTGCATCACAACACCAAGCGAGAGCTAGTCGCGACCGGACTGGGCGTCACCCCGATAGATCTATCCATAGCATTAGCGTTATCTCGATTAACAATTCACGATTCATGGGTCTTTAAGGCTAAAGAAACTTATGTAATAACTTCCATCTAAACATACAATTAAGTTCTTTGTGTTCAATTTTAAAACAATCATGTGTTTACGACAACTTATAGTTGTATATTTCAATTTCAATAAATACTTTTCAAGTAAACAGGATTTCCACAACTTCTCGTTGCACCTATACTTTTCTAATAAGTAAGGTTTTCACAACTTCTCGTTGTACCCTTTATTTTTAAATAAACAAGCATGTTATCCCCCTCTCGGGTTTTGTAAAACAAGTAAACATGTTCAAAGCGAGGCTATAGACTCACCTTAGCCAATAGTGGTAATGAGACGATCGCCGACGATTAGTGATGCCCGTTTAAATACGAAAACTGCAACCTACAAAATAAGGCGCGTTCGTTAATAATCGACTCAAGTATAAATCATACTTAAATAATATAAAAATCAAAATTACAAAACCAAAACAATCCTGAAAAATTTAATAATACAAGTGTTATTACTATACCCTTTTATTCAACACTATTCTTTTAAACACTTGCACTCTCGATATTGACCCGTCTTAAGACACCAAGTCAACGCAAGTCAAATTCTCATTTTACTTCCCTCAAACCAGTAACTAAGTCATTATATAATGACTTAACACTTGAGTAAATCCCCATTTCCAATGGCGAATACACAACTCACGCCACATAATTATTGAACTACATGTCCAAAATACCAATCAACATGTACACTCCAAATATACACACTAATATAACCTATCTACACTTGTCCGATTTCGACGAAACTTGGTCACAAACTCACATATAATATGAATAAGACTCAGTTTAAGTTTCATTCAAAAATATTACTTCTAAGACCTTCTGCCCGACACATCTTCATGTTGTAAAAACCGGACAGTTTTACGCCTTTTACTTGTAAAACCATTTTGACATATCTAAACAACTCCATTTATAAAACCGACATTCGGGTTTGAAAATAGACTCATGACGTGAGGTTTACACTCCAACATCAGTCCTTGAACATTTTTAAAACTCATTCTATAGTCCCCGAGATTCGATCCAAATATCGACAACAATTTTCAGATTGTGCCGATACTTGTCTCCTGGTACACAAATACTAAAACTAGCATAAATTTTCGCTCGTAATGAGTTAGAAGCTCATTCAAGCGGCAAATCGAAGCTAAAAGAATTCTATACAAGCTTATCCAATTAGTTTAATCATTTTCAAACATTAAGATTTCCAAAATTTTCGTTTTACCCACTGGTCTAAAACACCTTCTAAAAGCTCCCACCAAATCATATTTTTGATCAATTCCAACCATTTTCCTCATCATTCTACACCCCTAATATCATCCTAAACAAATCATCTAGCCCATAACACCCTTGAATAATTATTTAAAATTTTACCCACTCAAAAATCCAACATGCAATACTCAAAAATTAAATACAACAACACTAACAACATAATCACTTCATGAAAATAGATCAAACTAGCATAGATCATATCAAAATTTTAAAATTTGGTGCATGTTGATAAAAATTATACCAAAAGAAGCTCTTTTAAATTCTAAGGATGGGTCTTGAGTTGGTTTTCTTGGATTCAAGCTAGATCAAAAAATTCATGGGTGTTTTGGTGTTGGTTCTCAACCGTGGGTTTAGAGAGAGAGAGAGAGAGAAGGATGATCAAAAATTTTTTATAAGAAAAATGGTGTGTGTGTGTGTGTTAGTGGTGGCTTTTTATATAGTGGTGTGAGGGTAGTTTTTGCCAATTAGGCATAGTTTTGGTCCAAAATGAAATTAAATAGTTGTAAGGGTAGAAAATGTAAATATTAAATTTTGAAAATATTTACGGGACTCGGGTTTCGTAAAAATACTTTTCAGAAGTTAAAACGCTTCATAAAAATAATAATAAAGCTTCGACACGACTTAAAACGTAATTAAATCGAAAACATTGAAAATATAAAATATCGAGACAATCGATAACAAAACATAAATATTTGGGCATCCGTCGGTATCGCGATCATTAGTATTTCTCGTCATTCGCTAAAACGTAAAATACGAGAAATAAAGATTAAATATAATAAAATCATTCTTATGATAAATTGAGAATATAATATCGATACCTAACGTATTCCTTTCCAGTTTTCATCGAAACGACATTCTTACGCTAGTTTCAAGTCATAACCTTCTCGGTTAGCCAATAATTTAAAATTCTCATTAAAGTAAACATATAATACTTAATAGTCGAGATTAAAATAACGACCTGAAATTGACTGATTGTCACATTATCCCCACCAAATTGGGATCTTCGTCCCGAAGATAAACTTGCGTTCTTTCTCGACCGCTCGTTGAAATCAAAGAGTTAAATGTATTTTGGTCCTCGTCTTGAGTTCCATCACACATGACAATAAGAATTCGACTTTGCTTCGGTTGCCTAACTTCCTTATCGACAATATCAACAAGTACTTTGATGAAATGCAACTTACCGTCGATTCATACTTCATCAAGAGAGATAATAAGATCTTCGACAGGAAGGAATTTCTTTAGGTTCGACATATGAAAAATATTGTGAATTCCTTGTAGTTCTCGAGGTAATTTAAGTTTTCATGTCGTCGGACCTATGATCGATATCATCTCGAATGGTCCAAACCAACGGGGACTTGACTTCCCATGTTTTCCAAAATACATAACACCTTTTCAGGGTGATAGCTTTGGCATAACTTTTCCACCTACCTCGATTTCCAAACTTTTTCGCTTCACATCGTCATAACTTCTATGTCTACTACGAGCAGTTAACAAACGATTCTTAACTAGCACAATCGATTTATTTATCAAAATAAAATGAGCAGAGTCAATCAATCAACATTGACAGAAATCGAGTCATATTCAGACTGAGTTTTCGAGAGCTTAACAATGAATCCATTGTAATTTGCTCCAACTTCACGAATGATAACGAATAACACAATCGTAATCACATAAAAGGCTTATTTACCTCTTTTATTCCATAATATATTGTAGGCTCTTACTATCGGTGGATACCGTACATTAGTGCCATACAATTTATGTCTCAATAGACGAAGAGTAAAATCACCGCACCCAACTACAAGTCGTGGGTTGTGCAGTTTCCTCATTCTTGCTAAGTTTCCTACAAGCATATACAAATAAAAACAACCCCAAATCATAAAGGAGAGGTATCACGATCAACAACAAAATCTTTACTTCCTTCAGGTAACGATAAGATCGGCGTGCTGTAGAGTTTTCTTTTCATGGTCTGAAAAGCTTTCTCTTCCTTATCACCCCACACATCCAGTTCATTCTTTTTAGTTAGATTAGTTAATGGTTTTGATATCAAAGTGAATCCTTTAATAAACCTTCAATAATAACCAGCCAAACCTAGAATTTGTCGTACTTCAGTTAGAATAGTTGGAACATTCAAATTTTCGATGGCTTCGATTTTCACAGAATCAACAGTTATGCCACGTTTGTCAATCACATGACAGAGAAGTTGTACCGAACCAAGCCAAAAATCATACTTTAAGAATTTTGGGTACATCTTTTCGTTCTTTAACAAGTTCAAGATAATCCCTAAGTGTTTGGCATGTTCTTCCTCGCTCTTCGAGCAGATTAAAATATCATCAATGAAATCAATCACGAATTTATCAAGACACGACTTACACATACAATTTATTAAGTCAATGAATACCACAGGTGTACTGGTCAAACCAGAAGGCATAACCCTAAACTCATAATGATCATCATAAGTTCTAAACGCCGTAATAGGAATATCTTCCTTGCGTATGCGAAGTTGGTGATAAGCAAAACAAAGATCAATCTATGAGAAAACACCAGAATTTGGAGAAAACACGAGGGTTTCGGAGTTGATCAAATAGATCATCAACTAATGGAAATGGGTAACGATTCTTGATCGTTAGCTTATCCAACTCTCGGTAATGGATACACATACGAAACGAATCATCTTTCTTCTTAGTGAGCAGAATAGGAGTTCTACAAACTGACGAGTTCGGTCGAATAAAACATCTATCAGATAGTTCTTAAAACTACACAAATAATTACTTCAACTCGGATGATGCTAATAAATATGGCTCATGTGCCACAGTTGTAGCACCAGAAATTGGATCAATAAAAAATTCTATTTGCCTTGGAGGCGGAAGCCCTGGAAATTCTTCCAGAAACACTTCAGAATAGTCACAAATGACTAGAGTAATTCTACTTACTTCTCTTACGATTCCTTCTTCGATACCTAAGCCATGAATAATCCACAACCTTTTTCGATATACTTACGAGCTCTAATGCACGAAAAGAATTTTCAATTTGGAATTAATTTTCCCTTTAGTAACCTCATCAACGTTGCCTTGAATTATGTTTCCTATGAGCTAATAGGCCATGCAGACAACTTCACAAATAGCAATTGGCTTAGAAGAAGTCACATCACCACATTTATTCTTGGTCAGCCGTGAATACACTGCTTGACCTTGCCGGTTCGGGTTCCAATTCTTGGACATAAAGGAGTCAACTTATGGAAACACTTGATATATCTACCAATGTTAGTTCCTTTCAGTTTCAGGTTATACAACACTTGCTCCATACTTTGGAAACACTTCAAGCACAAGCTCCTCAGTTAACCGTTTCCTCACCTTAGTTTATGGTGTCCCATAAGTAACGATACCTATGGAATCAATTCTGCCATCCCATCAATTTAATGCACGACCTTGGAGGGTAGCGATTTCAAACTACACCTTATCCTCCTAATTAGGGTCACTGATTCGAAAGACTGACGCAAGCTTTCAATATCTGACACAATCCTCCATCATCTTTAGTCCCCTAAAGAGTCTACGGTTTGGAATTAACGAATGAAGTGTAGTTATAGCCTCTAACTTCGGGCACATTTGTTCAATCCGTACCACGAACATTATCGGCTCCAGCTTCAGCTCCACCGGTTCCAGTCCCACCAGTTGTAGCTTCAGCTCCAGATCCAGATCCATCATTCATGTTGGCCATGAATTTAACTAATGATACAACAACTTATTCACTAATAACTTGGTGCATTCGTGCTTCAGTCATAGCTTTCATTGACTGCATGAGTCTTGTGTAACGAAAATCAAATCATAATGAGTATTCATTCAATGACTGCATTATACCACATGAATTTACAAGAGAAAGGCAAAGAAAGATAATAATAGAACGATGTAGAATTAAGAATCAGAAGATAGTCATTCCATTGATCACAAACTAGTATAATTTGTATTGTCAAACATTATAGATAATCATCGTCTAATGCCATACAACTTAAAATACTAGTCCTACTAACTGTTGTCAAAGTTTAGTTAGGGATTAATGAGAAGATACTACAATTGATAAAGTAATCTACCAAGAGTTACTAGGTATTTCACATGGCTAAGAAAGCTCCTCGGTCCCACAAGAAGAAGATTTCTTCAATGTCTTTCAGAGACGCTTGATATCCGCCTCAATTGGTGCTTTTGGAACAGCCCCAATACAACCATTTCACGATCAAGGAATTAAAGGAACAAAATCAAAGAATGAATCGAACAAACAAATTATGAGTCAATAAGAGTTTAATCACGCAGATGCTATATGCTTAAGCCCACACGTTTATGAATCATTATTCCATGGATTGATCAAGTCCTTCCAAATAAGATTCAGAAACTTGTAGTTCAACAATTTATAATTTCCTTGTTCAAATAAATGGCCAATTTATTTCAACGATTTTAAATCATTTTATTCAAGCATCGCCAGCTCAACGTAAAAGATCAAGATCGAAACAAATGAGAAACTGATTTAACAGAAAATGATCAGTGATATGATATGGAATCCTGGTTGGCATGTGAATACCATAAAAATCAATCTCAATTCTTAACAATCAATAGTACCATCTCGGACAAACTTGTTTTTATCAAAACAATATAATGTCGAAGATTAATGAAAAGGAAAATTGAATTTGCTAAACGAAATGAGTGAATCGATAAATCAAGAATAATAACCAAGGAAATCAAAATCCTTGTCCAAAAGAATATCAGCAAGAATATTAATCGTTTCGTTGGGATCATGTATATCCATGATGAGATGGCATTTATACATGATCTCATCGTTCTTTTCGGGCTTTAAATGCATTAAAATGTCATAAAATACCATATATATGCTTGTGTTTGTTTACTTGTGTATTTTAGGTATGGATATCGTGAAAAAGACAAAAGATCACAAGATACAAGGAAAAACGAACACGAGAAACGAAGCCGTGCAAAGAACCGGGCCCTAATCATGGAATTTTCATCAAATACCCTTGAAGACTTGAAGACAAAACAAGATTGATCATCATTTATTGAAGAAATGACACTTAAAACCCTTGTATATTAATAATTACAAGTTTGGTCCCTTAAGTTTGTCAAAATTACAAAAAGGTCCTTCAACTTTGAAGAAATGGCAAGAATAGTCCCTCAACAATTTCAAATTGCCATTTATGGTCCCTCATGAAGATTAAGATGCAAGGAAGACCTTTGAAGATCAAATAGTCCAAGATCAGCCCTTAAAGAATCACCAAATGTCAAAATACATCCTTGATAACCTTTTATCAAAAGTTGGTGCCAAAATTGCCAAACCTTGAAACTTATTTACAAAGGAGAAATCTGTTTTAGGGTTAAAAACCTTTAATGCCAAAAATCTGAAAAGAAAAGGACCAAAGTTGACAAGTGAAACATTTAAATCCTAAAAGGGCGCCTAACATGTTACTTTCCCCTAAAAACGGATTGAAGGGATTACTGTTCATCATTCTTACTACCCAGAAATTACTTTCATTTTTACTTGGGTAAAACCCAATTAAACTCACACACAAGTAATTCACACGTACCTAAACTCAACCCACTCCTAAAAACCTGCATCCCACACATGTGCACCAAACCCCCAATTCCCCAATCCACCAATCACATCATTCCTTAGCCTCCAAGCACACTGACGTGTCCCAATTGAATGGCCAAGATTATTTGCTTCCTCCCAAAGCAAAATAAACGTTCAAGATCAAATGGACAGCTCAAATGCACCAAAAACGTCCAAGGGTAGATTTGGGATTTTCTATGTATTAGGGTTTATGTTTTTATGCTTCTAGGATGTTCTATAGGCTCTATAAAAGGAGACCCAAGCTGTGGTGATCCCTTTGTTCCAGTTTCTAGTCTCTCACATGTAATTCCTTTTTAAAGAAATAAAAAGTTTGGTTTTTGAAATATTCAAGTGTAATTCCTTTTTTATTGTTTTTAAAAGATTGTGTGTTGTGAGGAGATTGATTCTGAGTTCCACTTTGTTTTATGGTTAAGCAACTTTGATTTTCAAAGTTGTTTAAGGTTTTGAAACTTTGAGAGATTTTGGTAAAATCTGCTCAAAGGATTTGGTGTTAGTAGTTCATGTTATTTGGTGATTAAAGTAATATCAAAACGTTTTTAGAAGGTTTTAAAAAGTTTTGGAAGGTTTAAAAAAGGAAGAAAAAAAAATCAGTTATAACATTATTGCTTGTTTTGGTTCTTCTTTTGCTTTGTTTTGAGCAGGTATTGAAGATTGTTTGATCCAAGGATCTGCTCCAACCCGGGTTGGATTGGAGGTGGAATTTGCTTCCACTAGGACCCTTGGATGTAAGGGTCCTAAGGTAAAACTTCTTCTTCCCTTTGAAATTTCAGAAAATTGAAGTATTGTTTGATCTTATGTGATTTTGTGATTAAGTGTGTTAAAGCCTTTTGATCTGTGTTCATTTGAGTCATTATGCATGATTGATGCTAGTTGGGTCAAGTTTGAGCAAGATTATAAGGTTTTGGTTTGATAATTTTGGTTTACAAGTTTTTAAAGTGGTGTTTGGCAATACGTTTTAGCAGGGGATGGATCTTAAGTAGTGATTATTAGAGGTGTTAGATTACTTGTTTAGGGTTGATTAAGGTTTTTAGTAAGTAGTTAATTAGTTTGGAACAAGATTTGAACAAGTTTGTTAGGTTTTTAAGGATAAGGCTAGTTAGAAATCTGCATAACCATATTTTGCTCATTTTTGTGAAGATTTTGATGCTAGATCCTTAAGTGATTGTTATTGTTAGAGTGATTTAAGGTTGAAGTTTACTTGTATGCTAATTTGTGAGATTGTTTGCCAAGTTTGGACTTCTGAAACTCTCTAGGTTGCTGGTAAACTGAATAAACACCCACAGACTTGCTCACTAGACCTCAGAAACTCATCATAGGCTAGGGAGTGCTTGTTTTGCTTATTTTGTGGTGTGCTTAAGTGTTTATTTCAGCTTGTTGTGACTTCTTGTGCTCAGAGGAGCACAAGAGTGCCCTTTGTATCCATAATATCATCACCAAATAGCATTGCCAAGACCTCTTGGCTAAATCAAAAGCAAGAACACCAAGCTATCTTGCTTGTGTTCATAACTCTAGCTGCCACGTTTTTTTTTTTTGTGATGTTTTTGTTCTAATCCTGGCAGAAAAATTGAATAAGAGTTGGTTTTCAAGTTTACTAGTTGTCACAGTTTGGTTTGGTAAAGTTTAAAAAAAAAAAATAAAAAAAAAATAAAAGTTGCACCGCAAGACCTACCTATTGCGGCGCAACTGAAGGAGCTACAGATCAAGGTACTCTCGTTTCACTAGTTGCGGCGCAAGACAAAAGCGTTGCGGCGCAACTAAGGAATAAAAAAAGGGGGGGTTACACGCCTCGAACCCGTGACCAGCCGTTCAACAACCCAACGTGTTAACCAAATGCGCCCTGGGGACTTTGACTGAGAGTTTTGTTTTCAAAACATACTTAACACGTTTCTCTTTTGTCCTTTATTAAATAAGCCGTAGCTATATTAGCTTATTTTCAGCTTATTTTTAAGCTAACTTTGTCTAGCTTATTTTTCTTAGGGCCTTTATAGTATTTAAGATTTTTAGAAAGTGGTTTCATAATTTTCCATTTAATAGAATATTTATTAGAATTTATTTATTATATGTTTTTTATAAAAGCAATAAAATATAGTAAAAGGTAGATTTTAATTAGGGAAAAATAGTTTTTAGTTTTTAAAATATATTTTTGAGGTTTACATATAATTTTGGTTTCAAAAACATTTATTTTTAATTTTATAATATTTTAAGGTTTTTAATAAACTTTAAAGATTTTTATAAAATTATTAAAAAAGGTTTAGAAGCTATAATTTGTGTTTTTCTCTTAATTATATTATTTAGGATTTTTATAAATTTTTTATTTTAAATTTTAGAAACTTTTAATTTTTAGTATTATTTTAATATTATTTTAATATTAAATTTTCAAAATTTTCTTTTTCTTTCTTTTTCATTTTTCTTAATTTCCTTATCATTAATTAGGAACATTTCCATTTTTAGAATAATTTTTAAGCTTTTAGTATAATTTTTATAATTATTTTAAGTTTAATTAGATTTTAATTAGTTTAAATCATTTTTAGAGTTTTAAAAATAGTTTTAATAGGTTTTAATTTTTAGAAAAATACTTTTTAGTCTTATGATAATATAAGTTAAGTAATTATTCAATAAAATCATATTTTAGACTTTTGAATTAGTTAAATTTAATTTTAGGGCTTTAATTAGCATTTAAAATTAATTATTTAATTAATAAAAGGATTTAAAATATCTTTGTTGGATTTTTATCTTTGTTTATATTATTTGAGACTTGTTTTTAGCCTTTTTGATATTTTGTTTTTGGTTTTAATAAATTTTTAATTTTTGTGGTTTTTCTACGGCTTTACGTTTACGTTTTTACGTCATAGTGTAATTTTCACGAAACCGTCATTCCATCTCTCAATATTAATCTCAAATATATACAAGTTAATTCACAACACCATACCTCCTTGGGAAACGAATCTTTTCTCTCTTTTATTTGATTGTGGGTCATTACTTGTGGTTTTCCTAAATCACTCGTCGATACTTACCGCTATTTACGCTCTTTGTTTTCCTAAGCAAGAGTTGTATTTTTACTACAATCATTTTGGCGCCGCTGCCGGGGAGGTGTGTCGTGTCTTAATTTGGAAAATTTTGTTTTTGATATTATCCATAAATAGTATTTGTGTTAAGTGGAACTCCCTTAACACGTATTATCGGTTTTCTCGGTTTTTCTTTGTGAATATTATTAATATATTGTATTAAGTATCACAATCAAAATACAATATCTCCAAAAGTGTGAAAACACAACCTTGATTCGGGATTTCATCACTCGATCATTGTATTCGAATCTCAAACAAAAAGAAAAGGCAAAAATAGATAAATACTTTCGTGAAGCTCGATTTTGAAAAATACGAACTATAAGGTGGGTATAAGGCGGGTATTATAAAATATACCCTAAGGAAAAAGGCTCTTAAGTGCTTCGCGCCGCCTCGTTTCCCCGCTTGCTTGTGAGTATTTTGAGATTGAAGGCTAATCGAGGGTTTTGCCGCCCAAAGTATTAATACGTATACTATATTTGCTTGGTTTCTTTGTGATTAAACCCTCGTGAACAATTTGGTTTTCACCAAAGTTCTAAAGTCATTCGAAGGCGTTCACTCCACGTGATCGTTTTCATTCCTTTGAGGCTTCTTTAATCAAGAGTTTGATTCGAGGAGAGATTTTGTAGATTGTTGTCTACGAAGATACACCAAAATCCAAAAAAATTAAATATCATCAAAAACACAAAAAAAAAAAATTGAAAATCCACAAAACAACCAAAAAGAATCTTCTTTGCTCACCTCCCATTCTTCGTGAAGTTTATGATCACTCGTAACCAAGCAAAACGAGCTCGTAAACGTCTTCAAAAGCAAGCAAATCAAGGATCGTTGATTGTTGAAGAACCTCCAATTGTTGAACCTATTATAGAACAAGAAGTCGTAATGGCTAATCGTACTATGATGGAGTTGCTACAAGCACCCACCGAGGGTTTTGGAGAGGCAATTGTTATTCCCGCCATCCTTGCGGAGAATTTCGAGATTAAGACGGGTTTAATGTCGATGTTACAAGCAAACAAATTTCGAGGTCATGAGAAAGACAACCCGCATTACCATATTAGGAATTTCAACCGTCTCACCGCCACTAGCAAATTCAAAGATGTTCCGCATGACGCCATTAAGATGATGTTGTTTCCATATTCGTTGGATGGACCCGCTAAAATTTGGCTCGAGAAAGAACCGCCAAATTCGATTTTGACATGGGCCGATCTCGTTTCTAAGTTTGTGAACAAGTTTTTTCCACCATCGAAAACAACACACTTAAAAAATGAGATTTCACGATTTGTGCAACGTAACAATGAAAGTTTTTCAATGGCATGGGAACGATTTAAAGAGATGTTACATGAATGTCCTCATCATGATTTTTCGGAATTACATCAAGTTGATACCTTTTATAATGGGCTTAATGATCATGAACGAGATTATTTGAATGCCGCCGCGGGTGGTAATTTTTTGTGCAAGACGACAAATGAGGCTTTACAAATCATTGAAAATCGATCTAAGGTTTATAGCCCTCGTAACACACCGAGTGTTGCCAATATGGGTTCGTCATCGTCGTCACAATCGTCTCGTAGCATTAATGCCTTACATGATGAAGCTAATGAGGAAAATCGGTTTTTTGATAGATTTGCTAATCTAATGTCCCATTGGAAGGCTCAAGAAGCTTCCAATTCCGCTTCGGTTAAAGCGGTTGCTAAGAGTTGTTTATCTTGTGGAGGAGCTCATGATTTATCCGAGTGTATTACCGCGGATGGTAACACTTCGAGTGCTTATGTAGCAACGGGAACTTACAACCAAAACGGCCAAGGTTCCCGCCAAAATCAAGCTCCACCAAATCAAAATGTTAATAATTATCGAAACAACAACCAAGGTAATTACCAAGGCAACACACGCAATTACAACAAAGGGAATTATCAAAGTGGGAATGGACAAATCTCTAATCAAAACCAAAACCGTGATTTTCAAAACACTACACAAGGTTTTCAAAATGCTCACACGAAAAATTTGCAAGGAGAATTTTTAGATTATGCTAAAGCAAATGATGCTAAATTTGATAATATGCAACGTGAGATGATTAGCTTAAGGTCCGAGTTGAAAAACGAGCTTAAAAATGAACTTGCTAATGAACTTAAAACTCATGCAAACAAAATGGAAGGAAATGTCCAACGTCTTCAACAAAACCAACAAAAGATGGAATTAGGACAACATGAGATTAAGCAAGAGTTATTGAAAGCGGATGCTAGGCAATCAAAATTTGAGGACCGAATGGGTAAAATGTTTGAAGCTATCATGTGTAAGCCCTCTTCTTCGGGTGGTCTTCCTAGTGATACCATTGCAAACCCGAAGGGAGAAATGAAGGTTATTACTACACGAAGTGGTAAAACTTTCAAGGAACCAATCTCTCGACCAAGTACTTCTACGGAGAAGGAAATCGAGAAAGAACCCGAGGTGATGGTCGAAAAGGAGCACATTACAATCCCACGAAGTACCGCTCATACCACACCTACGGTTACACCAATACCAATTGTGGAACCCGAGATTCCAAGGCCGTTGCCTAATGACCAACCCACACCACCTTTACCTTACCCTTCGAGACGTAACAAAGAGAAAGCACAAGAAAGGAACAATTATCAATTTGAGCTATTTATGAAAATGTTTCGTGATTTGCATTTTAACATAAGTTTTGCCGATGCTTTAATCATGATGCCTCGATTCGCCGCAAACTTCAAAAGTATGCTAAACAACAAAGAAAAGTTACAACAAACGTCTAGTTGTTCATCGGTTTTTCAAAGCCGCATACCACAAAAAGTCGGTGATCCCGGTAAATTTTTGATTCCGTGTGCTATACAAGATATGGAGGAATGCTACGCCTTGGCCGATCTTGGTGCTAGTATTAATTTAATGCCTCTCGAGATTTTCAAATCGCTTTCGCTTCCGGCTCTTACTCCTTCGAACATGTCCATCGAGATGGCCGATCATTCTACGATCATGGCATGTGGAGTAGCCGAGGACGTTTTCGTTAAAGTCGGAAAGTTTTACTATCCCGTTGACTTTATCGTTGTAGACATTCCTATCGATCGAAAAGTTCCTCTCATTTTGGGTCGTTCATTTTTGGATACATCAAGAGCACTTATCGATGTTCATGCTCGAAAAATCACCCTTCGTTTCAATGAGGAAGAACTTGTCATCAATGCAACACAAAACTCCAATCTTTCTCATGTTTATTCTATTACAACTTTAAACCATGGTGACTCGACCAATGTCGTTTGCAAAGAATTTTCACCAAGAGTTTTAGGGAATGTCTCCAAAAACAATTTACCATTTCCTCCGCCGGTGGAGGTTATGAGTGCTAAGCCTACAAGGAAGAAACCATCAATACTTGAATCGAAAAATCCTTCACATTCATTCTTGAAAAGTGTTGATAAGTTGCCGGTTTCTACGGAAGATCTTTCGGATGATGAATATATGGACCCTAATGGGGATGTTTTCTTCGTCGATAAACGATTTGAGAACTTGCCACCACCAAAACTAAAACGGTTTCAAAATGTGAGAATTTTTAGTGTAACTAACATCGTCTTAGAAACACCGAATATTTTCGACATAATCAAAAAGGGTTTTCATAAGGAGAGTTTAAAAGATAACAAAGGAAAAGATCTTAAAAGTGATTTAATTGATTTTTCTACAAATCTAACTCCGTCATCACCGCGTGCTTTGAGTACTACAAACTCGTCTACTCCTTTTGACGATGTTTTGTGTGGTTCTAGTATGGGGGAAGCCCCTTATGTTCCCTCATCCTTGTCCACCGAGGACGAGATATTCGATCCCGGAATTTCATGTAAAGGGAAATCTCGGTCTTCCACCGATGCAATAAATGGAAACTATATCTATTTGCTTGGTGCGAGTCTACCTCGAGTAGCTCAAACGTTTGTCTTACCAATTGTCTCACCCTTCTATTTCTCATCTATTTTCTTCAAACTCTTTGAGTTTATGGCACATGTTGGAGTGGTGTTAATTTGTTTTTCCCATGGAAACGAGAACGCCATCTTCGACCCCGGTATTTTGCATCATCTAAGGACTTAGTCCTTTTTACCGGTTGCTTTTTGGGCCTTGTTTATCATGTAAGCCCCATCAAAAATTGACCATACCATGATTTCCCTAAATGTTCACATTTTAAGGGGATCGAGTCGAGCTCATGACTCGGTAATCAAAAACGAGGTGCCTCGTGGGGGAGATCCCATGCTTATCTTTATGCTTTATGTTCACTAATAAGGGGACTTGTACCCTTCCAACTCGTTGTCTCGTGGTTGTTTGTGATTGTGTTATCTAGATCATCATCATCGTCTACGATTGAAGACTCTCGTGTTCGTTTACGTGAGCCTCCATCGTTCGTTTGAAGAAGTTTTTCACGAATCCATGACATATCCTTTATTGTTCTAACAATTATCTTTTAGCATAATTAATAAACGGCTTTAGATATATTGTTGATCACCCTTTCCATGCTAGATCCTAAGCATTCGACTCTTCGTCTCTAGTATGGGGGTGCTCCACCTTTAGACTCGAAACATTGAGGACAATGTTTACTTTTAGTATGGGGGGGTGAATAGGTACTTGCTTTGCTACGCCCTCACGTTTTCCAACTTTCAATGTTTTGTTTTGCTAATAAGGCTAAAAATGGCCAAATTTTAAAATTTTTTAGTTTTCATAAGTGTTTTTAAGACACGAATGTATATTTTCCGATGGGTAGAATAAGAGTTAATTTTTGACTTGATGGGCATTTGGAGCCATTTACATTCCTTAACCCGCTCAATTCAAGTTTTGCTAGACTTTTATATAGGGAGCTTTAAAACGCGAAAGTCTTAATTCATTCGGGTTAAGAACAAGAACTTTTCGCAAGTTCCTATAATTGATTCTAGAAAGTCACTTATCAAGGGAACTTTAAAACGCATTCTCTAAACTTGAAAAAGTCCAAGAAAGTGCAAGATCCTATAGGTGGCTTGAAAACCCAAAACTTTGATTTGATATAGTCTTAATGAAAGCTAATCCAAATTTGGCTTAATTTTGACTTGCATGGCTAAGTATTCACGAGTCTCTTTAATTAGAGGTCTTTAAATAGTGAAGAACGAGAAATGATAGAGTTAGACAAGTGATCATGCTAAACGTAGAACATGAAAATGTTCTTTCAAAAACTCATATGTTTTTAATTGTGGCTTTTTCTTCCCATAAGATCAATGCATTAGGAATAAAACATAATTGCAATAAGTAAGGTCGTACGATTTGAAAGGTTACTTAGCCTCTAGCGCAAGATCGTTTAAAAGTTGCTCGGGGTTGAATAGAGTTCATAGCCAAGGCATAACTTATTGAAACGGGACGCGAAGATTGGCGATCATCCAAAAAGGCCCTAACAAGGCATGAGGAGCTCTATTTTTGCTAAAGATCCAAAGATGATGTGAAGTATCATTGTTCCAAAATCAATATGAAGGATCAAGACACACGACGAGAAGCAATTACTCCCCTAAAGAATGGAGAAAGTCTATCCAAAAAGACCCTAACAAGGTATGAGGATAAATATATCCAAGTCCGAAAAGGAGGCGGATCGTTGTATATCAAAATCCAAAGTAAAGATTGAAGAAAAATGATGAAGTCGTGGTCCTATATGAAGAATCTCTCAAAAACGTCAAGTGAAGAAATTCCAATTATATGAAGAGAAGACCATAATTTCGAGAACGTCTTCCCAAGATTTGAAGTATGAAGTACATGCCAAATATCGGTCCGAGAAAGGTCTCAAATCGTGAAACGAGTTATGCCAAGATATGAACTTAAGGAGATACACGAGAAGCCGTTTTAAAAGATTTTGTCCTTCGGCTAACTATTGATCAAATCGTGCTACTTTGCTTTCGGACTAATAACTACTCAAATAAGTCAATATGAATCACTTGTGATCCATGACAAATAGATAAAAAATGCTAGTAACCCATTTCCTTTTATAATAACTAGGATTGCGGGGAGAAAAAGTATTACACAATTTGAACGTATGAGTAGTGTTAGCATTGTGACTTGTACCAACAATGATCTTGTTTTTACACTTAGCATGGAATGTATGACAATCAAGGATGACGAAATTTACTCTAAGGGACATTAACTTGTTTCTATTCTTTGACCCTAAAAGTCACCTTTTGGTGATGAAAATCATACATTATGTCTTTACACATTCTCGTAGTATGTTGCAAGTCTTTTACTCTTCAATAAAGGTTAATAAAATTGAACTTTGAGGATGCTTAGATACTTTATTCTAGCATTGCGTGAGGGCACGGCAATGGCTTAGTATGGGGGAGTGATGAGATGGCATTTATACATGATCTCATCGTTCTTTTCGGGCTTTAAATGCATTAAAATGTCATAAAATACCATATATATGCTTGTGTTTGTTTACTTGTGTATTTTAGGTATGGATATCGTGAAAAAGACAAAAGATCACAAGATACAAGGAAAAACGAACACGAGAAACGAAGCCGTGCAAAGAACCGGGCCCTAATCATGGAATTTTCATCAAATACCCTTGAAGACTTGAAGACAAAACAAGATTGATCATCATTTATTGAAGAAATGACACTTAAAACCCTTGTATATTAATAATTACAAGTTTGGTCCCTTAAGTTTGTCAAAATTACAAAAAGGTCCTTCAACTTTGAAGAAATGGCAAGAATAGTCCCTCAACAATTTCAAATTGCCATTTATGGTCCCTCATGAAGATTAAGATGCAAGGAAGACCTTTGAATATCAAATAGTCCAAGATCAGCCCTTAAAGAATCACCAAATGTCAAAATACATCCTTGATAACCTTTTATCAAAAGTTGGTGCCAAAATTGCCAAACCTTGAAACTTATTTACAAAGGAGAAATCTGTTTTAGGGTTAAAAACCTTTAATGCCAAAAATCTGAAAAGAAAAGGACCAAAGTTGACAAGTGAAACATTTAAATCCTAAAAGGGCGCCTAACATGTTACTTTCCCCTAAAAACGGATTGAAGGGATTACTGTTCATCATTCTTACTACCCAGAAATTACTTTCATTTTTACTTGGGTAAAACCCAATTAAACTCACACACAAGTAATTCACACGTACCTAAACTCAACCCACTCCTAAAAACCTGCATCCCACACATGTGCACCAAACCCCCAATTCCCCAATCCACCAATCACATCATTCCTTAGCCTCCAAGCACACTGACGTGTCCCAATTGAATGGCCAAGATTATTTGCTTCCTCCCAAAGCAAAATAAACGTTCAAGATCAAATGGACAGCTCAAATGCACCAAAAACGTCCAAGGGTAGATTTGGGATTTTCTATGTATTAGGGTTTATGTTTTTATGCTTCTAGGATGTTCTATAGGCTCTATAAAAGGAGACCCAAGCTGTGGTGATCCCTTTGTTCCAGTTTCTAGTCTCTCACATGTAATTCCTTTTTAAAGAAATAAAAAGTTTGGTTTTTGAAATATTCAAGTGTAATTCCTTTTTTATTGTTTTTAAAAGATTGTGTGTTGTGAGGAGATTGATTCTGAGTTCCACTTTGTTTTATGGTTAAGCAACTTTGATTTTCAAAGTTGTTTAAGGTTTTGAAACTTTGAGAGATTTTGGTAAAATCTGCTCAAAGGATTTGGTGTTAGTAGTTCATGTTATTTGGTGATTAAAGTAATATCAAAACGTTTTTAGAAGGTTTTAAAAAGTTTTGGAAGGTTTAAAAAAGGAAGAAAAAAAAATCAGTTATAACATTATTGCTTGTTTTGGTTCTTCTTTTGCTTTGTTTTGAGCAGGTATTGAAGATTGTTTGATCCAAGGATCTGCTCCAACCCGGGTTGGATTGGAGGTGGAATTTGCTTCCACTAGGACCCTTGGATGTAAGGGTCCTAAGGTAAAACTTCTTCTTCCCTTTGAAATTTCAGAAAATTGAAGTATTGTTTGATCTTATGTGATTTTGTGATTAAGTGTGTTAAAGCCTTTTGATCTGTGTTCATTTGAGTCATTATGCATGATTGATGCTAGTTGGGTCAAGTTTGAGCAAGATTATAAGGTTTTGGTTTGATAATTTTGGTTTACAAGTTTTTAAAGTGGTGTTTGGCAATACGTTTTAGCAGGGGATGGATCTTAAGTAGTGATTATTAGAGGTGTTAGATTACTTGTTTAGGGTTGATTAAGGTTTTTAGTAAGTAGTTAATTAGTTTGGAACAAGATTTGAACAAGTTTGTTAGGTTTTTAAGGATAAGGCTAGTTAGAAATCTGCATAACCATATTTTGCTCATTTTTGTGAAGATTTTGATGCTAGATCCTTAAGTGATTGTTATTGTTAGAGTGATTTAAGGTTGAAGTTTACTTGTATGCTAATTTGTGAGATTGTTTGCCAAGTTTGGACTTCTGAAACTCTCTAGGTTGCTGGTAAACTGAATAAACACCCACAGACTTGCTCACTAGACCTCAGAAACTCATCATAGGCTAGGGAGTGCTTGTTTTGCTTATTTTGTGGTGTGCTTAAGTGTTTATTTCAGCTTGTTGTGACTTCTTGTGCTCAGAGGAGCACAAGAGTGCCCTTTGTATCCATAATATCATCACCAAATAGCATTGCCAAGACCTCTTGGCTAAATCAAAAGCAAGAACACCAAGCTATCTTGCTTGTGTTCATAACTCTAGCTGCCACGTTTTTTTTTTGTGATGTTTTTGTTCTAATCCTGGCATAAAAATTGAATAAGAGTTGGTTTTCAAGTTTACTAGTTGTCACAGTTTGGTTTGGTAAAGTTTAAAAAAAAAAAAAATAATAAAAAAATAAAAGTTGCACCGCAAGACCTACCTATTGCGGCGCAACTGAAGGAGCTACAGATCAAGGTACTCTCGTTTCACTAGTTGCGGCGCAAGACAAAAGCGTTGCGGCGCAACTAAGGAATAAAAAAAGGGGGGTTACACGCCTCGAACCCGTGACCAGCCGTTCAACAACCCAACGTGTTAACCAAATGCGCCCTGGGGACTTTGACTGAGAGTTTTGTTTTCAAAACATACTTAACACGTTTCTCTTTTGTCCTTTATTAAATAAGCCGTAGCTATATTAGCTTATTTTCAGCTTATTTTTAAGCTAACTTTGTCTAGCTTATTTTTCTTAGGGCCTTTATAGTATTTAAGATTTTTAGAAAGTGGTTTCATAATTTTCCATTTAATAGAATATTTATTAGAATTTATTTATTATATGTTTTTTATAAAAGCAATAAAATATAGTAAAAGGTAGATTTTAATTAGGGAAAAATAGTTTTTAGTTTTTAAAATATATTTTTGAGGTTTACATATAATTTTGGTTTCAAAAACATTTATTTTTAATTTTATAATATTTTAAGGTTTTTAATAAACTTTAAAGATTTTTATAAAATTATTAAAAAAGGTTTAGAAGCTATAATTTGTGTTTTTCTCTTAATTATATTATTTAGGATTTTTATAAATTTTTTATTTTAAATTTTAGAAACTTTTAATTTTTAGTATTATTTTAATATTATTTTAATATTAAATTTTCAAAATTTTCTTTTTCTTTCTTTTTCATTTTTCTTAATTTCCTTATCATTAATTAGGAACATTTCCATTTTTAGAATAATTTTTAAGCTTTTAGTATAATTTTTATAATTATTTTAAGTTTAATTAGATTTTAATTAGTTTAAATCATTTTTAGAGTTTTAAAAATAGTTTTAATAGGTTTTAATTTTTAGAAAAATACTTTTTAGTCTTATGATAATATAAGTTAAGTAATTATTCAATAAAATCATATTTTAGACTTTTGAATTAGTTAAATTTAATTTTAGGGCTTTAATTAGCATTTAAAATTAATTATTTAATTAATAAAAGGATTTAAAATATCTTAGTTGGATTTTTATCTTTGTTTATATTATTTGAGACTTGTTTTTAGCCTTTTTGATATTTTGTTTTTGGTTTTAATAAATTTTTAATTTTTGTGGTTTTTCTACGGCTTTACGTTTACGTTTTTACGTCATAGTGTAATTTTCACGAAACCGTCATTCCATCTCTCAATATTAATCTCAAATATATACAAGTTAATTCACAACACCATACCTCCTTGGGAAACGAACTTCTTTCTCTCTTTTAAGTGATTGGGTCATTAGTGCACGGTTTTCCTAAACCGTCGTACTTAATACTTTCCGCTCTTTTTAGTGCTTGTTTTTCCTAAAGCAAGTTATCTAAATTTACTACAATCAATCCACAACTTAGTTAATCTCGAGAATAACATGATTGATTTCAGGAATAGCTTCAGCGCTAGCATTAAAATGACTAGGGTGGCTTCGTGACAATCTACGTCGTATAAATCTCGTATAAATATAAAATTATCATTTAAAATTAAATAAATGAAAACATACCTTGTAATTCACAAGTTCAAATAATCGATAAAGATTACAACATATATATAATCCCATATATATATATATATATATAAATACTTTCATTCTCGTTCATTTCCAACTCGGAGGTTTCGCTTGCAACAGTTATAGTTAAAAGATTTCAAAAATTCATTTTTGGAAAATCTTTACGTTCTCTATAACTTGAGCTCTGATACCAATCTGTAACACCCCCAATTTTCGGTCATAACAGCGGAAGGGTCATTGGGTGTTACTATCATGGTTAAATCTCATAATCATAGAAAACGGCTCAAAACAAGTCGTTTTAATAAACATCCATTCATTTTCATTCAATAAAAGTGCAATTTCATTCACGGTCCCAGATAACTTCAAGTTTACAAAACCTAGTAAATGGTAAAAATTATTTGAATGGATAAAATTTATAAAACCGGGCCAAAACATTTCAATAAGCAAGCTTCACGAAACCGCCTTCCTCGAGTGCCTTCTATATGGACCTGAGATAAAACATGTTAAAAAGTCAGCAAAATTTGCCGAGTGAATCTATAGAGTTTAATTTAAATAAAGAGAACACAAGTATTCAAAATAACCTTCCATGGTTAATAATTTATCAAAGATAATTATGTTGTACGGACATAATTATCGTGTCATTACATAAGTCTCGTGACATTGAACGTTGACATATATTATTTCAGCCCAACACACCTAGCCAAGTGCGTATATTTCTCTTATACAATGCATCCGATGTTTCATTACTAGTGCATCACAACACCACGCGAGAGCTAGTCGCGACCGGACTGGGCGTCACCCCGATAGATCTATCCATAGCATTAGCGTTATCTCGATTAACAATTCACGATTCATGGGTCTTTTAAGGCTAAACAAACTTATGTAATAACTTCCATCTAAAAATACAATTAAGTTCTTTGTGTTCAATTTTAAAACAATCATGAGTTTACGACAACTTATAGTTGTATCTTTCAATTTCAATAAATACTTTTCAAGTAAACAGGGTTTCCACAACTTCTCGTTGCACCTATACTTTTCTAATAAGTAAGGTTTTCACAACTTCTCGTTGTACCCTTTATTTTTAAATAAACAAGCATGTTATCCCCCTCGCGGGTTTTATAAAACAAGTAAACATGTTCAAAGCGAGGCTATAGACTCACCTTAGCCAATAGTGGTAATGAGACGATCGCTGACGATTAGTGATGCCCGTTAAAATACGAAAACCGCAACCTACCAAATAAGGCGCGTTCGTTAATAATCTACTTATGTATAAATCATACTTAAATAATATAAAAATCAAAATTACAAAACCAAAACAATCCCGAAAAATTTAATAATACAAGTGTTATTACTATACCCTTTTATTCAACACTATTCTTTTAAACACTTGCACTCTCGATATTGACCCGTCTTAAGACGCCAAGTCAACGCAAGTCAAATTCTCATTTTAGTTCCCTCGGACCAGTAACTAAGTCATTTATATAATGACTTAACACTTGAGTAAATCCCCATGTCCAATGTCGAATACTCAACTCACGCCACATAATTATTAAACTACATGTCCAAAATACCAATCAACATGTACACTCCAAATGTACACACTAATCTACCCTATCTACACTTGTCCGATTTCGACGAAACTTGATCACAAACTCACATATAATATGAATAAGACTCAGTTTAAGTTTCATTCAAAAATATTACTTCTAAGACCTTCTGCCCGACACATCTTCGTGTTGTAAAAACCGGACAGTTTTACGCCTTTTACTTGTAAAACCATTTTGACATATCTAAACAACTCCATTTATAAAACCGACATTCGGGTTTGAAAATAGACTCATGACCAGAGATTTAGACTCCAACATCAGTCCTTGAACATTTTTAAAACTCATTCTATAGTCCCCGAGATTCGATCCAAATATCGACAACAATTTTCGGATTGTGTCGATACTCGTCTCCCGGTACACAAATACTAAAACTAGCATAACTTTTCGCTCGTAATGAGTTAGAAGCTCATTCAAACGGCAAATCGAAGCTAAAAGAATTCTATACAAGCCTATCATATTAGTTTAATCATTTTAAAACAGTAAGATTTCCAAAATTTACGTTTTACCCACTGGTCTAAAACACCTTCTAAAATCTCCCACCAAATCTTATTTTTGATCAATTCCAACCAGTTTCCTCGTCATCCTACACCCCTAATATCATCCTAAACAAATCATCTAGCCCATAACACCCATAAATAATTATTTAAAATTTTACCCACTCAAAAATCCAACATGCAATACTCAAAAATTAAATACAACAACACTAAAAACATAATCACTTCATGAAAATAGATCAAACTAGCATAGATCATATCAAAATTTTAAAATTTGGTGCATGTTGATAAAAATTATACCAAAAGAAGCTCCTTTAAATTCTAAGGATGGGTCTTGAGTTGGTTTTCTTGGATTCAAGCTAGATGAAAAAATTTCTTGGGTGTTTTGGTGTTGGTTTTGAACCTTGGGTTTAGAGAGAGAGAGAGAAGGATGATCAAAATTTTTTATAAGAAGAATGGTGTGTGTGTGTTAGTGGTGGGTTTTTATATAGTGGTGTGAGGGTAGTTTTGCCAATTAGGCATAGTTTTGGTCCAAAATGAAATTAAATAGTTGTAAGGGTAGAAAATGTAAATATTAAATTTTGAAAATATTTACAGGACTCGGGTTTCGTAAAAATACTTTTCAGAAGTTAAAACGCTTCATAAAAATAATAATAAAGCTTTGACACGACTTAAAACGTAATTAAATCGAAAACATCGAAAATATAGAATATCGAGACAATCGATAACAAAACATAAATATTTGGGCATCCTTCGGTATCACGATCATTAGTAGTTCTCGTCATTCGTTAAAACGTAAAATACGAGAAATAAAGATTAAATATAATAAAATCATTCTTATGATAAATTGAGAATATAATATCGATACCTAACGTATTCCTTGCCAGTTTTCATCGAAACGACATTCTTACGCATGTTTCAAGTCATAACCTTCTCGGTTAGCCAATAAATTAAAAATCTCATTAAAATAAACATATAATACTTAATAGTCGAGATTAAAATAACGACCTGAAATTGACGGATTGTCACAATTACACTTACCCTATAAAGGTATTGTTAGAAAAAACTTCGTAATACAATAAGTAATGACTATTAGCTATCTACTAGATTAAAATGGTGAACTGTGAGAAAACTTTATCAAGAATAATCATAATTCTTTCCTTAGAAAAATATTTTCCTTATAATCTAGTTGATTTTGAAGACGACGATAATCAATTCAAGATTTTGAATTAAACTGTGACTTATTGACTTGTGTTTTTCCCAAAGAACTACAAAATAATGACACTTCCTTTCGTATTTTGAAATCTAAAAAGGACTTATCTAATTAAGCGATATGATTTATATTTATCTTAATAATCTTTATAGATTGCATTACGATCTTAATAATTAGAATATAAATTGACGCTTCATAAATATTCATTTTATAGTAACTCTAGTAGAAGAGATTCATTGTAGATAAAAATAACAACAGTAAAGGTTGTATTCATTGGTATATGGATGGAATATTAGAAGGAATTTTAGAACGCGAGAACTATATCTGCCTTTAGTACACTACCTTAGTATTATAATCTCAGGACGATATTTCTTTAAGGGTAAGAGGCTATGACAATCCATAAATTTCACAAGTGTGTATACGTTATGTTTGAATGGAAGTGGAAAATCCATTAGAAATTTTTGCTTTTTTTATGCATTACTCGGTAAGATAAACTATTTCTCACAACCTAAACTACCATATCAACATATTCCTATATGGTATAAATACAATGTATATAACAAGTATAAGTTTATAAGTGATTTAACAAGTACATTTATGAGTAAGAACATTTCAAAAAATATAATGATACCTTAAATTCCCTTAGAAACCTTAGAATCCCTATAAATGAATGATGAACTCAAGGATAGTAAAAGTATGAATACATAATACCTATGAACAAGAGAACAAGAAATGAGAAGAAGAATTATACTATCATATATAAGTATAAAGTTATCCAAGAATAAGTAAGTAGAAACCATACAAATAAGTGTACATAATAGCCTAGATCATCACTTAGAAACCTTTGATGAACAATATTTCAAGCAATATAATTATACAACAACTATGTATCTATAACCAATACAATATATTAGTTCTAATCTACTATATAAAAAAAGAAGAGAAAAACAATCAAAAAATACTAATACTCACTAATCTAAAGCTAATTACCAATTTAGACCTAATAGCCAAGATTAGCATATAAAAACCATTCTACATTGAATTAGAGTCTAATATTTTGCAACCAATTATAAAACTCAACTAAGTATCATATTAAGGTAATACATTTGTATCAAGGTAAATTACATGTTCATAAAGCACAAAGTACAAGTTATCAAATCATAGGATCTTAAGCTCTTATAATTATACCTAGATTATGATTACCCTATATAAACCCTTAAACTAAGAATGTAGATACAAAAGAAGTCATAAAAATATCATATAAGCCCTAAAATAAGTGTTTATGATGATACAAACCCTAATTACCCAAAATAGAAAGTCATTAGGATTAGTAACCTAGAAACCCTTATACTAAGAAATCTACATAGAATCATTACCTAGTCTTTTAGGACAAGTCTACAAACACCCATATCACTTAATTAAGGTTATAAGATTATGATAAGACAATATACAAGTATCCTAATTCACAAGGTACAAAATTTCAATGCATGACTTGTAAATTAGGTTAAAATAGGTATTTTCACTCTTTAGACATGTTTACTTAAACTAAGATATCAAAACAAGTGTGAGAACTTATTGGACACATAAAACACAATTTCTATGACCTAAATTAATTTTACATCAGTAGTTAGTTGAAGGATAAAGACTTTTACTAAGATTTAAACCTAGATCATTAGAAAACCCTAATCTATATAAGTTTACTTCCTATTTTCACATCAAACCTTTGTTAAACTTCAAACCAATGACCCAAATCTTCTAAATAGAATGTATAACCCTAATTAAGCCTTAATCATTCACTAATCACTTTCCTAAGTACCTAATCAAGAAAATTACAAAGTATAAGTTACAAGCCCTTGTTTTTAAAGCTGGTTTTACTTTTTCCCTCCAAAACATGTTTTATACACTTTCCCTCCAATTCTAAGTTTGAAAATAAGATATTTGAGATGTTATAGGATATATTCCATGTGGTGACAAGTAGGTTCATTACCTACTTGAAGCTACACGTCACCATTCTTATCATAACCTTGCCGTAAGATATTTTTTGCCACAAGATAAGATTAGAATGAAGCTAGACCCTATAAACTTCTGTAGATCTTCACTAGCATCCCGTAGTCATTCTCCTATCTGAATTACACTTTTCATAGCAAGCCTTGGAGCCTAAGTGTTGGAAAAACAATAAATAGGGGCGAAGGGACTTCATTTGAAACTCGCACCCCGTTTTCTTAGTATCTCCTACCCATTCTTCATATTAACTTATATATACGTCCTATTACATCCCATAAGACCAAAAACCAGGTCTAAAAAGAAGCTATTGAAGCTCTTGAAGCTTTTGTATCAAGTAGTGCTTATAAGAAGTCATAAGGAGCCATTTTGGAGTTACGTAGGTAATCATTATGTTAACTAAGCTTTGATCTTGTTTTAACGATATAAGAGACTTGTTATAATTACAAAATAATGTTACAAAGATAATCTAAAATTAATTAAGTCATATGATCAATTTAAATGAAAGTTATTAGCTAAAAATGTCTTAAAACCCTAGTTTTGTATTTTACATAAAATAGTGAGAAAAACCCCATTTTAAAAACTATAATTATGGTTAAATGTTGTTATTATGATAATAAATATGTTTTGAAACTTTATTTTAAAATTCTAGATCATTTGGTCCATTTTTGAGGTTGTTATGTGATTTTTACAAGTATATGGACTAAAACTGTCATTTTTGAAACTATTTAACCTTTTGGGCCAAAAGTGTCATTTTTTTGAAAGTTAAATCTATAAGAATAAATTTTGAAAAGTTTGATACCCTAAGATAAAATATTGAGGGTTGAAATTATTAATATTAAAAATAAATACTTAAAGGGGTTAAGAGTGTAAATATGCTAAACTTTTGAAATTTGTGTTAAAAATATAATTATTCTAAAAGTTATAAACTTAAAGGGTTTTTTTGGTCATTTATGAAACTATATGGATGAAACTATATGATGAAACATATTTTCTAAATAATTATAAAGTATAAGGACTATTTTTGCCAATTATGAAACTAAAGGATACAAGATATAAATTTTAAAGAAACCTACCAACTTTTAAAGAAATTTCTAAAAATATATATTTTAATATGTATCATGTTAGTAGGGAACTTTGTACAAGGATGTTCCATCTCGATATTACGTTCTGACTGAGTGGTTGGGTTTACGATTTAAAGTGCCCTCGCTCCTCAAACGTTTATAAAATGGCTTCTGAGTATGATGGCCCTAACTATGATACAATATTATAATATATATAATAATGTTGAACTCAAAATCAAAGACTTAATACTATACCAAATATGTTAAACCAGGTTGGTGTGAGACCAAGTTCTTGATTGTTGGCTCAAGTTATTTTGTGTGATATAAGCCTGACAAGATTACTGGACTTAAGGTGAGTTCACAGTCTCACTAAAGTATAATACTTTTAAGTGATTTGAAAACCCGTGAGGGGAATATATGCTAAAAATAAAATACAAGTGTTTTTGGTATGCTTCTCAAATATGTTTATTGACAATATATTTACTGCTGCCTTGAAAGTCCCTTTTTAATTGTGAACTGGTAATCAATTCTTTAAAATGAGCGCTAATATTGTAAATGGTACTATTTTGGGGACTGACATCCCCTGTCTGGGTAAGTCGCACTAGCTAGCACCTTAGTGGTCAAACAGGCATACTTTATTTTGCTAAACAGGATAGTTTGGCAGACTTCCTCATAAGGGCAATTGTTGGTTTCTTATATGTCTAGCAGCGTGATGAGATGGCCTTTATACATGATCTCATCGTTCTTTTTGGGCTTTAAATGCATAAAAATGTCATAAAATATCATACATATATATTCTTGTGTTTGTTTACTTGTGTATTTTTGGTATGGATATCGTGAAAAAAACAAAAGATTACAAGAAACAAGGAAAAAACGAACACGAGAAACGAATCCGCACAATGAACCGGGCCCTAGTTATGGATTTCTCAAAGAATATACCTTGAAGAATTGAAGATGTACTATAATGACCCCTCATTCATGAAGAAATGACACTTAATATCCTTGTATATTCATTATTACAAGTTTGGTCCCTTAAGTTTGTCAAAATTACAAAAAGGTCCTCCAAGATTGAAGAATTGGCAAATTTAGTCCCTGAACAATACTAAATTGTCAATAATGGTCCTTCATTAAGTCCAAGATCGAAAGAACGCCTTGATGTTCAAGAAAATTACACTTCTAGTCCTTTTAAAAAGGATTAAATATCAAAAGGACTAAAGTTCTAAATATGCCAAAGTGCTAAAAGCCCTAAAAATCTGATTAGAAACTTTTTGCGGCTAAAATAGGAATTCAGAAACTTCAATAACAAAGAAAAACGAGTTTATTAAGAAAATAAACTTGCTATACCATGTTTTCCAAAGACTAAGGGCCAAAAGTGTGCAAGTGAAAGATTCAAACAAAAATTGCGCCAAACACAAACTCAATCCACAAAAACCGGATCAAAATACTTACTATTCACCTTTCATCACCCAGATTTTACTTTTACCAGTCAAAGGGTTATTCCCAATTGACTTAAGTAAAACATAATTAACCCTCACATGAATCATTTCCCACGCCCAAATTCACACTCCCACTCACCCAAAGGACCCCACCATTCAAACCCGTCCACCAATCATATGACTACTTCCTCTCCAAGGAATGCCACATGGCCAAATCAACGACTCACACTCATTACTTGTCCCCAAAGCATAAATGAACACTCAGGATCATTTTGGACAGCTCAACAACAACAAACGTCTAGAAGGATTCAAGGGCATTTTAGGGACTTCTTAGCTAGGTTTTCATTGTAATCTCAACCCTTGTGGCCTATACAAGGACTCCTCAACATGTGAGAGAGCCTTGTTCCAGTTTTACTCTTTAAACATTGTAATCCATTTTTAAATTTATAAAAGTTTGGTATTTTTAAGAAAATTGTAATTCCTTTTTATGTTTTTAAAAGTTTGTATTATTTAAGAGTTATTATGAGTTTCATTTGATTTTATAAAGGTGCTTTGATCTTTTGGTTAAAGCACGTTTATGTTTGGTATGGTTTTCAAGTTTGAAATAAGCTTGAAATCAGTAATCGGTTTTCCTATTTTTCTTGTACTAACCCTTAAACATAAGCCCTAAGCTCTTACAAGTTTGTTGACACTAAGCTTGTGATGGGATTTGAGCCTTTGGTTAGGCTGTTTGTTGCTTTGTGTTGAAGATCATACATATCAAGGTCTGGTTCTACTTTGAACCATCAGCAGACCTTGATCCTTCTTGTTTCAAGGACCTTGGTCACTCTCTACCTGTTGAGAGTGGTCCAAGGACCATAACTGATCTCCCTAGGAAGTTATGAGAGATAGGTATACGCTCTATTTCAGTTTCCTCTAAAAAAATATCATGTTCATGTCTGTTATGAGGTTTGCCATGTGATTTGGTGTTCTGGTGTTTGTGCTTTGTGTTTTATTGATTGTATCTGTTAGTTGTCACCTAGGTAAGATATTTGAATCATAAAATCAGTAGGTTGTGTGTTGGAATCAAAAGTTTGTTTTAAAAGGGGCTAAAACAACGTTGTTTGGTTTTGGGGATCATAAGGCCTTGTGCCCTTGTGCCCTTGGTTCTTAGGGTTTGGATAGTATAAACAAGTCATTGGTCACTGGTTTTGGTCCTTGGTTAAGTCTCAAGAGGTTTGGAAAAGAATTTCAAAGTTTTGGAAAAATATGAAAATATTGGTTTGAAATTGGTCAAACACATCAGATCCAATAAAATCTTTGTTTGTTAGGTCTAGGGTCTGACATTTGGTTTGGGAAGAGTTTAGGTGATAAGATATCTGTGCAATATCTGTTTGTTGATTTTGGTGGCTTATTATGGGTGCAAGAGCTTATCAAAGTTGGCTGAAGTGGTCATTTGCATCAGCAAACTGACCACCTTATTTTGGGTTTGCATTTGCTATTCTAGAGTATGCCTTGTTGTTTGACTGCTTGAATCTTGTTATTGTGCTGCTTGTGAATGCTTCTTGCTATTTGGTTTGCTTAATTGCTGGCTTATAAACTAACTGGCTTATTGGCTTAATTTTGCCAAAATCTGTCAAGTTTTGGTTAACTGGCCACTTGATTCACAAGGGCTCAGCCTTGAGTTCTTCACAAAAGTTTCTTAAAACAAGCTTATAATCAATCCCTGATCATTTGGTAACATTTGGTGGACTTTAACTTTAGGTCAAATAAGCACAATTTGGCTTATTTTTTAGAACTGCTTATTGGTACATGCAAGAACTTGGTTTTTGTGATAGGTGTCATTTTTCTCAGCTTAATATCATATTTGAGAAGTTACAAGTCTTTTGGTTAAGCTTTGGCTAGGAAACTAGCTTATTTTGCTTTTTCAGCCAGCTTATTGGCTTCCACATCTTATTCTACTTGACTTTTTGTGATTTTTCTTATTGATTATTCTTAGTTAAGCTATTTGTGAGCTTTTAAAAAAAGAATCAGCCTTTGTATAGTTAGACAATCTGTTGGTAGTAAAAGGGATATAATCTGTTCGATTAACTTAGCTACTAGAATCAAGTATTTAATTACTTGATTAAAACAATGTTTTTTGTTTTGAGATCTTTCAACATGAAAATGATAAATATTGATGCAAGTGTATAGTTTATGAAAGACCATGGCATGACATTCACAACTTTGTGTGAATTAGTATCTTGGATCAAAGATACAAAGTTTTATAATGTATAAACTATAAGAGGCATCATGATTAGTCATTTTAGCTTCTTGCTCATTAGAAGTTAAATGGTTGAAAGACGTGTGAATAAGTCGTGTTTTTACAAACTCGAGTATCGTCATATCTGTAGAAAAACCATGGGTTATGGTTTATAATATGACGGAGATCATTGAATATGATAACGATGAATTGATGCAGGTTGGATAACTGATCAATAATATTACACATCGATAAGTGTTGGATTTACGCTTAGTGTGTACCGTAATATTTGGGATCAAAGGTTTTAAGGTGCGCAACGTATCCATGATAGCATCAAGATTGTTGCTTTAGCTTCTTGGGTTAGAAGTATAATTGTTAAAGGACTTGAGATTAAACATTGTGTTATGTTTAAAAGTCAATGTTACCATGTTAAATGCTTGTTATATCAGAAGTATTAATAGTTTCCCATTTGAAATAGAGGTTCGCTAGACTTAGTGCACAAAGTCGTTAATAGGGATGAAAAGTCCATTAGATCTCTAGTGGTGAGACACCCAATTCCCCTCTAGCGCAATGCTAAAGGCTGAATTCAATGTGGAAAGCTCACACTTAGAGATTGGAACACATGTTATATTGTCCCAAGGTATGTGTTCGGACCTGCAAGATAATTAGGAGGTTGAAGTTTTTCTTCTTAATAGTTCTTTTGAAAAAGTGCAAAGCAGGGCATGAATAAAAGAACTACCTATGTGAGTATGAAGTTTTGCCGCTTCAAGAAGCTTGGACTTTGGCTTCCTATATGCTCATGAATGGGATAAGGGCGCATGGCTTGTAAAGCGTCAAGTAAACATTGGATTGATAAACTTGTGTGTATATTATCTTGAGGTATTCATTATGAATAGAAAGAGTTCAATCCTTAGTGACACTTTGATATTCAAATATTTTGAATGTGTAGTATACTAAGATGAAAAGTCAAATCGACCTCTAGAACTCAAACCCGACTATTTTGCCGTTTAGTTAAAAAGTTCTGTTCAAAGTTATGGCTTATTACTTGAGCTTTTTCAAATTTTCTTTTTGTAGATTGGTTTAGAATCTCAATAAGATGTTGTGTGTTCAATAAGAGCTTATGGCATTGGCTTATAGCTTAATAGGCCAAAAAGCCCATTAAGAATAAGCTGTTGACTTATTAAGTTGTGATAAGCACATTTTTAGCTTTTGGGCCTTTATACTTTTTTGCTTAAAATTAAATTTTGAGTCAGACTGGTGATTTTCAGCTTATTTGGTTGAGTTTGATCTTATTGGGCCAAAAAGCCCATTTAAGTGTAGTGTTTTTGATTTTAGCCCATTTGGGGGCCCGTTAGGGGTATTTTGGTAATTTCACCTTCATTCTCTATTTATTTAGGTTAAAATAAATTAGTTTGCAACTTTTTATTGTTTTTTATAATTTTTGGATTTTTAATAATATTTTAATATTATTTTATTATTAAATTTCATTTTTCACATTTTTGAAACTTTTATATTTTTTTAGGTCAAATACATTAAAATGGAATTTTAAAACTCTTAGATTAATTTTAGCATCATTTTCTTAATTTTTAGATTTATTTTAATATTTTAATAGTTTTTAAATCATTTAAAAATAGTTTTCCTTAGTTTAAAAATTCATAAAAATAGTTTTTAGTCTTTTTAAATCATTTTTGAGGTTTACAAAGTGAAAAATCTTTATTTGGACGTTTTACTAATTATTTGAATTTTTAGGGCTTTAATTAATATTCAAAAATTAATATTTAATTAATTAAAAGATTTGAAAAAGTTTTGATCATTTTTAAACTCTTAGTTTATTTAATTTAATTTCTGGTAATTTTTTTGAGAATTTTAACAATTAATTTTTATTTTAGAACTTTTTACGGTTTTTAATTTAGTCGTCGTAGTAATAATTTTCACGTATCCGTCATTCTATTTTCTCATCCCTTCTTTTTCAATATTAATCTCAAATATCTTTACATTTTAGTCACACACATATACCTCCTTGGGAAACAAACTTTCACACCTTAGGGTCATTAGTGTTTGATTTTCCTAAATCATCACTTAATACTTTACGCTCTTTTGTTTTCCTAAACAAGAGGTGTAATTTACGACAATCATTTTGGCACCACTGCCGGGGAGGTGTGTCGTGATTAATTTTTCATTTTGTTTTTAATATTAGCCATAAATAGTATTTGTATTAGTAGAACTCTACTAATACGTATTATCGGTTTTTTTCGTTTTTATTGTGAAATTATTATTACTATATTGTATAAGTATCACAACAAATACAAAATATCTCCAAAAGTGTGAAAACACAACTTTAATTGGGATTTGATCTCCTAACTATTGTATTCGAATCTCAAACAAAAAGAAAAAGGCAAAAATAGATAAATACTTTCGTGAAGATCGATTTTGAAAAATACAAACTATAAAGTGGGTATAAGGCGGGTATTATAAAATATACCTAATAAGTGTGAAAACACTTATCCTTTTACCGCTTATTTCCAATAATAACAAGACCAAAACGTGTAATTTATGTCGTAAAAGTCGGAATTATGCGTGGTTTTTGTTTTTATTGTGTTTTAGGACCAAAAGATGAAAAAGGAAGAAAACACGGGCTTTCACGGGCTTTTATCGAAGAAAACGAGAAAAATACGAAGTCAAGAGATCAAGAGTGCTTAAAGAACGGATGTCCAAGACCTATTCTGAAGATTTATCAAAGAAAAAGTCTAAAGACGGAAGTTTAATGAAGTCGAAGAACTCAAGTCTAAATTATAGAAGAAAATTACTAAGACAAGTTTAAATCCCGAGACGATGTCGGGAAAAGACAAAGAATTAAATCGAGTCGAGAAGAAAAGAAAGAAGGAAGCACACCACACATGCACCTCCCACTTAGCCTATAAATACCCTCCTAATCACATTAGGAGAGTGGTTAGCTAGTTTCACTTTTTTAATTTTTCCTTTCTAGGTTTTAGAGAGAGAAAGTTCTAGACTTTCTCTCACTAAGTTTTTCATCTTTTCATTCTTTTAATCTTTCAAGTTTAAGCTTATTGTATTTGAATTTCATTAATCAAAATTCAAGTTTAAGTATTTTGTTCTTTAATCTCTTTCTACATTTCTTGGTTTACTTTAACTTTTGATCTGAAATTTATACTTCATACGTGTGATTTGATGATTTCGTGTTTAAAAGGTTAAACTTTTCATTCCTACATAATCTCTCTTATGGTTTAAGTTATAAGATCTTTATGCTTATTGGCTTATTTCATGTTCTAGCTTATTACTTTTAGGATTATTAAAAAGCTTTAAGTCTTTTTAAAGTTCTTTTATAAAGTTTATGATTTTATGTTTTGAAAGTTGTCAAATTTAAGCATATTGAGTTATTTAAGATTTTGTTAAGTTAGCTTATTGAACTGCTTATTGAAACCTTGGCTTATTCTTCATTTTCGGATTGTTGTTTTCATCGCAATATTGGGTACTAGACATTCCGACGGCTGCTTATGTCCATCGCAATAACCCATTGAGGGTTTTACTTTGCGATCACTTGGTATCATCCCCCTTATTCCGATCTGGGATTGCGATGGCTCATTGCGATCGCATATTTCGACGGGTGATAAGATTACTTTGAGTCGTAACTCTGCCCAAATTTTGTTAACTACTTTCCGATAGGTTGGTCATCATTCCGATTAAATCATATTACGACTGAAACATTCTGATAGCTTGTATATTCCGATCTGGAACATTCCGACAAGACCATATTGGGACAGATTTGATTTTGGTATTCCGATGGCTATTAAGATGAATTATTCCGATGGCTTTATTTTAATCACATTCCGATGGGTTTGATTGCATTACTTTCCGATAGATCATGTTTTTAAATTTTAAAGTTTTACAAGATTTTATGTTTTAAGTGTTTATCTAAGTAACTTTTAGTTTAATTTCCAAAAGCTTTAATCATTACTCAACGACAATTAATTGCTTTTAAGTTTAAAATAGATAATCTACCAAACCATTTATTTTATCCACCAGGAACAATTGAGTCGCACTTTCTACCAATAAACAATTCGAAAAGATTTGGAACGATAATATTTTATACTTGGCTAAAAACCGAGTATTAAATGGCGCCGCTGCCGGCTCTTTTCGTTAAGATTAAAGGTTTTAAGTGAGAGACGCGTTGGATTTTGTGATCCGTTCATCTTTGAACGTTATTTTCCTTGCTTTAAAAATTTTCAAAAATCCAAAAAAAAATATAAAATTTTCAAAAAAAAATAGTAAAACATAAAAAACCAAAAATATTTCTTGTCTATTTTGTTTTTCCTTTTGTAGGTGTGCATGCGTACTCGTGCTCGTAAGAAGAAAGTAGCTCAAGCCGAAGCCATTACTCCACCTATTGTCACCATGGACAATCAACCAATGATCGAGCTTTTGCAATCGCACGTAGAGGGCAACACCGATGCTATTGTCATACCCGAGATTGGAGCCAACAACTTTGAGCTTAAATCTGGCTTCATTCAAATGGTCTCTGCTCAATCCTTCTTGGGGCGTTCAATTGATGATCCTCATGACCATATAAAAAGGTTTCTTCAACTCACTAATACGGTTAAGTATAATGGGGTATCACAAGAGGTAATTCGCTTGCAACTTTTTCCTTTCTCCCTAGAGGGACAAGCCCGGCATTGGGTTGATAAGGAACCGCCACAATGTATTCTTACGTGGACGGATTTAGAGACCAAATTTATCAACTACTTTTTCCCACCCTCACGTACTACCGCTTTGCGGAATGAAATCATTACTTTTGAAAAAAAGTACGGTGAGTCATTTAGTGAATCTTGGGACCGTTTTAAGGAACTTTTAAGAAAGTGTCCACAACATGGTTTAACAAAAGTCCATCAAATCAATACTTTTTACAATGGTTTAAGCATGAATGACCAAGATTCACTAAATAGTGCCTCGGGGGGTAACATTTTGGTTAAGTCTGCTAATGCCGCTTGGGATATTATTGAGAACAAGTCTAGAGTGCAAACCAAGAGTGTTCGTACCAATGTGGCTAGTGCTAGCACTAATGAGAGCGACAAGAGAATTCATAAGCTTACTTCGCTTGTTGAATCACTTGCTCTCCAAGCCGCCAACAATACCAAAGCTATCACTGCCCAAGCTAGTGCTTTGACTCAATCATGTGAAATATGCGGGGGATCTTACTCATACACCGATTGTCCTTCGAATCATGACAATCCGGAAAATGTGTATGCCGCCAACGGTACCTATTCTACAGGAAGCTATCAAGCACGTCCTCAAGGTGACCGCAATTTGCTCATCTATCGCTCTAACAACTTTCTTTCACCACCCGGTTTTACCCCTCAAAACCCAAACAACCTTAATCGAAACAATCAAAACCAACCACGTGCTCCAAATCAATATCAAAACCAAAGAAACCCATATCCACCTCAAAGAAACAACCTAGTTTACCAAAAACCTGCTTATCAACCACCTGCCTACCATGCTCCTTCCAACCAACCCACCGCATTACACCAAGATGTTGAAACCTACATGAGGACGAATGATGCGATAGTGCAAAATCTTCAGCGAGAAATGCTCAACTTGAAAGCAGATATGGTGAAACAAGGAAACGATCTTCGAGCCGATATGCGAAACACTTTGGCAAGTCAAACGAATGACTTAAGGAACATGATGGCTAGTTTCTTCCCAAGTAATCAAGCCTTTGGATCGGGTTCTCTTCCGAGTAATACCGTTGCTAATCCAAGAGGGGAGATGAAAGCAATCATCACTCGCAGTGGAAAAGGTTTAAAGGAACCCGAGCTTCCTACACCTACATCGGTGATTGTTACAAAGGAAAACGAGTCTACTTCTCCAAATCCTCCATCTTCTATTCCTCCAACTTCTACTTCACCAATTCCACCACCTTCTACTTCCACCCCTCCACCACCCAAGGACGTGAGTGAGAATTCCATTCCAAAGCCTTCATCTCAACCCAATATACCTTATCCTTCGAGGTTGCGGAAAGAGAAGTTGAAGAACAAGGATGATATTCAGGTTTCTAACTTTCTTAAAATGTTTAAACAACTGAATTTAAATATCTCCTTTGCTGAGGCTCTCGCTCACATGCTGAAATACGCTAAAATGTTTAAAGATCGTCTCAGTGATAAGGAGAAACTCCTCGACATCGCTCAGACCCAACTTAATGAGAATTGCTCCGCAGTGCTCTTAAGGAAATTACCAACCAAACTTGGTGATCCGGGTCGTTTCTTGATTCCTTGCAACTTCCCTGGGGTAGATAATTGTATGGCCCTAGCCGATCTAGGTGCTAGTATCAACTTAATGCCTTTAAGCGTTTGGAAACAATTGTCTCTGCCCGAGCTAGTCCCCACACGAATGACTTTGGAATTAGCTAACCGTACGGTTGCTTATCCAGTGGGGATAGCCGAAGATGTCTTCGTTGGTGTCGACAAATTCACCTTTCCGGCGGATTTTGTTGTCGTTGACTACGAGATGGACCCCCGTGTTCCATTAATCATTGGTCGTCCATTCCGGAGGACCGGCCTCACTCTCATTGATGTAGCCGCTGGCGAATTAATCATGAGAGTTGGTGACGATAAAATCGTCTTCAACATGGGAAAACTTTCTAAGCAACCTTCTGAAAACGAGAGTGTTAATTTTATTGACGTTCTTGATGAGGCTTGTGAAGAACATTTCAAAGACGCTTGTAAAAGTGGTTCTTCTTATCTTCCCATTGTTGAGACCGTTGCCTCTATTGCTCCATCACTAACTCCATTTGGAGAAAGTGATTTCATCTTGAAAGAATTTGAAGCAACTTTGGGAGATGTGGACTTAAAATATGACGATTCTCCCTCCAATTGGGATGAAGACATTCGTACTATTGAGAAACTTCTCAATGAGGACCATATTTCTCCACCATATCCTAAGGATATCTCTATCGATGAACCGAACTTGACTACGCCTTCCATCGAAAATCCTTCGGATTTAGAAAAGGACTTACTGTCTCATCTCGAGTACATTTTCCTTGAAGACAACAAGAAGTCACCCGTCATCATCGCTAAGGAATTGAAAGAAGAAGAAAAATCCCGACTTATCGACGTGCTGAAGAATCACAAGAAAGCGATTGCTTGGAAAATCTCTGATATTCATAGAATTGATCCTCACTTTTGCACACATAAAATTCTCATGGAGGACGACTTTAAACCCACTATTCAAAGCCAAAGAAGGGTGAATCCTAAGATCCATGACGTAATCAAAAAAGAGGTTATCAAACTTCTTGATGCGGGAATGATCTATCCTATCTTGGATTCACCATGGGTTAGTCCCGTCCATTGTGTGCCTAAGAAAGGCGGAATCACCGTTGTGCCTAATGAAAACAACGAGTTGATTCCTACTCGTCTCGTTACAGGGTGGAGAGTTTGTATAGACTATCGCAAACTCAATGATGCTACGAGAAAGGATCATTTTCCCCTCCCTTTCATGGACCAAATGCTTGAACGTCTAGCGGGTAATTATTATTACTGCTTCTTAGACGGTTTCTCCGTGTATTTTCAAATACCCATCGATCCCCAAGACCAAGAGAAAACCACATTCACTTGTCCCTACGGCACATTTTCTTACAAAAGAATGCCTTTCGGCTTATGCAATGCTCCTGGGACATTCCAAAGGTGTATGATGGCTATCTTCAATGACATGGTTGAAGAAACTATGGAAGTCTTCATGGATGATTTCTCGGTCTATGGTGATTCCTTCTCTACTTGGCTTGCCAATTTGGAACACATGCTTAAGCGGTGTGAAGACACTCGCCTTGTTCTGAATTGGGAAAAATGCCATTTCATGGTAAAAGAAGGCATTGTGCTTGGACATAAAATCTCAAAAGCCGGTCTTGAAGTTGACCGTGCTAAAGTGGATGTCATAGACAAATTACCTCCACCTTCAACCGTGAAGGGTGTGAGAAGTTTCCTTGGTCATGCGGGCTTCTATCGTCGATTCATCCAAGATTTTTCTAAAATCGCTCGCCCGATGACCCACCTCTTGGAGTGACCGAATCTTCCTAAATACGTAAAAACGTATTTCCAACAATCTTCCCCTAAGGGAGGTCACTCAAAACAAGGGCGTTACCTAAGTTACAATAATAAAATAAACCTAGTATAGTCTTTGTCTTTTTCTTTTTCTTTTTCTTTTCTGTTGAACATGCTGACGTGATCTTTGATATCAATCTTTAGCATTAATCTCTTTCCTTGAACTTGTGCATCCTTCACTTGTGATATTCTCCTATTCGTGACTTCATGTCCCACATACTTATACCTTCGTAATTCTTGAAAGCTTCAGAGTTCGAAACAGCGGAAGACTTGACTTTTAGGCTTTCTAGAATTGGATGAAGTATTAAGTGCATAAAGTATAATCATGCGGGGACGACTTCTTCTCGGATTCCACATCGCCACATTCTTCAAATGCCGCAACATAAGTAGACACGAACGAAATGGCTTTGAACATTTCATTCTATTTCGGTAGCATTTTACCTCCGGTCGGTGAAGACCGTTGGACGATATTAAATATCGTACTTGTGGCAGGTAGATTCAATTAAAAAATCTCCTTGACAAGATTTCGCGGGTGAACCCGTTCTATTTACTCGACCGTCCAAAGCTGACTGCGAACGTAAAGAGTGAATCATTTGGATAAAACTATCCGTATGATTGAAGCCGTCAATTCTGATTCCCGGAACAAATTTGATTCATTAAAGAATCCACCATCGTTGCTTTCTAGTTGTCACGAGCTCGATTGATATTGAATCTTGCCAGTTACCTACCAAGTGCTGTTTGAAGTTAACACTAGAAGAATTTCCACTCATCACTGTGAACACTAAGGTATCACTCTGAGTGTTCTGACAAGATCACTGAGATATTGCGTAGAGGCCTGAAACGTGTTAAAATTCAATTAAGAATTAAACAACTGTTGCTTTCCAATTATCACAAGTTTGATTCAAAAGAATCACACAAGTCACCTACCATGAACTTTTTGATATTCGCTCAAGAAGGATTTCCATCTTCATTGTAAATACTTTCGTATTACTCGGATGTTCAGGTAAGATCATGAAGATTTTGCGTAGGACTCTTAAGATATTTCTTACTTTTCACAGTGTGTGAAGAAGCAAGGAAATATGGAAATATGTCCTAATGGGATATTTGATGATCTCAAATGGCTCTAGACTCGATCGTGCATTTTGGATTTTAGTGATCAGAGGCTGGAGAGGAGTGCCACCATTTCAATACCAATTTATTCAGAGTGAATAAATCAATAGATAATGCGTTGTCTCCGTGTGATTAAAACAAATATCTTTTAAGAGATATCTGAGTTAGCTAGGATGGGTTGTGTCTTACATAACTGGGTCTATGATGTCTATCTTCAATATCGAGCGTCATTAAAATGATCTCAATAGCATATGTGTTGACCCGGTTTCTGTCTAAGGTTGGAAGGAGGGCTTCTTTCTTTACACCCTTTATCTTTACAATTCTTTTTCATTCTTCAACCCCTTCAATGCTTACCAATACGTCATAACTAGCACCTTGTTGTGATTGTTCCAGTGCTAACTTAGATACTTGGTCGGCATTCAGCTACGTTCACAATCTTTCTCCATCTTTCCTAAGGACTACTATTTCTAGCTATGGAATGTCCCTGAGAAGATTCCTCCAGTTTTGGAAGAATCATTGGACTTAACCTATCCTACCATCCTTATGTCACCACAAGCTTCATCTTCGTAAAATGAACGGGTTGTGGGTAAGTATAAATCACCATGAATTCCATTTTGAAGTGAAAATCCGTTTTGCTCCCCCTTAACATATGCCACGATATTCGAAAACATTTCGCACATGTCGGGATGAGCCATCACATTAAGTCAAACCATTTGTGATAATTTCCCATATTAAATCATATTTTCTCCCCCATATTAAGAATATTAACCCAACCGATATTTTTGATATCAGTTGATTTAATGAAGTTTTAACAAAGTTTTGGGAAGAAAAATGCAAGTCGTTTTAATCTTCATGATACCAATGTGAGATATGATACCGATTTGTAAAGTAATCACATAATCACCATATTAGAATGAATTGACAAGGGTGGACCTGATTGATGAGAACATCATATGATAAGATCAAATGGTTCTTGTTGGCAAATGTTGGTTGCCTCGCCACGTCTGAAGTCATCTCTTGACACCACATGTACGATTGGTATTTTTGTCTTGACACCAGTTTGTGAACTTGGCACTTTCGGCATCGAAGATTCTGAACGCTTGACATTTGCTCCCCCTCAATTGTTGAATCGTGTTCTATTGAAAGAGTTGTAGTCGTCGTTTGAGTAGTCGCATCGTCGAGTATGTAGATACCAATTGTAGATAGCTATAGTTGTAGAGATGATAGCTTCATAAAAAAAAGACTTCTCTTGGTTTAACAAATTAATGCACTGAAGCGTACATATATCCTGTTAGATTGTGTTATGACGTAAACACAATCCCTTACATGGTTATAAGTAAACCATGCCCGAGAAAATTAATTCCCGTTGTTGAGTCAAAGCTTTTAAAAGAAATACTTGACTTTAATATGAAATAACTACAAGCCATTTGGGCATGTTTTATGAAATATTTACAACTTTTGTACGAACTCTATTTATGGCGCCGTGTTGATATTAATCAATATTTCTAAGGCCGTATATATTACCGTACCAAAAGACATGCCCTAAAAAAATAAAGTAAAAATATTTTTGGATTTTTATGAAATTTTCAATTTTTATGGTTTTTATATGGTTTTATATTTTTGTATTTTGCTTTTGTGGTTAAAAAAATAAACAATATATACAGATGATCACCAAGGATACGGAGAATAGTTTACAACCACTATTCTTTCGCTTCATCTGCCAATTCCTTTAGAGTCTCGGGCGAGAAAGTTCTCAAACATAGCTTGACGGCCAAAAATTCCATTCGAGCGCGATCTAAAGCCTTCGTGAAAATATCCGCCAATTGATACTCAGATCGGACGAAGTAAAGCTCTATTAATCCATTTTCCACTTGCTCCTTGATAAAATAGTAGCGAATGTCAATATGCTTCGACCGAGAGAATTGAACATTGTTGCAGCATAAGGAAATTGCACTCTTGTCGTCACAGTACATCGGAATTTTTTTGAAACCTAGACCATAGTCGGTTAATTGCGATCTCATCCAAAGAATTTGAGCACAGCAACCGGACATAGCTATGTATTCTTCTTCCGTACTTGATATTGCCGCACTTTTCTGCCTTTTCGATGCCCAACTGATTAGTTGATTTCCTAGTAGTTGGAAAGTTCCACTCGTTCTACGTCTTGTATCTTGACAACCCGCGTGATCCGCATCTGCATATTCCCTTTGTGAAATCGAAGATTCCTTCGAATACCAAAGTCCCCGATTAATGGTTCCTTTAAGATATCGAAAGATCTGTTTCATAGTAGCCATGTGTAACTCAGTAGGTCGAGTTTGATACCGAGCACACATACATATAGGAAACTGAAGACCAGGTTGACTAGCTGTGATATACAGAAGATTACCGATCATTCCATGATAAAGTGTCAGATCAACGGCAACTCTATGTGGATCTGCATCAAGATTAGTTCATTCCACCATTGGAGTATCCACAGGGTCGCAAGATTCCATCTTATATTTCTTAAGAGATTCAAGGGCATACTTGGATTTATTGATAAAGATGCCTCTGGGACTCTGAGATATCTGTAGTCCTAAGAAGAATGATACCTTACCCATCATTGACATCTTAAAATTGGAAGACATGAGTGTCCCAAACTCATCCGATAAGGTTTGGGTCGAGGCAGCAAATATAATATCATCAACATATATTTGTACCATAATCATATCTTTACCACGTTTCTAAATAAGCAGCGTGGGATCCACCTTGCCTTTAGTGAAGCCTTGCATGATGAGGAATTGTGACAATATATCATACCATGCGCGTGAAGCTTGCGTCAAACCATAGAGAGCCTTATTAAGCTTGTACACATGCTTATGATATTTGGGATTGACAAAACCATCCGGCTGTTGAACATAGACCTCTTCCTTGATTTCACCATTCAGAAATGCCGTCTTCACATCCATCTGATAGACGATCATTGATTGTAGAGTTTTTGTACCCTTTAGGAAAAGAGCAACAAAATAGTGGTAAGCGTTAAGTGTCGGTTTAGGAAAACCAAGCACTAATGATCCTTAAGAAAGTTCAAGTTCGTTTCCCAAGGAGGCAAGTGCGTTGTGTTAAGAATTGATTAATGTTTGTGATTATATTGAGAAGAAAAGAAAATAGAAATAAGAAAGAAATGACAGTTACGAAGACGGATCGAGCTAAGACGAAAAGGCGTTCACGTAAAACCGTAAAAACTACAAAATTAAAATTTTAAAACCTAAAAATTAATTAAAAGCTAAAAGTAGTCTAAAATAATATAAATAAGAATAAAAATCCAATAAAAATATTTTAAAACCTTTTATTAATTAAATATTCAATTTTAAATGCTAATTAAAGCCCTAAAATTAAATATAATTAATCAAAATGTCCAAAATAATATTTTGTTGAACAAATAACTTACTTATATTAGCTAAAGACTATAAAGTATTTTTCCTAATTTTTGAAAACTATTTTTCTATTTTTAAATCACTAAAAACTATTTTTAAACTAAAATAATTATAAAAAATAATTAAATAATGCTAAAAATAATTTACCAATTTTAAAAATCCTAATTTACTCTAATGAAAAGTAGAAAATTGAAAAAGTTTGAAAAATATAAAAATTTTCACTAAAAGACAAAAAAAATTTAAATTAAAACCCTAATTAAACTAAAATAATTCTAAAAAATAATTTAAAAGTGAACAGTGAAAATTTTTTTAACTAAAAATCTTTAAATGTTTTTCTAAGTCTAGGAAAAATGTTAAAACTGAAAAATAAGTATTTTTGGCACTAAATGCCAGAACAGAAACTTAAAAAGTATTAAAAATAGCTATTTAATCTAAAAGACAGTAATAAAAATTTTACTTAAACAGAAAAATCACAAATAAAATTAGAAAAATATCAAAACAAGTTTCAAGTCCTAACTCTAATTTTAGGGCACAAAAGACAAAATATTAAACTTTCTGAAAGTGACACTTTGGGACTTTTGTCCTTTAGCTTGGCAGTGGAAACAAGTGTATAAGCAGGGGAAACCTTTTTCCCACTGCTAGTGCAATTATCAGGTCAGTTGACCAATAAGCTCAGGAGAGCTTATTTGTGAGCTTATATTAGGCAATAAGGCACCCTTATACTCAGTTGAGTATAAGGAGTCAATGTAAACACAAAAACAAGCAAGTCACTTAGCAAAATAAGCACCAGATAAGCCAAAGAAGTTACTGAATAAGCTAAAGTTTCTGATGAACAGTAACTACCTAGATTACTTGCACAAAAACGGATTTCAATGGCCAATAACTTGCACAATAATCAACCAAATGACATACAATTTATCCACAATCCTATTCTATCATCAAACCTAAGAGCATTCAAGATTTGATGGCAAAATCACACAAGAACATGCACAAAAAAGGCAGTTACTGATTTATGCTATGGTTTCACTTTTCTAGCATGCAACTTGTTTTAAAACTCACCCAAACTGAAAACTAACTACTCATATAATCTAACAACTACCTAATGAGTGATTCTAAACAGGTTTCAAGCCAAACATTTTGTCACAACACCTAGCTAAACCTGAATCCAAACACTCCTTTAATTTTTTCAGAAAATGATTTAACAAAGCAAATGAATTCAAATCACACTCAAACTGATTGAAACAACTTATAACATGCATATAAGGCCCTAATCAGTAGGATCAAACCAAATAACCAACACTTAAACAACTTTAAAAAAAATCACATAAATCACATAATTTCATTAACTAGAAAACTGTAACAAGGGAACAAGGTATTATACCTTGTGAGACCCACATCCAGGCCCCACTAAGGCTGCTATGCCTTCTCCTACAAGCTGGGGCTTGTGCAGATCCTCTATAAGCTGCTTATGTAGCTTGTGCTTGATAAAATGAAATGGATAGAAAGAAATGGATTCTTGTTTGCTTCCTGTTTCCTACACACCACAACCAACAAGAAAAGAGAGCTGGTAAAGTAAGCTTGTCACAAGCTTATAAGGCTTGTGATGAGCTTATGCTACAGTAAATGTCAAGCTAAAAAAAGAAGAGTAAAAATGAGATTTTTACTTTGAAAATTCAGAAAACTTGAAAACTTTTGAAACGGATTAAAAAGCTTATATAAGCTTAGTAGCTTATTTGGTTATCCAACAAATAAGCTAATAGATTCTATAACTTTCACAGAAAGTTCAAGACTTGGATTGAGTGTCCTTTCACCAAACCTTACTTTCTGAATTACACTTAACCAAACCAAAATGGATTATGGAACTCATATTATGCTTAAACAATGCCACCAACTTTTAAAACCATAAAAAGGAATTACTTTATAACAAAAATACCAACTTTTATAACTCTTAAAAAGGGATTACAATATTTTGAAAGCAAAAATCTGGAACAAAGTAAAAGGGACTCATGCGTCTCCTTTTATAATACATGATGGAACTATCTAGAAAATAATACAATGTGTGAAACCCTAGCTCTTGATTTCCCTGAAATGCCCTTGGCTTTGACTGAAAATTTGGTCAAATTGAACCCATGTGATTGACAGCTCTCTCCTTTTGATCTTCGACGTTTATCTGAACATTGGGGAGCACGAAATGCGCCTTGGAGCGTTGATTTGCTAGAGATTCGTTTTTTACCATTTTTGAAGGAGCAGGGGACAATGGGCGGTCCCATTTGGTGAAGGTGAGGACAAAATGAAAGGTGGGATGGGTTTGGTGTTGGGTAAATTGTGTTTCTGGAAAATATCAGTTGAAAACCCTTTGATTTAGATTAGTTGGGGATTAGGGTTCTAAGGGATTAGGGGTGATGAATAATATGGTTTGATTGAGTTTGAGGGGAGATTAATTTTAAATATTGTGTTTAGTGGGAAAAGGAGGGTTGACTCTGTTTGACTAGTTAAATAAACCAAACCGGGTTTGGTTTATAGGCTATGGGTAGTGGGTATGGATTTGGTGAGGTGGCGTTGTGTGAATGGTGGGTTATAGTGAACCGGGTTGGGTCGGGTAAAGGGTTTGGTAAATGGGTGGGTTTAGTGAGGTGTCAGCTTATGATTGGGTGTATAGGTTTGTTTGTCTGGCAGTTTGGCCCCCTCAAGTTTCCTTCTTTCTTCATGTTGTAATAAACAGCAAGTAACCTCAAATCCTTTTATAACAACTTTGGGCATTTGACATTTTTGGCACAATAACTTTGCAAACCATGAATAAGGACTTCTTATGCCAATTCTTCATTCTTCAAGGGCTGTTCTTGTAAATACTTGATAATTTAGGGACCCAAATGCAATAAATGAGATTTGCAAGGGTATAAATTACCAAGTCTTCAATAGTAGAGGGACCATTCTTGCCAATCTTCAAAACTTCAAGGTCATATTTGGAAATTCTAGATTTGGGTCCGGTTCATTGTGCGACTTCGTTTCCCGTGTTCGTTTTTGAATGATTCTTGTGATCTTTTTGTCTTTTCCTCAATATCCGTACCTAAAATACACAAGTAACAAACACGAGCATATATCTGGCAGTTTAATTGATATTTTATGCAATTTTAAGCCTGATTTGGACGATGAGACTATGTATAAAAGCAGTCTCATCACTCCCCCATACTAAACCATTGTCGTGCCCTCACGCAATGCTAGAATAAAGTATCGTAGCATCTTCCAAAATTCATTTTTATTGACTTTATTGGAATGATAAACTAGCTACACTACTCCTATTACTACTACTTGCGTTTTAGACATAATGTATGATTTTATCACAAAATGGGACGTTTAGGTTCATAGAATAAGAACACGTGAATGCTTCGTTAGAAATAATTTCATCGTCCTTGATTTTCACCCTAATTCCATGCCAAGCGTGCAACGAGATCATTGTCATTATAAGTTAGTAATGCTAACACTACTCATATGCCCTAATCACGTACTTATCCTCCCATTATTCCTAAGTTGTATCTCTTATATTTTATTTTGTCTTGAATGTTTCACGAGGATACATTGTTTGACTTATGCGATAATAGAGATTTAGGTCTAAAAATAGAGTCCTAACGGTGTAACTAAGACCATCAAATCAATAACCCCTCCTAATAGGCAACGATGTCAAAAAATTAAGTTGACAAGAAGAATCGATAAACACGGTTTTATAACGGTTTTGAACATGAGACTTATTACCAAGACTTTTATACGCCCCCTAACGGAAGGGCCTTATTATCTTTGGTTTACCTCCATCTTTTATTCAACTTCGCCATGAAGCTTTTATTATGACTTTGGTCTTGCCTTGCCTTTTATTATCCGCCTCATCGGTGGTTTTATTAGCCAAAGACGTATATCCTCACGCTAAAGCGAATTTTGGATCTTTAAAGCTTCGAAGATTAAGGCTTGATTCACTTTCAAGTTTGCATAGATTTTTCGGCCTTGTGGGGCTTCAGATTGTTTGCTAGATTTAGGTGAGCACTTGAAATCTTATTATTGGGTGAAGCTTTTGATTATTGGGGTGCCAATACTTCAAAACCGTGACGCTGGCGATACCTTAATGTCTTCCCAATTTAATTACACGGAAGCTACTAGAGAAGACTAGAAACCCAACAATCCTAACTAAACCGCTAAGTCAATATTTATTAAGCAAAAAATATATTTACATGCGAAGGGAGAATAAGCAAATAACGAGAACACATGAGTTTTTGAAAGAATACGAGTACTCTACGTTTAGCATAGTAACTTATAATTAACTCTATCATTTCTCGTCCTCATTTAAGAGACTTAGCCTAATGTGTAGTTAAGGAATCAAAGCTAAGTGCTCAACACGCACGGTCGAGTCAAAAATTACTCTTATTCTCGCCATCGGAAAATCTACATTCGTGTCTTCAAACACTTATAAAACATGAGAAAATTTTTAAAATTTAGCCATTTTTAGCCTTATTTTGCAACAAAACGATAAACAAAAAGATAAATTTTGGAAAGCGTGAAGGTTTGGCAAGGCAAGTATCTATTCACCCCCTATACTAAAGTTAAACATTGTCCTCAATGTTTCGAGTCTAGGGGTGCAAACACCCCCCATACTAGAGACGTAGTCGAATGCCTAATCCAGCATGGAAAGGGTGTAACTGATAAGTAATAGACGTTTATGAAGTGTGCTAAAAACCTAAGGTTAGAACATTCAAGGATATATCATTTGGATATTGAGAAATGTCTTCAAAGCAAACGATCGAGTGCTCCCATAAAACGAACACGAGAGGCTCCAATCGTGAAGATCATGATCTAAAAACCACAATGCACAAACAACCACGGAACAAAGGTTGGAAGGGCACAAATCCCCTCACATTAAACTAATTAGAAAGCAATAATATGTACATGGATAAGCATGGGTTTCCCCCACGAGGCACCTTGTTTTTGATAACCGAGTCAAAAGCTCGACTCGAATCCCCATAAATGTGATCATTTAGGGATTATCTTGGTATGGTCAATTTTTGGTGGGGCTTACATGATAAACAAGGCCCAAAAACAACTGGTATTAAGGACTAAGTCCTTTGATGGTGCAAAATACCGGGATCGAAGATGGCGTTCTTGTTTTCATTGGAAAAACAAATCAACGCCACTTCATCGTGTGCCAACACAAACCCAAAGGGTTTAAAGAAAATAGATGAGAAGAAATAGAAGGGTGGGACAGTGGGTAAGTCATAAAAACATTGAGCTACTCGAGGTAGACTCGCACCAATCAAATAGAAAGATTTTCCATTTATTGCATCGGTGGAAGACCGAGATTTCCCTTTATAAGCAATTCCAGGATCAAATATCTCGTCCTCGGTGGAGAAAGGGGAGGGAACATAAGGGGCTTCCCCCACACTAAGTCCACACAAAGCATCGTCAAAAGGAGAAGACGAGCTTGTAGTACTCAATACACGTGGTGATGACGGAGTTAGAGTTGTAGAAAAATCTTTTAAATCCAGTTCAAAATCTTTTCCTTTTTCATCTTTTAAACTCTCCTTATGAAAACCCGATTTGATTATGTCAAAAATATTTGGTGTTTCTAAAGCAATGTTAGTCACACTAAAAATTCTCACATTTGAAAACCGTTTTGGTAAAGGTGGTGGTAAGTTTTCAAAACGTTTGTCAACAAAGAAAACTTCCCCATCGGGATCAACATATTCATCATCCGAAGAATCATTCACAATTGGAATCGTAGGCTTGACACTCTTAACCTCCACCGGCGGAGGGGACGGAACTTCATTTTTCTCAACAACTTCTAAAACTCTTTTTGAAATCTTTTTGCAAATGTTTTTGATGGGATTGACATTGTACAAAGACGTGATAGAGTACACATGAGAAAGTGTGGAGTTTTGAGTTGCATTAATGACGAGTTCTTCCTCATTGAAACGAAGAGTGATTTTCCTTGCATGCACATCGATAAGTGCTCTCGAGGTATCCAAAAATGATCGACCTAAAATTAGAGGAACTTTAGGATCGATAGGAATGTCAACAACAATAAAGTCTACGGGATAGTAGAACTTTCCAACTTTCACAAAGACGTCCTCGGCTACTCCACAAGCTAGAATCGTAGAATGATCGGCCATCTCGATTGACATTCTTGAAGGAGTGAGATTGGGAAGATTGAGCGATTTAAAAATCTCAAGAGGCATCAAATTAATACTAGCACCAAGATCGGCCAAGGCGTAGCATTCTTCCATGTCTTGTATAGTACATGGGATTAAAAACTTGCCGGGATCACCGACTTTTTGAGGTATGCGGCTAAGAAAAACCGATGAACAACTAGACGATTTTTGCAATTTCTCTTTGTTATTCAACATACTTTTGAAGTTCGCGGCAAATCGAGGCATCATGACTAAGGCGTCGGCAAAACTTATATTGAAATGCAAGTCATGAAACATTTTCATAAAAAGTTCAAATTGATAATTATTTCGTTCTTGTGCCTTTTCCTTGTCTCATCTTGAAGGGTAAGGTAAGGGTGGTGTGGGTTGGGGCATAGGCATAGGCATCGGCCTTGGAATCTCGGGTTCCATGATTGGTATGGGTTCAACCGTAGGTGTGGTTTGAGCGGTACTTCGTGGGCTTGGAATTTGCTCCTTTTCTACCACCACCTCGGGTTCTTTCTCTTTTTTCTTCTCCATAGAAGTACTTGGACGAGAAATGGGTTCTTTGAAAGTTTTACCACTACGAGTAGTAATAACCTTCAATTCTCCTTTCGGGTTCACGATGGTATCACTAGGAAGACCACCCGAAGAAAAGGGTTTACACATGATAGCTTCAAACATTTTCCCCATACGGTCTTCAAACTTAGATTGCCTAGCATCCGCTTTTAACAATTCTTGCTTAATCTCATGTTGATCTTGCTCCATTTTTTGTTGATTTTGTTGGAGTCGTTGAACATTTCCTTCCATTTTATTAGCATGAGTTTTATGTTCATTAGCAAGTTCGTTTTTAAGCTCGTTTTTCAACTCGGATCTTAAGCTAACGATTTTACGTTGCATATTGTCAAACTTATCATCATTTGCTTTAGCATAATTCAAAAACTCTCCTTGAAGATTTTTGGTGTGATCATTTTGAAAACCTTGAGTCGTAGTTTGAAAATCACGGTTTTGGTTTTGGTTTGAAATTTGCCCATTTCCACTTTGATAATTACCCTTGTTGTAATTACGTTGATTTCCTTGATAATTACCACCTTGATTGTTGTTCCGATAGTTATTAGCATTTTGATTTCGTGGAGCTTGACTTTGGCGGGAACCTTGACCGTTTTGGTTATAAGTTCCCGTGGCTACATAAGCATTCGAAGTGTTACCATCCACGGTAATGCACTCGGAAAAATCATGAGCTCCACCACACGAAATACAACTCTAAGCAACCGCTTTAACCGAAGCGGAATTTGAAGCTTCTTGAGCTTTCCAATGAGACATAAGAGTCGAAAACCTATCGAAAAACCGATTCTCCTCATTTGCTTCATCTTGCAAGGCATTAATTCTACGAGACGATGACGAACCCAAATTGGCAACACTCGGTGTGTTACGAGGGCTATAAACCTTAGACCTATTTTCAATGATTTTCAAAGCCTCTTCGGTTGTTTTGCACAAAAAATTACCACCCGCGGCGGCATTTAAGTAATCTCGTTCATGATCATTAAGCCCATTATAAAAAGTGTCAATTTGATGCAATTCGGAAAAATCATGGTGTGGACATTCATGTAACATTTCTTTAAACCTTTCCCAAGCCATTGAAAAACTTTCATTAGATCTTTGTGTAAATCGTGAAATCTCGTTTTTCAAATGTGTTGTTTTAGATGGTGGAAAAAATTGATTCACAAATTTAGACACGAGATCGGCCCATGTCAAAATCGAATTTGGCGGTTCTTTCTCAAGCCATATCTTGGCGGGTCCATCTAACGAGTAGGGAAACAACATCATCTTTATGGCATCGTGTGGTACATCCTTAAACTTGCTTGTCGCGGTGAGACGATTAAATTGCCTAATGTGATAATGTGGGTTGTCTTTTTTGTGTCCGTGAAACTTGTTTGCTTGAAGCATAGACATTAAACCCGTCTTGATCTCGAAGTTCTCCGCAAGGATGGCGGGAATCACAATGGCCTCCCCAAAACCCTCGGTGGGTGCTTGAAGCAAATCCATCATAGTACGATTAGCCATGATAGCTTCTTGTTCTACAATAGGTTCCTCACTTGGAGTCTCTTCACTAGAAAAGTTAGGAGTAGGTGTTGCCTCCTTTCGGTTTCTACGTTTACGTGCACGTTTTGCTTGATTGCGAGTAAGCATAAACGTCACGTACAACGAGGGGATGAGCAAAGAAGATTCTTTTTGGTGTTTTGTATTTTTTTATTTTTTTGTGGTTTTTGATTGTATTAACCTTTTTGGATCTTGGTGAAATGTATTAGGTAGACAAAAATCTACAAATCTCCTCCTTAATCAAATCTCTTGATTAAAGAAGCCTCAAAGAATGAAAACGATCACGTGAAGTGAACGCCTTCGATGACTTTAGAACGATGGTGGAACACAAAATCGTTCAAGAGGGTTTAATCAATGAAACCAAGAAAGTATATATGATATGTAATAATACTTTGGGCGGCAAAACCCTCGATTAGCTCTCAAAAACAAATACGCACAAGCAAGCGGAGGAAACGAGGCGGCGCGAAGCACTTAAGAGCCTTTTTCCTTTAGGTCGTGAAATACAACCGCCTTATTCCCACCTTATAGTTTGTATTTTTCAGAATCAAGCTTCGCGAAAGTATTTATCTATTTTTGCCTTTTTCTTTGGTTTGAGATTCGAATACAATGATTGGGTAATGACCTCCCAAGTCAAGGTTGTGATTTCTCACGTATTTGGAGTACTTGTGAATTTATTGTTCTACGTATACAATATATTAATAGTATTCACACAAAAATCGAAAAAACGATAATACGTATTAGTAGAGTGCTACTAATACAAATACTAATTATGGTTAGTATAAAAACAACAATTGTTCAATCAAAACACAACACGCCTCCCCGGCAGCGGCGCCAAAAATGATTGTAGAGTTTTTGTACCCTTTAGGAAAAGAGCAACAAAATAGTGGTAAGTGTTAAGTGTCGGTTTAGGAAAACCGAGCACTAATGACCCTTAAGAAAGTTCAAGTTCGTTTCCCAAGGAGGCAAGTTCGTTGTGTTAAGAATTGATTAATGTTTGTGATTATATTGAGAAGAAAAGAAAATAGAAATAAGAAAGAAATGACGGTTACGAAGACGGATCGAGCTAAGACGAAAAGGCGTTCACGTAAAACCGTAAAAACTACAAAATTAAAATTTTAAAACCTAAAAATTAATTAAAAGCTAAAATTAGTCTGAAATAATATAAATAAGAATAAAAATCCAATAAAAATATTTTAAAACCTTTTATTAATTAAATATTCAATTTTAAATGCTAATTAAAGCCCTAAAATTAAATATAATTAATCAAAATGTCCAAAATATTATTTTATTGAACAAATAACTTACTTATATTAGCTAAAGACTAAAAAGTATTTTTCCTAATTTTTGAAAACTATTTTTCTATTTTTAAATCACTAAAAACTATTTTTAAACTAAAATAATTATAAAAAATAATTAAATAATGCTAAAAATAATTTACCAATTTTAAAAATCCTAATTTACTCTAATGAACAGTAGAAAATTGAAAAAGTTTGAAAAATATAAATTTTTTCACTAAAAGACAAAAACAGCTTAAATTAAAACCCTAATTAAACTAAAATAATTCTAAAAAATAATTTAAAAGTGAACAGTGAAAATTTTTTTAACTAAAAATCTTAAAATGTTTTTCTAAGTCTAGGAAAAATGTTAAAACTGGAAAATAAGTATTTTTGGCACTAAATGCCAAAAACAGAAACTTAAAAAGTATTAAAATAGCTATTTAATCTAAAAATTACTAAATGAACAGTAATAAAAAGTTTACTTAAATAGAAAAATCACAAATAAAATTAGAAAAATATCAAAACAAGTTTCAAGTCCTAACTCCAATTTTACAAATGTTGATCAAACAATGAGAGAAATTAAATGTATTTGTTGTTGTGTGTTAAAGCCGAGAAATAATGTTGAAATCCCCTAAATTATGTTCTCGATAAACCAAAAAAATCCAAGTCAAAATTACACACGTTTTTGAAAAATGTTGGATCGCAACACTTGATCACAGTGGGGATCGTACTCAGATCATAGTCACTAGATCGTACTCGGATCGCAGTCACTAGATCGTACTCAGATCGCGACGCTGGATCGCACTCCTTGATCGTGACGCTGGATTGCACTCCTTGATCGTGACGCTGGATCACACTCCTTGATCGTGACACTGGATAGCACTCCTTGATCGTGACGCTGGATCGTAGTCAGTGATCGCAACGAGTGATCGTAGCCAGTGATCGCAACGAGTGATCGTGGCCTGTGATCGCAACGGTTGATCGCACTCCTTGATCGTAGTCTAGATAGTAGTAATAGACCGAAGTTACTAGATCGTAACGTGGATCGTAACAAGCGATCGTAATATGTGATCGTGATATTGGATCGCAAGTAGAAACCCTAGGTTTATGCGATCACAATACACAGATCGTACTATGGAATCAAACTTACCACTTTTCTCGGATAGTACTAAACACAACAAATTCGAGATTTTTAGCCTAAGAATGAATCAAACACCTAAAAATTTTGTGTTTTTAAGCAAAGTAACAATACCAAATCACTAGAATAAGTAAGTAGATGAAGTATATCAAGATTAAACCATAAAAACACAAAAAAAAATTGGTACGTGATAGGTGTGTAAACACCCATCCTTTTACCACTTAACTACAAAAATAACCAAGCCAAAACGTGTATTTTATGTCGTAAATGTCGGAATTATGCGTGGTTTGTGTTTTTGTTGTGATTTAGGACGAAAATGTAAAAAGGGATGAAAACACGGGCTTTCACGGGCTTTTATCGAAGAAAAAGACAAAAGACGATGTCAAGAAATCAAGAGTGCCAAAAGAACGGAAGTCCAAGGCATATTCTAAAGATTTATCGATGAAAAAGTCCAAAGACGGAAGTTTAATAAAGCCGAAGAACTCAAGTCTAATTTATGAAGAATTCACAAGACGAGTTTAAAGTAATCCCGAGATAAAAGTCGAAAAAGTCGAAGAATTAAGAAGACTGAGGACTAAACGAGAAATAAAGAAAGAAGGAAGAGAGGAGAAAGCTTCCAACCTCTCCTCCTCCTATAAATAGGACCATTAGTCATAATTTCTTTTTTGTTAGCTAATTTTGACAAAAATAGTCTCTCCATTTTTAATTATTTTCACTTTTATTTCATTGCCATTTAATTACCTTGTCTTGCACTTTAATTATCAAGTAAGTTTACTTTTTATGTTTATTGAATCTTTACTTTTATTGTTAATCTCCTATCTACCTTTCTTGTTTTGGTCTAATCTTCATGTTTATGTTTATGTTTAAGTTCTTGAGTTTCTATTGATCTGATCAAGTGGGTTTTGATTAGTTTGATTATTATTGTTAGTTTTATTGATTAGGATTGCTAGTTTATCATGGTTAGATGTTTATTGATTAGTTTTGCTTAATCTTTTGGTTGATTTTGGTTAGATTTGATTTAAATTCGTCCCTTTGTAGTCCCGTGTTCTTCGCGAATTTGTTTTCCCAGGTTATTCCGGATCAAGCTTTTATTCCAAATAAGCATTTTTTTCACACGAGTGTTTTTATTCCGAATCAACAGTTCATTCTGGATGAAGAAATATTCCGGATGAAACAATTATTCCAGATAAGCTAATATTCCGAATGAAGGAACAATTATTCCGCATGAACAAGATTATTCCGGATGAACCATTATTCCGAGTGAAGCCCTTATCCGCATGAGCACTTATTCCGGATCACCCTCTTTTTCCCGATGAACAAATATTCCGAGTGAAGCATGTTTTCCGAATGAGCAAATTATTCCGCATAAACTATTTATTTCGAGTGAGCTGTTTTTATTCCGAATAAGTGATCTTTTCATTTTTATTCCGAACGAGCCGTCATTCCGAATCAACAGTTTATTCCGGATGAGCAATCATTCCGGATGAACATTCCGAACCAAGGTATATTCCGGATGAGCTATTTTTTAGATAATTTTAAAGTTTAAATTTTTAAGTTTTAAGTTTTATTTTTCCCGCATTTTTACTTAGTCGTACTTTTAAGTTTACTTGCCTTAGTTTAAGTTTTAAGTTTGCTTAGTTTAAGTTTTAGTGTGTCTTTTAATTTCTCGTCACGTTTTTATTTCCTGTCATTTATTTTCAGTTAGGTTAAGCTTTATTTACTTTGCCTTTACTTTAAAGTTTGTGCATTTTTTTAATTTCCAACAACGACAGACCTTTGTTTCACCAAAAGACGACTGAGTCGCACATTCTTCCCTTTCTCAATTCGAAAAGATCGGACGATAATAATTGCTTAAAGGGACTAAAAATCCCTTGTATTAAATGGCGCCGCTACCAGCTCTTTTCGTAAAGATTAACGGTTTTCTGTGAGAGACGCGTTGCTTTTTGGGATCCGTTCATTCGTGAGCGTTATTTTTCGGGTACAAAAATTTTCAAAAATCCATAAAAATTAAATATTGTTAAAAATCCATAAAAATTAAAAAAATTTAAAAATCCAAAAAGATTTTATTTTTATAGTGTATATATATATTGTCTATTGCTTTGGTATCTTTTTCTTTTACTTTCGCAGGTGTATGCGTACTAGATCTTTAACTTATCCAGAGCCTGAGACTCGTGAAGATTTAGCTATGGCAGGTGTGAACAACAACAATAATCCACCGCACCTCAACAATAACAACAACAATGTTCTTCCACATCCCTTATCTTCGGACAATGGAGGAGCTTTGTCAACCCACAATGTTTGGACGAGGAGGACCGATTGCGCCGATGCAAATCATGGCTCCGGAGTTTTTGTTGAAGCATTACATGATCCAACAAGTGAAAACTAATCCATTTCACGGAATACCGGATGATGATGCCAACAAGCACCTCGACAAATTCATTACTATTACTCAAAGCATTAAGTTTCCCGGTGTTACTATGGATGTCCTTCGCCTACAGCTCTTTCCACATACTTTATCCCACCACGCCGAAAAATGGTTTGATCGTCTCCAGAAGAATTCTTCATACTTGGGATGACATGACTCAACGCTTTTTGTCGCGCTACTTTCCACCATCCATGGTCATGAGCCTTCGAAATCAAATCAGTGGTTTCATGCAAGTACCCGATGAATCTCTCTTTGATGCTTGGGAAAGATATAATTTTTTGATCGATCGATGTCCAAACCACAACATGCTCCTCGTTACGCTGATTGATACTTTCTACAATGGTTTGACTTTTCGTGATCGTGATATGATTAATGCAGCCGCCGGTGGCACATTTATGAAAAGAGGACCCGAGGAGGGTAGAGAGCTTATTGAGAACATGACTACTCATCACAAAAATTGGGATTCCTCCGCTTCTTCAAGGAACAACCCGAGAGTCAATGTTTCTTCTACTTCAACAAACCGCGATATGACCGAATTCACCCGCATGATGGCCGAAATGAACAAAAATATCTTGCTCATCGCTACAAACCAACAACAACAAGTTAAAGCGGTAGCCATTTCTTGTGAGACATTCGGCGGTCCTCATTCATACACTGATTGTCCTTCCACTCAAGGCAATCCGGAAAACGTGTATGCGGCTTATGGTAACTATTCACCAGAAAATTACCAAGCTCGACCTCAAGGGGATCAAAATTTGCTAAGTTACCAGTCGAACAACTATCTTTCACCCGGTTTTCCTCTTCAAAACCACAAACCCAACAACAATTACAATAGAAGCACCAAATCCCACCTCGAGCTTCTAATCCTTATCACCCACCCGCTCAACACGCCCCACCCATTAATCAAGATGTTGAAGCTTTAATGAGAACCCAGGGAGAGCAAATCAAGAATCTACAAAGCAAAATTATCATTTTGAAAGGGGATATCCCTAAGCAAGGTAATGACATTAGATCCGAGCTTCGAAATGATATACAATCCTCCTTCAGCACTCAAACGAATGATTTGAAGAATATGCTGGCTAGTTTCTTACGAACCACTCAACCCTCTACTTCGGGCTCTCTACCTTCAAACACCGTCACCAACCCGAGAGCGAATGTGAGTGCTATTACTACCCGTAGTGGAGCAACTTTAGTAGGACCATCTATCCCACCCCCAGTTACACCATCTACACCTCCTCCACCACCATTTATCCCTACTACTCCTACGCCTAGTATTAGTTCACCATTACCGTCTCCGTCTCGTCATGAAGAAATACACAAGTCGAATCCTCCACCAACCCCACCTTCCACCCTTAACCCTTTAACATCTCAACCTTCACCTTCTACACCTCCACCACCCAAACCAAGCATTCCTTACCTTTCTCGACTCAACAAGGCTAGAATTTTGACTAAGAATGACGTTCAAATCTCTAACTTATTGGACAAGATTGCTGGCATGACCGTCACCATTACCCTTGTTGAAGCTCTTGCCCAAATGCCACAATTTTTCAAGATGTTTAAGGAATTGCTTAATAAGAAGGAGAAGATAGCCGAGTTTGTTAATACTCGATTGAATGAAAATTGTTCTGCCGTCCTTCTTAATGAACTTCCGGAAAAACTTGGAGATCCCGGTCGTTTTGTGCTACCTTGTACTTTTAACCAAACCGACGAATTTACTGCCTTAGCCGATCTCGGGGCAAGTATAAATTTGATGCCTTTTAGTGTTTGGAAAAAGTTATCATTTCCCGACCTTACACCAACGAAGATGATTCTTGAGCTTGCAAACCGCACACTCGCTTACCCTCTTGGTATTGCCGAAGATGTGTTCATTAAAGTTGGCACATTCACTTTTCCGGTCGACTTCGTCGTTGTTGATTATGAAATGGACCCTCGTATTCCGTTAATACTTGGACGCCTATTTTTGAGAACCGGTAAAGCTTTAGTAGATGTGGATAAAGGTGAACTCATCATAAGAGTCGGGGATGATGCACAAGTTTTTGAAATGGGGAAGCTTACAAGCAAACATAATGGAAGAGAATCGGCGAATATGATTAATGTGCTTGATGATTTTGTCGTCTACAACAATCCTCTATTCGATTCATGCAATGATAATCCACTGTTTCAAGATGATGTGGATGATTCTCTCTCCAATTTGGAACCTCCACCCACATATGATTCTCCACCGATCTTTGATGCTTATGATGATGATTATAGTTCTGATGGAGATGATTATGATGATTTTACTTCTGAGTATCCAGGCATGACCACTTATGATGATTTTGTTGAGGCTGATACTCTCTCGGGTGATTCTTCACATAATGAAGATCCTCCGCCAACAACACTTGATCCTACTTTGGATGACTACTCATTTGAGGAAGACTTTTCTACTTTTCTCAATGCATACTTCACTCATGAGAGTGATGCACTTCCTTTGGACTTTGATGATTATGGTCTTTATCCTTCTTTGGATTTGAAGAAAATTCTTTCAAAGGAGACGACACCGGACGGCACCAACATCCGCATCACGTATGTTTTGACACCTCTTTGTCCACCTTCTGATGACGAGGTTGTGCATTTTCTTAGCGGATCCTCTTCAAATTCTGCTGAGCATGAGTGCTATTTTCCCCTAAAGGAAAAGGTGTTCGACCCCGGTATCGAAATTCTTCAGCCATCTCAGTATCCATCTGATGAAATAAAAGGAAAGATTTTTGGAAACCAAGGAGATATGCTTGCACCTCTTCACCCTTGCTCCCACCGTGCTCCATATTTGCTTAAGGGAACCTTGCCCACTCTTCTTTGGCTTGCCTTGTTCGCCTTAAGCCTGTGTTATTTGATGGATGAAAACCATGACTTTGATCCCAGTGGATGTTTTTCAAGCTTCTTCCTATGATAATCAAGGTCGAGTCAGGCTCACGACTCGGTGAACAAAAATCAAGCACTTCTTGGGAGGCAACCCAAGTATCTATCTTTTATCTGTTTCTATCCTAAGTGTAGGGGAGACCCGTTGGTGTTTGCTATTTCCTCTCTTCTCATATTCAGGGATTCGAGCGTTCAATGATCCACTCTTGATGATTTTTGACGACCTGTGATTCCGTGTTTCCGTCTTCCCGATTCTATCCTAAACTCTTTTGATTCTCTATTTTATATTCTTCAATAGTAAAATAGGAATCACTTTAGTTGTCTCTTCCTTAGCAAGATTTAAACAAAGTGCACAATGTCCTAAGTGTAGGGGAGTTTACTTCCACATGCTTAAACATTGAGGACAATGTTTAAATCAAGTGTAGGGGGACTTCTATCAAAGTTAAGTGGCCTTTTCCTTGTATTTTCCTCATTTTAACCAGAAAATCAATTTTTCGACATTTTTCAAAATTTTTGATCTATTTTGGCCTAGTAGTATAGTTGTATTTTCCTTTATTTTAGTTATTTTAATTCGTTGCTAGAATAAAATTTTAATAAAGTGGTTTTAATTTTTAAACGTTGTGAATCTTTTGACTCAACCCGAGTATACTTATATAAGTTTACTCTAGCTAGTATCCTTAACGTGTTTATGTCAAGTTTTTCTAGGCTTTTATTTAGGGAACTTTAAAACGCGAAAGTCTTAACTCTCACAGGTTAAGAACAAGAACTTTTCGCAAGTTCCTATAATTGATCCTAAAGAGTCGTTTATCAAGGGAACTTTAAAATGCGATTTCTAAACTTGAAAAAGTGTAAGAGTTTGCAAGATCCTATAGACGACTCGAAAACCCAAAGCTTTGATTTAATTGGCTAAGCATCCACGAGTCTCATTCCTTGAGATTTTAAATTGTGGAGAACGAGAGATGATAGAGTCAATTATAAGTTTGGTATTCTTTCGTGAATTTATGTGAGTTGATTATAAGCCTATTCTCCCATTGCTTGCTAATAAATTTATCTGCAATAAGTAAGGTTGTACGATTTGAAAAGTTACTTAGCTTCTAGCCGAAGATCGTTTAAAAGTTGCTCGGTATTGATTAGAGTTCATAGCCAAGGCATAACTTATTGAAGCAGGACGCGAAGATTGGCGAGTCCGAAAAGGCCCTGACAAGGCATGAGGGATACATTTTGTTGCTAAAGATCCAAAAGTGATGTGAAGAATCATTTATCAAAAATCAATATAAAGGAGCGAGACACACGAAGAAAAGCAAATACTCCCTTAAAGATCATGGAGAAATCTATCTGAAAAGACCCTAGCAAGGTATGAGGATAAATATATCCAAGTCCTAAAAGGAGGCGGATCGTTGTATATCAAAATACCAAATAAAGATTAGAGAAAAATGAAGAAGTCGTGGTCCAAGTATGAAGAATCTCTCAAAACTTCAAGTGAAGAAATTCCTATTACGAAGAGAAGACCATTATTTCATAAACGTCTCTCAAGATTTGAAGTATGAATTCACTGCCAAATATCGGTCCGGGAAAGATCTCAAATCGTGAAGCGAGTTATGCCAAGATATGAACTTTATGAGGTCCCGAGAAGCAGTTTTAAAAGATTTTGTCCTTTAGCTAACTATTGATTAAATCGTCCCACTTTATTTTCAGCCTTAATAACTATCGAAATAAGTCAACAATGCATCCTTGTGATCATTCAAGACAATCATAAAATATAAGAGGTACACCTAGGAATAAGGGAGTCTAAGTAATTAATTGGCCCACATGAGTTCATGTTAGTTTGTTGACTTATAATAAAAATGATCTCGCTATTAAGCTGGGTATGGAGAACGTGAAACTTGAGGATGATAATCATTCATGACATTCCAAAACCCTAAGGTAAGTTTTTGATTTCTTTACTTGTTTTGTTATTTTCTATCTCTTTAGTAAAGGAAAATGTGGATTAATTGTGATGAAAAGTGTAATCTTGCTTTGTAACTAATACATTACATGAGCACATTGCAATGATCAAGGGTAGGGGATTTTATAGGTGTGTAAACACCCATCCTTTTACCACTTAACTACAAAAATAACCAAGCGAAAACGTGTATTTTATGTCGTAAATGTCAGAATTATGCGTGGTTTGTGTTTTTGTTGTGATTTAGGACGAAAATGTAAAAAGGGAAGAAAACACGGGCTTTCACGGGCTTTTATCAAAGAAAAAGACAAAAGACGAAGTCAAGAAATCAAGAGTGCAAAAAGAACGGAAGTCCAAGGCCTATTCTAAAGATTTATCGAAGAAAAAGTCCAAAGACGGAAGTTTAATAAAGCCGAAGAACTCAAGTCTAATTTATGAAGAAATCACAAGACGAGTTTAAAGTAATCCCGAGATAAAAGTCGAAAAAGTCGAAGAATTAAGAAGACTGAGGACTAAATGAGAAATAAAGAAAGAAGGAAGAGAGGAGGAAGCTTCCAACCTCTCCTCCTCCTATAAATAGGATCATTAGTCATAATTTCTTATTTGTTAGCTATTTTTGACAAAATTAGTCTCTCCATTTTTAATTACTTGCACTTTTATTTCATTGCCATTTAATTACCTTGTCTTGCACTTTAATTATCAAGTAAGTTTACTTTTTATGTTTATTGAATCTTTACTTTTATTGTTAATCTCCTATCTACCTTTCTTGTTTTGATCTAATCTTCATGTTTATGTTTATGTTTAGGTTCTTGAGTTTCTATTGATTTGATCAAGTGGGTTTTGATTAGTTTGGTTATTATTGTTAGTTTTATTGATTAGGATTGCTAGTTTATCATGGTTAGATGTTTATTGATTAGTTTTTCTTAATCTTTTGGTTGATTTTGGTTAGATTTGATTTAAATTCGTCCCTTTGTAGTCCCGTGTTCTTCGCGAATTTGTTTTCCCAGGTTATTCCGGATAAAGCTTTTATTCCGAATAAGCATTTTTTTCCACACGAGTGTTTTTATTCCGAATCAACAGTTTATTCCGGATGAAGAAATATTCCGGATGAAACAATTATTCCGGATAAGCTAATATTCTGGATGAAGGAACAATTATTCCGCATGAACAAGATTATTCCGGATGAACCATTATTCCGAGTGAAGCCCTTATTCCGCATGAGCACTTATTCCGAATCACCCTCTTTTTCCGGATGAACAAGTATTCCGAGTGAAGCATGTTTTCCAAATGAGCAAATTATTCCGCATAAACTATTTATTCCGAGTGAGTTGTTTTTATTCTGAATAAGTGATCTTTTCATTTTTATTCCGAACGAGCCGTCATTCTGAATCAACAGTTTATTCCGGATGAGCAATCATTCCGGATGAACATCCCGAACCAAGGTATATTCCGGATGAGCTATTTTTTAATTTATTTTAAAGTTTAAATTTTTATGTTTTAAGTTTTATTTTTCCCGCCTTTTTACTTAGTCGTACTTTTAAGTTTACTTGCCTTAGTTTAAGTTTTAAGTTTGCTTAGTTTAAGTTTTAGTGTGCCTTTTAATTTCTCGTCACATTTTTATTTCCCGTCATCTATTTTCAATTAGGTTAAGCTTTATTTACTTTGCCTTTACTTTGAAGTTTGTGCATTTTTTTTTCAACAACGACAGACCTTTGTTTCACCAAAAGACGACTGAGTCGCACATTCTTCCCTTTCTCAATTCGAAAAGATCGGACGATAATAATTGCTTAAAAGGACTAAAAATCCCTTGTATTAGTACGTATGATTTTGGATCAAACAAGGGCGTATGAATCAAGAACACAAACACATAAACCAAACAATCATCCCATGGCTCTTGATACCATTTGTAGGATATTGTAAATCTAGCTTATGTTTTAGAGAGAGAAAGAGATAGAAATATGGTAAGAACACACACACACTTTCAGAGAGAAAGTATGAAAACACACTTTTACTATGTGTAAAGTTATGTGAACCAACACCTTCTCCATATTAGGAGAGGGTTTATATACCAAGCCCATAAGATGGGCTTGGGCTTACAATTGGGCCGGCCATACAAGCATGGACCAGGCTTTTCCTTGTTTGATATATATAAAGATATATAGACCACGAGCTACTACTTAATATATTGTCGGAGTGACCGAATCTTCCTAAATACGTAAAAACGTATTTCCAACATTCTACTTCTCATCTCTTTTCTTCAAACTCTTTGAGTTTATGGCACGTTCTGAAGTGGCGTTGATTTGTTTATCCAATGAAAACGAAGACGCCATTTCGATCCCGGTATTTTGCATCATCAAAGGACTTAGTCCTTAGTACCGGTTGCTTTTTTGTGACACCCTAGAATCGAGGTCATTAACGATACCCTAAATTACGCTAATTTTTGAAATTTTTTATTAAATTATAATTTCTATAATTTATAAGTATTTTGGTTAAAGCCGATGTTCGAGGTTATAATTTTTACGGTTGACGTTTTGAGAAGGACGATGACGATTACGATCCCGAGGGATGCCCAATTTCATATAATTTTTGACGATTTATCGATAATGTAATTTTTCGAGAATTTTATTTACGGTTCGTGTTAAGTTGAGTCGGGTGAGTTTTATAGCCTTCCGAGTACATTTAAAGTATCCCAAAAATATTTTGGAGCGTTCGGGAAGATTTCCGACTCCCGTAAAAATTTTCAAAATTGACAAATGAGTCGAACCCGCAAAGTTTTGAGGACGTTTTTCATTTAAGGACAAAAGAAGCCAAAAATTGCACAAAGGTCCCTCCTAACCCATCAAAAGGGCCAAAATGGACATAAACACAAACACATACAAAATATTTCACAAAAATCAAACACTCATTCTCTCCTCTCTCTCTAAAGCCGACGGACACCCCCAACACCATCAAAAATTCACCAAAAATCTTCTTCCACTTGATTTTTCAAAAATCTAAGGTTAGACCACACTTAGTTTGGTCATTCCCCACCTATTCATGTGCTCAAATCCAACATGCATTGATAAAAATTTTTCAAGATTTTTCCATATGATCCAAATTCGTTTTTGAGGCTAAATGAGCTAATGCATGTTGATATTAAGTGTTACCAAGTCTTCAATAGTAGAGGGACCATTCTTGCCAATCTTCAAAACTTCAAGGTCATATTTGGAAATTCTAGATTTGGGTCCGGTTCATTGTGCGACTTCGTTTCCCGTGTTCGTTTTTGAATGATTCTTGTGATCTTTTTGTCTTTTCCTCAATATCCGTACCTAAAATACACAAGTAACAAACACGAGCATATATCTGGCAGTTTAATTGATATTTTATGCAATTTTAAGCCTGATTTGGACGATGAGACTATGTATAAAAGCAGTCTCATCACTCCCCCATACTAAACCATTGTCGTGCCCTCACGCAATGCTAGAATAAAGTATCGTAGCATCTTCCAAAATTCATTTTTATTGACTTTATTGGAATGATAAACTAGCTACACTACTCCTATTACTACTACTTGCGTTTTAGACATAATGTATGATTTTATCACAAAATGGGACGTTTAGGTTCATAGAATAAGAACACGTGAATGCTTCGTTAGAAATAATTTCATCGTCCTTGATTTTCACCCTAATTCCATGCCAAGCGTGCAATGAGATCATTGTCATTATAAGTTAGTAATGCTAACACTACTCATATGCCCTAATCACGTACTTATCCTCCCATTATTCCTAAGTTGTATCTCTTATATTTTATTTTGTCTTGAATGTTTCACGAGGATACATTGTTTGACTTATGCGATAATAGAGATTTAGGTCTAAAAATAGAGTCCTAACGGTGTAACTAAGACCATCAAATCAATAACCCCTCCTAATAGGCAACGATGTCAAAAAATTAAGTTGACAAGAAGAATCGATAAACACGGTTTTATAACGGTTTTGAACATGAGACTTATTACCAAGACTTTTATACGCCCCCTAACGGAAGGGCCTTATTATCTTTGGTTTACCTCCATCTTTTATTCAACTTCCCATGAAGCTTTTATTATGACTTTGGTCTTGCCTTGCCTTTTATTATCCGCCTCATCGGTGGTTTTATTAGCCAAAGACGTATATCCTCACGCTAAAGCGAATTTTGGATCTTTAAAGCTTCGAAGATTAAGGCTTGATTCACTTTCAAGTTTGCATAGATTTTTCGGCCTTGTGGGGCTTCAGATTGTTTGCTAGATTTAGGTGAGCACTTGAAATCTTATTATTGGGTGAAGCTTTTGATTATTGGGGTGCCAATACTTCAAAACCGTGACGCTGGCGATACCTTAATGTCTTCCCAATTTAATTACACGGAAGCTACTAGAGAAGACTAGAAACCCAACAATCCTAACTAAACCGCTAAGTCAATATTTATTAAGCAAAAAATATATTTACATGCGAAGGGAGAATAAGCAAATAACGAGAACACATGAGTTTTTGAAAGAATACGAGTACTCTACGTTTAGCATAGTAACTTATAATTAACTCTATCATTTCTCGTCCTCATTTAAGAGACTTAGCCTAATGTGTAGTTAAGGAATCAAAGCTAAGTGCTCAACACGCACGGTCGAGTCAAAAATTACTCTTATTCTCGCCATCGGAAAATCTACATTCGTGTCTTCAAACACTTATAAAACATGAGAAAATTTTTAAAATTTAGCTATTTTTAGCCTTATTTTGCAACAAAACGATAAACAAAAAGATAAATTTTGGAAAGCGTGAAGGTTTGGCAAGGCAAGTATCTATTCACCCCCTATACAAAAGTTAAACATTGTCCTCAATGTTTCGAGTCTAGGGGTGCAACCACCCCCCATACTAGAGACGTAGTCGAATGCCTAATCCAGCATGGAAAGGGTGTAACTGATAAGTAATAGACGTTTATGAAGTGTGCTAAAAACCTAAGGTTAGAACATTCAAGGATATATCATTTGGATATTGAGAAATGTCTTCAAAGCAAACGATCGAGTGCTCCCATAAAACGAACACGAGAGGCTCCAATCGTGAAGATCATGATCTAAAAACCACAATGCACAAACAACCACGGAACAAAGGTTGGAAGGGCACAAATCCCCTCACATTAAACTAATTAGAAAGCAATAATATGTACATGGATAAGCATGGGTTTCCCCCACGAGGCACCTTGTTTTTGATAACCGAGTCAAAAGCTCGACTCGAATCCCCATAAATGTGATCATTTAGGGATTATCTTGGTATGGTCAATTTTTGGTGGGGCTTACATGATAAACAAGGCCCAAAAACAACCGGTATTAAGGACTAAGTCCTTTGATGGTGCAAAATACCGGGATCGAAGATGGCGTTCTTGTTTTCATTGGAAAAACAAATCAACGCCACTTCATCGTGTGCCAACACAAACCCAAAGGGTTTAAAGAAAATAGATGAGAAGAAATAGAAGGGTGGGACAGTGGGTAAGTCATAAAAACATTGAGCTACTCGAGGTAGACTCGCACCAATCAAATAGAAAGATTTTCCATTTATTGCATCGGTGGAAGACCGAGATTTCCCTTTATAAGCAATTCCAGGATCAAATATCTCGTCCTCGGTGGAGAAAGGGGAGGGAACATAAGGGGCTTCCCCCACACTAAGTCCACACAAAGCATCGTCAAAAGGAGAAGACGAGCTTGTAGTACTCAATACACGTGATGATGACGGAGTTAGAGTTGTAGAAAAATCTTTTAAATCCAATTCAAAATCTTTTCCTTTTTCATCTTTTAAACTCTCCTTATGAAAACCCGATTTGATTATGTCAAAAATATTTGGTGTTTCTAAAGCAATGTTAGTCACACTAAAAATTCTCACATTTGAAAACCGTTTTGGTAAAGGTGGTGGTAAGTTTTCAAAACGTTTGTCAACAAAGAAAACTTCCCCATCGGGATCAACATATTCATCATCCGAAGAATCATTCACAATTGGAATCGTAGGCTTGACACTCTTAACCTCCACCGGCGGAGGGGACGGAACTTCATTTTTCTCAACAACTTCTAAAACTCCTTTTGAAATCTTTTTGCAAATGTTTTTGATGGGATTGACATTGTACAAAGACGTGATAGAGTACACATGAGAAAGTGTGGATTTTTGAGTTGCATTAATGACGAGTTCTTCCTCATTGAAACGAAGAGTGATTTTCCTTGCATGCACATCGATAAGTGCTCTCGAGGTATCCAAAAATGATCGACCTAAAATTAGAGGAACTTTAGGATCGATAGGAATGTCAACAACAATAAAGTCTACGGGATAGTAGAACTTTCCAACTTTCACAAAGACGTCCTCGGCTACTCCACAAGCTAGAATCGTAGAATGATCGGCCATCTCGATTGACATTCTTGAAGGAGTGAGATTGGGAAGATTGAGCGATTTAAAAATCTCAAGAGGCATCAAATTAATACTAGCACCAAGATCGGCCAAGGCGTAGCATTCTTCCATGTCTTGTATAGTACATGGGATTAAAAACTTGCCGGGATCACCGACTTTTTGAGGTATGCGGCTAAGAAAAACCGATGAACAACTAGACGATTTTTGCAATTTCTCTTTGTTATTCAACATACTTTTGAAGTTCGCGGCAAATCGAGGCATCATGACTAAGGCGTCGGCAAAACTTATATTGAAATGCAAGTCACGAAACATTTTCATAAAAAGTTCAAATTGATAATTATTTCGTTCTTGTGCCTTTTCCTTGTCTCATCTTGAAGGGTAAGGTAAGGGTGGTGTGGGTTGGGGCATAGGCATAGGCATCGGCCTTGGAATCTCGGGTTCCATGATTGGTATGGGTTCAACCGTAGGTGTGGTTTGAGCGGTACTTCGTGGGCTTGGAATTTGCTCCTTTTCTACCACCACCTCGGGTTCTTTCTCTTTTTTCTTCTCCATAGAAGTACTTGGACGAGAAATGGGTTCTTTGAAAGTTTTACCACTACGAGTAGTAATAACCTTCAATTCTCCTTTCGGGTTCACGATGGTATCACTAGGAAGACCACCCGAAGAAGAGGGTTTACACATGATAGCTTCAAACATTTTCCCCATACGGTCTTCAAACTTAGATTGCCTAGCATCCGCTTTTAACAATTCTTGCTTAATCTCATGTTGATCTTGCTCCATTTTTTGTTGATTTTGTTGGAGTCGTTGAACATTTCCTTCCATTTTATTAGCATGAGTTTTATGTTCATTAGCAAGTTCGTTTTTAAGCTCGTTTTTCAACTCGGATCTTAAGCTAACGATTTTACGTTGCATATTGTCAAACTTATCATCATTTGCTTTAGCATAATTCAAAAACTCTCCTTGAAGATTTTTGGTGTGATCATTTTGAAAACCTTGAGTCGTAGTTTGAAAATCACGGTTTTGGTTTTGGTTTTGAAATTTGCCCATTTCCACTTTGATAATTACCCTTGTTGTAATTACGTTGATTTCCTTGATAATTACCACCTTGATTGTTGTTCCGATAGTTATTAGCATTTTGATTTCGTGGAGCTTGATTTTGGCGGGAACCTTGACCGTTTTGGTTATAAGTTCCCGTGGCTACATAAGCATTCTAAGTGTTACCATCCACGGTAATGCACTCGGAAAAATCATGAGCTCCACCACACGAAATACAACTCTAAGCAACCGCTTTAACCGAAGCGGAATTGAAGCTTCTTGAGCTTTCCAATGAGACATAAGAGTCGAAAACCTATCGAAAAACCGATTCTCCTCATTTGCTTCATCTTGCAAGGCATTAATTCTACGAGACGATGACGAAACCAAATTGGCAACACTCGGTGTGTTACGAGGGCTATAAACCTTAGACCTATTTTCAATGATTTTCAAAGCCTCTTCGGTTGTTTTGCACAAAAAATTACCACCCGCGGCGGCATTTAAGTAATCTCGTTCATGATCATTAAGCCCATTATAAAAAGTGTCAATTTGATGCAATTCGGAAAAATCATGGTGTGGACATTCATGTAACATTTCTTTAAACCTTTCCCAAGCCATTGAAAAACTTTCATTAGATCTTTGTGTAAATCGTGAAATCTCGTTTTTCAAATGTGTTGTTTTAGATGGTGGAAAAAATTGATTCACATATTTAGACACGAGATCGGCCCATGTCAAAATCGAATTTGGCGGTTCTTTCTCAAGCCATATCTTGGCGGGTCCATCTAACGAGTAGGGAAACAACATCATCTTTATGGCATCGTGTGGTACATCCTTAAACTTGCTTGTCGCGGTGAGACGATTAAATTGCCTAATGTGATAATGTGGGTTGTCTTTTTTGTGTCCGTGAAACTTGTTTGCTTGAAGCATAGACATTAAACCCGTCTTGATCTCGAAGTTCTCCGCAAGGATGGCGGGAATCACAATGGCCTCCCCAAAACCCTCGGTGGGTGCTTGAAGCAAATCCATCATAGTACGATTAGCCATGATAGCTTCTTGTTCTACAATAGGTTCCTCACTTGGAGTCTCTTCACTAGAAAAGTTAGGAGTAGGTGTTGCCTCCTTTCGGTTTCTACGTTTACGTTCACGTTTTGCTTGATTGCGAGTAAGCATAAACGTCACGTACAACGAGGGGATGAGCAAAGAAGATTCTTTTTGGTGTTTTGTATTTTTTTATTTTTTTGTGGTTTTTGATTGTATTAACCTTTTTGGATCTTGGTGAAATGTATTAGGTAGACAAAAATCTACAAATCTCCTCCTTAATCAAATCTCTTGATTAAAGAAGCCTCAAAGAATGAAAACGATCACGTGAAGTGAACGCCTTCGATGACTTTAGAACGATGGTGGAACACAAAATCGTTCAAGAGGGTTTAATCAATGAAACCAAGAAAGTATATATGATATGTAATAATACTTTGGGCGGCAAAACCCTCGATTAGCTCTCAAAAACAAATACGCACAAGCAAGCGGAGGAAACGAGGCGGCGCGAAGCACTTAAGAGCCTTTTTCCTTTAGGTCGTGAAATACAACCGCCTTATTCCCACCTTATAGTTTGTATTTTTCAGAATCAAGCTTCGCGAAAGTATTTATCTATTTTTGCCTTTTTCTTTGGTTTGAGATTCGAATACAATGATTGGGTAATGACCTCCCAAGTCAAGGTTGTGATTTCTCACGTATTTGGAGTACTTGTGAATTTATTGTTCTACGTATACAATATATTAATAGTATTCACACAAAAATCGAAAAAACGATAATACGTATTAGTAGAGTGCTACTAATACAAATACTAATTATGGTTAGTATAAAAACAACAATTGTTCAATCAAAACACAACACGCCTCCCCGGCAGCGGCGCCAAAAATGATTGTAGAGTTTTTGTACCCTTTAGGAAAAGAGCAACAAAATAGTGGTAAGTGTTAAGTGTCGGTTTAGGAAAACCGAGCACTAATGACCCTTAAGAAAGTTCAAGTTCGTTTCCCAAGGAGGCAAGTGCGTTGTGTTAAGAATTGATTAATGTTTGTGATTATATTGAGAAGAAAAGAAAATAGAAATAAGAAAGAAATGACGGTTACGAAGACGGATCGAGCTAAGACGAAAAGGCGTTCACGTAAAACCGTAAAAACTACAAAATTAAAATTTTAAAACCTAAAAATTAATTAAAAGCTAAAATTAGTCTGAAATAATATAAATAAGAATAAAAATCCAATAAAAATATTTTAAAACCTTTTATTAATTAAATATTCAATTTTAAATGCTAATTAAAGCCCTAAAATTAAATATAATTAATCAAAATGTCCAAAATATTATTTTATTGAACAAATAACTTACTTATATTAGCTAAAGACTAAAAAGTATTTTTCCTAATTTTTGAAAACTATTTTTCTATTTTTAAATCACTAAAAACTATTTTTAAACTAAAATAATTATAAAAAATAATTAAATAATGCTAAAAATAATTTACCAATTTTAAAAATCCTAATTTACTCTAATGAACAGTAGAAAATTGAAAAAGTTTGAAAAATATAAATTTTTTCACTAAAAGACAAAAATAGCTTAAATTAAAACCCTAATTAAACTAAAATAATTCTAAAAAATAATTTAAAAGTGAACAGTGAAAACTTTTTTAACTAAAAATCTTAAAATGTTTTTCTAAGTCTAGGAAAAATGTTAAAACTGGAAAATAAGTATTTTTGGCACTAAATGCCAAAAACAGAAACTTAAAAAGTATTAAAATAGCTATTTAATCTAAAAATTACTAAATGAACAGTAATAAAAAGTTTACTTAAATAGAAAAATCACAAATAAAATTAGAAAAATATCAAAACAAGTTTCAAGTCCTAACTCCAATTTTACAAATGTTGATCAAACAATGAGAGAAATTAAATGTATTTGTTGTTGTGTGTTAAAGCCGAGAAATAATGTTGAAATCCCCTAAATTATGTTCTCGATAAACCAAAAAAATCCAAGTCAAAATTACACACGTTTTTGAAAAATGTTGGATCGCAACACTTGATCACAGTGGGGATCGTACTCAGATCATAGTCACTAGATCGTACTCGGATCGCAGTCACTAGATCGTACTCAGATCGCGACGCTGGATCGCACTCCTTGATCGTGACGCTGGATTGCACTCCTTGATCGTGACGCTGGATCACACTCCTTGATCGTGACACTGGATAGCACTCCTTGATCGTGACGCTGGATCGTAGTCAGTGATCGCAACGAGTGATCGTAGCCAGTGATCGCAACGAGTGATCGTGGCCTGTGATCGCAACGGTTGATCGCACTCCTTGATCGTAGTCTAGATAGTAGTAATAGACCGAAGTTACTAGATCGTAACGTGGATCGTAACAAGCGATCGTAATATGTGATCGTGATATTGGATCGCAAGTAGAAACCCTAGGTTTATGCGATCACAATACACAGATCGTACTATGGAATCAAACTTACCACTTTTCTCGGATAGTACTAAACACAACAAATTCGAGATTTTTAGCCTAAGAATGAATCAAACACCTAAAAATTTTGTGTTTTTAAGCAAAGTAACAATACCAAATCACTAGAATAAGTAAGTAGATGAAGTATATCAAGATTAAACCATAAAAACACAAAAAAAATTTGGTACGTGATAGGTGTGTAAACACCCATCCTTTTACCACTTAACTACAAAAATAACCAAGCCAAAACGTGTATTTTATGTCGTAAATGTCGGAATTATGCGTGGTTTGTGTTTTTGTTGTGATTTAGGACGAAAATGTAAAAAGGGATGAAAACACGGGCTTTCACGGGCTTTTATCGAAGAAAAAGACAAAAGACGATGTCAAGAAATCAAGAGTGCCAAAAGAACGGAAGTCCAAGGCATATTCTAAAGATTTATCGATGAAAAAGTCCAAAGACGGAAGTTTAATAAAGCCGAAGAACTCAAGTCTAATTTATGAAGAATTCACAAGACGAGTTTAAAGTAATCCCGAGATAAAAGTCGAAAAAGTCGAAGAATTAAGAAGACTGAGGACTAAACGAGAAATAAAGAAAGAAGGAAGAGAGGAGAAAGCTTCCAACCTCTCCTCCTCCTATAAATAGGACCATTAGTCATAATTTCTTTTTTGTTAGCTAATTTTGACAAAATTAGTCTCTCCATTTTTAATTATTTTCACTTTTATTTCATTGCCATTTAATTACCTTGTCTTGCACTTTAATTATCAAGTAAGTTTACTTTTTATGTTTATTGAATCTTTACTTTTATTGTTAATCTCCTATCTACCTTTCTTGTTTTGGTCTAATCTTCATGTTTATGTTTATGTTTAAGTTCTTGAGTTTCTATTGATCTGATCAAGTGGGTTTTGATTAGTTTGATTATTATTGTTAGTTTTATTGATTAGGATTGCTAGTTTATCATGGTTAGATGTTTATTGATTAGTTTTGCTTAATCTTTTGGTTGATTTTGGTTAGATTTGATTTAAATTCGTCCCTTTGTAGTCCCGTGTTCTTCGCGAATTTGTTTTCCCAGGTTCTTCCGGATCAAGCTTTTATTCCGAATAAGCATTTTTTTCACACGAGTGTTTTTATTCCGAATCAACAGTTCATTCTGGATGAAGAAATATTCCGGATGAAACAATTATTCCAGATAAGCTAATATTCCGAATGAAGGAACAATTATTCCGCATGAACAAGATTATTCCGGATGAACCATTATTCCGAGTGAAGCCCTTATCCGCATGAGCACTTATTCCGGATCACCCTCTTTTTCCCGATGAACAAATATTCCGAGTGAAGCATGTTTTCCGAATGAGCAAATTATTCCGCATAAACTATTTATTTCGAGTGAGCTGTTTTTATTCCGAATAAGTGATCTTTTCATTTTTATTCCGAACGAGCCGTCATTCCGAATCAACAGTTTATTCCGGATGAGCAATCATTCCGGATGAACATTCCGAACCAAGGTATATTCCGGATGAGCTATTTTTTAGATAATTTTAAAGTTTAAATTTTTAAGTTTTAAGTTTTATTTTTCCCGCATTTTTACTTAGTCGTACTTTTAAGTTTACTTGCCTTAGTTTAAGTTTTAAGTTTGCTTAGTTTAAGTTTTAGTGTGTCTTTTAATTTCTCGTCACGTTTTTATTTCCTGTCATTTATTTTCAGTTAGGTTAAGCTTTATTTACTTTGCCTTTACTTTAAAGTTTGTGCATTTTTTTTATTTTCAACAACGACAGACCTTTGTTTCACCAAAAGACGACTGAGTCGCACATTCTTCCCTTTCTCAATTCGAAAAGATCGGACGATAATAATTGCTTAAAGGGACTAAAAATCCCTTGTATTAAATGGCGCCGCTACCAGCTCTTTTCGTAAAGATTAACGGTTTTCTGTGAGAGACGCGTTGCTTTTTGGGATCCGTTCATTCGTGAGCGTTATTTTTCGGGTACAAAAATTTTCAAAAATCCATAAAAATTAAATATTGTTAAAAATCCATAAAAATTAAAAAAATTTAAAAATCAAAAAAGATTTTATTTTTATAGTGTATATATATATTGTCTATTGCTTTGGTATCTTTTTCTTTTACTTTCGCAAGTGTATGCGTACTAGATCTTTAACTTATCCAGAGCCTGAGACTCGTGAAGATTTAGCTATGGCAGGTGTGAACAACAACAATAATCCACCGCACCTCAACAATAACAACAACAATGTTCTTCCACATCCCTTATCTTCGGACAATGGAGGAGCTTTGTCAACCCACAATGTTTGGACGAGGAGGACCGATTGCGCCGATGCAAATCATGGCTCCGGAGTTTTTGTTGAAGCATTACATGATCCAACAAGTGAAAACTAATCCATTTCACGGAATACCGGATGATGATGCCAACAAGCACCTCGACAAATTCATTACTATTACTCAAAGCATTAAGTTGCCCGGTGTTACTATGGATGTCCTTCGCCTACAGCTCTTTCCACATACTTTATCCCACCACGCCGAAAAATGGTTTGATCGTCTCCAGAAGAATTCTTCATACTTGGGATGACATGACTCAACGCTTTTTGTCGCGCTACTTTCCACCATCCATGGTCATGAGCCTTCGAAATCAAATCAGTGGTTTCATGCAAGTACCCGATGAATCTCTCTTTGATGCTTGGGAAAGATATAATTTTTTGATCGATCGATGTCCAAACCACAACATGCTCCTCGTTACGCTGATTGATACTTTCTACAATGGTTTGACTTTTCGTGATCGTGATATGATTAATGCAGCCGCCGGTGGCACATTTATGAAAAGAGGACCCGAGGAGGGTAGAGAGCTTATTGAGAACATGACTACTCATCACAAAAATTGGGATTCCTCCGCTTCTTCAAGGAACAACCCGAGAGTCAATGTTTCTTCTACTTCAACAAACCGCGATATGACCGAATTCACCCGCATGATGGCCGAAATGAACAAAAATATCTTGCTCATCGCTACAAACCAACAACAACAAGTTAAAGCGGTAGCCATTTCTTGTGAGACATTCGGCGGTCCTCATTCATACACTGATTGTCCTTCCACTCAAGGCAATCCGGAAAACGTGTATGCGGCTTATGGTAACTATTCACCAGAAAATTACCAAGCTCGACCTCAAGGGGATCAAAATTTGCTAAGTTACCAGTCGAACAACTATCTTTCACCCGGTTTTCCTCTTCAAAACCACAAACCCAACAACAATTACAATAGAAGCACCAAATCCCACCTCGAGCTTCTAATCCTTATCACCCACCCGCTCAACACGCCCCACCCATTAATCAAGATGTTGAAGCTTTAATGAGAACCCAGGGAGAGCAAATCAAGAATCTACAAAGCAAAATTATCATTTTGAAAGGGGATATCCCTAAGCAAGGTAATGACATTAGATCCGAGCTTCGAAATGATATACAATCCTCCTTCAGCACTCAAACGAATGATTTGAAGAATATGCTGGCTAGTTTCTTACGAACCACTCAACCCTCTACTTCGGGCTCTCTACCTTCAAACACCGTCACCAACCCGAGAGCGAATGTGAGTGCTATTACTACCCGTAGTGGAGCAACTTTAGTAGGACCATCTATCCCACCCCCAGTTACACCATCTACACCTCCTCCACCACCATTTATCCCTACTACTCCTACGCCTAGTATTAGTTCACCATTACCGTCTCCGTCTCGTCATGAAGAAATACACAAGTCGAATCCTCCACCAACCCCACCTTCCACCCTTAACCCTTTAACATCTCAACCTTCACCTTCTACACCTCCACCACCCAAACCAAGCATTCCTTACCTTTCTCGACTCAACAAGGCTAGAATTTTGACTAAGAATGACGTTCAAATCTCTAACTTATTGGACAAGATTGCTGGCATGACCGTCACCATTACCCTTGTTGAAGCTCTTGCCCAAATGCCACAATTTTTCAAGATGTTTAAGGAATTGCTTAATAAGAAGGAGAAGATAGCCGAGTTTGTTAATACTCGATTGAATGAAAATTGTTCTGCCGTCCTTCTTAATGAACTTCCGGAAAAACTTGGAGATCCCGGTCGTTTTGTGCTACCTTGTACTTTTAACCAAACCGACGAATTTACTGCCTTAGCCGATCTCGGGGCAAGTATAAATTTGATGCCTTTCAGTGTTTGGAAAAAGTTATCATTTCCCGACCTTACACCAACGAAGATGATTCTTGAGCTTGCAAACCGCACACTCGCTTACCCTCTTGGTATTGCCGAAGATGTGTTCATTAAAGTTGGCACATTCACTTTTCCGGTCGACTTCGTCGTTGTTGATTATGAAATGGACCCTCGTATTCCGTTAATACTTGGACGCCTATTTTTGAGAACCGGTAAAGCTTTAGTAGATGTGGATAAAGGTGAACTCATCATAAGAGTCGGGGATGATGCACAAGTTTTTGAAATGGGGAAGCTTACAAGCAAACATAATGGAAGAGAATCGGCGAATATGATTAATGTGCTTGATGATTTTGTCGTCTACAACAATCCTCTATTCGATTCATGCAATGATAATCCACTGTTTCAAGATGATGTGGATGATTCTCTCTCCAATTTGGAACCTCCACCCACATATGATTCTCCACCGATCTTTGATGCTTATGATGATGATTATAGTTCTGATGGAGATGATTATGATGATTTTACTTCTGAGTATCCAGGCATGACCACTTATGATGATTTTGTTGAGGCTGATACTCTCTCGGGTGATTCTTCACATAATGAAGATCCTCCGCCAACAACACTTGATCCTACTTTGGATGACTACTCATTTGAGGAAGACTTTTCTACTTTTCTCAATGCATACTTCACTCATGAGAGTGATGCACTTCCTTTGGACTTTGATGATTATGGTCTTTATCCTTCTTTGGATTTGAAGAAAATTCTTTCAAAGGAGACGACACCGGACGGCACCAACATCCGCATCACGTATGTTTTGACACCTCTTTGTCCACCTTCTGATGACGAGGTTGTGCATTTTCTTAGCGGATCCTCTTCAAATTCTGCTGAGCATGAGTGCTATTTTCCCCTAAAGGAAAAGGTGTTCGACCCCGGTATCGAAATTCTTCAGCCATCTCAGTATCCATCTGATGAAATAAAAGGAAAGATTTTTGGAAACCAAGGAGATATGCTTGCACCTCTTCACCCTTGCTCCCACCGTGCTCCATATTTGCTTAAGGGAACCTTGCCCACTCTTCTTTGGCTTGCCTTGTTCGCCTTAAGCCTGTGTTATTTGATGGATGAAAACCATGACTTTGATCCCAGTGGATGTTTTTCAAGCTTCTTCCTATGATAATCAAGGTCGAGTCAGGCTCACGACTCGGTGAACAAAAATCAAGCGCTTCTTGGGAGGCAACCCAAGTATCTATCTTTTATCTGTTTCTATCCTAAGTGTAGGGGAGACCCGTTGGTGTTTGCTATTTCCTCTCTTCTCATATTCAGGGATTCGAGCGTTCAATGATCCACTCTTGATGATTTTTGACGACCTGTGATTCCGTGTTTCCGTCTTCCCGATTCTATCCTAAACTCTTTTGATTCTCTATTTTATATTCTTCAATAGTAAAATAGGAATCACTTTAGTTGTCTCTTCCTTAGCAAGATTTAAACAAAGTGCACAATGTCCTAAGTGTAGGGGAGTTTACTTCCACATGCTTAAACATTGAGGACAATGTTTAAATCAAGTGTAGGGGGACTTCTATCAAAGTTAAGTGGCCTTTTCCTTGTATTTTCCTCATTTTAACCAGAAAATCAATTTTTCGACATTTTTCAAAATTTTTGATCTATTTTGGCCTAGTAGTATAGTTGTATTTTCCTTTATTTTAGTTATTTTAATTCGTTGCTAGAATAAAATTTTAATAAAGTGGTTTTAATTTTTAAACGTTGTGAATCTTTTGACTCAACCCGAGTATACTTATATAAGTTTACTCTAGCTAGTATCCTTAACGTGTTTATGTCAAGTTTTTCTAGGCTTTTATTTAGGGAACTTTAAAACGCGAAAGTCTTAACTCTCACAGGTTAAGAACAAGAACTTTTCGCAAGTTCCTATAATTGATCCTAAAGAGTCGTTTATCAAGGGAACTTTAAAATGCGATTTCTAAACTTGAAAAAGTGTAAGAGTTTGCAAGATCCTATAGACGACTCGAAAACCCAAAGCTTTGATTTAATTGGCTAAGCATCCACGAGTCTCATTCCTTGAGATTTTAAATTGTGGAGAACGAGAGATGATAGAGTCAATTATAAGTTTGGTATTCTTTCGTGAATTTATGTGAGTTGATTATAAGCCTATTCTCCCATTGCTTGCTAATAAATTTATCTGCAATAAGTAAGGTTGTACGATTTGAAAAGTTACTTAGCTTCTAGCCGAAGATCGTTTAAAAGTTGCTCGGTATTGATTAGAGTTCATAGCCAAGGCATAACTTATTGAAGCAGGACGCGAAGATTGGCGAGTCCGAAAAGGCCCTGACAAGGCATGAGGGATACATTTTGTTGCTAAAGATCCAAAAGTGATGTGAAGAATCATTTATCAAAAATCAATATAAAGGAGCGAGACACACGAAGAAAAGCAAATACTCCCTTAAAGATCATGGAGAAATCTATCTGAAAAGACCCTAGCAAGGTATGAGGATAAATATATCCAAGTCCTAAAAGGAGGCGGATCGTTGTATATCAAAATACCAAATAAAGATTAGAGAAAAATGAAGAAGTCGTGGTCCAAGTATGAAGAATCTCTCAAGACTTCAAGTGAAGAAATTCCTATTACGAAGAGAAGACCATTATTTCATAAACGTCTCTCAAGATTTGAAGTATGAATTCACTGCCAAATATCAGTCCGGGAAAGATCTCAAATCGTGAAGCGAGTTATGCCAAGATATGAACTTTATGAGGTCCCGAGAAGCAGTTTTAAAAGATTTTGTCCTTTAGCTAACTATTGATTAAATCGTCCCACTTTATTTTCAGCCTTAATAACTATCGAAATAAGTCAACAATGCATCCTTGTGATCATTCAAGACAATCATAAAATATAAGAGGTACACCTAGGAATAAGGGAGTCTAAGTAATTAATTGGCCCACATGAGTTCATGTTAGTTTGTTGACTTATAATAAAAATGATCTCGCTATTAAGCTGGGTATGGAGAACGTGAAACTTGAGGATGATAATCATTCATGACATTCCAAAACCCTAAGGTAAGTTTTTGATTTCTTTACTTGTTTTGTTATTTTCTATCTCTTTAGTAAAGGAAAATGTGGATTAATTGTGATGAAAAGTGTAATCTTGCTTTGTAACTAATACATTACATGAGCACATTGCAATGATCAAGTGTAGGGGATTTTATAGGTGTGTAAACACCCATCCTTTTACCACTTAACTACAAAAATAACCAAGCGAAAACGTGTATTTTATGTCGTAAATGTCAGAATTATGCGTGGTTTGTGTTTTTGTTGTGATTTAGGACGAAAATGTAAAAAGGGAAGAAAACACGGGCTTTCACGGGCTTTTATCAAAGAAAAAGACAAAAGACGAAGTCAAGAAATCAAGAGTGCAAAAAGAACGGAAGTCCAAGGCCTATTCTAAAGATTTATCGAAGAAAAAGTCCAAAGACGGAAGTTTAATAAAGCCGAAGAACTCAAGTCTAATTTATGAAGAAATCACAAGACGAGTTTAAAGTAATCCCGAGATAAAAGTCGAAAAAGTCGAAGAATTAAGAAGACTGAGGACTAAATGAGAAATAAAGAAAGAAGGAAGAGAGGAGGAAGCTTCCAACCTCTCCTCCTCCTATAAATAGGATCATTAGTCATAATTTCTTATTTGTTAGCTATTTTTGACAAAATTAGTCTCTCCATTTTTAATTACTTGCACTTTTATTTCATTGCCATTTAATTACCTTGTCTTGCACTTTAATTATCAAGTAAGTTTACTTTTTATGTTTATTGAATCTTTACTTTTATTGTTAATCTCCTATCTACCTTTCTTGTTTTGATCTAATCTTCATGTTTATGTTTATGTTTAGGTTCTTGAGTTTCTATTGATTTGATCAAGTGGGTTTTGATTAGTTTGGTTATTATTGTTAGTTTTATTGATTAGGATTGCTAGTTTATCATGGTTAGATGTTTATTGATTAGTTTTTCTTAATCTTTTGGTTGATTTTGGTTAGATTTGATTTAAATTCGTCCCTTTGTAGTCCCGTGTTCTTCGCGAATTTGTTTTCCCAGGTTATTCCGGATAAAGCTTTTATTCCGAATAAGCATTTTTTTCCACACGAGTGTTTTTATTCCGAATCAACAGTTTATTCCGGATGAAGAAATATTCCGGATGAAACAATTATTCCGGATAAGCTAATATTCTGGATGAAGGAACAATTATTCCGCATGAACAAGATTATTCCGGATGAACCATTATTCCTAGTGAAGCCCTTATTCCGCATGAGCACTTATTCCGAATCACCCTCTTTTTCCGGATGAACAAGTATTCCGAGTGAAGCATGTTTTCCAAATGAGCAAATTATTCCGCATAAACTATTTATTCCGAGTGAGTTGTTTTTATTCTGAATAAGTGATCTTTTCATTTTTATTCCGAACGAGCCGTCATTCTGAATCAACAGTTTATTCCGGATGAGCAATCATTCCGGATGAACATCCCGAACCAAGGTATATTCCGGATGAGCTATTTTTTAATTTATTTTAAAGTTTAAATTTTTATGTTTTAAGTTTTATTTTTCCCGCCTTTTTACTTAGTCGTACTTTTAAGTTTACTTGCCTTAGTTTAAGTTTTAAGTTTGCTTAGTTTAAGTTTTAGTGTGCCTTTTAATTTCTCGTCACATTTTTATTTCCCGTCATCTATTTTCAATTAGGTTAAGCTTTATTTACTTTGCCTTTACTTTGAAGTTTGTGCATTTTTTTTTTCAACAACGACAGACCTTTGTTTCACCAAAAGACGACTGAGTCGCACATTCTTCCCTTTCTCAATTCGAAAAGATCGGACGATAATAATTGCTTAAAAGGACTAAAAATCCCTTGTATTAGTACGTATGATTTTGGATCAAACAAGGGCGTATGAATCAAGAACACAAACACATAAACCAAACAATCATCCCATGGCTCTTGATACCATTTGTAGGATATTGTAAATCTAGCTTATGTTTTAGAGAGAGAAAGAGATAGAAATATGGTAAGAACACACACACACTTTCAGAGAGAAAGTATGAAAACACACTTTTACTATGTGTAAAGTTATGTGAACCAACACCTTCTCCATATTAGGAGAGGGTTTATATACCAAGCCTATAAGATGGGCTTGGGCTTACAATTGGGCCGGCCATACAAGCATGGACCAGGCTTTTCCTTGTTTGATATATATAAAGATATCTAGACCACGAGCTACTACTTAATATATTGTCGGAGTGACCGAATCTTCCTAAATACGTAAAAACGTATTTCCAACATTCTACTTCTCATCTCTTTTCTTCAAACTCTTTGAGTTTATGGCACGTTCTGAAGTGGCGTTGATTTGTTTATCCAATGAAAACGAAGACGCCATTTCGATCCCGGTATTTTGCATCATCAAAGGACTTAGTCCTTAGTACCGGTTGCTTTTTTGTGACACCCTAGAATCGAGGTCATTAACGATACCCTAAATTACGCTAATTTTTGAAATTTTTTATTAAATTATAATTTCTATAATTTATAAGTATTTTGGTTAAAGCCGATGTTCGAGGTTATAATTTTTACGGTTGACGTTTTGAGAAGGACGATGACGATTACGATCCCGAGGGATGCCCAATTTCATATAATTTTTGACGATTTATCGATAATGTAATTTTTCGAGAATTTTATTTACGGTTCGTGTTAAGTTGAGTCGGGTGAGTTTTATAGCCTTCCGAGTACATTTAAAGTATCCCAAAAATATTTTGGAGCGTTCGGGAAGATTTCCGACTCCCGTAAAAATTTTCAAAATTGACAAATGAGTCGAACCCGCAAAGTTTTGAGGACGTTTTTCATTTAAGGACAAAAGAAGCCAAAAATTGCACAAAGGTCCCTCCTAACCCATCAAAAGGGCCAAAATGGACATAAACACAAACACATACAAAATATTTCACAAAAATCAAATACTCACTCTCTCCTCTCTCTCTAAAGCCGACGGACACCCCCAACACCATCAAAAATTCACCAAAAATCTTCTTCCACTTGATTTTTCAAAAATCTAAGGTTAGACCACACTTAGTTTGGTCATTCCCCACCTATTCATGTGCTCAAATCCAACATGCATTGATAAAAAATTTTCAAGATTTTTCCATATGATCCAAATTCGTTTTTGAGGCTAAATGAGCTAATGCATGTTGATATTAAGTGTTATGGAAGTATAAACACCATGAAAACCCACCAAAATTAATTTGGTTGTGGTGATTGGGTCACCCAAACCCCACGGCAAAGGGGGTGTTTGGGGAGCCATGGTGGTTGTTGGTTTTGCATGTTAATCTTGTGTTTGGTTTGATGTTTAAGGGTGTTTTACATAGGTGTTAGTGGTTGCATGTTCATTTTCTTTGATTCTTGATTTTGAGTTTGATTGATCAATAGGGGTAGGATTGAAGTTTGATGTTAGGATATGTTTGGGAAGGCTTAGGATGATGTTTAGTGGTAATTAGAAGTCTTGGAATCGAGTCTAAGTGCGTTTTTGGTATGGTCATTTTTAGGCAGAAACATTTGGTCCATTTTATAAAAATGATTTTTGTTCCAGGTCTTGAAAGCTAAATGTAGTGATAGAGGGTCTTTCTAGCTTTAATTTGGTATAAGGTAGAGCCCGTGACTCAAAACGAGCTAAAAGTTATGACATTTTAAAGATCGGGTACCGGGAGACGAGGACTTTCACAATCCGAATTTGTGCAAAGTTTTAGTCAAATTCCGAGGGTCACAAGAATAAATTGGTAAATGGTCAAAGGTCAAAATTTGGTCCCTAACCTGTGTAAATGAGTATATATGTTGACTTAGGTGTCAAGGAAGTCAAAGGTATTTTTCATATAGGTCAAAGAGGTCAAAATTGGTCGAAGCGCAATTTCAGCCCGTAAAATGTAGTCGTGGAAATGAGTTGCGTAACGGGTCGAAAAAGTAAAAACTTTTATTGAGCTTAAAAACATGTTATCTACAGGTCATATAGGATTTTTGGAAATTTTGTCAAATTTTATAAGTTTGGTTTAATAAGGTAAAACAGCCCGTACATTAGTCAAGTACCGGCGAGAACGAATAAAAATGGACAACGTAAGTATTGAGAACGAATGGAATAAAATGAATGATACTTGTTGTTTTGTTTTGGCGTGAGTTATATTTGTCCTAAGTGACTTGTATATATGTATTTTATACAGTACCGTAAGTATTTAAATGAGATTACTCATTACGCGTTATTTGTGATAGGTGTTGATTTACCCGGGCATCCGTTTCGTCGTCAGTGATCACTCCTCGAACTACCGACTACTTAATACCTAAGGTGTGAATTTATAGCCTCGCTTATATTATTTCAAATTGTTTTACCCGCGAGGGAAATGCATGCTAGTTTTTAAAAGGAACGTATATCATGAATGATTGTTAGACCCGAAAGTTGCCTTAGAAATTGTGTTGAGTACCAAAGTTGCAAAAGTCCCTAAAATCATGAACTATTAAGTATTGTCTTGCCCTCGAGTAGGGGGAAATAGCCGCTTATGCAATTTGTAGTACTACGGGGTTAACGACCCAATGCTAGCCGAGAAGCTGTACTTATAGTAAGTTCTGCGGTAGATTATTTTGTATGAGAAATAAGGTATAATTGCAACTGATGCCTTTAGAAGGGGCACTGGTTTCATCTGAATCATGCCGGTATATTTACGCGGTTGATTGAGTTAGCGGATTAGTGTCATGAGCTTAAACACAATTGTCAGCATCCTGATTATAGTTTGTTTGATCGACAAGACTATAAATGATCACGAATGGTTTTTATTATATATACGTTCAAATGGATTGAAAAACCTATGAATTCCACTCAACGTTTTCGTTGACCAAATTTTTGGCATGTGTTTCAGGTAACCGTTGAGAAGTAGGATGGAGCATGCATGGGATGGATGTTGTGTGTACGGCTTGGTGTCCGCTTGTTTTTCCCTCCTTTTCTACTTAAACAATTTTTATGTTTAATGTCATGTGGTTGTAAACTGAAGTTTTTGGGGTTGAGATTCATGGGGACCGAAAACGCTAAACTCTGTGCACTATTTGGGGTTGGAAAAACTGTGGACATGTATTATCTAAAAATTTTAAATTTCAAGTTTTAAGTTGACGTCTTTTTAGCGTCGTTTGATATATCTGGTGTGCAATGAATACTGTGTAGCACCCATTGTTGTAGTTCCGCTGCGCATAACAATTGTGGGGGTGTTACAGATTGGTATCAGAGCCACGAGTTATAGAGAACTAGGTCGTTTTTGAAAATCCTAAACTATAACTTTTGGTGTCGTAAGAAAGGGTCCAAGCACACACAACTATCCTGCATGGCTCCGGTAAGATTTATTGTTGTATTTATGGCATTTGACGTATACTTTTGAGTAAAGTATATATATGCGGGTAATTATTATATAAGTATGGAATTACTATATGTAGACGTTAAATTTTACGTGAAATATCCGACATCGTAATTTTTGTATTAATCATGCATGAGCATCATATTATTACATTTCGGGCATATGTACCACCTTTGCATTGCATTTGCATGCATATATTTATAATTATTGTATAATTACTTATGTACCCTCCGAAATTCGCTGTTATTGCAGGAATGGCCGAGGTACCGCCCAACGATAACGGAAACGATTACGTCGTAGGTCACGAAGGGGGACCGTTTCCTCCGAACCCGCCGGACAATAATAATGGATGGATCGCTCTAGAAGACGAAATAGGGCCGGAAAATGACAATGGCGAAAGTGAGGTGGATAATTTCAGCATGAGTAGTGACGACAATGAGGATTCCGAAGAAGAGCCCGAGGAGCTATTGGATGATGGTATTCCCGAGGATGCCGTAGGCCAGACCGAACCCGATTTGTTTCAGTCCCCGAATTCGCTGAAGGGTTATGAGGTACCACCGACCGGTCGTTATGAGCAGCAACCCTTTGATCGCCCGATGGACAATTGTAAGAATTATTTGAGATCAGTGCCAGGATTTGTTCGAGAAGGTGATGGGAGCAGTGGAGAGTCCAGCAAGTCGCCATCGATTCATGAGAATATTGCAAGGGTCTATTTTCCGAGACCGAGACACTACTGGGATCCCGCAGGTCGTTTGGGGAGGATGGAAAGGTTGATGTATGAGCGGTTTGTAGTTGAGACTAGGGTGATTAAGAAGTTTGATAAGACTGAAAGGGAACATCAAAGACTGTTGGAAAGGACTTCAAGAATTGCGTATGATGGGATGATGAACACAAGTGCCATCAACAGTTTGAAATCAATGGTTGCAAATTTAAGTGCTAGTCTTGACCGTGTGAGGGAAGATCAGATGAGGTTGTCGAGGATGCAGAGTTGGGAGCATCGTGTGAGGGATTCATTGCCCCCGGATTGGAGATTCGTGGACGATGTGGAGATGGAGGCGAACGACTTCATGGTTCAGCCGCCTACTGGAGGTGCCTGTATTTCGGTGGGAAGTCAGGTAGCGATTGAGTATGGATCCACATCAGGGACGAAAAAGGAAACAGAATGTGGGCCAGATGAGAAAGGAAAAAGGAAAGTGGATGATGTGGATGAGGACGTAAGTGATGAGGAAACCGAGGAAGACGACGACGAGCCGCCATCCAAGAGGCCGTGTGGATCACCACATGCCTAGTTACTTGTTTTGTATTTTCTTTGATCATTGTAATAGAACTATTTTAGACCTTTGTATGATGGTATTATGACGAGAAACTCAAGTACTTGATGTTTTGTGGTGAACGATTGTAGTGGCATTACTTGTCACGATTTTGGTTAATTATCAATACAATCTATGTTACCTTTCATGATCTGTGATATGTCTTAAATTTGATCTTTTGTGGTGTGAATTGATGAATATTAGTAACTCCGTAGTGATGTGTCGTTGTATGTATTTTATGTCTGGGAAACTTGATATGAATACTTACATTGTTTTTCTATTTTCCTTGTCTTGCAGAAAGAGATATTCGATAACACGATGCCTCCAAAGTTGACTGCCGATCGTGTTAACACCATGATTCAGGAAGCTATAGGAAACGCGTTGCAAGCGGACCGAGCTGGGAGAAATCAGGATCCAGGAAGGAATGCGGGGAGACAGCAAGCCCCGAGGGTGTGTACCTATTCTAGTTTTATGAAGTGCGGTCCCACGCAGTTCCGTGGAACGGGTGGAGCTTTAGAACTTAGACGGTGGTTGGAAAAAGTTGAAAGTACGTTTGAAATCAGTGGTTGTGCAGAAGCAGATAAAGTGAAGTTTGCAGCAGCTACGTTTCTGGACGATGCGTTAAGTTGGTGGAATACCCAGGTAGCTACGGTTGGATTGGCTGTGGCGAATGCAAGGACGTGGAATGCGACCAAAGCTTTGTTGACAAAGAAGTTTTGCCCAGAGGAGGAATTGGGGCAATTGGAGGACGAATTGAGGCATTTGACCTTAAAGAACAACGATATAGCTGCTTACACCAGGAGATTCAATGAGTTAAGTCTTTTGTGTCCGGACATATTTGCCAATGATGCCAAGAAAATGAAGCAGTATATAAAGGGTTTATCTAGCAACATCAAAGGTGAAACAACTTCGTCAAAACCTGGAACGTTTGACGAAGCGGTTCAAATGGCACACGCTTTGATGGACGTTAAGCTTCAGGACAAGCAGAACTACATTGCTGAAGGCAACAAAAGGAAATGGGAGGCAGCACAAAGTAATCAATCCCAAGGCCAGAACCGAGGTGGAAATCGAAACAACCATGGGCCGAACCGTAATCAGCAGTTTAATCAGAGAAGGAACGAAGGGATGAGGGCAGTGACGAACCCTAGAGGTGTGAAAGTAAATCCCCATTGTGGAAAGTGCAATTTGTATCATGTTGGAAATTGCCCGCCGGCATGCGGCAAGTGTGGAAAGGCAGGTCATAGGACTGCTAGTTGTCGAACGGGAGGAGTAGCCACTGGGGCTAATGCTATCAGGATGAGAGGATGTTATAGCTGTGGAGAAAGAGGGCATGTGCAAGCGAATTACCCGAAGGCAGGAAACAGGCGGGGAGGTAATAATGCGGCTGCTGTGTATCAAGTGGGAACTGCTGATAAGCCACAGGGTCCAAATGTGGTTACCGGTACGTTTTTGCTAGACGCTTGTTATGCTAGTATTTTATTTGATTCTGGCTCCGACAAGAGTTTTGTAGACGTTAGATTTAGTCGTCATATCGATAGAGAACCGGTGTTGTTAACGACTAGTTATAATGTTGAATTAGCCGATGGAAAAATTGTTAGTACGAATTCTATACTGAAAGGGTGTACCTTGAAGTTAGGAAATTACGCTTTTAAAATCGACTTAATTGAACCTTGCAATTGATCTGTTCCAGTGTATACTCAAAGATCGATTTAAGATCAGGGTATCATCAACTGCGTGTAAGAGAGGAGGATATTCCTGTAACCGCCTTTCGTACGCGGTATGGACACTTTGAATTTCGAGTGATGCCGTTTGGGTTGACAAACGCGCCTGCTGTATTCATGGATCTTATGAATCGCGTGTGCAAGCCGTATCTAGATAAGTTTGTTATTGTTTTCATCGACGACATACTTATTTACTCTAAGAGTAAGGAGGAGCACGAGAAGCACCTAAGAAAGATTTTGGAGTTGTTAAGGAAGGAGAAGCTGTATGCAAAATTCTCTAAGTGTGAGTTTTGGTTGGAATCAGTGCAGTTTCTAGGTCATGTGATTGATAGTGAGGGAGTTCGTGTAGATCCTGCTAAGATCGAAGCGATCAGGGAATGGTCAGCACCGACGACGCCGACTGAAGTTCGACAATTTCTGGGTTTAGCTGGGTATTATAGAAGGTTTATCGAAGGATTTTCGTTGATTGCGAAACCATTGACGAGGCTTACCGAAAAGAATAGGGTGTATGAATGGGGAAATGAGGAAGAGCTTGCTTTCGAAACGCTCAAGGATAAGTTATGTTCCGCGCCGATTTTATCATTGCCTGAAGGAACCGAAGATTTCGTAGTGTATTGTGATGCGTCTCGTAAAGGTTATGGAGCGGTATTAATGCAACGTGAAAAGGTGATAGCTTACGCGTCGAGGCAATTAAGGAAGAATGAGGAGAACTACACGACGCACGATTTGGAATTAGGAGCGGTGGTTTTTGCGTTGAACCTGTGGAGACACTATCTGTATGGGACAAAGTGTGTTGTATTCACTGATCACAAGAGTTTGCAGCACATTTTAGATCAAAAGGAGTTGAATATGCGAAAAAGACGCTGGGTTGAACTATTGAGTGATTATGACTGCGAAATTCGCTACCACCCTGGGAAGGCGAATGTTGTAGCGGACGCATTGAGTAGGAAGGAACGGGAGAAACCTTTGAGGGTTAGAGCTTTAGTGATGAGTGAGAGCGTTGACTTAACCGAAACCATACTAAAGGCTCAGGAGAGAGGTTTAATGAAAGGGAATGTTGAAGCCGAGAATTTGGGACGAATGTTGAAACCTATTTTCGTGATTAGGTCTGACGGACTGAGATATTTTGAGAATCGAATTTGGTTGCCACTGTGTTCATCTGAGGAAGGAAAGCCTGGAGTTCGAGAATTGGTTATGAATGAGTCGCATAAGTCGAAGTATTCGATACATCCTGGATCGGATAAGATGTACCACGACCTGAAGAAAGTCTATTGGTGGCCGAATATGAAGGCAGATATTGCTCGTTACGTCAGTAAGTGTTTGACTTGCGCGAAGGTCCAGGCAGAACATAAGAAACCATCTGGATTGTTGGTACAACCAGAAATCCCAGAATGGAAATGGGAGAAAATCGCAATGGATTTTGTGACGGGTTTACCTAGGACTCCTAGTGGAAGCGATATGATATGGGTAATTGTGGATAGGTTGACGAAATCTGCTCATTTCTTACCTATGAAGAAGACGGACAGCATGGAAAGACTCGCCAGCGTGTACGTGAAGGAGATCGTCTGTAGACATGGAGTGCCGTTATCGATCATTTCGGATCGCGACAGTAGATTTACGTCGGAATTTTGGAGATCGCTTCAACGTGCGATGGGCACTGAACTGAGTTTAAGCACGGCTTATCACCCGGAAACTGACGGCCAGAGTGAACGAACGATTCAAACGATGGAGGACATGCTCCGAGCATGCGTGATTGATTTTGGGGGAAGTTGGGAACGCCACTTGCCTCTGGTGGAATTTTCGTACAATAATAGTTATCATGCGAGTATCAAAGCGGCACCGTTCGAAGCATTGTATGGAAGGAAGTGTAGATCGCCGGTGTGTTGGAGTGAAGTAGGGGAAAGTCAATTGACTGGACCCGAAATGGTTTTAGAAACGACAGAGAAGATCGTGCAGATCAAGAACCGACTACTTGCTGCGAGAAGCCGACAGAAGAGTTATGCCGATAACCGAAGGAAACCGTTGGAGTTTGAAGTTGGAGATATGGTTATGCTCAAGGTATCGCCATGGAAGGGTGTAATTCGTTTTGGAAAGAAAGGAAAGTTGAGTCCGAGGTATATTGGACCGTTTAAGATCGTTGAACGAATTGGACCAGTAGCGTACAAGTTAGAATTGCCGACCGAGCTTAGTGCTATTCATGACACGTTTCACGTATCGAACCTGAAGAAGAGTTTGGCGGACAAGGAATTGGTGATTCCTTTGGACGAGATTCGACTAGACGACAAAATGCACTTTGTGGAAGAACCTGTGGAAATAATGGACCGGGAGGTCAAGCGGTTGAAGCATAGTAGGATTCCTATTGTGAAGGTCCGATGGAATTCTAAGCGTGGACCGGAATACACCTGGGAACGTGAGGACTTTTTCAAGGAAAGGTAACCTCATCTGTTCCAGTAGACGAAATGTGAGTACAAGAAGAGGCGAGCGCCGGGACGTCGCTCTCTTTAAGGAGGGGTGGATGTGACACCCTAGAATCGAGGTCATTAACGATACCCTAAATTACGCTAATTTTTGAAATTTTTATTAAATTATAATTTCTATAATTTATAAGTATTTTGGTTAAAGCCGATGTTCGAGGTTATAATTTTTACGGTTGACGTTTTGAGAAGGACGATGACGATTACGATCCCGAGGGATGCCCAATTTCATATAATTTTTGACGATTTATCGATAATGTAATTTTTCGAGAATTTTATTTACGGTTCGTGTTAAGTTGAGTCGGGTGAGTTTTATAGCCTTCCGAGTACATTTAAAGTATCCCAAAAATATTTTGGAGCGTTCGGGAAGATTTCCGACTCCCGTAAAAATTTTCAAAATTGACAAATGAGTCGAACCCGCAAAGTTTTGAGGACGTTTTTCATTTAAGGACAAAAGAAGCCAAAAATTGCACAAAGGTCCCTCCTAACCCATCAAAAGGGCCAAAATGGACATAAACACAAACACATACAAAATATTTCACAAAAACCAAACACTCACTCTCTCCTCTCTCTCTAAAGCCGACGGACACCCCCAACACCATCAAAAATTCACCAAAAATCTTCTTCCACTTGATTTTTCAAAAATATAAGGTTAGACCACACTTAGTTTGGTCATTCCCCACCTATTCATGTGCTCAAATCCAACATGCATTGATAAAAAATTTTCAAGATTTTTCCATATGATCCAAATTCGTTTTTGAGGCTAAATGAGCTAATGCATGTTGATATTAAGTGTTATGGAAGTATAAACACCATGAAAACCCACCAAAATTAATTTGGTTGTGGTGATTGGGTCACCCAAACCCCACGGCAAAGGGGGTGTTTGGGGAGCCATGGTAGTTGTTGGTTTTGCATGTTAATCTTGTGTTTGGTTTGATGTTTAAGGGTGTTTTACATAGGTGTTAGTGGTTGCATGTTCATTTTCTTTGATTCTTGATTTTGAGTTTGATTGATCAATAGGGGTAGGATTGAAGTTTGATGTTAGGATATGTTTGGGAAGGCTTAGGATGATGTTTAGTGGTAATTAGAAGTCTTGGAATCGAGTCTAAGTGCGTTTTTGGTATGGTCATTTTTAGGCAGAAACATTTGGTCCATTTTATAAAAATGATTTTTGTTCCAGGTCTTGAAAGCTAAATGTAGTGATAGAGGGTCTTTCTAGCTTTAATTTGGTATAAGGTAGAGCCCGTGACTCAAAACGAGCTAAAAGTTATGACATTTTAAAGATCGGGTACCGGGAGACGAGGACTTTCACAATCCGAATTTGTGCAAAGTTTTAGTCAAATTCCGAGGGTCACAAGAATAAATTGGTAAATGGTCAAAGGTCAAAATTTGGTCCCTAACCTGTGTAAATGAGTATATATGTTGACTTAGGTGTCAAGGAAGTCAAAGGTATTTTTCATATAGGTCAAAGAGGTCAAAATTGGTCGAAGCGCAATTTCAGCCCGTAAAATGTTGTCGTGGAAATGAGTTGCGTAACGGGTCGAAAAAGTAAAAACTTTTATTGAGCTTAAAAACATGTTATCTACAGGTCATATAGGATTTTTGGAAATTTTGTCAAATTTTATAAGTTTGGTTTAATAAGGTAAAACAGCCCGTACTTTAGTCAAGTACCGGCGAGAACGAATAAAAATGGACAACGTAAGTATTGAGAACGAATGGAATAAAATGAATGATACTTGTTGTTTTGTTTTGGCGTGAGTTATATTTGTCCTAAGTGACTTGTATATATGTATTTTATACAGTACCGTAAGTATTTAAATGAGATTACTCATTACGCGTTATTTGTGATAGGTGTTGATTTACCCGGGCATCCGTTTCGTCGTCAGTGATCACTCCTCGAACTACCGACTACTTAATACCTAAGGTGTGAATTTATAGCCTCGCTTATATTATTTCAAATTGTTTTACCCGCGAGGGAAATGCATGCTAGTTTTTAAAAGGAACGTATATCATGAATGATTGTTAGACCCGAAAGTTGCCTTAGAAATTGTGTTGAGTACCAAAGTTGCAAAAGTCCCTAAAATCATGAACTATTAACTATTGTCTTGCCCTCGAGTAGGGGGAAATAGCCGCTTATGCAATTTGTAGTACTACGGGGTTAACGACCCAATGCTAGCCGAGAAGCTGTACTTATAGTAAGTTCTGCGGTAGATTATTTTGTATGAGAAATAAGGTATAATTGCAACTGATGCCTTTAGAAGGGGCACTGGTTTCATCTGAATCATGCCGGTATATTTACGCGGGTGATTGAGTTAACGGATTAGTGTCATGAGCTTAAACACAATTGTCAGCATCCTGATTATAGTTTGTTTGATCGACAAGACTATAAATGATCACGAATGGTTTTTATTATATATACGTTCAAATGGATTGAAAAACCTATGAATTCCACTCAACGTTTTCGTTGACCAAATTTTTGGCATGTGTTTCAGGTAACCGTTGAGAAGTAGGATGGAGCATGCATGGGATGGATGTTGTGTGTACGGCTTGGTGTACGCTTGTTTTTCCCTCCTTTTCTACTTAAACAATTTTTATGTTTAATGTCATGTGGTTGTAAACTGAAGTTTTTGGGGTTGAGATTCATGGGGACCGAAAACGCTAAACTCTGTGCACTATTTGGGGTTGGAAAAACTGTGGACATGTATTATCTAAAAATTTTAAATTTCAAGTTTTAAGTTGACGTCTTTTTAGCGTCGTTTGATATATCTGGTGTGCAATGAATACTGTGTAGCACCCATTGTTGTAGTTCCGCTGCGCATAACAATTGTGGGGGTGTTACATTTTTCGGCCTTGTTTATCATATAAGTCCCACCAAAAATTGACCATACCATGATTTTCCCTAAATGATCACATTTAGAGGGGATCGAGTCAAGCTCATGACTCGGTAATAAAAAACGAGGTGCCTCGTGGGGGAGATTCCATGCTTATCATTTTTATGCTTTGTAATAAAATACTGAGAGGGGATTTGTGCCATTGCAACTCGTTGTCTCGTGGTTGTTTGTGAATGTGTTATCTAGATCATCATCATCACTACGATTGAATACTATCGTGTTCGTTTACGTGAGCCTCGATCGTTTGCTTGAAGAGTTTTTCACGAATCCATGAATACCCTTTATTGTTCTAACAATTATCTTTTAGCATAATTCTTAAATGGCTTTAGATATATTGTTGATCACCCTTTCCATGCTAGATCCTAAGCATTCGAATCTTCGTCTCTAGTATGGGGGTGCTCCAAATTTAGACTCGAAACATTGAGAACAATGTTTAATTTTAGTATGGGGGTGAATAGATACTTGCTTTGCTACGCCCTCACGTTTTCCAACTTTCAACGTTTTGTTTTGTTTTGTTGCTAATAAGGCTAAAAATGGCCCAATTTTAAAATTTTTCTTAGTTTATGTAAGTGTTTTTAAGACACGAATGTATATTTCCCAATGGCTAGAATAAGCGTTAATTTTTTACTTGATGGGCATTTGGAGCCCTTTACATTCCTTAACCCGCTCGAATCAAGTTTTGCTAGACTTTTATATAGGGAACTTTTAAAATGCGAAAGTCTTAGCTCATTCGGGTTAAGAACAAGAACTTTTCGCACGTTCCTATAATTGATCATAGAAAGTCACTTATATAGGGAACTATAAAATGCATTCTCTAAACTTGAAAAAGTCCAAGAAAGTGTAAGATCCTATAGGTGGCTTGAAAACCCAAAACATCGATTTGATTTAGTCTTAATGAAAGCTAATCCAAATTTGGCTTAATTTTGACTTGCAGGGCTAAGTATTCACGAGTCTCTTTGATTAGAGGTCTTTAAATAGTGAAGAACGAGAAATGATAGAGTTAGACAAGTGATCATGCTAAACGTAGAACATGAAAATGTTCTTTCAAAAACTCATATGCTTTAATTGTGGCTTTTTCTCCCATAAAATCAATGCATTAGGAATAAATATAATTGCAATAAGTAAGGTCGTACGATTTGAAAGGTTACTTAGCTTCTAGCACAAGATCGTTTAAAAGTTGCTCGGGGTTGAATAGAGTTCATAGCCAAGGCATAACTTATTGAAGAGGGATGCGACGATTGGTGAAGATCCAAAAAGGCCCTAACAAGGCATGAGGAGCTCTATTTTGTTGCTAAATATCCAAGATGATGTGAAGTATTATTATTCTAAAATCAATATAAAGGATCGAGACACACGACGAAAAGCAATTACTCCCCTAAAGATCATGGAGAAAGTCTATCCAAAAAGACCTAACAAGGTATGAGGATAAATATATCCAAGTCCGAAAAGGAGGCGGATCGTTGTATATCAAAGTCCAATATAGAGATTGAAGAAAAATGATGAAGTCGTGGTCCAAGTATGAAGAATCTCTCAAAAACGTCAAGTGAAGAAATTCCAAAATATGAAGAGAAGACCATAATTTCAAGAACGTCTTCCCAAGATTTGAAGAATGAAGTACATGCCAACTATCGGTCCGAGAAAGGTCTCAAATCATGAAACGAGTTATGTCAAGATATGAACTTAAGGAGATACTCGAGAAGCCGTTTTAAAAGATTTTGTCTTTCGGCTAACTATCGATTAAATCGTGCTACTTTATTTTCGGACTAATAATTACTCAAATAAGTCAATATGAATCACTTGTGATCCATGACTGATAGTTAAAAAATTCTAGAAACCCATTTCCTTTCATAATAACAAGGATTGGGGGGGGGGGGGGGAAGTATTACACAATTTGGACGTATGAGTAGTGTTAGCATTGTGACTTGTACCAACAATAATCTCGTTTTTGCACTTAGCATGGAATGTATGACAATCAAGGATGACGAACTTTACTCTATGGAACATTCACTTGTTTCAATTCATTTACCCTAAAAGTCACATTAGTGATGAAAATCATACATTATGTCTTTACACATCTTTGTAGTATTGTTGCAAGTTTTAATTTTCAATAAAAGGTAATAAAATTGAATTTTGGAGATGCTTATATACTTTATTCTAACATTGCGTGAGGGCACGACAATGGTTTAGTATGGGGGAGTGATGAGATGGCATTTATACATGATCTCATCGTTCTTTTTGGGCTTTAAATGCATAAAATACCATATATATATATATATATATATATATATATATATATATATATATATATATATATATATATATATATATATATATATATATATATATATATATATATATATATATATATATATATATATATATATGCTTGTGTTTGTTTACTTGTGTATTTTAGGTATGGATATCGTAAAAAAACAAAAGATTACAAGAAACGAGGAAAAAACGAACACGAGAAATGAAGCCGCATAATGAACCGGGCCCTAGTTATGGATTTCTCAAAGAATATACCTTGAAGACTTGAAGATGTACAAGAATGACCCCTCATTCATGAAAAAATGACACTTAATACCCTTGTATATTCATAGTTACAAGTTTGGTCCCTTAAGTTTGTCAAAATTACAAAAAGGTCCTCCAAGATTGAAGAATTGGCAAATTTAGTCCCTCAACAATACTAAATTGTCAATAATGGTCTTTCATTAAGTACAAGATCCAAATAATCTCTTGATGTTCAAGAAAAGTACACTTCTAGTCCTTTTAAAATGGATTAAATATCAAAATGACTAAAGTTGTAATTATGCCAAAATGTTAAAAGCCCTAAAAATCTGTTTAGAAACTTTTTGTGGCCAAAATAGGAATTTAGAAACTTCTATAACAAAGAAAAACGAGTTTATTAAGAAAATAAACTTGTTATACCATGTTTTCCAAAGACTGAGGGCCAAAAGTGTGCAAGTGAAAATTCAAACAAAAATTGCGCCAAACACAAACTCAATCCACAAAAACCGGATCAAAATACTTACTATTCACCCTTCATCACCCAGATTTTACTTTTACTAGTCAAAGGGTTATTCCCAGTTTACTTAACTAAAACATAATTAACCCTCACACGAATCATTCCCACGCCCAAATTCACACTCCCACTCACCCAAAGGACCCCACCATTCAAACCCGTCAACTAATCATATGACTACTTCCTCTCCAAGGAATGCCACGTGGCCAAATCAACGACTCACACTCATTACTTGGCCCCAAAGCATAAATGAACACTCAGGATCATTTTGGACAACTCAACAACAACAAACGTCTAGAAGGATTCAAGGGCATTTTAGGGACCTCTTAGCTAGGGTTTTCATTGTAATCTCAGCCCTTGTGGCCTATATAAGGACCCCTTAACATGTGAGAGAGCCTTGTTCCAGTTTTACTCTTTAAACATTGTAATCCCTTTTTAAATTTATAAAAGTTTGGTATTTTTAAGAAAATTGTAATTCCTTTTTATGTTTTTAAAAGTTGGTATTGTTTAAGAGTGATTCTGAGTTCCATTTAATGTTATAAAGGTGCTTTGATCTTTTGGTTAAAGCATGTTTATATTTGGTAAGGTTTTCAAGTTTGAAATACGCTTGAAATCAGTAATCTGTTTTCCTATTTTTCTTGTATTAAACCTTAACCATAAGCCCTAAGCTCTTACAAGCTTGTTGACACCAAGCTTGTGAAGGGATTTGAGCCTTTGGTTGGGCCGTTTGTTGCCTTGTGTTGAAGATAATACATATCAAGGTCTGGTTCTACTTTGAACCATCAGCAGACCTTGATCCTTCTTGTTTCAAGGACCTTGGTCGCTCTCTAGCTGTTGAGAGTGGTCCAAGGAGCATAGCTGATCTTCCTTGGAAGTTGTGGGTGATAGGTATAAGTTCTATTTCAGTTTCCTTAAAAAAATATCATGTTCATGTCTATTATGAGGTTTGCCATGTGATTTGGTGTTCTGGTGTTTCTGCTTTGTGTTTTATTAATTGTATCTGTTAGTTGTCACCTCGGTAAGATATTTGAATCATAAAATCAGTAGGTTGTGTGTTGGAATCAAAAGTTTGTTTGAAAAGGGGCTAAAACAAGGTTGTTTGGTTTTTGGGATCATAAGGCCTTGTGGCCTTGTGCCCTTGGTTATTAGGGTTCAGATAGTCTAAACAAGTCATTGGTCACTAGTTTTGGTCCTTGGTTAAGTCTCAAGAGGTTTGGAAAAGAATTTCAAAGTTCTGGAAAAATCTGAATATATTGGTTTGAAATTGGGCAAACACATCAGATCCAATAAAATCTTTGTTTGTTGGATCTAGGGTCTGAAATTTGGTTTGGGAAGAGTTTAGGTCATAAGATATCTGTGTAATATCTATTTGTTGATTTTGGTGGCTTATTGTGGGTGCTAGCGCTTATCAAAGTTGGCTGAAGTGGTCATTTGCATCAGCAAAGTGACCACCTCATTTTAGGTTTACATTTGCTATTCTATTGTATGCCTTGTTGTTTAACTGCTTGAATCTTGTTATTGTGCTGCTTATGAGTGCTTCTTGCTATTTGTTTTGCTTAATTACTGGCTTATAAGCTAACTGGCTTATTGGCTTAATTTTGCCAAAATCTGTCAAGTTTTGGTTAACTGACCACTTGATTCACAAGGGCTCAGCCTTGAGTTCTTCACAAAAGTTGCTTAAAACAAGCTTATAATCAATCCCTGATCATTTGGTAACATTTGGTGGACTTTGACTTTTGGTCAAATAAGCACAATTTGTTTTATTTTTCAGAACTGCTAATTGGTACATGCAATAACTTGGTTTTTGTGATAGTTGTCATTTTTCTCAGCTTAATATCATATTTGAGAAGTTACAAGTCTTTTGGTTAAGTTTTGGCTAGGAAACTAGCTTATTTTGCTTTTTTAGCCAACTTATTGGCTTCCACAGCTTATTCTACTTGGCTTTTTGTGATTTTTCATATTGATTATTCTTAGTTAAGCTATTTGTGAGCTTTTGCAAAAAGAATCAGCTTTTGAAACCCTCTAGAACTCAAACCCGAATATTTTGTCGTTTAGTGAAAAAGTTATTTTCAAAGCTTATTACTTGAGCTTTTTCAAAATTTCTTTTTGTAGATTGGTTTAGAATCTCAATAAGATGTTGTGTGTTTAATTAGAGCTTATGGCATTGGCTTATAGCTTAATGGGCCAAAAAGCCCATTAAGAATAAGCTGTTGACTTATTAAGCTGTGATAAACACATTTTTAGCTTTTGGGCCTTTAGACTTTTGTGCTTAAAATCAAATTTTGAGTCAAATTGGTGATTTTCAGCTTATTTGGTTTAGTTTGATCTTATTGGGCCAAAAAGCCCATTTAAGTGCATTGTTTTTTATTTTAGCCCATTTAGGGGCCCATTAGGGGTATTATGGTAATTTCACTTTCAGTTTCTTTTTGTTTAGTATAAAATAAATTAGTTTGCAAATTTTTAGAATTTTTTATAATTTTTGGATTTTTAATAATATTTTAATAATATTTTATTGTTAAATTTCATTTTCCACGTTTTTGCAACTTTTATATTTTTCTTAGGTCAAATACATTAAAATAGGATTTTTAAAACTCTTAGATTAATTTTAGCATCATTTTCTTAATTTTTAGAATTAATTTAATATTTTAAGAGTGTTTTATCATTTAAAAATAGTTTTCTTTAGTTTAAAAATTCAGGTAAAAATAGTTTTTAGTCTTTTTAAGTCATTTTGCGGTTTAAAAAGTGAAAATCTTTATTTGGACTTTTTAATAATTATTTGAATTTTAGGGCTTTAATTAGCATTTAAAAATTAATATTTAATTAATTAAAAGGTTTGAAAAAGTTTTGATCATTTCTAAACTCTTAGTTTATTTAATTTGATTTTTGGTAATTTTTTGGGAATTTTTAGAAATAACTTTTATTTTAGCACTTTTTAGGTTTTAATTTAGTCGTCGTAGTAATAATTTTCACGTATCCGTCATTCTATTTTCTCATCCCTTATTTTTCAATATTAATCTCAAATATCTTTACATTTTAATCAGACACATATACCTCCTTGGTAAACGAACTTTCACACCTTAGGGTCATTAGTGTTTGATTTTCCTAAATCATCACTTAATACTTTCCGCTCATTTACGCTCTTTTGTTTTCCTAAACAAGAGGTGTAATTTACCACAATCACAACGGTATTATAAGCTTAGTGCATTTATTCATTTATTAAGGTAGCTCAGAAAATGGATCTTGTATTAAAATTGTTTTTAAACCTATAAATTCACTCAACCTTTGTGTTTACTTTATGCATATATTTTAGGTTTTGATAAATGATAGCATGGAACAACATAATGAAGACTTGAAGTGATACAGACTTGGGAATTTTTATTATTCAAATCTATTTTCTAGATATCGGGAACCTGTGATGTACATACTATGTACAAGTTGTTTTATTGAAAATCTCTGATTTTGAATGATAATTAATAAAGTATAAATAAAGTTTATTTAAACACTCTTTTGAGTTGTTTTCTAGTACCGTGCTTTCATATCATGAAGTAATACCCCAAAAATATTATTTCGCTACGTCAAGGCAAAAATGGTTGTGTTAAACCATGCCCTCATGCAATGCACAATTTTAAAACATGGATTTATATTTTTCTCATAATTAACCTATCTTGGCCTTTATTCGATTCTATATACAATACTACACTATTCAACACTTTTGGAATTTTATTGAACGAAGAAATAAAAGAAATATAACCGAATATAAGGAAATACAATCTCAATTATTTATTTACTTGAAATGGTTTGATGGAAATAACTCGTAAATAAATCAATGACTTTGATTAGGGCTTTTGATACCATAACTATTAATCACCCTCAAGTTTCACGTTCCCCATACCAAGCGAAAAAATGAGATCATTGTCATTCATAAGTAAAAGTGCATCGACTCGTTCATAAGAATTATTTGTGTTAACTACATACTCCCACTTATTTTGCATCTAATTCGATTTTATTGAGAAAATTGCTTTTATGCAAATTTAACTTTATTGGCGTGAAATATAAAAGAATATTCTGAAAATAAGGAAGCACGGTTTTAATCAATAGTTAACCATCTCATCTATTAGTTGAAAAACCGCCCACAATTAATATAAGTCCACATCAAAAATTTAAGCGATCACCTTATACGTGCCAAGCTTTATACCTTGCTTAATAAATGGTTATGCACGCAATAAATTAACTCACACAATAAATTATATCCTCAGTCTTATTAGGACTTCGGATTCTCGATCCCGCAACCCGTCAAGGCAATACTGGACCAGAAAAGTTACTACCATGCTCCCGCAACCCGTCAAGGTAATATTGGAACATAATAGAAACCTTACACATCACTGCCCCATTTTGGAGTCTTTTTTTATTTTTTTAATTTTTTGAATAAATTAACTCTCGCGCCACCTATTAAACATGATAAAAGCCCAACACATATAAAGCGTTCAAAATTCAAATCCCACCATGTACTTATATTAACCACGAATGATTGGTCAAAAATGCATAAGAGACTAATAAGAAAAAAAACGTTCTTGATTATTTATTAACAATTAATAAGGCGTTAACAAGATATTAAAGGTTACGAAAGTGAGTATAATACCCACAGATACTTCATATGAGGTTTGTCTAGCCCTTTACACTTACTTCAAACTCTATCATCTCTCATTCTCTATAATTTAAAATCTCACATAATAAGACTCGTGGACGCTTAGCCAAATAAATCGATTTAACGATTTACATGGTTAAGGATACTAGCTAGAGTAAGCTTGAATAAGAAAATTTGGGTTGAGTCAAAATATTCACGACGCGCCTAATATGTCAAAGACGTCTAAACTTGTTAAAGAACTTGAAGAACTTGAAATAGAATATGTACATACGATAAAGGAAAATACTACTAGACCAAAATAGATCAAATAGTTAAAAATTGTTAAAATTTTAAATTTATCTGTTTATCATGAAAGCAAAGAAATGATCTAGGTAAGGTCACTTCGATAGAGGTCTCCCCTACATTTAAGATAAACATTGTCCTCAATATTTAAGAATATTAGAATATAGACTCCCCTACACTTATGACATTGATTACTGTAACACCCGACTTTGATAAGTGGACCATTACGTGATAATTATGGTGTGTCATCAACCCCAAAAATAAATTCAAAAGATGCATAAAGTAAATGAAGTGCAAAGGGAAAGAAGTATAAGGCAGCTCCCATCCTATGCACGTCCTCTCCATGCCTGAGTCAGTCCTTGGGTACATGTCGTTTGGGTCATGGAAAGAAAATATACGGATGAGCAATACGCTTAGTGAACGGATATATGACACAATGAAATGATACGAATGACAGAAACATAAGTATAGTATAACAAAGCAACAAAATAAGTGTAAGTCCTAGAAAACCTGGTGTATGTTTTAGAACTGATTTATATCTGAAAAGACATGTTATTTCATTAACATTGTATTTTAATTGTCCAAGATCCCATATAGGTCATGAAGTATCAACGTGAATGAATACATAGAGGGGGTGACATCGTCATGCAATTAAAGGGGTTGCCTCTAATTATAATAGTTTGGGTAGAAGGATCAGCTCCATGTAACGGATGTAGAGCATACACCACAGTTACCTTGTAATCTGCTAAACTTGTTCTAGGATGCACCCATTCGCCCCATATGATAATAATACAAAAGGCCAAATAACTAAAAAGGGACGTCGTGAGAAATCACTCTCACCGTGGAAGAGTCATAACACTGGTGCCTCAAGTGTTAAGGTTATGGTAGCTCTATAACTAGGTGAAACTAGCATGTATGTATATAGCTCAGGAAATTTAAAATGCTAATCATATTAATTACTGATAATTTATATGTAACTACTAAGGAAAACATATGGCTGCAAACGGGGAATCCTAAATATAGGAAGAGAGTGTCCTTACAAAAGGACGGAATATCCGTACCTTATGTCCAGTAATGAAATTAGAGATGGAAGCGAAAGAACTACACCGACTTCACGAGTGACCCTGACCCATTTGCATGTTCGGCTCCTTAAGTGTTTGATCCATTAGACATACAAAAAACTTGCAAGATGATTTTGATGTGCACCCATCAGTACATCATATTTTCTTTTACTGATGAGGATTTTAATTCTACTTCCTTGTCGTTACTTTTTCCCCTTACGTGTAAAACACCTTCAATACATAGATGTTACTTTTATATTCATTGAAAAATGTTGATCCCTTTGATTAGATCATATTCTGTTAAGAACTAGTATAGTAGTTTGTAATCAAACTGAAAACACTTTGAGAACTCTTACTCAAGCTAAATAAGTTATGTGGAATCTAACTTATAAAGCACAGAAGAACAAAATTACTTTTAACTATTTGATTCTCTTATTAATCGACTTGAATAAGGTACATATATGTCATCGTACCTATGTTCCTTTTATAGAGTAAGGAACCCTAGAAACCATAGAATATTCTATAAAGATAAGTATATCACAAACGATATATTATCAATATTCTAACTATTAACTATTTCACATAAGATATACTCTAACTATAACTATGACATATCTTATACATCGATATATTCGTCCTAATCAATATAGCAGTACTTACTTTATAAGTAGTAGTACTTACTATGTACCTCGTTAACACTAACGGTACTTGATAATACTAATAGTACTTAAGTTTACACTGACGGTACTTGATACTTAACAATAATTCCCAACAATCCTCCCCTAAACAAGAATGATAACTTGTTTTCTTCTTGTTTCTCTTTGTACTGAATGTATTAAAATACATGTCTTCAGTCTTCTCTTCAAACTTGGATTGATCTTGGTAAATTGTACTTGTATCCAACTGTATGTAGCCAAACAGTTCAATGTAGATCTTCTTCTGATAAGATAACCTTCAAGTCTCATGAACATCATCTTTGTCTTCAAACTATGATCTTCTTGTGTCTTGTGAACATTCATTTTATTCTGCAACAACTGTAATTGCCTTCTTGAGTTAAATCTGTGAACTCTTGATCATGAACTTTTGTCTTGATTTGATGAGACAAAACCTTCTATGTATTCTTTCCTTAAAATTAATACTCCTTTGCTTGCAGCTTCATACCTTAAATAAAACAGTTAAAAACAAAAACCAACATGTATTGGATTCATGATTTTTAGCAAATCATCAACTATCAACGGATTTGATTCATTCTTTTCCGGTTAGCCGTACCCTCTGGAATAGCCAATACTTTATTCATAAAGAATAAGGTGTACTGATAACCCTACAATTTTTGGTAATCTGTCAACCATCAACGAATTTGATAATGTCTTTACCTAGTATCGTTTGTCTAGGTTTGTCTAGGACTAGCCAACTCTTTGTCTCGAAACATGGTGAGTTAGAACCATATAGTTTTTAGCAAACTACCAGCTTTCAACGGATTTGAGAAGTCTTTACCACAAACCATTTGCTTATTGACTAGCCGTTTCTTATATGTGTTAGACATGGTCAACTGAGAACCATTTGTGAAGTGTGATTATAAACCAAACACTTAAGGATCTTTCTCAACTTCTTCCTCTTGCTCCAATTCCTTTATTTGTTGTTTAAACATTCTGATCAACTCCAAAGCACCAACAAATTCTTCTGAGACTTCCAGTTGTTGTTCCAACATTCTTTCCAACAATCTTCTCTCGAATGGATATCTCTTTTCTTGTAGCATATAGTAAGTAACATCATCCATATCCAAAATATGTAGTCCGCATGACCTATAATATCTCTCTAGTAACTAGGAACCTGATTCTCTAATTCCTTCAACATTTTCTAATAAAAGTTGTATGGTTCATACATGAAGAGTAATTCATTATACAATAGTGAAACCTCAGTCTTACTTTCACTGGCTTCTTGAACTAACCTGAAAAGATCTTGAATATCTTGTCTGTCAAGAATATGAAGAATATCTTCTAACAGCCTGAACATTCTTATTGTGCCATCTTTTCTTAATATTCCATGAGCTTCTAGTCCTTGATCCATAGTATATATCCATCTAGAAATGGATGAATTCTTACCTAGAACCTCTGTGTCTATACACTGATCTTCAAAACTTACTATCTTCAAGTACTTTCTTAAGCTCTCATCATCATCATTACTATCTTCTGTTGTTGATTTAGCCTTTTCTTGGCTTCTAGCTTCTTCTTTGTTGATCTTTTTCCTTTTAATACCTTTGAAGGTTCCTTCAAATTCTATTGAACCCTCCTCCAAATTTGTATGTACCGTTCCTTCAATATGTATTGTTGATTGTGTATGTACCGCCTGTACATTTTATGCCTTATCAACACTTTGAGCTTTATCTCCTTCATTCATTCTTTGAGCAGTCTCTGTCTCTTTTAAATTTACCATCTCATTTCTATTTTTCCTAAAATATGTAGTCTTGATAGGTGGAGATGTTCTTGTATGTTCAGCAGTACTTGACTCAAATATAGGAGTACTTCCAAATTGTCTTTATTGTTGTAAATGTCTTTTGGCTTCTTCAATAGCTATCCTATCTACTTCAGATCCAATCTCACCAAAATGCAATTCAGTTCTTTTGTCTTGATAATACAAAGCCTTGATTTCTTCAAAATTCTTTCTGACCAATTGAGCATGAGTGAAATGCTTAACCTTTTTGAGAAAAGCCATCATTTGATTCCTGATTTGCATGGTAGTTGGAGGCTTAATCCTTTCTCTTCTTCTTTTCTCAGCAAAGAATCTTTGTTGCTCCCTTACCAAATCATCATTCAACTTTGCTTTTTCCTCTTCATCATAAGAATCCCTTTCTTTAGCTATCAATGAGTCTGCAAGAATCTCACTCGCTTGTAGTTCAGCTTGAATCCTATCATACTTTTGTATATTACATTCTTGTTGCACTCTCTTAGCTTCAAGCAATTGCTGCTTTGCTGCAAGTGCCTCTTGTAACTCTTAATCACAAATTTGAGCTTGCATTCTGAAAGCAAATTCTTCATCATGGTCTACTTGATGAAAAATGTACATGACTTTGTTTATATCATCATTTGAATCACTTTCATTTTCAGATTCTGATTTTAACTACTTCTTGCCCTTATCCTTTAGATTTATCTTAGGTAACTTCTTCTTTAGCTTTGAAGATCTTCTTTCTTCATCTTCATTTGCTTGCTGTTGAATAACAATACATTTAGTGGGTTGTGAAGCTTGAACTTTCTTACCTTTAGTTTTATAATTTTTGGCAAGAACTTCTTGTTGCGTCTGCTTCTCAATCTCTGCTTGTCTTGCTTTTTCAGCTGAACTCTTTTCTCTGAGATCAAGCAATACTTGAGCTAAAGTCTCATCCTCTCCAAAAGGAGTTTGACTTTCTGCAGAAGAATGTAGTGAAGCTTGTTCACCAGCAGTACTTGCAATTAGCTTAGTTGGCTTAGCAGTACTTGGTTCTTCAAAAATGTCACCAGTACTTGTAGTTGGCTTAGTTGGCCTAGCAGTACTTGGATCTTTAACAGTGTTTACTTCACCAGTGTAAGACATACTTGTTTCTTCAATCACAAAAGTATCTCCAGATACCTTTTCTTCTTTTGAAGTTGTCTTCTCAAATTGTAACTTCTCAGTCTTGTCTGATCCATAACTCACTCTTGATCTTGACAGTACTTGGAAAGATTGTTTCTTGTGAAACAAGAATTGCCTTTGTGGTGGAGTTGAAGACACAGGAAATTGAATATTTATTTCCTCCACCTTTTCATAGAAGCTACTCCAATTTACTTGAAGTTGTGGTGATTGAGGTTATGGTTGTGGCTGAGGCACCAAAATTTCTTCAGTTTGTAGTTCCTCATGAGTAGGTTGTGGTTCTTCTTGTTGAAGCTCCATGTTTGTAGGCTCCAATCTATCTTTTGCCACACTAGTTTCTATGCCATTGCCATCTTCAAAATTTCCAATAACATCATTAGCTTCAAAATTGATGTCATTCCTAGAGACCCTTATATAAATGTCAAAATAAGGTAGTGGTTCTTCATAATTCCTCCCCTATTTGGTTGCATCCAGTTTCCTTTTCTTGAGGTTTCTGAATCTGTGCTTCTTAAGAGCACCTTTCTGAATAGACCTGTTCTGCCTCATCCAAGAAGATATATTATTCCTTAGCTTGATTAAACTGGCTTCCAATTCAGCAAAGTTCTTGTCTTGAACAAGCTTCTCCTTTTGCAATAATTGTACCTGTTTAGACAAGCTAGTGCACAAAGCAGTTAAATTGGCAACATCCACCACCTCTGTTGCTTGTGCTTATGGTGAACCATTAGCAGCAATGGAAGCAGGAGGTGTATGGATCATCTCATCTGAATTTGGTTGATTAGCAACATTGTGAGAAGAAGATTTAGTATCTTTTGAGGAGTGGGAACTCTGGTGAGAAGGAGTTTGCTGAGAACCACTAGCAGTGCTAGGTTCCTCACCTTCTTGGTTGGCAGGTTGGGCTATCATATTAGCAAATAAGGGTGTGACAGTTCCTGTAAAGGCATTGCCTTGTTTGGTCAAAAAAGAGAAAGTTCTCTTTTTTAAATGTAGGAACATCCCATATATTTGTGAACTCTGGTAGGTTAGGGATTTGGTCAATAACTAAAGTCTGAATGAATCTAGGATACATCAAAAACTTCTTAACTCCTTCCAAATTCCTAGTCATGCCTTCAAAAATTAACTTTGAAAAATTAAAAAATATGTCATTTGCTAAACAAATACCAGCTGATGCCAATGCAGTAGGGATTTGATCAAAAGAAGTACTTTTGGAGCTTAAACAGTGAATAATAGCATGAAAAAGCAATTTACATTGTGGTGAAATAAAGCTTTAAAGAAAGTAAGACTTTCCCTACCACCTTTATAACCCATGGCTGCAAGGCCATCATGTATCTCTGTATTGTTTAACATACTTAGTCCATTTTCATCATTTAGTCATAAACTAGCCCTTAGTAGTACCTCAGTTACATAGATATTTATATGATTCACCCTAGCCCTAATGCAAGGTTGATTAAAACGAGTACCTAACGCAACAGTATTCCAAAATTGTTCAACAATAAGAATAGAGACAATGGGACTTACAGCAAGCGCAAAATGAATATGACTCCGAGATAAAAATCCAAGTATCTCATGGAAACCAAGAGAATCATCATTCTAAGCAAGGTTCGCAACCAAGTTTTGCTTAGAGATCACATGTAAAGTAACCATTAGTATTTTTGATGATCGAAAAAGTAGAGAGAAGGTTATAGAATTAAGAGATAAGAATAAAAGATTAGGTGAATCAATTGTATAATTGGAGTAAGTATTTATGTAAATAACAAACCCAAGCGCGAAGAAACCGCCAAATTTACAAAAGAGACCCTTAACGGTACAATGGATATGTAGCGGTACATGGAACATACTCGGTACATGGATTTGTGCTAGCTGTACTAGGATCCATAACGGTACCTCACAAATTTGACCAGTTCATACATTCCATTATCATTACAACCTCTTTTAACTTATTCTATCAACCTGCAATCACATCAAAAACATAAAAACATACACTATACAATAAAAATTATCATCAGAATTGTACAGCCATTACCTCCCCTTAACGTATGCAGCACTTTATTGGTTGAGCATACCAATATGTGTCACCAAGAATCTAAATCTCTTTGCATCAAATGCCTTCGTCAACAAATCAGATACATTGTTGTTTGTATGAATCTTCAAGACTTGAATAAGCTTCTTGTCATAGGCATCTCTTATGAAGTGATGTCTTATTTCAATATGCTTGGTCTTGGAGTGAAAGACTGGATTCTTGACAATGCATATATTACTTTCATTATCAATGTAGATCTTGGTGTTCATGAAGTTGAACCCATAGTCTAACAACTGATTTTGAATCCAAAGTACTTGTCCACATCAATGAGCAGCATCTACATATTCAACTTCAGTTGTAGAAGTAGTAACATTGGTTTGCTTCTTACACTGCCATGATATGAGTCTTCTGCCTAGGAATTGACAACCTCCTGTTGTGGATTTCCTATCATGATTAGCTCCAGCATAATCACTGTCTGAGTAATCCTCGAAATCAAATGTTGATTCTCTAGTATACCATAATCCTAAATTAGGCTGACTTTTAAGATACTTAAAAATCCTCTTCACAACATGTAGATGAGACACCTTTGTATTGACTTGGAACCTTGAACAGACATACACATCAAACATAATATCTGGTCTTGAAGCAGTAAGATACATTAATGAACCAATCATTGACCTATATAGATGAATATCAACATTTTCACTATGTTGATCTTTTGACAAAGACTTCTTAGCTTCAAAATGTGTGCTTGTACTCCTTATATCCATACATGAAAACTTCTTCAAGATTTCAACAACATATTTATCTTGGCTGATAAATATTCCATCTTTCCTCTGTTTGACTTATAGTCCCAAAAAGAAAGTAAGTTCTCCCATATAACTCATCTAAAGTCTTCCTTTCATCAAAGCTTCAAACTCTTCACACCATGATTTCTTGGTTGAACCAAAATAATGTCATCAACATAGACTTGTAGTAGAAGAATATCCTTAGCATTATTTTTGATGAATAGAGTTTTGTCAATGGTTCCTCTCCTATATCCATGTTCTTATAAAAAATTAGATAAGGTTGCATACCAAGCCCTTGGAGCTTGATGTAGACCATAAAGTGCTTTGATAACTTTGTAGACTCTGTTGGGGAACTTAGGATCTACAAAACCTGGAGGTTGCAAAACATATACCTCCTCTGAAATAGTACCATAAAGAAAGACACTTTTCACATCCATCTGATAGACTATAAAACCCATATATGATGCAAAGGCCAAAAATAACCTAATGGCTTATATTCTTGCCACTAGTGCAAAAACCTCATCATAGTCTATCCCTTATTCCTGTCTATAGCCTTGAGCAACAAGCCTTCCCTTGTTCCTCACAAAAACTCCTTTTTCATCCTTCTAGTTTCTGAAAACCCATCTAGTACCAATAACTCTTTTAATTGAGGGAAGATCCACAAGAATCCAAACCTTTTGTAGCTCAATTTGTGTTAATATTTCTTGCATGGCATCTACCCAACTTTCTTCATCAAGAGCCTGAGAATTGTTTTTGGGCTCTACTTGTGATAAGAAACAGGCAAAAAACAATGCTGAGTATCCTTATGATTTGTTCTCTACTGTTGTTTGACATAACTCATAAGTGCATGAGTTTCAGTATTGGCTTGAAGTTGTCTTCTGGTTTGCACAACAGACTTAGGATTTCCAATAGTTTGAGTAGTAGGATGGTTGTTGTTGACTTTATAAGTGGGAATAAAACTGAGTGGAATTTCAGTTTCCAAATTATTGAAATCAGTTATTGCACCCTGCTCATCATAGGAAGCTTTGGAGAAGATTCCTTCAGTTGGACTAGCATAAACATCTTCATCGTCCATAGCTTGTAAAATATCTTCTAACGAATCAACAAACTTTGCAGATTTTGACTTAGCAGTACTTGCAGATGAGGTACCACTAGGTGTAATATGTACTGCTGAGTGTTGTGATTCTAAAGATTCTTCTCCTGAATGCTCATTAGCAGATGTAGCATTCTTTTCTTGATCTTGAAGCCTCTGAAGCTCTTGGGAGGCTTGATAATCAGTTGATGGCATTGTTTGCTTCTGGGGAGTGACATCTATAGGAGAAACAGTAGGCATATTGGGTACATAGATGTGAACATCATCATCCTGAGATTCTGATGAAGAAGGTTATCCTTGAGTACCTAACTTAGTTGTACCAATCTCCTCACCTGTATTTTTAGTTTGACAATCCTTTTGCACAGAATAGTAATACATGGAGTTAGTTAGATAATCCAAATCAAACATCCAATCATAACCTATTCCTGGGACATTAGGTTTATTTTCTAAGAAATTAACATGGGCATTTTCTTGAACCTTCTTAGATGCCAAGTTATAAACCCTATATGCTTTACTTTGCAATGTATATCCTACAAGATATCCTGGATCAGATTTTCCATCAAACTTTCCCAAATGATCAAGAGTGTTTAATATAGACACATGACATCCAAAAGGTCTTAAATGACTTATGGTTGGCTTAATACCAGTCAAAAGTGCATAAGGTGTCTTGTTTTGAGGCTTGGTTACTAAGACTCTATTTAACACATAACATGTAGTATTGATTGCTTCTACCCAAAATTTATTTGGAAAAAGAGAATCAGCTAGCATTGTTCTAGCAGCCTTAATTAGTGTCCTATTTTTCCTTTCAACTACTCCATTTTGTTGTAGAGTCCTAGTGTTACTAAATTGTATCTTGTGCCTTTTGACCTACAAAATTCATTAAATTCAACATTCTTGAATTCTGTCCCATAATCTTTCATTATGATTAAGACTTGTTTAGTGACCTGCTTTTCAACTAAAATGATAAAATCCTTAAGTAATCCATTGGTTTCAATTTTAAGAGCTAAAAAGAAAACCCAACTGAATCTACTATAATCATCAGTTATAAAAAGGAAAAAGGTCTTATGACTAATGCTCCTAACAGTATATGGACCAAACAAATCCATATGTAAAATTTGCAAAGGTTTAGTCACAGAATTGACAGTCTTAGTCTTACAAGAGGCTCTATGTTGTTTACCCTTTTGACAAGCAGTACATATGAAATCATTATGAAAAGATTTGTTAGGTAACCCTCTAACCAAATTTCTATTCACCAATCTATTAAGATTCTTGAAATTCACATTACCTAACCTCCTATGCCATAAATTAGACTCATCATTAGAAGCCTTAGCTAGCAAACATGTAATCCTACCTGTTGGAGTAATAGTATGAATATTAAAAGTGTACATGTTTTCTTGTCTGGGTACCTTGAGCAGTACTTGAGATTCTTTAGGCATCTCAAAGTCTTTGGAGAGCACCAAGCAGTCTGTATCTGTAAACAGCACCTTGTTCTTTTTATCACACATTTATGATACAGAATAGAGATTGAATTCATTCAATTCTTTTACAAAGAACACATCCTCAAATTCCAACTTCCCTGTATTAATTTTTCCTTTGCTAGTAATTCTACCTTTGCTACCTCCAAAGGCTACTGGTCCTCCTCTAAATTCTTCAAATTCAGCAAGGAAATCTTTATTCCCTGTCATGTGTCTTGAGCATCCACTATCTACTATACCTTTATCTTTCAATTCATCAATTAGATGCCCCTGCACATACACAAAACTTATTAGTTTTTAACAGGAACCCAAGCCACATTTAGCTCGGATCTTGTGGGACCTACATACTTAAGAGTTTGAAAGGTATTTTTTCCAGTAAGACTACACACACTCTTATACTTCATGGTTCCAGTCAAATAATCAAAGACATAAGTGGGTTTGTTATCCTTGAAGATTTTTGGCTTAAGTACTGTTTTAGAAGTACTTGCTTGAACACAGGTGTTTTCACCTTTTGGAACCCACATTTGCACTGGTTTGTTATTAGGCTTACTTCTAGATGTTCTATCTTTCTCAAATATATTATTAGAAGCCTTATGGGACTTTGGTTTGACAGACGTTTGACCAACGGTACTTGAGTTTGGTCTAGCAGTACTTGTAGACTTACCTGTACTTGGTTTACCAGACTTCAAAGGTACTAGACCTTGTTTCATAAGTACTACTCTTGGAACAAAGTTCTTGGTAGAGATATTTGTAACCTTATGAGGTTCATCTACCCTTTTAGCATGATCAAACTTAGGTTTGTCATCTTTAGATCCCTGTTTCTTATTAACCTGTGCATTTTTCCTGTTACTTTTCTTTGTGACCTTTTGTGCAGCCATTTGTTTTACAATTTTATCTTCATGTAAAGTACAATCTTTGATAAAATGATTTAGACTACCACAAACATAATATCCTTTTCTTCTCAAAGAAGACCCAAAAGGTTGTTTTAACTTAATTTTCTCAAAACCTATCTCACCCCTCTTGGTTTTATTATGTTTTGCATTATTACCCAATGTCTTGTTAGGAGTTTTTACCTGCTTGGAAGCAGAACTAGTTTTAGACTCCTCAGACACAAAATTGCTCATTAAAGGTGGATAAACAATGTTTTTGGTCACAACAGATTTATCTTGGGGCAAAGTACTAGAGTTTGAATCATTAACAGCTTTTGATTCATCTAACTCTATACCTGTATCATTACTAGGGGTCATGAAAATTCCTGATAATGGTGGAGGAACTGCCTTCATTCCTTCAGCATATCTATCATTTTCAAGAGTATCATCTGACTCACTATAACTATCAAAAATCCCCTTTGATAAGTCCTTGTCATTTAAAGTTATCCCAGGTTGGTCCTCAATATATCCTAGGCCTGATTTATCATAATACCCCATTTGTGAAATAATCAGCTTACCCAATCCTTTTGAGGATCTTTGCCAATGATTAACCACTTCACTTTCATTATAAAGACTGGCTTTTAAAGCTTCATTTTCTGCTGATACTTTTAAAAGTTGTTTTCCAAAAGCTTTAATTTCCACATCTTTTTCCCTCATTTGAAGAGTTAAAATTCTAATTTTCTCTTCATAGTTTTGTTGACCCTTTTTATACAAAACTATATTTTCCTCTAGCTTAGAAACACCCTCTTTAAAAGCATTTGTTTCTATAGTACATGTGTTTAACTTTTGATACTGTTCATCTAGTTCTACTTTTAGACTATTTAATTTAAGAACACAATCTTGAGAAAAAGGATGTACCTCAGTATCTTCATGTGAGAGAGCCATCAAACCGAGCTCTTCTTCTTCCTCATCTTCAGCCCATTTCACCACTCTATCTACAGTTACCAATGCTTTGGTTCCTTTGGGACTCCTGCTGTTTCCTTTTGGAAAGCTTTCAGAAATTCTTGGACTGGTTCAATAGTTGTTTTTAAAATTTTGACTGCTACTTTCAGCCTTGTCTCTAGTGCACTCCCTTACAAAATGTCCATTCCTTCCACAGTTCTAGCATTCAACTTTAGACTTGTCATATCCTAATGGTTCATTAGGATCAACAGTCATCTTCCTTCCAGTCTTCCTAAAGAACCTATTAGATCTCACAAAGATCATAGTAGGTTGCCATTTGAGATCCATCTCTTCAACATCAGCATCATCTATTTAGAAGAAGTCATTGAGAGTCAACCTTGGTCTGTTGTCTTGTCGAGCAAAGAATGAGAAGGCATTGTCTTCACTAAACAATGGTGAAGATCTTCCTTATGGATTTTGAGAGATAATAGGACTGCCTTCAGTACTTTGTGAGTAAGTACTGCTTGTAAGTCCTCCAACGGTATTTTGGAAGTAAGTACCGCTACTTGATCCACTAGTGGTATTTTGAAAGTAAGTACCGCCATTACCTTCTGATACAAAAGCAGAGTTAGACTTTGTTGTTGTTACTGATTTGGTCACCTCAACGCCTTTAACATCCATCTCATAAGCTCTAAGATTGTTATAGAGATGATCAAAAGGAATTGTATCTAGAGTATCCCTTGTGATGAAGTTTATAGACATTGCTTTCCATTCTTGTAGAACACTCCTTAAGATTTTTATATTAGCTTCTTCATTAGGAATTATTTGTCCATAAACTGCTAATTGAATGAGCAGCTTACTAAACCTTCCATAGCCACCATGGATTCTTTCTATACTGGAAATTGAGAAGTTATCAAATTCTTGTTTCAGAACAATCTTCTTCATCTTCTTAGATTTGTCATTACCTCCAAATCTAAGTTTGATGGCATCCTACATAGCCTTTGCATCTTTGTAATGATGAAAGCTAGGTAAGATGTCCTCTGAAAGTGCCATAGCCAAATCAGTTCTGGCCTTTCTTTCTCTGATCTCGGCTTGTACCTCCTCAGCAGTCACAACAGGTAAAGCATAACATGTACCATCAGGCAACCAATGTAACTTCTTAGGTGTATTCCCATTCTTGATAACTTACAACATAGTATGATCTGTGTGATTCAAATAATGTTCCATCTGCATAGCCCATGTCTCATAGTTATAACCCTTGAGAACTGGGAGTTTGACATCAGAGAGAATATGGGAATGTGTTGTAGTTGTAGATATAACTACACATCTATGGCTTGAACACCCTGTGGTGGTGTAGGATGCACAACTTGAGGCTTTCCCTCTGGAATTGGATCAGGATCTGGAATGTCTTCCAAGTGAGGGTCATCACCAGGTTGAGAAATTGAGTTTTAGTGTGAGTGGGGATTTTTTTATGGTTATGTTCTTCTTTTTTAGAGTTTTTTAACAAGCTTTGATACCACTTGTTGATCCCTTTGATTATATCTATATTATGTTAAGAACTAGTATAGTAGTTTGTAATAAACTAAAACACTTTGAGAACTCTTACTCAAGCTAAATAAGTAATGCAAAATCTAACTTATAAAGCACAGAAGAACATCATTACTTTTAACTATTCGATTCTCTTATTAATCGACTTGAATGAGGTACATAAATGCCATCGTACCTATGTTCCTTTTATATAGTAAGGAACCCTAGAAACCTTAGAATATTCTATAAAGATAAGTATATCACAGACGATATATTATCAATATTCTAACTATTAAGTATATCACATAAGATATACTCTAACAATAACTATGACATATCATATACAAAGATATATTCGTCCTAATCAATATAGCAGTACTTACTTTATAAGTAGTAGTACTTACTATGTATCCCGTTAACACTAACGGTACTTAATAATACTAACAGTACTTAAGTTTACACTAACGATACTTGATACTTAACAATAATTCACAACAAAAAAGTATGACCCAAGCAAGAATCTTAGACTTATAAGTGCTATTGTTAATCCTTGCTGAGAACCCGACATAGAAATCGGTCGTCTATAGTTTTGTTGTAACTCTTATTCAGAGGAAACAAATGCCGCTATTCGTCTGGTCAATTGGCGAAGCAAGGCCACAAATCTAAAGTCTATACCACACCATTCCCATGACCATATGTTCTTGATTTTATTATCTTGTTCATGATCAAAAAAATAATAAACGAAAAGTTAGGATTTAGTGATACCGTATACGTAATGTTTTGGAACTATGAACACGAACACAAACCCGTAGATTAAACAAGATCAACAATTTTTTCCCTTCCCTTTTTTCTTGTGAAACCGGCGGCCAAGAGGAGAGAAAAGAGAGGCTAGGGGGCTGTTTAGTTGTAGAAAATTTTTCCACTTTTCTAGAAAAATTTTCATTTGAAAAGTGAAAAATAGAAAACCTGTTTAGCAACATCATTTTTCAATATTTTTCAAAAATTACAAAATTTTCATTTTCTAAATTTATATAGGAAATTAGAAAACTCCATTTTACCCTTTTCTAAATTTTCACCTCATAACCACCATTGTTTTATTTAACCCATTTCAATAACACGTTACTATTTTAACGTTTTCGTCAGTAAATTTACGTTTTCGTCAGTAAATTTACGATTTCGTCTGTAAATTTACGTTTTTATCAGTAAATTTACGTTTTCGTCAGAAAATTTACGTTTTCGTCAGAAAATTTACGTTTTCGTCAGAAACTTACATTTTCGTCAGAAAATTTACGTTTTCGTCAGTAATTTTACGTTTTTGTCAGTAATTTTACGTTTTTGTCAGATAATTTACGTTTTCGTCATAAATTTACGTTTTCGCCAGTAAATTTAGGTTTTCGTTAGAAAATTTACGTTTTCGTCTGTAAATTTACGTTTTTGTCTGTAAATTTACGTTTTCGTCTGTAAATTTAAGTTTTTGTCAGAAAATTTACGTTTTCGGCAGTAATTTTACGTTTTCGTTAGAAAATTTACGTTTTTGTCAGAAAATTTACGTTTTCGCCAGTAAATTTAGGTTTTCGTCAGAAAATTTACGTTTTAGTTAAAAAATTTACGTTTTCTTCTGTAAATTTACGTTTTCATCAGAAAATTTACGTTTTCGTCAGTAATTTTACGTTTTCGTCAGAAAATTTACGTTTTCGTCAGAAAATTTACGTTTTCACCAGTAAATTTAGGTTTTCGTAAGAAAATTTACGTTTTCGTCTGTAAATTTACGTTTTCGTCAGTAATTTTACGTTTTCGTCAGTAAATTTACATTTTCGTCAGTAATATTACTTTTTCGTTAGTAATTTTACGTTTTCGTCAGAAAATTTACGTTTTCGTCTTTAAATTTACTTTTTCGTCAGTAAATTTACGTTTTCGTCTATAAATTTATTTTTTCTGACAAAAACGTAAATTTTAATTTTTCTGACAAAAAAGTAAATTTACTAACGAAAACGTAAACTTACAGACGAAAACGTAAAATTAATTTTTCTGACAAAAAAGTAAATTTACTGACGAAAACGTGAATTTACAGACGATAACGTATACTTACTGACGAAAACGTAAATTTACTGACGAAAATGTAAATGTACTGATGAAAAAGTAAATTTTTGACGAAAACGTAAATTTACTGACGGAAATGTAAATTTTTGACGAAAACGTAAATTTACTTACGAAAATTTAAATTTACAGACGAAAACGTAATTTACTGGCGAAACGTAAATTTTCTGACAAAAAAGTAAATTTTTGAGGAAAACGTAAATTTACTGACGAAAATGTAAATGTACTGACGAAAACGTAAATTTACTGACGAAAACGTAAATTTACTGACGGAAACGTAAATTTTTGACGAAAACGTAAATTTACTGACGAAAATTTAAATTTACAGACGAAAACGTAAATTTACTGGCGAAAACGTAAATTTTCTAACAAAAAAGTAAATTTTTGACGAAAACGTAAATTTACTGACGAAAACCTAAATTTATAGACGAGAACGTAAAATTTCTGACGAAAACATAAATTTACTGACGGAAACGTAAATTTTTTACGAAAACGTAAATTTTCTGACGAAAACCTAAATTTACAGACGAGAACGTAAATTTACAGACGAAAACGTAAATTTACTGACGAAAACGTAAATTTTCTGACGAAAACGTAAATTTACTGACGAAAACGTAAATTTACTGGCGAAAACGTAAATTTATAGAAAAAACGTAAAATTACTGACGAAAACGTAAATTTACTGACGAAAACGTAAATTTATACACTAAAACGTAATAATACTGATAAAAAGTAAAAAACTAATTAAAACGTAAAAAAAATTACGAAAATATGAAAAAAGAAGACGGGAAAAACATACGAAAACGTAAAAAAAAAACTAGCAAAAACGTGAAAAAAAAGTTGACCATGAAAAAAATGGTTCAAAAATAGTTTCGTTTAAACATTGTTTATTTTTTTAGAAAATGAAAAATATTATCTAAACAAGTTTTCATAATTCTCAACTCTTTTCTAGAAAAGAAAAGTTTTTTCTTTTCTAGAAAATTAGAAACAGAAAATTATGAAAAATTTTCCACAACTAAACAGCCCCTAGGGTTTTGTAAATTTTCTGTATAAGTGAAAAATGACCTTTCCTGGTGATATTTTGTTTACTAGTAAATGGGTAATGGGCCGGGCTAGCCTATTCTTTCTTTTTCTTTTTTTAAGTCGGCACCAACACACCCCTTCATATATTTTAGTTTCGTTTTTCGTGTTTTAATAATTATCGTGTGTGTTCGTATCTTAAATATCGTGTTTTAATTCTTTTCATGTTTTTATGTATTATACGTAAATACTTATCGCATAATAATTTACATACGCAATACTTGTGATAAATAATATACGTAATACTTGTATTAAACGTTCATGATACGTGTCTTGTTTTAATTATTTATAAAGTTTTAATTTATCCGTGTTTTCATGCATTTAATGTTCTTAGGTATTTTATGCGTGTTTTACAACTCTTCCCATCTAAAAAGAATAATTCATCCTCGAATTAGAGATACAATAAACTGAAAAGGACATGGACGTGATGTGGTTGAAGAAACCTGGGACGTGACGTGGCTGAAAGAACATATTCGGATTATGAAGGAAGTGAGGATAAGAAATCCAGATGGACTCCTCCATTTCCAAAGTGGTTTCCCGCTCGGTATGGTTCCTCCAAAGGATCTTGACGAAAAGAATAAATCTTGGTCTTTTATGACCCTGTCTTGAAGATACAGAAAAAGTTTCTGGTTCTACAACTTACGATGGATCCTTGCGAATCTGATCGAGTGAATACGAAATAACATGTAAAGATACATGGAACGATATGATAAGAAATATCCTGGAAATAATGGTATTACAAATCTTTGAGCAATGATGCGTGATACATATTGAAACGTAGTACGTGAGCAATTGTGAACGTGACACGTGAAAAATTATTAGCGTGATACGTGGAGATATGATGAATGTAATATATGAAACATCGGGTGAACGTGATACATGAAACATATCGCGAACGTGATATGAGAAACGTAAAGTGAACATGATATGTTTAGCACATCGTGAACGTGCGATAACTGAGGAGGTAACGCCAAACGATGCGAGATGAGACACGAAATGTCTTTCTGAGGATGGAAAGTTGTGTTAAACTTGGGTCTGGTCGCCCACGCTTTCTACAAAATCTTTCCAGAACGAAATATGAAACGTAAGTCGTAAGATAGAATACGATCATGAACGTGAACGACGTCATGAACGTGAGTGCAAAAAGCAAATCATGAAATGGAATAAGGAAGTGAACGCGATCGTGAGACGTAAATGTGAACGTCAACGTAAACGTGAACGTGAACGTAAATGTGAACGTGAACGTAAATTTCTAGCCGATATGATTGTTGACGGAATACTGTGAAACCCTACGATCTCTTGCTGAACTTCCAGTAGATCCGCTAACTACTTAAACCTTTCGCATGAAGGAAACGTGTCAGCTAGGTTGAATGGTCAAACGATAATCCAAATGGTATTAAGCTTCTTTTGAGCCTACAGTAGTCCCGTAACAAAATCTATAAAGATCTTGTCCACTTCCACTCAGAAATTTCTAAAGGTTGAAATAACTACTAGCGTGTTGGTGTTCTATCTTAACCTACTGGCATGTTAGGCATTTAGATATGAATGTAACTGTATATCTTGTTTCGCACCGCCCCACCAAAATGTGGTTTTAGATTATGATACGGTTTTGTAGAAAATGGATACATAGATGTTTTGGAAAAACTATGAGTTTCGGTAAATTAGAACTCTCTTAGCGTAGGATCCTATGGAACACATAATTCAGTGTAGGATTCTCTCATTTACGCGTAAGCTTAGTCATAATAAGACTAACTATGAGAAACAATGTGATTCAGCGTGTCACTGTAATCAACCAAAATTTGTACTAGAAAATTTTCAATGTGAAATTTCTTCTGTCATAGAATATGTAATATAGAGCGAAGATGGTCTTCATGCTCTTCTCTAGGCTTAGAAAAGGTCAGAATGTTAGAAATGAACAAAATGACGAACTTGTCTAGAATTCATGAAATTCGATTTATCAAGTCCAACATACAGCTGGGCATTCGTGAGACCAAAAGACATAACCACAAATTTATAATTACCATACGTGTGCAAAGAGAAATCACTAAAATGTTCTGCTCTTTCCCTCACAATTGTTGGTATTCTGATCGTAATTGATCTTGAAAAGTGTTTAGAGTCTGGTAGTTGATCTGATAGATTATTAATACTATGGGGGAATAACAATTATGAACAGTGATCTAGTCCAATTTACGGTAATGGATGCATAATCTCATTCTACCGTCCTTCTTCTTTGATAAACAGAACCGACACACCCCAAAATGTTCTTCCAACTCGTTCCAGAAACTCTTGCAGTTGTTCTTCCAACCCCTTGAGCTTGATGTCAAACTTCACTTCACGAATGGGTGGAATACCTGGTAGTTCTTCTAGAAATGCATTATGGAATTTTGAAACAATAGGCTGGTCATGGGTTTAAGAATCTTTAGAATCGCATCATAAATGATAGCTAAAAGAAATCTTCATAGCCATGGAATAATAAGCACGTGCTGATAAAACAGAAATAATTCATACAGATTTTCCAGGTAGAAAAACCACGATGAATGTATTCAAGAGCATGAACATCGCTAAATATAATGTGATATGAATGGCGACCAATCGTAGCGCGACGTGATGCTAATCAATCCATAATCAAAATCATATCGTCCTCACATCTATCCAAGGAAAGTGCGTTTGCAGAAAGGATCTTATCGCCAAACTGGAATGAAAGCCCTTATATACATGGGTGATACAGCGACGTCTTTTATGGACGTGGTATATGTAATTGTGATCGAAAAAAATGAAGGTACCATGTCAATACATGAAGTAAGCGTGGCAGATCTCACTGAGTTTGTTTCGCCCGTCTCACACAGAACGAACATCGCATGTCCAAACATGAACAATACGTCAGCGATGGTACTGAGATTTTAGTGGCCTGATTAGTACCTGGCCCAACAGGATGGGTATACCCCTTAGAGGGTACCCTGAAATACTGAGGCCTAGTACATAAGTTATGCATGAGTCGTATTTCTTGACTCATATTTTGAGAAAATATACGTATGACATGTGTCTTGATTGGTGTCTTGACATGTGTCTTCAGAATGTATATGTGAGACATGTGTCTTGACGGATGTCTTGACATGTGTCCGTAGAAAATATGCGTGAGACGTGTGTCTTGATGGATGCCTTGACATGTGTCCTCAGAAAATATGTGTGAGACGTATGTCTTGATGGATGCCTTGACATGTGTCTCCAGATGTGGAAATGTCTAGAGTTGAAAGTCTTAGGTTATTATGCCAGGATTGGTGGATCGGTTGGACTGCTGACCCATTGTATTTCTGATCACGCCCGTTACCGGAGTTTCTGTCATTTTCAAAGTATAAATTGCCATGGTAGTTGTCACTACCTCATGGTCTGTTAGTTTCATGACAATCATTATCATGACGGTGATTCATGTAACTCTTCAGCTGAGTGGCCGGCTGATACCGGTTCCCACTCATATGCTTGAAAATACAACTGAATGACGTGTGACATTTAACTAAAAAAGTAAGGACATGGATTGTGATGGAATCGTCTTGTGGTGAGTCATCTTTCTCGTCTGATCGTTTCGATCTAACGCCTTTCTCTTAGTCTTGTAGGATCTGCAGGTTGTGAGCAGCATCAGCATCTTGTAGGGTCTCCAAATTAGGAGCAGCATCAACATATTGTAACACTTATGAGCGACATCAACATCTTGTAGAATATCAGCAAGTTGAATACGCCTGAGATGATTAATAGTCGACTAGTGAATACTCGTGGAGTATTGTAAGTGAAATACACATGGATTACGATACGTGTAATACACATGTGATACAGTACATGGAGTACACGTGGAATACGATACATGGAGTACACGTGGAATAAACATGAGGTGATTGGTATGGGTGTCAAACATTTGACATGATTTTTAAAAGGAAATAAGTGATTAAACGGTTAGAAAACCGAACTGAAGCAAGCAGCATTATAATCTATCAATTCCAGCGTAGACATCATTCTGGTTGCATAGAGAAAAAACCAAAAGTATGGTTAAACGAAATTCAATGATGATCAGCATGAACACATGATTAATGAAAACCAACCATGACTAACATGTAAGCTGGATTTAAATGAAATCCATCAATATCTGGCATGAAGCATAATCGACATGATGAAAACATAATCAACAGAGGGAGGCATGAAAACATAATCAGCCTGAAGACGAAATCAACATGGGAGTATGAAAATATAGTTGTCATAAAGAACATAAAAGCGTAATCAACAAAGATTTATTCTTGACTGGTGTGGAAGGCTACGGTTCAATCCACAAAAGTCGAAGAAAAGACATGTGACTAAGTATGGATGATTATGGTTTAATCCATACTTGTCAAATTTCAAGAGAAAACATCATGGATAGAAATTAACAATATGGGACTAAATATGGATGGTTGTGGTCCAAACCATATTAGTCAAAACTTCAATGAAAACATTGTGAGTAAGGATCAACAATACTAATAAATATAATTATCGTCACATGGAACGTAACAAACGTCATTTTAAGAAAAGATTGGTGACTACCCACTAGTCACAGGTCAAGTTTTAGAGCCTACAGGTCGAAACCGTGGGCTCTGATACCATAATTGTAACGCCCCACTTTGATAAGTGGACCGTTACGTGATTGTTATGGCGTGTCATCAAAGCATGCAAGCTAATATGTCATAAAACATAAATGAACGTGTAGGGGAAACCTAAATCAAACATCGGTGCCCAAACATAAACACAAAATATGCATAAAGTAAATGAAATGCAAAGGGAAAGAAGTATAAGGCAGCTCCCATCATATGCACGTCCTCTCCATGCTCGAGTCAGTCCTTGGGTACCTGTCGTTTGGGTCATGGAAATAAAATATATGGCTGAGCAATATGATCAGTGAACGGATATATGACATAATGAAATGATATGAATGACAGAAACATAAGTACAATATAACAAAGCAGCAGAATAAGTGTAAGTCCTGGAAAACCTGGTGTATGTTTTATAACTAATTTATATCTGAAAAGACTTATGTTTATTTCATTAACACTGTATTATAATTGTCCAAGAGCCCATATAGGTCATGAAGTATCAACGTGTATGAATACATAGAGGGTGACATCCTCATGCAATTAGAAGGGTTGCCTCTAATTATAATATACTGGGTAGAGGGATCAGCTCCATGTAACGAATGTAGAGCACACACCACAGTTACCTTGTAATCTACTAAACTTGTTCTAGGATGCACCCATTCGCTCCACATGATAATAATATAAAAGGCCAAATAACAGAAAAGGGACGCCACGAGCAACCACTCTCACCGCATAAGAGTCATAACATCGATGCCTCAAGTGTTACGGTTATAGTACCTCCATAACTAGGTGAAACTGGCATGCATGTACATAGCTCAGGCAATTTAAAATTCTAATCATATTAATTACTGATAATTTAAATGTAACTACTTGGGAAAACAGATGGCTGTAAACGGGAAATCCAAAATATAGGAAGAGAGTCCTTACTGAAGGATGAAATATCTGTACCTTATGTCCAGTAATGAAAATGAAGATGGAAGCGGAATAACTACAACGACTTCACGAGTGAGCCTGGCCCATTTACAGGTTCGGCTCCTTCAATGTTTGATCCATTAGATATACGTAGAACTTGTAAGATGACCTCGACGAGCACCCATCAGTACATCATATTTTCTTTTACTGATGAGGATTTTACTTCTACTTCCTTGTCGTTACTTTTTTCCTTTACGTGTAAAACACCTTCAATACATATATGTTACTTTTATATTCGTTGAAAAAGTATGACCCAAGAAAGAATCTTAGACTTATAAGTGCTATTGTTAATCCTTGCTGAGAACTCGGAATAGAAATCAGTCGTCTATAATTTTGTTGTAACTCCTATTCTGAGGCAACAAACACCGCTATTCATCTGGTCAATTGGCAAAGCAAGGCCACAAATCTGAAGTCTGTACCACACAATTCCCAAAACCATATGTTCTTGATTTGATTATCTAGTTCATGAACCAAAAATAATAAACGAAAAGGTTAGGATTTAGTGATACCGTATCCATAATGTTTTTGAACTATAAGCACGAACACAAATCCGTAGATTATAAAAGATCAACATTTTTCTCCCTTCCCTTTTTGCTTGTGAAACCGGCGTCCAAGAGGAGAGAAAAGAGAGGCTAGGGTTTTGTAAATTTTCTATAAAAAGGAAAAATGATATTTCATGGTGATATTTTGTTTACTAGTACATGGGTAATGGGCCGGGCTAGCCCATTCTTTCTTTTTCTTTCTTTAAGCCGGCGCCAACAACACCCCTTCATATATTTTATTTCGTTTTTCGTGTTTTAATAAATATTTTATGTGTTCGTATCTTAAATCTCGTGTTTTAATTCTTGTCACGTTTTTAAGTATTATATGTAAATACTTATTGCATAATAATTTACATACGTAATACTTGGGATAATTAATTAATATACGTAATACATGTTTTAAACATTCATGATACATGTCTTGTTTTAATTATTTATAAAGTTTTAGGTTATCCGTGTATTCATGCAATTAATGTTCTTAAGTATTTTATGTGGGTTTTACAAACATTGCTTAACTCGAGTTGAGGAAGAGACAACTAAAGTAAATTCATTTTAAGCAAGTTTTAATATCACAATGGAAAAAAAAAATCGAAGATAATTGGATACACGGGCCTCCTCAATAAGCTCCATGAATGAAATGAGAGAGAGCAACCCTAGAAACAAACACCAAAAGACGAAGAAAAGCACCCCCTCCACTTCAAATCTACTAGAATACCCTCTTATTGATGAAAAATATCTAAGGAATCTAAACTTTGTTATTTGATGCTTGATTTATTCCCAGAGTCGCTAGCTCGACTCGACTTCCCGAATTAAATTACCCTTAGGGAAACCATCATGGAGAGAAAAAGATTTATCCGTAAAGAAAAAGCTCTCCATGATAAAGTGAAATAACTTCCCGAATAAGGAAAACCATATAATAGTCCACCAGGATCAAATACACGATTTCCATCCCTAAAGGAAATCAACCCCAAAGTGGTAATATCAAACAAGTATAAGAAATATGTGGTTCCTTTAAGCAAAAGTCTCTCACAATGAAATGGATGGTCACAAGGTAATGATCCCGGGTATCTAAATTTTTTTTCTTTGATTTCATTAGTAAGATACTAAGATAGCTCAAAAATGTGTGTACCCGAATCAAATACCGTTCCCTCTATGGGAAAATAGTAAAACAACTTTTTGTCAACCATAAAAGAATCACCCTCAAATGTAAAATCAACAAGAGTCACCGGGGGTGAAAAAATAGGTGTCTAAACACTAATAGTGGGATCCTCCGGGTCTTTGTTATCCTTATCATCATGAGTTGGTGGGGCGGGAGGGATAGAAGGTATAGTACCATCATGTAATATATCCTCTATAAAAAGTGTTGTTGATCCCAAACTTAGATCGATTAAACTTATGTATTATCGAGATTAGTTCAAGTATAATACGTTTGAGAAAATTTGTATATTAATTAAACCAAGTATTATGCGAAATGTAATACTTAGCACAAAGAACAAATAACAAAAATGTATACCAAACTTTCAACTTCGATTGATAATAATAACAAGAACAATGATTGAAAGTTATATCAAACCCTAACCTAAAGGCCTCCTTTTATAAGCATAAGGATCCTTGTACACAAAGTAAATGTGTCAACTATTCTAGGAAGATATACTAAGATAAACATAGAAAATACAACATACATGCATATCTTCCTAATACATCAAAACGTGTTGACTTTTAATACTTGACAGCGGCTTGATTTCTCTTGTCTGGGCCTAGGCTGTCAACGGCTTGATAACACCTTATCAGCGGCTACATATCTCTTGTCAGCGGCTTGTAGAATTAAATAATTTTATTCCCAACAATCCTCCCCTAAACTTGATATTACCCATAATCATCAAGTTTCTGAATAAAACAAAACATAAAGAGGATTCTTACAAAGAAAACCTAGTATGACAATTGAGAAATGAGAATTCTCATTAAATCAACTTCTATATCACTAGTGTAGTCTACTCTAAGCTTGGTGCTCATCCTCTTCTTCAAAAATTCTTGGGACCAAGGATACTTCCTGTGACAATCCGTCAATTTATGGTTGATATTTTATTCTCAATATTTATTTGAAAACATTATTTTAATGTTACAATATGAACTCACTTATTTTTGGGAAGTAATTTGGATTTACGTCTTGAAGTACCGTCGACTACGTCTAAACCGGAGGATTCAACGTTACGTGCTTACGTTTACATACACCGTTTTGGTGACAGTCCGACATTTCAGAAAATAAATTTATCCGTGAATATTATTTTGGAGTTTTAAATTTGTGTTAGTTCATAAACTCACAAATTTACGAGAAGAGATTAGGACTTACGATTTTAATTTAACGTCCTTTACGACTAAACCGGAAACCTTAGGATTACGTATTTACGTTTTCGAACTCCGTTTTTGATGAGACAATTTTTATTAGATTAGTTTTGTGCCGTTGATTCATAATTTATAAAAACGTTTTTCGTAAAACGACCCGAGGGCACGCAAATCGAGGAAACTAGAATCGAGGGGTACCCGTAAATAATTGGGGATGAGACAAAAACAAGTTTTGCCCCACCCCCACACATGGGATGGCCACATTGTGACACCACACTAACCTTGTGTCAAGCTTTACACAAGTTACTCACACTTGTCCTACTTAGCTTAACTTGAAAGCTACAAGTTTTCCACTAAACATCAAAACCACTAAACATAACCATTGCTTTCATTTTTCACATGCAAATCTCACAACTCTCTCATCTCTCTCTCAATTTCGTCCCATATCACTCACAAAACACCCCATTGGTGGTGATTATAACATCCAAGGAGGAGTTTCCATGGAGTCTTGGTGCTGATTTTCCACAAGGTGTTCATGAAGAATGGTGATTTTGAAGATGGTCTTGGCTATGCACAAGTTTCTCGATCAAAATCCATGTTTTGATCACAACCTACATCATCATGGTGGTATAAAGATTGTCCTCCTCATCTTCTTGTTATTTTGATTATGTAAACATGTATTTTATTTCCTATTGTATATGTATATGATGATTATATGATGATAAAAATGTTATGTGGGGATTTGGTGTTGATAAACATGATTAAAAAGGTGAAAAACCATAAGAAACAAGGTTAAAATCTTCGTTAAATTTGTTGGCTGTATAAAACAATAAAGAAACAGGTCATGGACTGATAAAATGATGAAGTAGAATCCATCTACAGTAAGTATAAGATATCATACACAAGTGAGAGTTGGCCATGCAATGGAATCATTAGGATGAGTGAGATATGATCAAAACAAGTTTAAGGTACAAATCTGAGTTCACTGTTTTGGACGATTTTTAGAAAATACTTAGAGGATGATTCAACAGTAGCTATAGAAGTTAAATTTAGCAAATATCATGTAGTTTATGTGATAAAAATTTGAGCTTCTATCTCCATATAGAACTCAAGATATGACAGTTTTGGTGAAAGTGAAGATAAAAATCAGATTTTGGAAATTAAAGTATAATAATATTATATAAGCACTAAAAATTTTAATGTATAAAATATAAATTAAAACCCACTAACTTATGGATTCTATTTATATAAATATGTAAAAGGTGGAATAAGTTTATAAATTATAAAAATGGTAACTTGTTAAGTTTTATAAGTTATAAAACTATAAACATGATTTTTACGACTTTTTCGGCTAATACCATAAAATTAACGTTTTTGTTAAATAAAACTTAGATGGTTGGACCCGTCTAATGTAAACTTTATAAAACTTATATACTGATATATAAACATGTATCACAAGTAAAAATCAATAAGACCCGAACTATAGGACATACGGACGTTAACGGACTAAATTAACGTTATTGGACTAATAATACAACAAAAATGAACTAAAACACTTATAAACTTATTATTGGGCTTGAACCATTTAGGCCCAACTTGTAAAGTGTATATACTGATAATATAGATATAAAATAGATTAAAACAAGTTAAAGAACTTGTAATAAGTTTATTGGACTTAAAAACACGTAAATAGGTAAAACTAGAAAACTAGTATAAAAGTTATCGACACATAACACAAAAATGAGTAAATGAGGATATGTAAACCCATTTGATCATCATATATATATAATCATCATATGTATACATAATTGTTATTGTTATAAAGTCATTGGACATGAGTCTAAGATGAGTATTATTTGTCTAAATTTCCGTGATTGAAGCATGTATCGTACGTCCGAGTTGCCGATAACCCGCTTTCCCACATCAATGTGAGTTCATAGCCTCGCACTCTTTTAAATGTTTTTATAAATGTTTTATAAACCCGCGAGGGAGATAACATGTTAGTTTTTATAAAATAGGACATCATTTGTCCCGATTGCTTGTTTATTGATTTGGACCCGAATGATTGAATGACCCGATTGTATGACCCGATAAATGATTAAAGGACCCGATAGATGAAATTAAATGGATTATTAAAGTTAGGTTATGTCACTAAATGTCCCATTAGCATGAATTGTGAACTACCGGGATTTGGTAGACGCTTATGCATTTAATAGTACTATTTGGGGACGATCACCCCAGTTCGCGCCTTGACGGTTGATTCCCGTCGTGCCACATTGATTGGTAAGCGAATTTATGTATGAGAAGATTTCCATAGCGTGACCTTTGTGACGACACGCTACTTTAGTTGGGCAAAATTGGTATTGGGTTAGCTACCCGTTGTTGGTTTAGTAAGGTAACAATGTCATGCGGCTTATAATAATCCAAACTAACGAAATACTACTAGACGCTTCGAATTACGATGTATTGCCTGACTAGCAATACAGAGTCATACTAATGATATTATGTTTGTGTTTTGGTTTTCATAACCATATTCATATAACGGTTTTTATTTTCATACAACGTTATAAGACGTATTGTATGATGTTTTTAAGACATTGGCTCGTATAATGGTTTTTAAGGCAAATGCCTATATTATGATTTTCGATAAGGATTTGTATAAAATGACCTTGGCCATTTTAAGGCCTATATCAAAGATTTGTACAAAATGATTTTTTTTGTAATAATTTTATACCAAAGTTATATTGATGGAATTTATTAAACTCTATGAATTCACTCGGCGTTATCGCTGACCTTTTCTTTTAACATGTTTTATCTCAGGTACTTGAAGGTAATTCTCGGGAAGACGACAAGAATTCATGGCCCGCACTTAAAAAATATTTTTCCATTCAAATACTTTGTAAAACTTTGTATGAAATATAATGACTTGGGACCGATGTAACTTTGATATTTATGAATGGAAATACTTTATTATTAAAACGACGCGACTTTTAAGCGTTGTCTATGATGTGAGTAATGTGCTATCCCGTAACACCAACTAGTCTTCCGCTGTACTGAGTTGTATAAATTTGGGGGTGTTACAGTTTGGTACCAGAGCTCTCGTTATAGAGAACGAAAGATTTTTAAAACTAAGGTTTTGAATAAAACTTTTCAAAAAATCTTTTAACTAAAAACATGTTTCTAAAAAGGTCTAAAAATCTTTTGACTATAATGGTGCCGAAGAATTCCTGAGTTACCGACAAGGCCAAGACTGAGAAGTGTTATTTTAATATATATATAACTTGGATTATATATATATGATGTAATTTTATTACATGATTGTTTGATGATTAATTTGATTTTTATACGAGGTATTTATACGACGTAGATTGTCACAAGTAACCCTAAATCCCCTAGTAAATTAATCGAAGCTATTCTCGTAGGAATTCTAGCTATCCTAGATCTAAACCAAGTTGTGGATATCTATGATCCCAACAAATAATTGATATTCGTAGAAATGTTGATATTAGTTGATTGTGATGTTGAAGAAGAATTGGCGAGATTAAAACTGATATCGATGTCATGACGATCTTTCCTTATAGAGTGGAGTTTGACAAAACGTTACCACCTAGAAAGATGTCATCTGATTCGTTGTCATCCAATTCTTAAATTAAAATCGAAAGGGTGAATGTTGCACTTGAGGCTGTCATTGGAACCAGTACCCAAAAGCCTCATGCCACTAATACCTTTCCGAGAAGTCTAAGTTGAATGATCAAGTCATTTCATATTAATGACTCATTTGATAATTGTTGTTGTAAGAGATATAGGATTGGAAATTAAGTATTGTTCATATCAAGCTTTTATTGCCTATTAAGGCCTAAGAATAAGATTGAAAGTATTGGAAGAATGAAGTAGGATATCGCATTGAGTATAAGTTGATTGAAACTTGAATAAAGAAAGACTTAACCTATATGGAATATGAGATTGTTAATATAAGTCGTTAAGTTATTTGATTGAATTATGAGGTTTTAAATGATTGTAGGTTCGTGTTAAGGGTTGTTCCTAGGCCATTGTCCACTAATGAGGATGCCCAGTGTCCAACAAATAAAGTGAAGAAATCTTCTTCTGAATTGGGACCGATGGATCTTCCGGGACAGGTGGGACACCTAATGACTCTTTTAGGTTAGTATTCATTGTGGTATTTTTAAAAAAATCCCTAACTTAACTGAGATATCAGTTGGTAGGATGAGTTCTGAGAATTGTATGACATAGTGACACGTAATGTGTTACGGTACAATTTTGACTTGTTTGTGATTAATGAAAAGACTACATTTGCTTGCTAAATCCTACATGTATCGATGTTATCTATCTTTAATTGCTTCATCCTAATGTTCACATTAGTGATGCAACTATTGAACAAGTACTCATCTCGATTTGAGTTACGTAATTATCCTTTTTGAGTGCCATCAAGATCATGAACCTCATGATTAGTTGGCTAAAGCTCATTTCCTGATATATTGTAGTTAGTTCTTGGTGAACAAGCTTTCATCACTCTTTTGCAGATCACTCATTGTTTTTATAAGTTAAAACAGTATCCCTTGAGGAAAATTGGGTTTTCATCACCATATGGATTAATTAAAATGAGACTTATAAATAATCGTTATCGAAATGAAGTTGATTATAAAGTACCTTGGAAAACTTAATTGCTTTCATAACAAATAAAATCTTTGTAAATTTATTTTGATTCTTATTTAAGAATTAAGCATGTAAATGTTTTTATTATAAACATGATGATAAAGTTTTGACGAACTGAGTATTGCATCGTTAATCTTGAAAATGTATGTAGTTGCGCGCCTACATACAATTTGGAATGGACCATGCAATACTGATTAGTAGCCACCATAAAACTAATGAATAAACACTACATTGTCTTTGAAGATTGTGAAAGATTAAATTCTATGAGATCTGCAAAAAGTGAAAAATAGGGACATAGTGTTAGGGACACATACATATGTGCCTGTAGCATCTATTCTTCTGAGTTGAATTTACTCATCAGTGGAAATTGTCTTATTTGACAATTGACAATTCTTTCTTGTCCAATTCTCCCGTAGTGAGATTCTTAGGAAAAATATCTAATTACCGAGTGTTGATACCCGACTGGATGTATCGACGTTCTTATCGTTTCTTTTGATTTGATTTCAATTGAATGACCTGGGTAACGACCCGAGGAGCTTTCGAATGCGTACTCAAATTATGAAAACATGGGATATATTCATATTCGTTAAATGTTTTCATCTGTATCTGATTTGAAATTCTCTCGCATAGATTATGCGTTGACCTTACTCTTTTAAGGTTAGTTATGTCTCTAGATATCCTTGAATTTGTGAAGGATTATGAATTATTATTAGTATTTTGAGAAGTTCACATCTTATCGACGGCAATGAAACTGGAAAATTGATAGTGCCAGTAGAATGGATTGATTGATTATATGACAACATTGTTTTAATTGATGGGAACTCGAGTAGAATTCCCCTAAATGATAAGATGTTGATTATCAAAAGTAATCTAAATAATTCTTGATGGATGACCTTATCCCGCATTTAGACTTAAAATTATACCGTGAATGGTTGTGAACTAGTTATAGATATTGTAATATAGAAGAACCTGATATGAATGTATTAAAAGATGTTTATGTTATCTGAAACTTTAGGAGGTATTTGTTGATGAATTACCTAGACTTTCGCCATTAAGGCAAGTTGAAATTGGTATTGATTATATTCCCGGTGCTGCACTTGTGGCTTGTGCACTGTACGTCAGCACCATTTGAATTTAAGGAATTATCGTACAACTAAGGGAGTTGTCGGAAAAAGATTTTTATTATACCAAGCCTGTCATCATGAAGAGCTATGGTGTTATCATTCCTTATATTTATAGATTACTGTGAACTGAGTAAATTGACAATCGAAAACCATATCCATTACTCGAAATGGAAAATTTGTTCGATCATTAACAAGGTTCTAGCGTTTGTTTATAAGATTTGATCCACAAGCATGGTTATCATCAACTTCGCATCTACGAAAAAGATTATGTATTCCAATCACTACATCTGGTACTTGTAATGAACATTATGAGTTTCATGTGATGTCGTTTGGATTGATCAATGCACATGTGGCATTCATAAATTTGGTGAATCACGTGTGTAGGCTGTAAACTGATAAATTCATGCTTGAGATCATTAAGGACCATTTGTTTGTTTATAAGTATAAAAAGGAGTTAGTAATTAATTATAGATTGCCCTGAACTGGCCGAACAATAAAAACCGGTACCCTAAATATTTAACATGTGATTAAAGACTAAATCTTTTACATTATTTGACCGTGAGATTAAAAGATAATGGAATATATATTGACTCTTTAAAAAAAATTAACTAATAATTATTTAGTTAATTATAATAATTATCGACGCTTTAGACGTCGGATTGAGTAAAACGGAAAAAAATGATAGTTGAGAAGAAACTAAAACTTAGAAAATGTGAAGAAAGAATTTTGAATAAATACGGTTATGATACTTATTTCATCAGGAAAGTGAACGTAATTACTGACGCATAATATAGAAAGAATATCTGAGTGAATTGTGGACATGATAATTATATCATCATGAGAAGTGAATATAGACACCGACGCATTATGTAGAAAAGATAAAGAACAAGTTAGGACATATTCATTAATAATGAAGGTGCAACATAAATTGCTGAACGATATAAAAATAAACAATGTTTGTAAAAAGGATAATATAAATAGTGAAAGGTTTCACGGCTAGTGTGAACCATTAGAGTTGAGAAGCCGATAGCGTTAAATGTTTTAAAGACCACATGTGATCGTCTAAATATGGAGGATTGTGAGATATAGTTGTATTGGAATTTGTAAGTATAAGTATTATATGTATGTCATTTGTGACTAAAAGTATCTTTGTCTGAAGAAGTTGTACTAATGGCAATTATGAAGGCAGAGATCGCCTCATACATTAGTAAACGTCTAGCTATTGCAAAGGTCATCATCTGAATTTGATTCCATTTGGGTCATCGTCGACAGACTGACCAAATCTGCTAATATCATTCCCATTAATGATAAATGCAAAAGAGTTATGTAAACATAGTGTGCCTGTATCGAACATCTTTATCAAGATCCTCGCTTCGTATCAAATTTCTAGAGATTTGCTCAGAAATCATTGAGAACGAACCTTGATGAGAGTGCTATATACCACCCCAAATCGAAGGGACGAGGTAAAGTAACGATGCAAAGTAATATAAGTGCTGTTTTATGTTTAAATGATTGACCTTTGGCGATAAACCGTATAATCGCTTTCCTTTGGAAAGATTATCATTGATAATTATCGTATTAGGATCGAGATCGAATCTTGTTAAGATTTAGAAATTAGAGCATCTTTAAGCAAGAGTTGAGATAAAGACACCCGACATACATCCATTGTGAGTTGGACATGTCTTTTAGGTTTAAGGTTTCCTATGATGGCGAACCTAACCTTACAAAATACCCGACCCGCGAGATCTGAAATGATTGTTGAAATTAGGATCTGATTATTGACTGTCGGTAGTGGGCAAGAGATTATGTGAATATGAAATGTGGATCTTGAAGTGCCAGATGGGTAGCAAAGTTATGCCAAAAATTTTAACCTTGGAAAAAAAATGAATTCATGATCTGACAAATCATGGGATATAAGTCCCCGTTGTATGGGACAATTGAGATGATGTAAAAGTTGGGATTGAAAGGCATATAAGCTGGATCTACCCTAGGACTTCAAGAACTGCGTGAATTATGTTTCGTAAATCGAACTTGATGGAATATCTATCAAGTGAAAATATGATTGTTCTTAGTAAAGCTTAGATCGGCGAAAAGTTTCTATTCATCAGAAACCCGTGAACATCATGGATAGAGAAAGTAAGTCAACATTAAGCCTGATCTTATTCCCGTAGTTATGTTTGATGAAACTCGCGTATTGTAATGAATTGCACTTGTGAGAAAAGACCGAATGTGGAGGAAATACCCACATGGCTTTAACTCTATAAGAAGCGAGTAGTAAGGTAAGATGATCTTTGAGGACAAAGATCCTGTTTAGGGGTAAATGCTGTGACAATCCGTCAATTTATGGTTGATATTTTATTCTCAATATTTATTTGAAAACATTATTTTAATGTTACAATATGAACTCACTTATTTTTGGGAAGTAATTTGGATTTACGTCTTGAAGTAGCGTCGACTACGTCTAAACCGGAGGATTCAACTTTACGTGCTTACGTTTACATACACCGTTTTGGTGACAGTCCGACATTTCGGAAAATAAATTTATCCGTGAATATTATTTTGGAGTTTCAAATTTGTGTTAGTTCATAAACTCACAAATTTACGAGAAGAGATTAGGACTTACGATTTTAATTTAACCTCCTTTACGACTAAACCAGAAACCTTAGGATTACGTATTTACGTTTTCGAACTCCGTTTTTGATGAGACAATTTTTATTAGATTAGTTTTGTGCCGTTGATTCATAATTTATAAAAACGTTTTTCGTAAAACGACCCGAGGGCATGCAAATCGAGGAAACTAGAATCGAGGAGTACCCGTAAATAATTGGGGATGAGACAAACAAGTTTTGCCCCACCCCCACACATGGGATGGCCACATTGTGACACCACACTAACCTTGTGTCAAGCTTTACACAAGTTACTCACACTTGTCCTACTTAGCTTAACTTGAAAGCTACAAGTTTTCCACTAAACATCAAAACCACTAAACATAACCATTTGCTTTCATTTTTCACATGCAAATCTCACAACTCTCTCATCTCTCTCTCAAATTTCGTCCCATATCACTCACAAAACACCCCATTTTGATCTTGATTTAACCATGAAATCCCATGTTGTTCATACACATGTTGAAGCCCTTTTGAAACCCTATTGATTGGTGGTGATTATAACATCCAAGGAGGAGTTTCCATGGAGTCTTGGGGCTGATTTTCCACAAGGTGTTCATGAAGAATGGTGATTTTGAAGATGGTCTCGGCTATGCACAAGTTTGTCCATCAAAATTCATGTTTTGATCACAACCTACATCATCATGGTGGTATAAAGATTGTCCTCCTCATCTTCTTGTTATTTTGATTATGTAAACATGTATTTTATTTCCTATTGTATATGTATATGATGATTATATGATGATAAAAATGTTATGTGGGGATTTGGTGTTGATAAACATGATTAAAAAGGTGAAAAACCATAAGAAACAAGGTTAAAATCTTGGTTAAATTTGTTGGCTGTATAAAACAGTAAAGAAACAGGTCATGCACTGATAAAATGATGAAATAGAATCCATTTACAGTAATTATAAGATATCGTACACATGTGAGAGTTGGCCATGCAATGGAATCATTAGGATGAGTGAGATATGATCAAAACTAGTTTAAGGTACAAATATGAGTTTACTGTTTTGGACGATTTTTAGAAAATACTTAGAAGATGATTCAACAGTAGCTATAGAAGAGTTAAATGTATCACATATCATGTAGTTTATGTGATAAAAATTTGAGCTTCTATCTCCATATAGAACTCAAGATATGGCAGTTTTGGTGAAAGTGAAGATAAAAATCAGATTTTGGAAATTAAAGTATAATAATATTATATAAGCACTCAAAATTTTAATGTATAAAATATAAATTAAAACCCACTAACTTATGGATTCTATTTATGTAAATATATAAAAGGTGGAATAAGTGTATAAATTATAAAAATAGTAACTTGTTAAGTTTTATAAGTTATAAAACTATAAACATGATTTTTACGACTTTTTCGGCTAATACCATAAAATTAACGTTTTTGTTAAATAAAACTTAGATGGTTGGACCCGTCTAATGTAAACTTTATAAAACTTATATACTGATATATAAACATGTATAACAAGTAAAAACCGATAAGACCCAAACTATAGGACATACGGACGTTAACGGACTAAATTAACGTTATTGGACTAATAATACAACAAAAATGAACTAAAACACTTATAAACTTATTATTGTGCTTGACCCATTTAGGCCCAACTTGTAAAGTGTATATACTGATAATATAGGTATAAAATAGATTAAAACAAGTTAAAGAACTTGTAATAAGTTTATTGGACTTAAAAACACGTAAATAGGTAAAACTAGAAAACTAGTATAAAAGTTATCGACACATAACACAAAAATGAGTAAATGAGGATATGTAAACCCATTTGATCATCATATATATATAATCATCATATGTATACATAATTGTTATTTTTATAAAGTCATTGGACATGAGTCTAAGACGAGTATTATTTGTCAAGGTTTCCGTGATTGAAGCATGTACCGTACGTCCGAGTTGCCGATAACCCGCTTTCCCACATCAACGTGAGTTCATAGCTTCGCACTCTTTTAAATGTTTTTATAAATGTTTTATAAACCCGCGAGGGAGATAACATGTTAGTTTTTATAAAATAGGACATCATTTGTCCTGATTGCTTGTTTATTGATTTGGACCCGAATGATTGAATGACCCGATTGTATGACCCGATAAATGATTAAAGGACCCGATAGATGAAATTAAATGGATTATTAAAGTTAGGTTATGCCACTAAAAGTCCCATTAGCATGAATTGTGAACTACCGGGATTTGGTAGACGCTTATGCATTTAATAGTACTATTTGGGGACGATCACCCCAATTCGCGCCTTGACGGTTGATCCCCGTCGTACCACATTGATTGGTAAGCGAATTTATGTATGAGAAGATTTCCATAGCGTGACCTTTGTGACGACACGCTACTTTAGATGGGCAAAATTGGTATCGGGTTAACTACCCGTTGTTGGTTTAGTAAGGTAACAATGTCATGCGGCTTATAATAATCCAAACTAACGAAATACTACTAGACGCTTCGAATTACGATCTATTGCCTGACTAGCAATACAGGGTCATACTAATGATATTATGTTTGTGTTTTGGTTTTCATAACCATATTAATATAACGGTTTTTATTTTCATACAACGTTATAAGACGTATTGTATGATATTTTTACGACATTGGCTCGTATAATGGTTTTTAAGGCAAATGCCTATATTATGATTTTCGATAAGGATTTGTATAAAATGACCTTGGCCATTTTAAGGCCTATATCAAAGATTTGTACAAAATGATTTTTTTGGTAATAATTTTATACCAAAGTTATATTGATGGAATTTATTAAACTCTATGAATTCACTCGGCGTTATCGCTGACCTTTTCTTTTAACATGTTTTATCTCAGGTACTTGAAGGTAATTCTCGGGAAGACGACAAGAATTCATGGCCCGCACTTAAACAATATTTTTCCATTCAAATACTTTGTAAAACTTTGTATGAAATATAATGACTTGGGACCGATGTAACTTTGATATTTATGAATGGAAATACTTTATTATTAAAACGACGCGACTTTTAAGCGTTGTCTATGATGTGAGTAATGTGCTATCCCGTAACACCAACTAGTCTTCCGCTGTATTGAGTTGTATAAATTTGGGGGTGTTACACTTCCTATCAAGAAGCAAGAATTCTGAAAACTTTGTTGTGCAAAGATGAAAGATACCAACAGCCGAAAACAAACGCCACTCCAAAGTGCTCAAATCATCCAAATCCAGCCATACTGAATCTACATCATCATGGTCAAACATTCTTTTGAATATTGTCCATATCTTTATTCCGTTTTGAGAAGTAGGTGATTCAACCTCATTGTAACACCCCCAAATTTATACAACTCAATACAGCGGAAGACTAGTTGGTGTTACGGGATAGCACATTACTCACATCATAGACAACGCATAAAAATCGCGTCATTTATTAATAAAGCATTTCCATTCATAAATATCAAAGTTACATCGGTCCCAAGTCATTATATTTCATACAAAGTTTTACAAAGTATTTGAATGGAAAATATAGTTTAGGTGCGGGCCATGAATTCTTGTCGTCTTCCCGAGAATTACCTTCAAGTACCTGAGATAAAACATGTTAAAAGAAAAGGTCAGCGATAACGCCGAGTGAATTCATAGAGTTTAATAAATTCCATCAATATAACTTTGGTATAAAATCAGTACCAAAAATCAATTCGTACAAATCATTGTAATAGGCCGTAAAATAGCTAAAATCATTTTATACAAATCTTTGTAATAGGCCATAAAATAGCCAAAGTCATTTTATACAAATTCTTATCGAAAATCATAATATAGGCATTTGCCTTAAAAATTATTATACGAGCCGATGTCGTAAAAAAACATCATACAATACGTCTTATAACGTTGTATGAAAATAAAAACCGTTATATGAATATGGTTATAAAAACCAAAACACAAACATAATATCAATAGTATGACCCTGTATTGCTAGTCAGGCAATACATCGTAATTCGAAGCGTCTAATAGTATTTCGTTAGTTTTTGGATTATTATAAGCCGCATGACATTGTTACCTTACTAAACCAAAACGGGTAGCTAACCCGATACCAAATTTTGCCCATCTAAAGTAGCGTGTCGTCACAAAGGTCACGCTATGGAAATCTTCTCATACATAAATTCGCTTACCAATCAATGTGGCACGACGGGGATCAACCGTCAAGGCGCGAACTGGGGTGATCGTCCCCATATAGTACTATTAAATGCATAAGCGTCTACCAACTCCCGGTAGTTCACAATTCATGCTAATGGGACTTTTAGTGACATAACCTAACTTTAATATTCCATTTTATTTCATCTATCGGGTCCATTCATCATTTATCGGGTCATACAATCGGGTCATTCAATCATTCGGGTCCAAAATCAATAAACAAACAATCGGGACAAATGGTGTCCTATTTTATAAAACTAACATGTTATCTCCCTCGCGGGTTTATAAAACATTTATAAAAACATTTAAAAGAGTGCGAGGCTATGAACTCACGTTGATGTGGGAAGGCGGGTTATCGGCAATTCGGACGTACGGTACGCGCTTCAATCACGGAAACCTAGACAAATAATAATCGGTCTTAGACGTTTGTCCAATGACTTTATAAAAATAACATCTATGTATACATATGATGATTATATATATATGATGATCAAGTGGTGATTGTAGTGTTTTACTACTCTTTAGGAAAAGAGCGTAAATAGCGGAAAGTATTAAGTACGACGGTTTAGGAAAACCGTGCACAAATGACCCATAATCAAATAAAATGAGAGATGAAAGTTCGTTTCCCAAGGAGGTATTTGTGTTGTGAATTAACTTGTAGTTATTTGAGATTAATATTAAGAGAATGGGGATGAGAAGATGAAAGACGGTTACGTTAAAATTAAATTACGACGAAAACGTAAAGCCGTAGAAAAACCACAAAAATTAAAAATTATTAAAACCAAAAACAAAATATCAAGAAAAGATTAAAAAGACTAAAACAAGTCAATAGTAATATAAATAAAGATAAAAATCCAACAAAGATATTTTAAAACCTTTTATTAATTAAATAATTAATTTTAAATGCTAATTAAAGCCCTAAAATTAAATTTAACTAATTCAAATGTCTAAAATATGATTTTATTGAATAATTACTTAACTTATATTATTAGAAGACTAAAAAGTAATTTTCTAAAAATTAAAACCTATTAAAACTATTTTTAAAACTCTAAAAATGATTAAAAATGATTAAAACCTAATTAAACTTAAAATAATTATAAAAATAAATCTAAAAGCTTAAAAATTATTCTAAAAATGGAAAAGGTCCTAATTAATGACAAAGAACCCAGGAAAAATGAAAAAGAAAGAAAAATAAAATTTTGAAAAATTAATTTTAAAATATTATTAAAATAATACTAAAAAATAAAAGTTTCTAAAATTTGAAATAAAAAAATTTATAAAAATCCTAAATAATATAACTAAGAGAAAAACACAAATTATAGTTCCTAGACCTTTTTTAATAATTTTATAAAAATCTTTAAAGTTTATAAAAAACCTTAAAATATTATAAAATTAAAAATAAATGTTTTTGAAACCAAAATTAGATGTAAACCTCAAAAATATATTTTAAAACCTAAAAATTATTTTTTCTAAAAAAATAAAACTCTTTTGGTATTTTTTATGGATTTATTAAAAACCGTCTATTAAATAATTCCTAGAAAATAAACTAATAAAAGGAAAATTGTGAAACCAATTTTAAAAAATCTATAAACCTATTATCAACCTAAGAAAAATAAAAAGAATGAAAATAAGCTTGAAAATAAGCTGGAAATAAGCTAAAGATGCTACGGCTTTGTATATAAAAGACAAAAGAAGGAGTGGTTAAATAACCAACCAATCCACCCTTGGTCAGTAAAAGACCCAAGGGCAGGATGGTTGTGTTGTTGGTGTTGTGAACGGGACGTCAGGGGTTCGAGTCTATATAACCCCCTTTTTACCTTTTTTTTTTATTTTTTTATTTTTAAACTTTTGCCAACCAACTTGACAACTAATAAGCTTCAAACCAAATCCAATTCACTTTTTATGCCAAGATTAGAACAAAAACATAACAAAAACGTGGACAGTTCTCTTTGAAGAACAAGCAGGTATGCTTGTGTTTCTTTTCTTCACAGTATGAAAAGTGAAGCAAGAGGAGCTTGCTTTTTGGCTTATTTTGGAGTTGTTATTGGAGCAATAAGGCACTCTTGTGATCCTTTGATCACAAGAAGTCAATACAAGCTGAAATAAACACTTAAGCACACACCAATTAAGCAATCAAAGCACACAACACCCTAGTTAAGTCTCTGTGACAAATAAGAGAGGTCTGGTGGTCTTAAAGGGTTATTACTAGCTATCCAGTGAGATTCAAACTACCAACTTAAGCATACAATCTATCAAGATGAAGCACAAACCAATTCAAACTCTCAATAACCCTAACATCAACAGGTAATCAAGATCTAGCAACCAAATTTCATACATAAAACAGACAGATTAGTGATATGCAGGTTTCAAAATCACTTTTCCTTTTTAAACACACAATCTTGTTACCAAATTGTTCCAAACCAACTCCCTACTAACTACTACCCTAACTCAATCCTTTTCTATCCTCTCTAACACCTTTCAAAAACCAAAATCAAATCAAATGTCCTGCTAATCCTTGTTGCCAAACACCCTTTTAAAACTTTAAAACCAAAATTTACTAATTAAAACACTTGCAAAACTTACAAAACCTGATCCAAATAACATTAATATGCATATAAACTCAAGTAAACCTAAGTCCAACAGCTTGACACACAAATAGCACCTTATCACTCAAAATCACAAAAGCACACTTTTCTGAATTTTACTAAGGTAAAAGGAGGTTACCTTAAGGTTTTACCTCCAAAACCTTAGAGGATGAAAATCCTCCTCCAATCCAACTCGGGTTGGAGCTGAAAACAGATCAACAACCTCTAACCTGTTGAAATCAAACAAAAAAAAGAAACACAAGTATAACCAAATATAGATAATCTGATTCTTTTTCTTTCTTCTTAAAAATTTTCCAAACCTTTTTAAACCTTCTTAAAAAACGTTTTCTAAATCAACCTAACACCAATTACAATGAATTCTAACACCAAATCCTAACACAGATTTTTTTTACCAAAAATCTTTCAATATCTCAAAAACCTTGAAAATATTTTGAACCCTCAAAATCCTTTCACCAAATTAAAATATGGAACACAGTTTTTCTTCCCAAATAAACACCAACTTTAAAAGAATAAAAAGGAATTATATTGCTTTTTACAAAAACCAAACTTTTATTTCACTTTAAAAGGAATTACAAGATTTAGAAGAAAAACTGGAACAAGGGCTTCCCAACAGGCTGGGGCTCCTTATATAGTACTCTAAGAACATACTAGAAGCTAAAATTAAAACCCTAATACACTAGAAAAATCCTAAAATGCCCTTGACGATTTTGAGGTGTTTGAGCTGTCCATTTGATCTCATCCGTTTATTTTTGCTTTGGGAGAAAGCTATGCATCCTGGTGGTTGATTGGGTACACGTCATTAGCTTGGGGACCAAGGAGTTCTCTGATTGGATGATAGGGGAATTGGGGGTGGGGACCACACGTGGTGGGATGAAGGTTTTTAGGAGTGGGTTAGGTTTTGGGTGATGTGAATTAAGCGTGTGTGAGTTTAATTGGGTTTTACCCAAGTAAAGGTGGAAGTGAAACCTGGGGAGTAAAAAAGATGTACAGTTCCCTTTTTGATCCGATTTTTGGGGGAAGTAACATGTTAGGCGCCAGTTCTTTTTAAATGTTTCTACTTGCACACATTTGGCCCTTATCCTTTGGTTTTTTTGGCATATCAAGTTTTCAAGCCCTAAAACCCGTTTTACTTTGTAAATAACTTTCCCCACTTGACATTTTTGGCACAAGACTTTGTAAAAGGCTTATCAAGGGTTGTTTTTGACCTTTTGTGATAATTCAAGGGCTGAACTTGGACTATATTGATCTTCAAAGGTCTTCTTTGCATCTTTAACTTCATGAGGGACCATAGTTGACAAATTTGATTTGTTGAGGGACCAATCTTGCCATTTCTTCAAAGTTGAAGGACCTTTTTGCAATTTTGACAAACTTAAGGGACCAAACTTGTAATTATTAATATACAAGGGTTTTAAGTGTCATTTCTTCATAGAATGAGGATCAATCTTGTTTGTTTTCAAGTCTTCAAGGGTATTTGATGAACTTTTCATGATTAGGGCCCGGTTCATTGTACGTCTTCGTTTCTCGTGTTCGTTTTTCCTTGTATCTTGTGATCTTTTGTCTTTTTCACGATATCCATACCTAAAATACACAAGTAAACAAACACAAGCATATATATGGTATTTTATGACATTTTAATGCATTTAAAGCCCGAAAAGAACGATGAGATCATGTATAAATGCCATCTCATCACTCCCCCATACTAAGCCATTGCCGTGCCCTCACGCAATGCTAGAATAAAGTAGCTAAGCATCACCAAAGTTCAATTTTATTAACCTTTATTGAAGAGTAAAAGACTTGCAACATACTACGATGATGTGTAAAGACATAATGTATGATTTTCATCACCAAAAGGTGACATTTAGGGTCAAAGAATAGAAACAAGTTAATGTCCCTTAGAGTAAATTTCGTCATTCTTGATTGTCATACATTCCATGCTAAGTGTAAAAACAAGATCATTGTTGGTACAAGTCATAATGCTAACACTACTCATACGTTCAAATTGTGTAATACTTTTTCTCCCCGCAATCCTAGTTATTATAAAAGGAAATGGGTTACTAGCATTTTTTATCTATTTGTCATGGATCACAAGTGATACATATTGACTTATTTGAGTAGTTATTAGTCCGAAAGCAAAGTAGCACGATTTGATCAATAGTTAGCCGAAGGACAAAATCTTTTAAAACGGCTTCTCGTGTATCTCCTTAAGTTCATATCTTGGCATAACTCGTTTCACGATTTGAGACCTTTCTCGGACCGATATTTGGCATGTACTTCATACTTCAAATCTTGGGAAGACGTTCTTGAAATAATGGTCTTCTCTTCATATATTTGGAATTTCTTCACTTGACGTTTTTGAGAGATTCTTCATATAGGACCACGACTTCATCATTTTTCTTCAATCCTTACTTTGGATTTTGATATACAACGATCCGCCTCCTTTTCGGACTTGGATATATTTATCCTCATACCTTGTTAGGGTCTTTTTGGATAGACTTTCTCCATTCTTTAGGGGAGTAATAGCTTCTCGTCGTGTGTCTCGATCCTTCATATTGATTTTGGAATAATGATACTTCACATCATCTTTGGATCTTTAGCAAAAATAGAGCTCCTCATGCCTTGTTAGGGCCTTTTTGGATGATCGCCAATCTTCGCGTCCCGCTTCAATAAGTTATGCCTTGGCTATGAACTCTATTCAACCCCGAGCAACTTTTAAACGATCTTGCGCTAGAGGCTAAGTAACTTTTCAAATCGTACGACCTTACTTATTGCAATTATGTTTTATTCCTAATGCATTGATCTTATGGGAAGAAAAAGCCACAATTAAAAACATATGAGTTTTTGAAAGAACACTTTCATGTTCTACGTTTAGCATGATCACTTGTCTAACTCTATCATTTCTCGTTCTTCACTATTTAAAGACCTCTAACTAAAGAGACTCGTGAATACTTAGCCATGCAAGTCAAAATTTAAGCCAAATTTGGATTAGCTTTCATTAAGACTATATCAAATCAAAGTTTTGGGTTTTCAAGCCACCTATAGGATCTTGCATTTTATTGGACTTTTTCAAGTTTAGAGAATGCGTTTTAAAGTTCCCTTGATAAGTGACTTTCTAGAATCAATTATAGGAACTTGCGAAAAGTTCTTGTTCTTAACCCGAATGAATTAAGACTTTCGCGTTTTAAAGCTCCTTATATAAAAGTCTAGCAAAACTTGAATTGAGCGGGTTAAGGAATGTAAATGGCTCCAAATGCCCATCAAGTCAAAAATTAACTCTTATTCTACCCATCGGAAAATATACATTCGTGTCTTAAAAACACTTATGAAAACTAAGAAAAATTTTAAAATTTGGCCATTTTTAGCCTTATTAGCAAAACAAGACATTGAAAATTGGAAAACGTGAGGGCGTAGCAAAGCAAGTACCTATTCACCCCCCCATACTAAAAGTAAACATTGTCCTCAATGTTTCGAGTCTAAAGGTGGAGCACCCCCATACTAGAGACGAAGAGTCGAATGCTTAGGATCTAGCATGGAAAGGGTGATCAACAATATATCTAAAGCCGTTTATTAATTATGCTAAAAGATAATTGTTAGAACAATAAAGGATATGTCATGGATTCGTGAAAAACTTCTTCAAACGAACGATGGAGGCTCACGTAAACGAACACGAGAGTCTTCAATCGTAGACGATGATGATCTAGATAACACAATCACAAACAACCACGAGACAACGAGTTGGAAGGGTACAAGTCCCCTTATTAGTGAATAATAAGCATAAAGATAAGCATGGGATTTCCCCCACGAGGCACCTCGTTTTTGATTACCGAGTCATGAGCTCGACTCGATCCCCTCAATGTTAATTATCATTGGGGAAGGCGTCTTGGTCGGGGGCAACCATTGAAGGAATTTCCCCACCAAAGTAGTGCTTAAGCCTATGTCCATTCACCTTGAAATTGGGACCATCATCTTGAGCTAGCTCAATGGTCCCATATGGAAACACTTGTGTAATGGTGAACGGACCCGACCAACGAGATTTCAATTTCCCGGAAAATATCTTAAGACGTGAGTTAAAAAGCAACACTTGATCACCAACGTTAAAAACCCGGTTTTTAATCTTTGAATCATGAAACTTTTTAGTCTTTTCTTTAAAAATTAATGAATTTTCATAAGCATTATCCCTTAATTCATCCAATTCATTCAATTGTATTTTCCGGTGATCTCCAGCGGTCTTCAAGTCAAAATTAGCATGCTTAAGGGCCCAATATGCCTTATGCTCCAATTCAATGGGCAAATGACAATTCTTCCCATAGACTAACTTATAAGGAGTGCAACCGATAGGTGTCTTATAAGCGGTCCTAAAGGCCCATAAAGCGTCATCGAGTTTGTCGGACCATGAAGCACGGTTTTCTGCAATCGACCTTTCTAAAATCCTCTTCAAAGCTCGGTTCGAAACCTCGACTTGCCCACTCGTTTGCGGGTGATAAGCCGTAGAAAGACGATGTGTAACCCCATATTTCTTTAGAACCTTTTCGAATTGGTCATTACAAAAATGGGTTCCACGATCGCTTATAATAGCACGAGGGGTTCCGAACCGAGAGAATAGTTGCTTCAAAAACTTCACTACCACACGAGCATCATTAGTAGGTAAAGCCTTAGCTTCCACCCACTTAGAAAGGTAGTCCACCGCGACGAGGATATATTTGTTGCCATGAGACGATGGGAACGGCCCCATAAAGTCTATTCCCCATATGTCGAAAATCTCACACACTTGAATTATATTTTGCGGCATTTCATCACGTTGAGACGATTTTCCTTGACGTTGGCACGAATCACACGACTTCACAAGTGCGTGTGCATCACGATAGATAGAAGGCCAAAAGAAACCGGCATCGAACACTTTCTTAGCCGTGAGATTAGCACCGTGGTGACCACCCGTGGGTCCCTCGTGACAAGCTCTAAGGATATTAGAAGCTTCGGTGCCAAACACACAACGTCGAACGAGTTGATCCGCACAAATCCGAAAGAGATAAGGGTCGTCCCAAAAATAGAACTTGACGTCACGAAAGAATTTTCGTTTTTGTTGTGTCGTCATACCCTTGATTATGAAATTGCCCGCATGGTAATTTGCAATGTCGGCAAACCATGGGGTGGTGTCTTTAGAATTCACTACACCGAGAGTCTCAAGAGGAAATGTTTCGGTAATTTCCTTGTTCTCGAAAACATCTTTGTGAGGATCTTCTAGACGAGAGAGATGATCGGCCGCTAGATTCTCGGCTCCTTTTTTGTCAAGCACGGTGACATCAAATTCTTGGAGGAGGAGCATCCAACGAAGCAATCTCGGCTTAGCGTCTTGCTTAGCTAAGAGATACTTGATAGCCGAATGGTCGGTATACACAATGCTCTTAGTTAAGACGAGATAAGGTCGGAATTTCTCAAAAGCATAGACCACGGCAAGGAATTCCTTTTCCGTTGTGGTGTACTTCAATTGAGCCTCGGTCATCGTCTTACTAGCATAGTGGATAGGACGGAAATGCTTGTCATATCGTTGCCCTAAGACGGCCCCTATAGCATAATCACTTGCATCGCACATGATTTCAAAGGGTAATTCCCAATTAGGAGCAACAAGAATGGGAGCTTCGGTAAGTTTCCTTTTTAGAGTCTCGAAAGCCTTAACACAATCCTCATTAAAGTTAAAAGGAGCATCCTTCTCGAGAAGGTGTGTCATAGGACGAGAAATCTTCGAAAAGTCCTTGATGAAATGACGATAAAAGCCCGCGTGGCCTAGGAAACTACGAACTCCCTTAACGGTTTTGGGATGAGGTAACTTGGCGATGACGTCTACCTTAGCTTTATCGACCTCAATCCCCGCCTTCGACACCTTATGTCCTAAGACGATTCCTTGTTTACACATGAAATGACATTTCTCCCAATTAAGCACAAGATTGGTTTTTTCACAACGTTTTAACATTTGTTCGAGATTAGATAAACATGACGTGAACGAATTACCAAACACCGAGAAGTCATCCATAAATACTTCCATCGACTTCTCGATCATGTCGTGAAAAATTGCCATCATACACCGTTGAAACGTACCGGGTGCATTACAAAGTCCGAAAGGCATCCTACGATAAGCGAACGTTCCATAAGGACACGTGAACGTAGTCTTCTCTTGATCACGAGGGTCGATAGGGATTTGAAAGTAACCGGAAAAACCATCTAAAAAGCAATAGAATTCATTTCCCGCAAGTCGCTCCAACATTTGATCCATGAAGGGCAAAGGAAAGTGGTCTTTACGAGTGGCGTCATTTAACTTTCGGTAGTCAATACACACCCTCCAACCGGTCACAACACGAGTGGGAATTAACTCGTTGTTTTCATTAGGCACAACGGTCATTCCTCCCTTTTTAGGGACACAATGGATTGGGCTCACCCATGGGCTATCGGATATATGATAAATCATTCCCGCGTCAAGGAGTTTAAGGACCTCCTTTTTAACGACATCGTGAATTTTGGGATTTACCCTTCTTTGACTTTGAATTGCGGGTTTGTAGTCCTCCTCCACTAAAATCTTGTGAGTACAAAATTTTGGGTCAATACCCTTAATGTCGGAAATTTTCCACGCAATTGCCCCTTTGTGAGCCTTAAGAACTTTCAAGAGCTCGGTTTTTTCATCATTAGCAAGATCTTTTGCAATAATAACCGGCAACTTGTCATCACCTTCCAAGAATGCATATTCAAGGTGAGAAGGAAGATCTTTCAATTCAAGGATAGGCGGTTCCTCGATTGAAGATTTTGGTTCAACACTCATAACTCCCATCGGCGGAAGAAATGGTGGAATAGAAATATCATCACTAATCAACACCTCATCTTCATTGTCGATTTCATTTGAAGTAAAATCGCCTCCTTGGAATGGAGTGAGATTTGGTGTGGAATTAGCAAGAATCGGATCCAAAATAGTGGGATTGCCACTTGACGAGCTATCGGAAAATCCTAACACTTCTTGTGAAAACTCATCGCAAACCACATCAACGATGTCAATGTGATTGATGGTAGCGATTGCATAAACATGAGAAGGTTTCGAGTTTTGAGTAGCGTTTATAACAAGTTCCTCTTCGTTGAATCTCAAAGTGATAGTTCTCGCATGAACATCGATAAGCGATCTCGAAGTATCTAAAAATGAACGACCTAAAATTAGAGGAACTTGAGGATCCGCGGGGATGTCGACTACTATAAAATCAACGGGATAGTAGAACTTCCCCACTTTCACGAAAACATCTTCGGCTATTCCACATGCCATAATCGTAGAATGATCGGCCATCTCGATGGACATGTTCGAAGGAATGAGAGCCGGAAGCGAAAGCGATTTCCAAATGGAAAATGGCATCAAATTAATGCTCGCACCAAGATCGGCCAAGGCGAGGCATTCTTTCATATCTTGTATGTCACAAGGTATGAGAAATTTTCCGGGATCACCAACTTTTTCCGGTATGCGGTTAAGATAAACCGAAGAACAATTAGCAAGCTTTGAAAGCTTTTCCTTATCGCTCATCATACTTTTAAAAGTGGAAGCGAAACGAGGCATGTATAACAACGCGTCGGCTAAACTTACATCAAAATGAACTTGTTGAAACATTTTAATAAAAAGCTCGATTTGTTGTTTGTTACGTTCTTGCATTTTCTCTTTGTTTCGTCTCGAAGGGTAGGGTAAAGGTGGTGTGGGTAGGTCATTAGGCAACGGCCTTGGAATCTCGGGTTCCATAATTGGTATTGGTATAACCGTAGGTGTGGTTTGAGCGGTACTTCGTGGGATTGCAATATGCTCCTTTTTGACCATCACCTCGGGTTCTTTCTCGATTTCCTTCTCCGTAGAAGTACTTGGACGAGAGATTGGTTCCTTGAAAGTTTTACCACTTCGTGTAGTAATAACCTTCATTTCTCCCTTCGGGTTTGCAATGGTATCACTAGGAAGACCACCCGAAGAAGAGGGTTTACACATGATAGCTTCAAACATCTTAGCCATTCGGTCCTCAAATTTTGATTGCCTAGCATCCGCTTTCAATAAGTCTTGCTTAATCTCATGTTGTCCTAATTCCATCTTTTGTTGGTTTTGTTGAAGACGTTGGACATTTCCTTCCATTTTGTTTGCATGAGTTTTAAGTTCATTAGCAAGTTCATTTTTAAGCTCGTTTTTCAATTCGGACCTTAAGCTAATCATCTCACGTTGCATATTATCAAATTTTGCATCATTTGCTTTTGCATAATCTAAAAATTCTCCTTGCAAATTTTTCGTGTGAGCATTTTGAAAACCTTGTGTAGTGTTTTGAAAATCACGGTTTTGGTTTTGATTAGAGATTTGTCCATTCCCACTTTGATAATTCCCTTTGTTGTAATTGCGTGTGTTGCCTTGATAATTACCTTGGTTGTTGTTTCGATAATTATTAACATTTTGATTTGGTGGAGCTTGATTTTGGCGGGAACCTTGGCCGTTTTGGTTGTAAGTTCCCGTTGCTACATAAGCACTCGAAGTGTTACCATCCGCGGTAATGCACTCGGAAAGATCATGAGCTCCCCCACAAGATAAACAACTCTTAGCAACCGCTTTAACCGAAGCGGAATTGGAAGCTTCTTGAGCCTTCCAATGGGACATTAGATTAGCAAATCTATCAAAAAACCGATTTTCCTCATTAGCTTCATCATGTAAGACGTTAATGCTACGAGATGATTGTGACGAAGATGACGAACCCATATTGGCAACACTCGGTGTGTTACGAGGGCTATAAACCTTAGATCGATTCTCAATGATTTGTAAAGCCTCATTTGTCGTCTTGCACAAAAAATTACCACCCGCGGCGGCATTCAAATAATCTCGTTCATGATCATTAAGCCCATTATAAAAGGTATCAATTTGATGCAATTCCGAAAAATCATGGTGAGGACATTCATGTAACATCTCTTTAAATCGTTCCCATGCCATTGCAAAACTTTCATTGTTACGTTGCACAAATCGTGAAATCTCATTTTTTAAGTGTGTTGTTTTCGATGGTGGAAAAAACTTGTTCACAAACTTAGAAACGAGATCGGCCCATGTCAAAATCGAATTTGGCGGTTCTTTCTCGAGCCAAATTTTTGCGGGTCCATCCAACGAATATGGAAACAACATCATCTTAATGGCGTCATGCGGAACATCCTTAAATTTGCTAGTGGCGGTGAGACGGTTGAAATTCCTAATATGGTAATGCGGGTTGTCTTTCTCGTGACCTCTAAATTTGTTTGCTTGTAGCATCGACATTAAACCCGTCTTAATCTCGAAATTTTCCGCAAGGATGGCGGGAATAACAATGGCCTCTCCAAAACCCTCGGTGGGTGCTTGTAGCAACTCCATCATAGTACGATTAGCCATTACGACTTCTTGTTCTACAATAGGTTCAACAATTGGAGGTTCTTCAACAATCAACGATCCTTGATTTGCTTGCTTTTGAAGACGTTTACGAGCTCGTTTAGCTTGATTACGAGTGATCATAAACTTCACGAAGAATGGGAGGTGAGCAAAGAAGATTCTTTTTGGTTGTTTTTGTGGTTTTTCAATTTTTTTGTGTTTTTGATGATATTTAATTTTTTTGGATTTTGGTGTATCTTCGTAGACAACAATCTACAAAATCTCTCCTCGAATCAAACTCTTGATTAAAGAAGCCTCAAAGGAATGAAAACGATCACGTGGATTGAACGCCTTCGAATGACTTTAGAACTTTGGTGAAAACCAAATTGTTCACGAGGGTTTAATCACAAAGAAAACCAAGCAAATATAGTATACGTATTAATACTTTGGGCGGCAAAACCCTCGATTAGCCTTCAATCTCAAAATACTCACAAGCAAGCGGGGAAACGAGGCGGCGCGAAGCACTTAAGAGCCTTTTTCCTTAGGGTATATTTTATAATACCCGCCTTATACCCACCTTATAGTTCGTATTTTTCAAAATCGAGCTTCACGAAAGTATTTATCTATTTTTGCCTTTTCTTTTTGTTTGAGATTCGAATACAATAATTAGGAGATCAAATCCCAATTAAGGTTGTGTTTTCACACTTTTGGAGATATTGTATATTGATTGTGATACTTAATACAATATATTAATAATATTTCCAAAGAAAAACCAAGAAAACCGATAATACGTGTTAAGGGAGTTCCACTTAACACAAATACTATTTATGGATAATATCAAAAACAAATTTTTCCAAATTAAAGCACAACACACCTCCCCGGCAGCGGCGCCAAAAATGATTGTGGTAAATTTACTACTCTTTAGGAAAAGAGCGTAAATAGCGGAAAGTATTAAGTACGACGGTTTAGGAAAACCGTGCACAAATGACCCACAATCAAATAAAATGAGAGATGAAAGTTCGTTTCCCAAGGAGGTATATGTGTGTGTTCTAACTTGTATGTATTTGAGATTAATATTGAGAAGAATGGGGATGAGAGGATGAAAGACGGTTACGTTAAAATTAAACTACGACGAAAAAGACGTAAAACCGTGAAAAACTACCCAAATAAAAAAAATTATTAAAAACAAAAAAACAAAATATCAAAAAGGCTAAAAACAAGTCTCAAATAATATAAACAAAGATAAAAATCCAACAAAGATATTTTAAAACCTTTTATTAATTAAATAATTAATTTTAAATGCTAATTAAAGCCCTAAAATTAAATTTAACTAATTCAAATGTCTAAAATATGATTTTATTGAAAAATCACTTAACTTATATTATTATGAGACTAAAAAGTAATTTTCTAAAAATTAAAAGCTATTAAAACTATTTTTAAAACTCTAAAAATGATTAAAAATGATTAAATCCTAATTAAACTTAAAATAATTATAAAAGTAAATCTAAAAGTTATAAAAATATTCTAAAAATGGAAATAGTCCTAATTAATGATAAAGAACCTAGGAAAAATGAAAAAGAAAGAAAAATAAAAAATTAATATTAAAATAATAATAAAATAATGCTAAAAATAAAAAGTTCATAAAATTAATTCTAAAAATTTTCTAAAAATCCTAAATAATATAACTAAGAGAAAAACACTAATTTATAGTTCCTAGACCTTTTTTAATAATTTTATAAAAATCTTTAAAGTTTATAAAAAACCTTAAAATATTATAAAATTAAAAATAAATGTTTTTGAAACCAAAATTAGATGTAAACCTCAAAAATATATTTTAAAACCTAAAAATTATTTTTTCTAAAAAAATAAAACTCTTTTGGTATTTTTTATGGATTTATTAAAAACCGTCTATTAAATAATTCCTAGAAAATAAACTAATAAAAGGAAAATTGTGAAACCAATTTTAAAAAATCTATAAACCTATTATCAACCTAAGAAAAATAAAAAGAATGAAAATAAGCTTGAAAATAAGCTGGAAATAAGCTAAAGATGCTACGGCTTTGTATATAAAAGACAAAAGAAGGAGTGGTTAAATAACCAACCAATCCACCCTTGGTCAGTAAAAGACCCAAGGGCAGGATGGTTGTGTTGTTGGTGTTGTGAACGGGACGTCAGGGGTTCGAGTCTATATAACCCCCTTTTTACCTTTTTTTTTATTTTTTTATTTTTAAACTTTTGCCAACCAACTTGACAACTAATAAGCTTCAAACCAAATCCAATTCACTTTTTATGCCAAGATTAGAACAAAAACATAACAAAAACGTGGACAGTTCTCTTTGAAGAACAAGCAGGTATGCTTGTGTTTCTTTTCTTCACAGTATGAAAAGTGAAGCAAGAGGAGCTTGCTTTTTGGCTTATTTTGGAGTTGTTATTGGAGCAATAAGGCACTCTTGTGATCCTTTGATCACAAGAAGTCAATACAAGCTGAAATAAACACTTAAGCACACACCAATTAAGCAATCAAAGCACACAACACCCTAGTTAAGTCTCTGTGACAAATAAGAGAGGTCTGGTGGTCTTAAAGGGTTATTACTAGCTATCCAGTGAGATTCAAACTACCAACTTAAGCATACAATCTATCAAGATGAAGCACAAACCAATTCAAACTCTCAATAACCCTAACATCAACAGGTAATCAAGATCTAGCAACCAAATTTCATACATAAAACAGACAGATTAGTGATATGCAGGTTTCAAAATCACTTTTCCTTTTTAAACACACAATCTTGTTACCAAATTGTTCCAAACCAACTCCCTACTAACTACTACCCTAACTCAATCCTTTTCTATCCTCTCTAACACCTTTCAAAAACCAAAATCAAATCAAATGTCCTGCTAATCCTTGTTGCCAAACACCCTTTTAAAACTTTAAAACCAAAATTTACTAATTAAAACACTTGCAAAACTTACAAAACCTGATCCAAATAACATTAATATGCATATAAACTCAAGTAAACCTAAGTCCAACAGCTTGACACACAAATAGCACCTTATCACTCAAAATCACAAAAGCACACTTTTCTGAATTTTACTAAGGTAAAAGGAGGTTACCTTAAGGTTTTACCTCCAAAACCTTAGAGGATGAAAATCCTCCTCCAATCCAACTCGGGTTGGAGCTGAAAACAGATCAACATCCTCTAACCTGTTGAAATCAAACAAAAAAAAGAAACACAAGTATAACCAAATATAGATAATCTGATTCTTTTTCTTTCTTCTTAAAAATTTTCCAAACCTTTTTAAACCTTCTTAAAAAACGTTTTCTAAATCAACCTAACACCAATTACAATGAATTCTAACACCAAATCCTAACACAGATTTTTTTTACCAAAAATCTTTCAATATCTCAAAAACCTTGAAAATATTTTGAACCCTCAAAATCCTTTCACCAAATTAAAATATGGAACACAGTTTTTCTTCCCAAATAAACACCAACTTTAAAAGAATAAAAAGGAATTATATTGCTTTTTACAAAAACCAAACTTTTATTTCACTTTAAAAGGAATTACAAGATTTAGAAGAAAAACTGGAACAAGGGCTTCCCAACAGGCTGGGGCTCCTTATATAGTACTCTAAGAACATACTAGAAGCTAAAATTAAAACCCTAATACACTAGAAAAATCCTAAAATGCCCTTGACGATTTTGAGGTGTTTGAGCTGTCCATTTGATCTCATCCGTTTATTTTTGCTTTGGGAGAAAGCTATGCATCCTGGTGGTTGATTGGGTACACGTCATTAGCTTGGGGACCAAGGAGTTCTCTGATTGGATGATAGGGGAATTGGGGGTGGGGACCACACGTGGTGGGATGAAGGTTTTTAGGAGTGGGTTAGGTTTTGGGTGATGTGAATTAAGCGTGTGTGAGTTTAATTGGGTTTTACCCAAGTAAAGGTGGAAGTGAAACCTGGGGAGTAAAAAAGATGTACAGTTCCCTTTTTGATCCGATTTTTGGGGGAAGTAACATGTTAGGCGCCAGTTCTTTTTAAATGTTTCTACTTGCACACATTTGGCCCTTATCCTTTGGTTTTTTTGGCATATCAAGTTTTCAAGCCCTAAAACCCGTTTTACTTTGTAAATAACTTTCCCCACTTGACATTTTTGGCACAAGACTTTGTAAAAGGCTTATCAAGGGTTGTTTTTGACCTTTTGTGATAATTCAAGAGCTGAACTTGGACTATATTGATCTTCAAAGGTCTTCTTTGCATCTTTAACTTCATGAGGGACCATAGTTGACAAATTTGATTTGTTGAGGGACCAATCTTGCCATTTCTTCAAAGTTGAAGGACCTTTTTGCAATTTTGACAAACTTAAGGGACCAAACTTGTAATTATTAATATACAAGGGTTTTAAGTGTCATTTCTTCATAGAATGAGGATCAATCTTGTTTGTTTTCAAGTCTTCAAGGGTATTTGATGAACTTTTCATGATTAGGGCCCGGTTCATTGTACGTCTTCGTTTCTCGTGTTCGTTTTTCCTTGTATCTTGTGATCTTTTGTCTTTTTTACGATATCCATACCTAAAATACACAAGTAAACAAACACAAGCATATATATGGTATTTTATGACATTTTAATGCATTTAAAGCCCAAAAAGAACGATGAGATCATGTATAAATGCCATCTCATCAAGTGGGTTTACATATCCTCATTTACTCATTTTTGTGTCATGTGTCGATAACTTTTATACTAGTTTACTTGTTTTACCCGTTTACGTGTCTTAAGTCCGATAAGTTATTATAAGCTTGTTTTAATCCATTTTGTACCTATATTATCAATATGTATACTTTCCAAGTTGGGCCTAAATGGGTTAAGCCCAATAGATTCTTTTTACAAGTTTTTATCCTATTTAGTCCATTTATTAGTCCAATATGTTTATTTAACTTGTTAATGTCCGTATGCCCTATAGTTCGGGTTTTATCGGTTTTTACTTGTTATTCATGTCTATATATCAGTATATAAGTTTTATAAAGTTTTCATTAGACGGGTCCAACCATCTAAGCTTTATTTAACAAAAACGTTAATTTTACGGCGATAGCCGAAAAAGTCGTAAAAATCATATTTATAGTTTTTATTACTTATAAACATTATTTCACCACCATTTATATAATTTATCCATTTGATTAACCTTTTATATATATTTATATAAATAAGTTTTATAAGTTAGTGGGTTTTTATTTTACATTTTATATATTAAAATGTGAGTGCTTATATAATAGTATTATACTTTAATTTTCAAAAATCTGATTTTTAACTTCATCTTCACCAAAACTGCCATATCTTGAGTTCTATATGTAGATAGAAGCTCAAATTTTTATCACATAAACTACATGATATGTGCTACATTTAACTCTTCTATAGCTACTGTTGAATCATCTTCTAAATATTTTCTAAAAATCGTCCAAAACAGTAACTTCAGATTTATACCTTAAACTTGTTTTGGTCATATCTCACTCATTACAATGATTCCATTGCATGGCCAACTCTCACATGTGTACAAGACATTTAGCTTACTGTAAATGGATCCTACTTCATTATTTCATCAGTTCATAACATGTTTCTTTACTGTTTTATACAGCCAACATATTTAGACAAGATTTTGGACTTGTTTCTTATAGTTTTTCACTTTTTCAAGCATGTTTATCAACAACAAATCCCCACATAACATTTTTATCATCATATAATCATCATAAATATATACAATAGGAAATAAATACATGATTACATAACCAAAAATATCAAGAAGATGAGGAGGACAATCTTTATACCACCAAGTTGATGTAGGTTATGATTTTGACATGGTTTTTGATGGAGAAACTTGTAGACAACCATGACCATCTTCAAGACCACCATGCTCCATGAGATCCTTGTGGAAAATCAGCCCCAAGACACCAAGAAAACTCCTCCATGGATGTTATAATCACCACCATTCAAGAGAGCTTCAAAAGGGCTTCAACATATGTAGAAATAACATAGGATTTCATGGTTGATTTTTGATCAAAGTGTTGTTTATGGTGTAAGAGTGGACGGCCAAAAATGGAGTAGAGAGAGTTTTGATGGTTGTTTGCATGTTGTGTGTGAGAAAATGGTGGAAAGTTGATGGTTTTGATGTGCTTGGTAGCTTAGTTCATAAGCTTAGGACAAGTGTTATTCATTTTGTTTAAGGCTTGACACCTAAGGGTGTTAAGTCATGGTTTGGCCGCCCCATGTTAGTGGGGTGGGGCAAGTGTAAACTTGTCTCATCCCACTAATTTACGGGTATTCATCGATTCTAGTTTCCTCGATTTGCGTGCCCTCGGGTCGTTTTACGAAAAACGTTTTTATAAATTATGAATCAACGTCACAAAACGAATCCAATAAAAATTGTCTCATCAAAAACGGAGTTCGAAAACGTAAATACGTAATCCTAAGGTTTCCGGTTTAGTCGTAAAGGACGTTAAAATAAAATCGTAAGTCCTAATCTCTTCTCGTAAATTTGTGAGTTTATGAACCAACACAAATTTAAAACTCCAAAATAATATTCACGGATAAATTTATTTTCTGAAATGTCGGACTGTCACCAAGGACAGTGTATGTAAACGTAAGCACGTAACGTAGAATCCTCCGGTTTAGACGTAGTCGATGCTACTCCAAGACGTAAATCCAAATTTCTTCCCAAAGATATGTGAGTTCATATTGTATCATTATTATAATATTTTCAAATAATATTTGAGAATAAAATATCAATCGTAAATTGACGGATTGTCACAGCATTTACCCCTAAACAGGATCTTTGTCCTCAAAGATCATCTTACCTTACTACTCGCTTCTTATAGAGTTAAAGCCATGTGGGTATTTCCTCCACATTCGGTCTTTTCTCACAAGTGCAATCTATTACAGCACGCGAGTTTCAGCAAACATAACTACGGAAATAAGATCAGGCTTAATGTTGACTTACTTTCTCTATCCATGATGTTCACGGGTTTTCGATGAATGCAACTTTTCGCCGATCTAAGCTTTACTAAGAACAATCAGATTTTCACTTGATAGATATTCTATCAAGTTCGATTTACGAAACATAATTCACGCAGTTCTTGAAGTCCTAGGGTAGATCCAGCTTATATGCCTTTCAATCCCAACTTTTACATCATCTCAATGGTTCTATTTAACGGGGACTTGTATCCCATGATTTGTCAGATCATGAATTCATTTTTCCAAGGTTAAAAATTGTGGCATAACTTCGCTACCCATTTGGCACTTCAAGATCTACATTTCACATTCATATAACCTCTTGCCCACTATCGGCGGTTAATAATCAAATCCTAATTTCAACAATCATTTCAGATCTCGCGGGTCGGGTATTTTGCAAGGATAGGTTCGCCATCATAGGAAACCTTAAACCTAAGAGACATGTCCAACTCACAATGGGTGTATGTCGGATGTCTTCATCTCAACTCCTGCTTACAGATGCTCTAAGATTCAGATCCTAACAAGATTCGATCTCGATCCTAATACGATAATTATTAATGATAATCTCTCCAAAGGAAAACGATTATACGGTCTATATCCAAAGGTCAATCATTCAAACATAGAACAGCGCTTATAGTATTTTGTATCGTTACTTTACCTCGTCCCTTCGATTGGGGTGGTACATAGTACTCTCATCAAGGTTCGTTCTCAATGATTTCTGAGCAAATCTCTAGAAATTCGATGCGAAGCGAGGATCTTGATACATAGATGATCGATACAGGCACACTATGTTTATATAACTTCCTTTAAATAAAAGAGTCTATTGCTTCATCAAGATTCTATCATTAACGAGAATGATATTAGTAGATTTGGTCAGTCTGTCGACGATGACCCAAATTGAATCAAATTCAGATGATGACCTTTGCAATAGCTAGACGTTTACTAATGTATGAGGCGATCTCTGCCTTCATAATTGCCATCAGTACAACTTCTTTAGACAAAGATACTTTTAGTCATAAAATGACATACATATAATACTTATACTTACAAATTCCAACATAACTATATCTCACAATCCTCTATATTTAGACAATCACATGTGGTCTTTAAAATATTTAACGCCATTGGCTTCTCAAATCTGTTGGTTCACATTAGCCGTAAAACCCTTCACTATTTATATTATCCTTTTTACAAACATCGTTTATTTTTATATTGCTCGGCAATTTTATTTTGCACCTTCATTTTTAAGGAACATGTCCTAACTGGTTCTTTACCCTTTTTATATAATATGTCAGTATCTATATTCACTTCTCATGATGATGCAATTATCATGTCCACAATTCACTCAGATATTCTTTCTATATTATGCGTCAGTAATTACGTTCACCTTCCTGATGAAATAAATATCACAACCGTATTTATTCAAAATTCTTTCTTCATATCTTCTATGTTTTAGTTTCATCTCAACTATTATTTTTATCAGTTTTTCTTAATCAGGCGTTTAAAGCGTCGATAATTATTATAATTAATTAAATAATTATTAGTTAATTTTGATGAAGCGTAAACGTAAAAGTTTTAAATTTCTTAGTTTGAAAAGCGTAAATTATCGTTTCAAATTTCAAGTCATGGTTTCAATGGTTTCCTCAATCCCTTTTAGGTTATCTGGAGGTATACACAAACATTTACCCCTAAACAGGAGTTTAGTTAAATGATTTGTGTATAAGGAAATAATCCCTTAAAAATTCTTTTGATAAAACATTTGTCAAAACATATTTCCATTTCTTTTTGGTAAAATCCAAAGTCTTAAAAGGGCTCTTAATTTTTGAAGAGTCTATATGCATACATCTTACCATTATTAATCCAACGGTCATTTTATGTAAAGGATTAAGTTTTTAATCCCTAAGCGTTAATGGTTCTAATCTTTGAAAAGTTAATATAGCTTCCATTATCTTGTAATCACATGGTTAAATCGTGTAAAGAGTTAAGTCTTTAATCACGGGTTAATTATTCAGGGTACAAGTTTTTATCGTTCGGCCAATTCAGGGTAATCTATAAATAATTATTAACTCATTCTTATTCTCATAACAAACAAATGGTCATTAATGATCACGAGCATGAATTTATCAAATTACAGCCTACACACATGATTCATCAAATTTATGAATGCTACATGTGCATTGGTCAATCCAAACGACATCACGTGAAACTCATAATGTTCATTACAAGCACCAGATGTAATGATTGGAATAGATAATCTCTTTCGCAAATGCGAAGTTGATGATAACCATGCCGTGGATCAAATTTGCTAGAACCTTGTAAATGATCGAACAATTCTTCCATTTCGAGTTATGGATATCGTTTTCGATTGTCAATTTACTCAGTCACAGTAATCTAATATAAGGAAAGATAACACCATAGCTCTTCAGGATGACAGGCTTGGTATAATAAAATCTTTCTCCGACAACTTTCTCAGTTGTACGGTAATTCCTTAAATTCAGATGGTGCTGGCGTACAGTGCACAAGTCACAGGTGCAGCATCAGGAATATAATCAATACCAAATTTCAATCTGCCTTAATGGCGAAAGTCTAGGTAATGCATCAACAAATACTTCCTAAATGTTCAGATAACATAAACATCTTTTAATACATTCACTTTTTAAGTTCCTTCTAGATTATTATATTTATAACTAATTCACAATCATTTACAATATAATTTCAAGTATAAATACAGGATATGGTCATCCATCAAGAATTATTTAGATCACTTTTGATAATCAACATCTTATCATTTAGGGAATTCTACTCGAGTTCCCATCAATTAAGACAATGTCATCATGTCATAATCAATCAATCCATTCTACTGGCATTTCCAACTTTCCAGTTTCATTGCCGTTGATAAGATGTGAACTTCTCAAAAGACTAATAATAACTCATAATCCTTCACAAATTCAAGGATATCAGGAGACATAACTAACCTTAAAAGAGTAAGGTCAACGCAAAATCTATGCGAGAGAATTTCAAATCAGATACAGACGAAAACACTTAACAAATATGAATATATTCCATGTTTTCATAATTTGAGTACGTATTCGAAAGCTCCTCGGATCGTTACCCAGGTCATTCAAATGAAATCAAATCAAAAGAAATGATAAGAACGTCAATACATCCAGTCGGGTATCAACACTCGGTAATCAGATACTTTCCCTAAGAATCTCACTACGGGAGAATTGGACAAGAAAGAATTGTCAATTGTCAAATAAGACAATTTCCACAAATGAGTAAATTCAACTCATAAGAATAGATGATACAGGCACATGTGTAGGTGTCCCTAACATTATGTCCCTATTTTTCACTTCTTGCAGATCTCATAAATTTTAATCTTTCACAATCTTCAAAGAAAATGTAGTGTTTATTCATTAGTTTTATGGTGACTACTAATCAGTCTTGCATAGTCCATTCCAAATTGTATGTAGGCGCGCAACTATATACAATTTCAAGATTAACGATGCAATACTCAGTTCGTCAAAATTTTTTCATCATGTTTATAATAAAAACATTTTCATGCTTAATAAGAATCAAGAATAAATTTACAAAGATTTTCTTTATCATGAAAACAATTAAGTTTTCCAAAGTGTTTTATAAACAACTTCATTTCGATAACAATCACTTACAAATCTCACTATGAATAATCCTTATAGTGATGAAAATTAAATTTTCTCAAAGGATACCGTTTTATCTTTTATAAAAACAATGAGTGATCTGCAGAGGAGTGATGAAAGCTTGTTCACCAAGAATTAACTACGATATAATAGGAAATGAGCTTAGCCAAGAAATCATAAGGTTCATGACCTCGATGGCACTCACGAAGAATAATTCACAACGTAACTCAAATCAAGATGAGTACTTGTTCAATGGTTGCATCGCTAATGCGAGCATTAGGAAGAAGCAATAAGAGATAGATAACATCGATTCATGTAGGATTTAGCAATCAAAGGTATTCTTTTTCATTAATCACAACAAGTCAAAATTGTACCGTAACACATTACGTGTCACTATGTCATACAATTCTCAGAACTCATCCTACCAACTGATATCTCAGTTAAGTTAGGGATTTTTAAAAGATACCACAATGAATACTAATCTACAAGAGTCATTAGGTGTTCCACATGTCCCGGAAGATCCATCGGTCCCAATTCAGAAGAAGATTTCTTCAATTTATTTCTTGGACACTTGGCATCCTCGTTATTGGACAATGGCCTAGGAACAGCACTTAACACAAACCAATAATCAATTAAATCCTTATAATTCAATCACAGAACTTAATGACTTCTATTTATAATCTCATATTCCATATGGGTTAAATTTTACTTTATCCAGGTTTCAACAAATTTTATACTCAAGTCGATATCCTACCCCAATCTCCAATACTTTCAATCTTATTCTTCGGCCTTGTAAAGGCAATACAATCTCAATATGAATCGATACTTAATTTCCAATCCTATTAGCTCTTACAACAACAATTATCAAATAAGTCACTAGTATGAAATGACTTGATCATTCAACTAGACTTCTCAGAAAGGTATTAGTGGCATGAGGCTTTTGGGTAATGGTTCCAATGACAGCCTCAAGTGCAACATTCACCCATTCGATTTCAATTTAAGAATTGGGTGACAACGAATCAGATGACATCTTTCTAGGTGGTAGCGTTTTGTCAAACTCCACTCTATAAGAAAAGATCGTCATGACATCGATATCGGTGTTAATCTCACCAATTCTTCTTCAATATCACAATCAACTAATATCTACATTTCTACGAATATCAACCATTTGTTGGGATCATAAATATCCGCAACTTGATTTAGATCTTGGATAGCTAGAATTCCTACGAGAATAGCTTCGATTAATTTACTAGGGGATTTAGGGTACATTGTGACAATCTACGTCGTATAAATACCTCGTATAAAAATCAAAATAATCATCAAACAATCATGTAATAAATATACATCATATATATATATATATATATATATAATCCAAGTTATATATATATATATTAAAATAACACTTCTCAGTCTTGGCCTTGTCGGTAACTCGGGAATTCTTCGGCACCGTTATAGTCAAAAGATTTTTAGACATTTTTAGAAAAATGTTTATAGTTAAAAGATTTTGAAATGTTTTGTTCAAAACCTTGGTTTTTAAAATTCTTTCGTTCTCTATAACGATAGCTCTGGTACCAAACTGTAACACCCCCAAATTTATACAACTCAATAAAGCGGAAGACTAGTTGGTGTTACGGGATAGCACATTACTCACATCATAGACAACGCATAAAAATCGCGTCGTTTATTAATAAAGCATTTCCATTAATAAATATCAAAGTTACATCGGTCCCAAGTCATTATATTTCATACAAAGTTTTACAAAGTATTTGAATGGAAAATATAGTTTAGGTGCGGGCCATGAATTCTTGTCGTCTTCCCGAGAATTACCTTCAAGTACCTGAGATAAAACATGTTAAAAGAAAAGGTCAGCGATAACGCCGAGTGAATTCATAGAGTTAAATAAATTCCATCAATATAACTTTGGTATAAAATTAGTACCAAAAATCAATTCGTACAAATCATTGTAATAGGCCGTAAAATAGCCAAAATCATTTTATACAAATCTTTGTAATAGGCCATAAAATAGCCAAAGTCATTTTATACAAATTTTTATCGAAAATCATAATATAGGCATTTGCCTTAAAAATTATTATACGAGCCAATGTCGTAAAAAAACATCATACAATACGTCTTATAACGTTGTATGAAAATAAAAACCGTTATATGAATATGGTTATAAAAACCAAAACACAAACATAATATCAATAGTATGACCCTGTATTGCTAGTCAGGCAATACATCGTAATTCGAAGCGTCTAATAGTATTTCGTTAGTTTTTGGATTATTATAAGCCGCATGACATTGTTACCTTACTAAACCAAAACGGGTAGCTAACCCGATACCAAATTTTGCCCATCTAAAGTAGCGTGTCGTCACAAAGGTCACGCTATGGAAATCTTCTCATACATAAATTCGCTTACCAATCAATGTGGCACGACGGGGATCAACCGTCAAGGCGCGAACTGGGGTGATCGTCCCCAAATAGTACTATTAAATGCATAAGCGTCTACCAACTCCCGGTAGTTCACAATTCATGCTAATGGGACTTTTAGTGACATAACCTAACTTTAATATTCCATTTTATTTCATCTATCGGGTCCATTCATCATTTATCGGGTCATACAATCGGGTCATTCAATCATTCGGGTCCAAAATCAATAAACAAACAATCGGGACAAATGGTGTCCTATTTTATAAAACTAACATGTTATCTCCCTCGCGGGTTTATAAAACATTTATAAAAACATTTAAAAGAGTGCGAGGCTATGAACTCACGTTGATGTGGGAAGGCGGGTTATCGGCAATTCGGACGTACGGTACGCGCTTCAATCACGGAAACCTAGACAAATAATAATCGGTCTTAGAAGTTTGTCCAATAACTTTATAAAAATAACATCTATGTATACATATGATGATTATATATATATGATGATCAAGTGGGTTTACATATCCTCATTTACTCATTTTTGTGTCATGTGTCGATAACTTTTATACTAGTTTACTTGTTTTACCCGTTTACGTGTCTTAAGTCCGATAAGTTATTATAAGCTTGTTTTAATCCATTTTGTACCTATATTATCAATATGTATACTTTCCAAGTTGGGCCTAAATGGGTTATGCCCAATAGATTCTTTTTACAAGTTTTTATCCTATTTAGTCCATTTATTAGTCCAATATGTTTATTTAACTTGTTAATGTCCGTATGCCCTATAGTTCGGGTTTTATCGGTTTTTACTTGTTATTCATGTCTATATATCAGTATATAAGTTTTATAAAGTTTTCATTAGACGGGTCCAACCATCTAAGTTTTATTTAACAAAAACGTTAATTTTACGGCGATAGCCGAAAAAGTCGTAAAAATCATATTTATAGTTTTTATTACTTATAAACATTATTTCACCACCATTTATATAATTTATCCATTTGATTAACCTTTTATATATATTTATATAAATAAGTTTTATAAGTTAGTGGGTTTTTATTTTACATTTTATATATTAAAATGTGAGTGCTTATATAATAGTATTATACTTTAATTTCCAAAAATCTGATTTTTAACTTCATCTTCACCAAAACTGCCATATCTTGAGTTCTATATGGAGATAGAAGCTCAAATTTTTATCACATAAACTACATGATATGTGCTACATTTAACTCTTCTATAGCTACTGTTGAATCATCTTCTAAATATCTTCTAAAAATCGTCCAAAACAGTAACTTCAGATTTATACCTTAAACTTGTTTTGGTCATATCTCACTCATTACAATGATTCCATTGCATGGCCAACTCTCACATGTGTACAAGACATTTAGCTTACTGTAAATGGATCCTACTTCATTATTTCATCAGTTCATAACATGTTTCTTTACTGTTTTATACAGCCAACATATTTAGACAAGATTTTGGACTTGTTTCTTATAGTTTTTCACTTTTTCAAGCATGTTTATCAACAACAAATCCCCACATAACATTTTTATCATCATATAATCATCATAAATATATACAATAGGAAATAAATACATGATTACATAACCAAAAATATCAAGAAGATGAGGAGGACAATCTTTATACCACCAAGTTGATGTAGGTTATGATTTTGACATGGTTTTTGATGGAGAAACTTGTAGACAACCATGACCATCTTCAAGACCACCATGCCCCATGAGATCCTTGTGGAAAATCAGCCCCAAGACACCAAGAAAACTCCTCCATGGATGTTATAATCACCACCATTCAAGAGAGCTTCAAAAGGGCTTCAACATATGTAGAAATAACATAGGATTTCATGGTTGATTTTTGATCAAAGTGTTGTTTATGGTGTAAGAGTGGACGGCCAAAAATGGAGTAGAGAGAGTTTTGATGGTTGTTTTCATGTTGTGTGTGAGAAAATGGTGGAAAGTTGATGGTTTTGATGTGCTTGGTAGCTTAGTTCATAAGCTTAGGACAAGTGTTATTCATTTTGTTTAAGGCTTGACACCTAAGGGTGTTAAGTCATGGTTTGGCCGCCCCATGTTAGTGGGGTGGGGCAAGTGTAAACTTGTCTCATCCCACTAATTTACGGGTATTCATCGATTCTAGTTTCCTCGATTTGCGTGCCCTCTGGTCGTTTTACGAAAAACGTTTTTATAAATTATGAATCAACGTCACAAAACGAATCCAATAAAAATTGTCTCATCAAAAACGGAGTTCGAAAACGTAAATACGTAATCCTAAGGTTTCCGGTTTAGTCGTAAAGGACGTTAAAATAAAATCGTAAGTCCTAATCTCTTCTCGTAAATTTGTGAGTTTATGAACCAACACAAATTTAAAACTCCAAAATAATATTCACGGATAAATTTATTTTCTGAAATGTCGGACTGTCACCAAGGACAGTGTATGTAAACGTAAGCACGTAACGTAGAATCCTCCGGTTTAGACGTAGTCGATGCTACTCCAAGACGTAAATCCAAATTTCTTCCCAAAGATATGTGAGTTCATATTGTATCATTAAAATAATATTTTCAAATAATATTTGAGAATAAAATATCAATCGTAAATTGACGGATTGTCACACTCATACTTCTCCTTCAACAGACTCCAAAGAGTCTCCAAATCTTCTCTATCAATATTGCCAAACACGGACATAAATGATGTGAACATATGAACTTTGTCCCCATACCTTGTGATTACCCATAATCCTGTTGTAGGATCTTCTTCATACTTAACAATAGGATTCTTGAAATCAAGTGGAATCACAACAGCAAGATCACCGGCTTCCAAACGTGAAAGCTCCATTTTCTTCTTCAAAGAACCTGCATTGAATCTTTTGTCCAATGGGCTAAACTCAGGGAACTGAAACTTCACTCCCTTCTTTACAGGCCTAGGAGCAATAGGTGCCTTCTTTATCTTTAACTACTCTTTAATTTCTTCCTGTCTCTCAACCAAAAGCATCCTTTATGTGTTAGCCTCACAAACATAATCCCAGATTGGATAAGCCAAACACTCCAACTGCTCAAATGATAGCTTCCTAAGATTTTTATATGTCCACCCAGTCTGGTGACGTCTTAGAAGCATATAATATAACTCCCTTCTAGTAGTCTTGTTCTCACTCATGATTCTGTTTGCCTTGTTTTCCAAAATGGTCTTGCAATGCCTTTGAACTCTCATCATAATCTCCGTTCCCCAAATCTTGTCAGTCAAAGGGATATCATCATTCTCCAAAACCTCCCTCTCATACCTGAAATATATGTCACAAATAACAGGTATCTCAAAATCAACTTGCATTTTAAGCTGCTTTAACCTCTCTAAAGTTGGTTCACCTTCTCCATACTCCAACTTCTCTTGTTCATTTTACAAAACCTTGTCAATAGAACCATGAGCATTGCTTTCCTTCTCATCACTATCATACTCACCACCCATTCTCAAGCTCTCAGATTTTGAACCAATATGAGCCTCAATATCTCCCTTTCCCAATGCCCTCCTTCTCTTCTATTAACCCAACGGTTGGGTTAATATAGCATCATATCTAACATGTTATTAGGAACTTCTACCACTACCAATATTCCTTTTCCTTTATCCAATGGATCTATAATGGGTAGAGTAGATAGGGATACCTGTGGTGCTACATCTTTAATCAATAAAGGTGGTTGGGATACAATTTTTGATTTATCAGCGGCTGCTAATGAATTGTCTGTGGCTTCTTTAGCTTTGTCAGCAGCTGACCTAGTTTCCTGTTGCTTCATTAATTTAACAAAGGATAGATGTGTATGTGTCACTAGAGACACCATAGATGAATCAAACCCTCCTTGATTTTTCATACCTGTTAAATTATCCGTTATATCTTTCTCACCAAATGACCCTTCTTTTGAACTTCTATTACTGGTAATAAAGGGTTCAGTTGGCCTATGGGGGTAGTCTATATCCCAAGCCTTGAAGCCCCTCATGTAGCACATCCTTGGGAAGAAGGACCACACCATCAACAACATTAAGATGCAAGGCTTGGCGAACCAAGTCCTTAATCATCACTCACTGTTTCCCATGGATGATGCCTTCTATTCTAGGCAATTCATCAACTGTTATGGAACTAGCAGTGTTCTAAAACTGTATGATGTGTGTGACAGGGATGACAAGAGCATGAGTTAAAGCATACCTTAGAGGAGAAGCCAACAAATACTCTATCATCTGGGTGTATTGAGGATTTGTAGTATCAGGCTTCAAATATGCAATCATTTTATATTGGCCTTTGAATTCCAACACAACATCACTGGTTTTAAATTTAGGCGTCATGGATGAAAATATGAAAGCTTTAAGAGAAGGTAAAGGTTAATGGTGAAAAGATAAAAGCAAAAAAATAAGCAAGTTGCCCTGTTACACTTGATATGTGATCCGGACATAGATATTTAAAGAATGCAAATGCAAATCCCCGACAAGAAGCCAAAAACTTGATGCGTTCTTCCACACATTGGGTTTTAAATTTATAAACAAGAATTACTGATATTAACTAGGAACACAAATTCGAGCAAGTATACTCTAGTGATGTTGTAATTAGGTTGGTAAGTCAAGGTCGTCCCATGGGACTTAGTTATACTCAAGTGTAGTTGTTTATAACAATGGTAAGTATGATTGTCACGATCACACCACCATGAGAATCGTTAAAGGCACAAGCACACAAAGAACATACATGTATAGTCAAATGATCACATGGACATTAGGATGCTTAGTTTGGAAAACATATTAAAGGTAATCCTTTCGACCTATAGAACCAACAATAAGACACTAGTGCTTTATAAATCAAATATACATAAGTCTCAATCAAGTGGTCACTCATAAGCCTTATGCTTAAACCAACAACAACAAGAATCCCTTTGACCCATAGACTTGGTGTTATCAATTTGATAAGTTCCATTTACTTGAAATATGATTAGAACAATATACTCAAAAGACTCCTTTCGACCTATAATCTAGATTAAACCATTTCTTGTTATGTTTATTAAGTCTCATGCACAATCGTCACAAAGTGCAAGACCAAATCATTAGTCGGTTAACGAATTGAAATCAACCACGTTGAGAATAATTCCGACATATAGACTCAACTATGATTAACCAAATTGACAAACAATAAAAAGTTCCAATTCAACCAAATATAATTTTATCACCATAATTCAATGACAGGCACTAATAAAATCCAAACATCCATATATCACAAGTTTCATATGAACAATACAAGTATCAAGACAACATTCACAATCTCACAAAACACAAGAATCACCATGAACATGAACATAAACTACATTAAATAATAAAGAAGAAGTTACCAAACATTAGGGTTCATGGTACCAAAGTACAATGCATTCTACCCATATGAACAACCAAAATACAATTCCTCCTACTCATTGCCTTCTTGGACATCAACCTCTTGGTGCGAGTATAGAGCCTTTGGGGTGTTTGTGAATAAGGATTGTTGGATATTGGATTGTTTATGGTGTGTGGCTTTCATCTCTACTTCTTCCATGTATTATAACATGAACATGGTAACCATTTCCACCCCTCACCACTTGGGTGAGGGGTGATATTAAAATCACATAAATATGATGGAGTAGAAGATGATTGAGTGATTTAGTTATTGAGTGATGATAAACACTACCCCATGGGTCTTATTTATAGGTGAATTCTCTTTGGCCACCAAGCATATTTCTTTGGCTCCAAGGGTTTTAAATGAGGAGTGTAATGAAGCTTGGAGGAGTTACAATAGAGTTATGGCTGAACTTGGTGAGCAAGGTGAAGTAATGGAGGTGTTGAAGTTTACTTGGAGAAGTGGCAGCCATGGGAGATGTTGGTGGCTTCTTCTCGTGTTGGTGGCTTCTCTCGTGCTGGTGGCTTCTCAGCCATGCTGGTGGCTTCTTGGCCATCTTCCACTTTTTTCTTTTTTGGTCATTTTTCTTTGTTTCTTCCACTTTCTTTCTTCCAAACTTTCCAAGACTCTTATTCTTTGTATTATTTATCATACGAGAGCTACACTTTCATGTCTCATTCATTCTTTTATCTCCAATACTCGTCTTTTCTTCATTTCTCGTGATGTAACCATTGATGAACCAACAATATCAAATAAGCTTCATTAAGTATCATATGTTCATAATAATCACATAAATATATGCATAAACACCATGAATACGCTCATATAAATATGTTAGATTTTGGCGTTATCAAATCTCCTCACACTTAAGTTTTACTCGTCCTCGAGCAAGGAAAAGAAAAAATGTGCTTGCCCTCAAGCAAATAAAAGAAAATAAAGTTAGAAACTAAATACTTAGGTTCTAAAAGAAAAGAATTTTTTTTTAAATTCTATGAAAAATTGAAAATCTTTTTGGTTTTTATAGGAAATGGCTAAAGGTGCAAACCCCCTCACACTTATGAGGTTGCTTGTCCTCAAGCAAGTAAAAGAAAAATATTTTTGGTTTTTTTTATACGAAATCGCTAAAGGTGCAAACCCTCTCACACATAAGAGGTTGCTTGTCCTCAAGAAAGTAAAAGAAAAATACTTTGAACATGGTGCATAAAAATAGTTAAGAAAAATAAGATAAAAATCTACAAAGTACAAACAAGATTAAACCAAATGGCATGAGCACCAAGTATACATATCTAAAGATGACTTTTATTCGGGTTACAAGGCTAAGGCATTAGGTTCATGGGTAAGGATAAGAGATGGGAATTTTATGAGAGGTGTATCATGAATATACAAGATAAAAATTTAAGTCCCATGTTGCTAGTTACCGAACAAATCACAAGCCCAAAAATGATCATAGCTACGAGCTTTATTCAACACATATCGATCAACACAAATATATATCACGTCTTGACACATTGGCCAATCGATATCTAAACATACTTCTTCTTGCTTCATCTTTATAATATAGCTCATTGGCTATTTTTGTCATCATTTTCTTTTACTTTTTTTTCGATGACTTATTTTTTTTCTTTGTTTTTTATATCCTCCCCTTTTTTCATTTTTTTCTACATACATCACATGCTCCCCTCACACTACACTTAAGCACACACCACAAAAAATACAAATAAGAAGTGGCCTACTTCATCTTCGTTGGAATGGCACACACACATAGCAAAGTGTGGCAACTATAAATCATCAAAAACGATCCAATATACAAGCAGCTAGCAACCCATCATTTAGACTTTGACAAGGGTTAGGCTAAGGTTTAAGATTAAATATTTTTTCTTTAGTGTATTTAACAAAAACAAAAAGAAAGGCTCAACGTGTGTTCTAAGGGTATCTAGCACTAGACGAGAGTGCTAACAAAAGGGTTAATATGGGAGGTTAGCTAATAGATGTAACTAGCTAATGAAGAAAATGGAAAAGGCTATTTGGGTTTTATTCCTAAGGTTGCCTCTTTGTCACGTATATACACTTATATCACTGAAGTGTGATCTCACTAAAACGTTTTTTAATTATTTTATTTTTTTTATTATTTTTTTAATTTTTTAATTTTTTGAAATTTTATATTTTATATTTTTATTTTTACCATGTGGATGATTATTGAAATATATTTACAAACAAATGTGTTAAAACGTTTAAATCCTAAGCGCAAACAAGTACTCAAACTCTCCCTCTTTTTTTTATTTTTTAAATAATTTTTTATAATTAGCCCAAAAAATTATATTTTGAAAATTTGCTTTCGTTTTCCCATTTATTTCCCCTCACACTTAAGTTTTGGATTGGACTCAATGTGAAAAATAAACTTCAAAGCATGAAAAGTAGGGTAAATAAATAAATAGTCCAAGAGAAACAAAAACTTCCCGGGCTAAGAAATTGCAATTGATCTCCATATGATAAGATGCCAAGTAAAGAAGATCAAGCGATTTCATCTCCAACGAGCATTCACATACAATCAATCAATCTAACCAATCCATCCTCCATAAGTTTTATTGAGCCTGCAAAATAAACTAAACTACAAAACTATTAAATTTATTGAGCACACTTTCGTAGGAAACACGATTGCATTTAGCGTATGCAACAAGCCTTTAAACCCCTCGGTATCCCGAGTGGACGAGTTATAGTCTCGTGAGGGTTTCCAGCGAACACACCCACAAAGTTCATACATTAACCACATGAACTTAAACAAACACAAACACAAACATACATGCGAACAAAATGAACCAAGTACACAAGACAACAAATACAAACAAGAACAAACATTATGCATATACAAACATCACACATATGAAAAAACAAAACAATCTAAACACTTATAAACATAACACGACTCAACAAAAACTAAATACCAAAAACTAATTTTTTTTTATATTAAATGAAACAAAACACATAATAGAAGTTTTGTACCAAATCTATTAAACCGGCCGGTTTTCTAGAGTTCGGGTTCTATCCACGGGGTTTGGGAATTAACCGGAGCGAATAGAAATACGAACAAGGAACAAAATGACTAAAACGGGGTGGTTGGGCGGGATATAAGCTTTATTAATAATTGGTTCGAAACTCGATTGACGGATGTTTAGACGAGTGTAAAACACAATTAGAAATGGTTTTGGTGAAAGCCTAGTTTAATTAAAAGAAGAAAAAAAGGAAAGAAAGAAATTTATTTTTTTTAGAGAAGCCGGTCGGCAACTATTGGTGCCGGTCGGCAAGTTGCGGACTGTTTTGGAGAAGCCGGTCCGCAAATGGAGATGCCGGTCGGCAAAGTTGATTTTGTTGAAATTTTGTTTTTTTATTTTTTTTATTTTTTAATACAAACTCCCTTATAACTTAAAAACTAAGAATTTTTTTAAAGACACTTTTATTAAAATCATTAAAACACATTAGATATAGCTTAACCCAAACACACCCTTAAGATTAACAAGACACCTTATGCAAATATAAGGAAAATAAGCACAAAAACTAAAAGGAAAAGACTAATAAGCAAAGAAAACATGTAAACCACTTAGCACACAACATTCTAATAACAAAATGATACATAACACAATGCACATCTAACACATAATATTAAACAAATGACAATAACTAGATTTCTAACTTTTTTTTAATTTTCATGTATTTTCCATTTTTTTTCAAAACAATTTTTTTATTTGTTATTTTAACAAATATGACTAATGGTATAGAATACCACTTATTTTGATGAAAGGGGAATTTTTGTAATGATCAAAATCGTTAGATAATGACTAATCCAAATGCCCCCTTAAAGTAGAAAAAAGAACAATAATGCATACAATGGGAAATGCAAACAAGCAAGCAAGCAAGCACATGAACACATAAGAACATAAACACATAAAAACACTTAGACACATGAAACATAACGAAACTCACAAAAAATAAAAACACGAACAAACAAAATTTACGTGGTCAAGTAAATCTAGTCATCAACTAGAGAGATTCGGGACAAGGTTTTGGGGTTTTTTAGAACAAGCACTTAGAACACATTTCACAAGCAATCTTTGAAACAAGCATTTTGAGAACACAAGAGAGGAAATCCCAACACAAAATATATTATTTTGGCGCCAACACTATTTAAGCAACTTTTTGAGAATTAAGAGATTTTAAGAAAATGGTGTTCTAACCTTTTTCAAGGGTTAGAAAAAGAGCAATCATTCAAGAGAAACGGAACTTAGAGCAATTAAAAGCCTCCAATTGAGTAGTCAATCACCAACAGAATTACCCCTATGTGAAATTTGTCCCCCCTATGCGGATAAATGGGGTATAACAACACTTTCGGGTTATGTATTAATTGGTAACACAAACGATTCAAGTAACAAGAAAGCAAACAAACAAACCAACAAAAGAGTACAAACTAGCAAGTCCCCGGCAGCGGCGCCAAGAACTTGATATGTGATCCGGACATAGATATTTAAAGAATGCAAATACAAATCCCCGACAAGAATCCAAAAACATGATGCGTTCTTCCACACATTGGGTTTTAAATTTATAAACAAGAATTACTGATATTAATTAGGAACACAAATTCGAGCAAGTATACTCTAGTCATGTTGTAATTAGGTTGGTAAGTCAAGGTCGTCCCATGGGACTTGGTTATACTCAAGTGTAGTTGTTTCTAACAATGGTAAGTATGATTGTCACAGCACCATGAGAATCGTTAAAGGCACAAGCACACAAAGAACATACATGTATAGTCAAATGATCACATGGACATTAGGATGCTTAGTTTGGAAAACATATTAAAGGTAATCCTTTCGACCTATAGAACCAATAATAAGACACTAGTGCTTTATAAATCAAATATACATAAGTCTCAATCAAGTGGTCACTCATGAACCTTATGCCTAAACCAACAACAACAAGAATCCTTTTGACCCATAGACTTGGTGTTATCAATTTGATAAGTTCCATTTACTTGAAAGATGATTAGAACAATATATTCAAAAGACTCCTTTCGACCTATAATCTAGATTAAACCATTACTTGTTATGTTTATTAAGTTTCATGCACAATCGTCACAAAGTGCAAGACCAAATCATTAGTCTGTTAACGAATTCAAATCAACCACGTTGAGAATAATTCCGACATATAGACTCAACAATGATTAACCAAATTGACAAACAAGAACAAGTTCCGATTCAACCAAATATAATGTTATCACCATAATTCAATGACAATCACTAATAAAATCCAAACATCCATATATCACAAGTTTCATATGAACAATACAAGTATCAAGACAACATTCACAATATCACAAAGCACAAGAATCACCATGAACATAAACATAAACTACATTGAATAATAAAAAAGAAGTTACCAAACATTAGAGTTCATGGTGCCAAAGTACAATGCATTCTACCCATATGAACAACCAAAATACAATTTGTCCTACCCATGGCCTTCTTGGACATCAACCTCTTGGTGCGAGTATAGAGCCCTTTGGGGTGTTTGGGAATAAGGATTGTCATATATTAGATTGTTTATAGTGTGTGTCTTTCATCTCTACTTCTTCCATGTATTATAACATAAACATGGTAACCAATTCCACCCCTCACCACTTGGGTGAGGGTTGATATCAAAATCACAGAAAAATGATGGAGTAGAAGATGATTGAGTGATTTAGTTATTGAGTGATGATAAATACTACCCCATGGGTCTTATTTATAGGTGAATTCTCCTTGGCCACCAAGCATATTTCTTTAGCTTCAAGGATTGTAAATGAGGAGTGTAATGAAGCTTTGAGGAGTTACAATGGAGTTATGGCTAAACTTGGTGAACAAGGTGAAGTAATGGAAGTGTTGAAGTTTACTTGGAGAAGTGGCAGCCATGGGAGATGCTTGTGGCTTCTTCTCGTGTTGGTGGCTTCTTTCGTGCTGGTGGCTTCTCAGCCATGCTGGTGGCTTCTTGGCCATCTTACACTTTTTTCTTCTTTGGTCCTTTTTCTTTATTTCTTCCACTTTCTTTCTTCCAAACATTCCAAGACTCTTATTCTTTGTATTATTTATCATACGAGAGCTACACTTTCATGTCTCGTTCATTATTTCATCTCCAATACTTGTCTTTTCTTCATTTCTCGTGATGTAACCATTGATGAACCTACAATAGCAAATAAGCTTCATTAAGTATCATATATTAATAATAATCACATAAATATATGCATAAACACCACGAATAAGCTCATATAAATATGTTAGATTGGAGCGTTATCAACACTATATGTTGAGCCGAATATATAGTAAAAATAGAAGAGATGTTATTGGTTGAAAAATGAGGTAAGTGAGAAAATTTCTCAAAGGTAATGATTAAAATCTTTGAAATTTTACAACTTATATCATAACAATTAAAGAAAATAACCACTCCAAAATATTACGGCTCAAAATATCATAAAAGTTACAACGAGGTAGGACCTAGTGTTTTTCAACGGTCAAAATTTTTGTCAGCAGCAACAGCTATATTTGCCAGCGGATAGAATAAGCTTTGTCTGGGGCTAAAACTGATTTATCAGCGGATAAAATTTTATTAGTCAAAAAGGTCAAAAATAAAAGAAAAGTAAAAATAAAAGACCTAACAAAGATTATTAATCCTGAAAGAGTTATCTTATCTTCAAAGAAACAGAGGTTTTGCAAGCACTGTCCAATCACACACACTTGCTTACACAAGATAGATATGACTGTCCTCAAGTGTCCCTTGCTCATCACATACTCAAGAAGTAAGATAGATCATATAATATCTTTATAACTCCCAGGTAATCCCATTGAGATGTAACCAATGACTCCCAGACCAACCATCCTAATTCTAGGTCAAAATGTCTTGGCAGCATGCATGCAAAATAAACTACGTGCATGTTAAAGTGCCTCGAGGATTAAAAATTCCACCACCTTTAAAAAAAGGATGGCATCATAACTTTAAGCCCCCACTCACCTGTAGACGCAATCTAGAATTGTGAAAAGAGTATTCTAAGAATACCCAAAAACATAAAGATTATCCTAAACCTCCCCTTAAATTATTACGAGTATACTTTATCAAAATATATGTGACAAAAATATTTATTTTAAGACAGAGATATAAATATCCCCACCATCATAAATAAACCTTATAACCATACTCCTTGAGCATATATGCAACTCTGTATCCAATGTACATTGTCATATATACCTGCAATGTTAGATGAAAAACCAAAAAAACTACCAAAAAAGCTGTCAGCGGCTTCTTTCCACTTTGTCAGTGGATAGAATGCCTTTGTCAGCGGATAGAAAAATAATGTGTAAAATCCAATCTTTGCAAAGAATACTAATAGTACATATCCTATACACACTTTATATTAATTTCAAAAACCACATATTTTATGGATTGATCATTCCAATACTTGAAACTAAGTATTGAAATCTCCCAACATCAAAAGGTTTGGTTAAAAGATCAGACACATTCTTCTCTCTGTCTATTTTATCTGGAAATATTAAAACTTTTTGAAAACAATCCCTTATAAAATGATGCCTAATTTCTATGTGTTTGGTTTTAAAATGATGTACTAGATTCTTAATTATGCACAATGTACTATTATCATCTACAAAAATCTTAGTATGCATAAAATTGTACCCATAATCCAAAAGCTGATTTTGAATCCATAACACTTGTCCACAACATGCTGTAGCTGCTACATAATCAGCCTTAGTTGTTGAATTGGCTACCAAAGTTTGCTTCTTGCATTGCCAAGATATAAGCCTGCTTCTAAGGAACTGACATCCACCAGTTGTGAACTTTCTATCCCTATTGTCACCACCATAATCACTATCTAAATATTTTATAAGCTCCAAATGAGATTCTCTAGGATTCCATAATACCAAAGTGGGAAAACGTCTAAGTTACCTAAAAATCCTTTTAACAGTATGAAGGTAACATTCCTTGGGGGTCACTTGATGACGTGCACATGCACATACTGCAAACATGATATCATGCCTTGAAGTTATGAGATACCATCTTCTTTTTGCTTAACTTGTAAACCAAGAAAGAAAGTCATCTCTCCTATAGCACTCATTTGAAACTTATCTATCATAAGCTTGGAGAAATCATCACTCATTCTTTGGTTAGATGAACCAAAAATTATGTCATCACATAAACCTATACAAGAATAAAATCCTTCCCTTCTTGATTTGTGAATAACGTCTGGTATATGGTACCCCTTTTAAAGCCATTTTCCACTAAATGTGGAAATAGTCATATACCAAGCTCTAGGGGCTTAATGAAGGCCATACATTGCATTCTTCACTCTATATACCTTATCTGGATGCTCAAGATATTCAAAACCAAGAGGCTGCATGACATAGACTTCTTCTTTAATTATGCCATACAAGAATGCAATCTTCACATCCATTTGGTAAACTTTGAAACCTATGCAGGAAGCATAGGCTAGGAAAATCCTTATTGCCTCATTTCTAGCAACAGGTGCAAAACCTCTTCATAATCAATATCTTCTTCCTGAGTGTAGCCTTGAGAAACCAATCTTGCCTTGTTTCTAATAACAATGCCTCTCTCATCCTTCTTATTTCTTAGAATCAATATTATCCCAATAGGCTTGACATACCTTGGACAATCTAAAAGCTCCCAGACATCTTGAATAGCATACTGATGAAGTTCATCTTGCATTGCTTCAACCCAGCTTTCTTCTTTAAGAGCATAAAAAATCTTCTTTATTTCTAACTGAGAGAGGAAACAGGCAAACAAACATTCTTGAACAAAAGGAGTATCATCCTTCCTGTGTATATTAGCAATGAGTCCACCTTGAGTCTTCTTAGCTCTTCTTGTTTGCACAGGAGTCTGGATATCACCAATTATTTAGGTGGGAGGATAAATTTTGGCCGGCTTTGTAAGAATTACTCCCCTAAATAACGTATTTTCATGTACTGTTGACTCCAAATTACTAATATCTTCTTCATTGCTACTTCAATGCCCACTTGATCTAGGAGACATGTTGTCAGCAGTTGGAACTGGGCCACTGATTTCTTCATTGGATATGGGATCTTCAACAAATTCAAGAATATTTCTGTTGGAGCATGAAAACAGATTGTCAGCGGCTGAATCCAAAGTATCAGCGGCTGGTTGGGAGTTATCAGCGGATGAAGATGCATGCATTGTTTCATCAACTTGTGTCTCTTCTTGTTGCTTTTCTTCCTCCTCTTTGGCAGCAACAGATGCTTGCGTGAACTCTTCACTCCATATAGGTATGGTGATATAATAAAATATATTAGTGGGTTCAACTGCATGTGATCCTTTTTCTTTATCAACCTGTATACTTGCATTATTAACAATAGGTGCTTCCAACACAACTGGATTAGTCACATGCATATAATTCATGGACCTTGATAATGGCTCTAGATCAAACAACCAATGAGAAGTTTAGACTTCTTGTTATAAACCCTATACCCCTTGCTATTTGTGAAATATTCCATAAACAGTCCCTCATCACCCTTTAAGGGAAACTTGCCTAGATTATCACTAGTATTTAAAATTACTACATGACATCCAAAAGGCCTAAAGAACTCTATATTAGGCTTCCTATTCCAAATCAATTCATGTGACAATCCGTCAATTCATGGTTGATATTTTATTCTCAAGTATAATTTAAAAACTGTGACAATCTAACATTTTCAGGTAGTAAAATATTTTCTCGTATAATATTTTGAAACTTATTTTTGTGTTGGTTGACGAACTCACAATTTACGGATTTAAATTTGGGCTTACGTGCATAATTTGGCGTCTTTTACGACTAAACCGGAAACCTTAGGATTACGTATTTACGTTTTTGAACTCCGTTTTTGATGAGACAATTTTTATTAGATTCGTTTTGTGACGGTGATTCATAATTTATAAGAACGTTTTTCGTAAAACGACCCGAGGGCACGCAAATCGAGAAAACTAGAATCGAGAAATACCCGTAAACTAGTGAGATGGGACAAAACACTTTGTCCCATCCCACTAGCAATATGGGACGGCTACACTTGACACCACAACACTAATGTGGCATCAAGTTAAGTAGCTTACAACAAGTGTAAGCATATGCTTACATGTTAAGCTAACCATACCACTAACTAGCCAAAACTAGCCACTTGTTTCATTTACACCATTTCTCACATGCAACTCAACACCAAAACTCTCTCAACTCCTTCCTTGTGCCGTCCCAAATAAGCAAACAAACACCATCTTTGATCTCTTCTAGCCATAAACCACATGTTTACTAGTTCTATTAAGGTGTTCTCTTGAAGCCTTGATCATTTGGTGGCCATGTTAACATCTTTGGAGGTGATTTTCTTGTGTCCTAGGGCTGATTTTCCAACCTATGTTCTTGATATTTGATGGTCTTGGAGATACTTGTTGTGTTCATCAAGTTCTTATCTTCCTAAAACAAGAAATCCACTTGGATTGGTAAAGAAGATCATCCTCTCCATTTTTCTCTTGTTATTTTGTAAAGAACAAATGTATTTTCTTTCATTTTGTATATGTATATGATGTATATATGATGATAAAAATGTTGTGTGGGGATCAAGTGTTGATAAATATGCTTAAAAATGATGATAACCATAAGAAATGAAGCTAAAATCTTGACTATTTAGTTGGCTGTATAAAAACAGTAGATAACTAAAATATGAACTGATAAAATTGCATGGTTTGATCCATTTACATTAAGTAGATGATGTTATACACATGTGAGAGTTGGCCATGCAATGGAATCAAAATAATGAGTGAGATATGATCAAAACAAGTTAGGTGGTGTAATCTGAATAAGCAGTTTTGTAGGGACTGTTAAGGCAACTTAAACTCAAAATGGGCAGTAGCTATAACTAAGTTATATGTAGCATATATTATGAAGAACATGTCATCCAAAAATGAGCTTCTATGTCATTATAGAACTCTAGATATGTTAAAAATGGTGAACATGAAGTTAAAAATCAGATTTTGGAAATAATGTTTATTATTATTATATAAGCACTCACATTATAATGTATAAAATGTAAAAATATAAACCCACTAACTTATAAAACTTATTTATATAAATGTATAAAAGGTTAATTAAATTAGTAAATTATATAAATGGTGGTATAATATTTATAAGTAATAAAAACTATAAACTTGATTTTTACGACTTTTTCGGCTATCGCCGTAAAATTAACGTTTTTCGCCAAATAAAACTTAGACGACCAAACCCGTCTAATGTAAAGTTTATAAAAGTAATATACTGATGTATAAGTAACTAATACAAGTAAAAAACCGATAAAACCCGAACTATAAGAATTACGGACATTTACGAGCTAACTAAACATATTGGACTAATAATTAGACTTAATAAGATAAATACTTGTAAAAGAGCTTATTGGGCTTAACCCATTTGGGCCCAACATGAAAAGTATATATACTGATCATATAGGTATAAAATGGATAAAAACAAGTTAAAGAACTTATAAAAGAATTAATGGACTTAAAATAGGTAAATCGGTAAAACTAGTGAACTAGTAAGACGTTACCAAGACGTAAACGCTAAAATGAGTAAACAAGGATGTATAAACCCACTTGATCATCATCATATGTACAAAATCATCATATATATATTTTTATTTTGATAAAAGTCATTGGACCGAGTCTAAGACCGATTATTATTTATATAGGTTTCCGTGACCGAAGCACGCCCGTAGACGATAATCCGCCTTTCATTAACAACGTGAGTTCATAGCCTCGCACTCTTTTAAATGTTTTATAAAATGATTTGTAAACCCGCGAGGGAGATAACATGCTAGATTTTTATAAAAATAGAACACAAGTAGTCCCGATTGTATGCTAAATGATATGGACCCGAATGATGCTATGACCCTATAAACGAGACTAAAAGGATTATTAGTAGTTAGGTTATGTCACTTAAAGTCCCATTAGCATGAATTGTGAACTACCGGGATTTGGTAGACGCTTATGCATTTGATAGTACTATTTGGGGACGATCACCCCAGTTCGCGCCTTGACGGTTGATCTCCGTCGTACCACATTGATTGGTAAGCGAATTTATGTATGAGAAGATTCCATAGCGTGATTTTTGTGACGACACGCTAACTTAGATGGGCAAATTGTTTGTCGGGTTCGCGGCCCGCTGTTTTCATAGTAAGGTAACAATGTCATGAGGCTAATAATAATCCTAATACAATATAAGACATAAATAATAAACGATAACGACGCTATTACGATGAATATATTAGCTATCATGGTAATATAGAGACTACGGTCTCATGGACGGTTTCAGATGTATGCTTGATTTATATATTGCCTGACTAGCAATATGTGGACTTACTTCCGATATTATACTTGTGTTCTGATTTTAAATGAATGTAAATGATTGTTTTTATATAACGGTTTTCATCAAACTCTATGAATTCACTCGGCATTCGCTGATATGATTTTTGCATGTTTTTATCTCAGGTGCTTGAAGGTAATCCGGATGGAGATCGACTCTGATGGCCCACACTTAATATTAAAAATGTTCATTCGATCTGTGTTTTGTAAACTAAATGACCTGTATAATTTGGGACCTGTTGTACGCTTTTAAACCTTTTTATCGAATGAATGTTTGTTAAACCTTGTACAACCATTTTTATGTGTTGTCTATGATTGGAGTTATTGTGCTATCCCGTAACACTCTGAAAGACCCTTCCGCTGTACCGATACGAAAAATGAGAGTGTTACAAAAACATTATTTTAATGTTATATTATGAACTCACTCATTTCTGGAAGAAATTTGGATTTACGTCTTGAAGTAGCATCGACTACGTCTAAACCGGAGGATTCTACGATTACGTGCTTACGTTTACATATACCGTTTTGGTGACAGTCCGACACTTTAGAAAATAAATTTTTCCGTGAATATTATTTTGGAGTTTTAAATTTGTGTTGGTTCATAAACTCACAAATTTACGACTAAACCGGAAACCTTAGGATTACGTATTTACGTTTTTGAACTCCATTTTTGATGAGAAAATTTTTATTTGATTCGTTTTTGTGCCATTGATTCATAATTTATAAAAACGATTTTCGTATAACGACCCGAGGGCACACAAATCAAGGAAACTAGAATCAAGGAATACCCGTAAATGAGCGGGATGGGACAAAACAAGTTTATCCCACCCCACTCATATGGGAAGGCCAAAACTTGACACCACAACATGTGATGTGTCCAAGTTGTAGCTAGTTGCTTACACTTGTTAAGCAAAGCTTAACAAGTAAGCTAACTTTCAAACCAAAACCACAAAACTACTAGACACTTAGCATTTGCACATTTCACTCATGCAAACCACTCACCAAACTCTCTCCTCTCTCTAAAATTCGTCCAAGAACCACCCCTAAACACCCTCATTTGATCAAATTTAACCATGAAATCATATGTTATTCACACATATGATGAAGCCCTTTTCAAGCTCTATTGATTGGTGGTGATTTTAACATCCAAGGAGAAGATTTGTTGGTGTCATAGGGCTGATTTCTACAAGAAGTTCACAAGTATTGGTGGTCTTAAAGATTGGTGTTGATCTATCATAAGTTTTGCCATCAAAAATCTAAGCCTTGATCATAACCTACACAACCTTGGTGGTTTCCGTGATTGAAGCACGTACCGTACATTCGAATTGCCGATAACCCGCTTTGCCACATCAACGTGAGTTCAGAGCCTCGCACTCTTTTAAATTTTTTTATGAAATATTTTATAAACCCGCGAGGGAGATAACATGTTAGTTTTTATGAAATAGGACACTAGTTGTCCCAATTGTTTGTTTATCGATTTGGACCCGAATGATTGTATGACCCGATGAATGATTAAATGACCCGATAGATGAAATGAAATGGATTATTAAAGTTAGGTTATGTCACTAAAAGTCCCATTAGCATGAATTGTGAACTACCGGGATTTGGTAGACGCTTATGCATATAATAGTACTATTTGGGGACGATCACCCCAGTTCGCGCCTTGACGGTTGATCCCCGTCGTGCCACATTGATTGGTAAGCGAATTTATGTATGAGAAGATTTACACAAGCGTGATTATTGTGACGACACGCTAATTTAGATGGGCAAATGAGTTTCGAGCTAGCTACCCGTTGTTTGTTGTAGTAAGGTAACAATGTCATGCGGCTTATAATAATCCAAATAACGAAATACTGCTATACGCATCAAATTACGATATATTGCTTGACTAGCAATACGGGGTCATATTATTGATATTATGTTTGTGTTTTGGTTTTTCATAACCATATTCATATAACGGTTTTTATTTCTATACAACATTATAAAACGTATTGTATGATATTTTTACGACATTAGTTCGTATAATGGTTTTGAAGGCGAAAGCCTATATTATGATTTTGATAAGGATTTGTATAAAATGACTTTGGCTATTTTATGGCCTATTACAAATATTTGTAAAAAATGATTTTCGGTAATAATTTTATACCGATGTTATATTGATGGATTTTATTAAACTCTATGAATTCACTCGGCGTTATCGCTGACCTTTTCTTTTAACATGTTTAATCTCAGGTACTTGAAGGTAATTCTCGGGAAGACGACAAGAATTCATGGTCCGCACTTAAATAATAATTTCCATTCAAATGCTTTGTAAAACCTGTATGAAATACAATGACTTGGGACCTATGTAAATTTGATATCTATGAATGGAAATGCTTTATTATTAAACGAAGCGATTTTTATGCGTTGTCTATGATGTGAGTAATGTGCTATCCCGTAACACCAACGAGTCTTCCGTTGTATTGAATTGAGTAAATTTGGGGGTGTTACAGTTTGGTATCAGAGCTCTCGTTATAGAGAACGAAAGATTTTTAAAACGAAGGTTTTGAATAAAACTTTTCAAAATCTTTTAATTATAAACATTTTTCTAAAAATGTCTAGAAATCTTTTGACTATAACGATGCCGAAGAATTCACGAGTTACCGACAAGGCCAGACTGAGAAGTATTATTTTAATATATATATAACTTGGATTATATATATATATATATACATATATATATATATATATATATATATATATATATATATATATATATATATATATATATATATATATATATATATATATATATATATATATATATATATATATATATATATATATATATATATATATATATATATATATATATATATATATATATATATATATATGTATATATATATATATATATATATATATATATATATATATATATATGATGTAATTTTATTACATGATTGTTTGTTGATTATTTTGATATTTATACGAGGTATTTATACGACGTAGATTGTCACAAGGAACCCTAAATCCCCTAGTAAATTAATCGAAGCTATTCCCGTAGGAATTCTAGCTATTCTTGATCTAAACCAAGTTGCGGATATTTATGATCCCGACAAAATGGTTGATATTCGTAGAAATGTAGATATTACTTCATTGTGATATTGAAGAAGAATTGGCGAGATTAAAACTGATATCGATGTCATGACGATCTTTCCTTATAGAGTGGAGTTTAACAAAACTTACCACCTGGAAAGGTGTCATCTGTTTCGTTTTCACCAAATTCTTCAATTTGAGAATCGAAAGGGTGAATGTTGCACTTGAGGCTGTCAGTAGAACCATTACCCAAAAGCCTCATGCCATTGGTACCTTTCCGAGAAGTCAAGTTGAATGATCAAGTCATTTCATACTGGTGACTCATTTGATAATTGTTGTTGTAAGAGCTATAGGATTGGAAATTAAGTGTTGATCATATCAAGATTTTATTGCCCTTTTAAGGTCTAAGAATAAGGTTGAAAGTATTGGAAAATGAGGTAGGATATCGAATTGAGTTTAAGTTGGTTGAAACTTGAATGAAGTAAAATTTAACTTATATGGAATATGAAATTGTTAAGAGGAATCCATTAAGTCCTGTGATTGAATTATAAGGTTTTAATTGATTGTTGATTCGTGTTAAGGGTTGTTCCTAGTCCATTGTCCAATGACGAGGATCCCCAATGTCCAATAAATAAATTGAAGAAATCTTCTTCTGAATTGGCACCGATGGATCTTCCGGGACAGGTGGGACACCTAATGACTCTTGTAGATTAGTATTTGTTGTGGTATCTTTTAAAAATCCCTAACTTAACTAAGACATCAGTTGGTAGGATGAGTTCTTGGAATTGTATGACATAGTGACATGTAATGTGTTACGGTACAATTTTGACTTGTTTGTGATTAATGAAAAGACTATCTTTGACTACTAAATCCTACATGTATCGATGTTATCTATCTTTTCTTGCTTCATCCTAATTTTCGCATTAGTGATGCAACCATTGAACAAGTACTCATCTCGATTTGAATTACGTTGTGAATTATTATTTTTGAGTGCCATCGAGGTCATGAACCTCATGATTAAATGGCTAAGCTCATTTCCTGATATATTGAAGTTAGTTCTTGGTGAACAACTTTTCATCACTCTTCTACAGATCACTCATTGTTTTTATAAAGATAAAACAGTATCCCTTGGGAAAAATTGAATTTTCATCACTATAAGGATTATTCAAAGTGAGATTTATAAGTGATTGTTATCGAAATGAAGTTGTTTATAAAACACCTTGGAAAACATAATTGTTTTCATAACAAAGAAAATATTTGTAAAGTTATTTTTGATTCTTATTTAAGAATTAAGCATGAAAATGTTTTTATTATAAACATGATGATAAAATTTTGACGAACTTAGTATTGCATCGTTAATCATGAAATTATATATAGTTGCGCGCCTGCATACAATTTGGAAGTGACCATGCAAGGCTGATTAGTAGTCACCATGAAATTGTTAATAAACACTACATTTTCTTTGAAGTTATGAAAGATTAAAAATTTTAAAGATCTGCAAGAAGTGAAAATAGGGACATATTCATAGAGACAGCTACATATGTACCTGCACTATTTATTCTTCTGAGTCGACTTTACTCATCTGTGGAACTTGTCTTATTTGATAGTTGATATTCCTTTCTTGTCCAATTCTCCCGTAGTGAGATTCTTAGGAAAAGTATCTAATTACCGAGTGTTGATACCCGACTGGATGTATCGACTTTCCTATCATTTCTTTTGATTAGATTTCATTTGAATGACCTGGGTAACGATCCGAGGAGCTTTCGAATGCGTACTCAAACTATGAAAACATGGGATATATTCATATTCATTAAATGTTTTCGTCTGTATCTGATTTGAAATTCTCTCACGTAAATTATGCGTTGACATTACTCTTTTAATGGTAGTTGTATCTCCATATATCCTTGAATTTGTGAAGGATTATGAGTTATTATTAGTCTTTTGAGAAGTTCACATCTTATCAACGACAATAAAACTGAAAAGTTGGTATTGCCATTAGAATGGATTGATTGATTATGACATGACGACATTGTCTTAATTGATGGGAACTTGAGTAGAATTCCCCTAAATGATAAGATATTGATTATCAAAAGTGATCTAAATAATTCTTGATGGATGACCATATCCTGCATTTAGACTTGAAATTATACCGTGAATGGTTATGAACTGATCATAGATCTCGTAATCTAGAAAGAACTTAAAGTAAATATATTAAAAGATGTTTCTATTATCTGAAACTTTGGGAGGTATTTGCTGGTGAATTACCTAGACATTCGCCGTTATGGCAAGTTGAAATTGGTATTGATTATATTACCGGTGTTGCACCTATGGCATGTGTACTGTACATCAGCACCATTTGAATTAAAAGAATTACCGTACAACTGAGAGAGTTGTCAGAGAAAGATTTTAGTCTACCGAGCTCGTCATCATGAAGAGATATGGTGTTATTATTTCTTATATTTATTAATTACCGTGAACTAGGTAAATTGACGATTAAAAATCTATATCCACTACCCAAGATGATAGATTTGTTCGATCATTTACAAGGTTCTACCGTATATTCAGGAATTTGATCCACGGCATGGTTATCATCAATTTCGCATCCGCGAAAAAGATTATCTATTCCAATCGCTACATCCAAAACTTGTAATGAACATTATGATTTTCATGTTATGTCGTTTGGATTGACCACTACACATGTAGCATCCATAAATTTGGTGAATCACGTGTGTAGGCTATAATTTGATAAATTCATGCTTGTGATCATTAAGGACCATTTGTTTGTTTATAAGAATAAGAATGAGTTAATAATTAGTTATAGACTGCCCTAAATTGGCCGCACAATGAAAACCTGTACCTTGAATATTTAACAAGTGATTTAATACTTAATCCTTTGCACTATTTGACTGTGTGATTAATAAGATAATGGAATCTATATTGACTCTTCAAAAATTTAGAGCCCTTTTAAGACTTTGGGTTTTACCAAAAAGAAAATGGAAATATGTTTTGACAAATGTTTTAACAAAGGATTTTTAAGGGATTATTCCCTCATACACAAATCATTTAACTAAACTTCTGTTTAGGGGTAAATGTTCGTGTATACCTCAAGACAACCTAAGAGGGATTGAGGAAACCATTTAAACCATGACTTGAAATTTGAAACGACACTTTTTGCTTTTCAATTAAGAAAATTTTTACCAAAGAATAAACGAAGGTTTTTCGAACATTTACGGATCTTACTAATTATTTCCGATAAATCAATAAAAATTGTGTTAATTAAATTCAAATTTATTTTTAACATTTTTATATAATAGGACAAACTGAGAAAATTTAAAAACTTTTTGCATTTACGTTTCATAAAAATTAAATATTTATTATTTAATTACTTGTAGTAATTATCGACGCTTTAAACGTCGGATTGAGCAAAACTGATAAAAACAATGGTTGAGATAGAACTAAGACTTAGAAAATGTGAAGAAAGAATTTTCGAATAAACAAGGTCATGATATTTATTCCATCTAGGAAAGTGAACGTAATTACTGACACATTATATAGAAAAGATAAAGAACCAATTAGGACATGTTCCTTAATAATGACTGTGCAAAATAAATTGCCGAGCAATTTAAAATATAGCTGATACTTGTAAAAAGGATAATATAGATAAAAAAAGGGGTTCGCGACTAATGTGAACCATTAGAATTGAGAAGCCTATGGCGTTAAATGCTTTTAAAAGGCCACTTGTGGTTGCCTAAATAGGGAGATTTTGAGATGTAGTCATGTTAGAATCTCGTAAGTATAAGTATTCTATTCCTGTCATTTCTGATTTGATGCATCATTATCAGAAGAAGTTGTACTAATGGCAAATTATGAAGGCAGACACCGCCTCATACATAAGTAAACGTCTAGCTATTGCAAAGGTCATCATCTAAATTTGATTCGATTTGGGTCATCGTCGACAGACTGACCAAATCTGCTAATATCATTCCTGTTAATGATAGATTCTTGATGAAGAAATTGACTCTTTTGTATCTAAAGGAGTTGTGTAAACATGGTGTGCCTGTATCGATCATCTCTATCAAGATCCTCGCTTCGCATTGAATCTCTAGAGATTTGCTCAGAAGTCATTAGGAACGAACCTTGATGAGAGTACTATGACCACCCCAATCGAAGGGACGAGGCAAAGATACAAAATACTATAAATGCTGTTTTATGTTTGAATGATTGACCTTTGGTAATAAACCATATAATCTTTTCCTTTGGAGAGATTATCATTGAATACTATCGTATTTTGATCGAGATCGAATCTTGTGAGGATATATATTAGAGCATCTGTAAGAAGGAGTTGGGATGAAGACACCCGACATACACCCATTGTGAGTTGGACATGTCTTTTAGGTTTAAGGTTTCCTATGATGGCGCACCTAACCTTACAAAATACTCGACCCGCGAGACCTGAAATGATTGTTGAAATTAGGATCTGATTATTGACTGCCGGTAGTGGGCAGGAGGTTATGTGAATATGAAATGTAGATCTTGAAGTGCCAGATGGGTAGCGAAGTTATGCCAAAAATTTTAACAATGGAAAAATGAATTGATGATCTGAAAGATCATGGGATATAAGTCCCCGTTGTATGGGACCATTGAGATAATATAAAGAGTTGGTTTGAAAGACATATAAGCTGGATCTACCCTAGGAATTCAAGGACTGCATGAATTATGTCTCGTATATCGAACTTGATAAATGTCTATCAAGTGAAAATCTGAATTCTTCTTGATGAAGTTTAGATCAGCGAAAAGTTGCATTCATCAAAAACCCGTGAACATCATGGATAGAGAAAGTAAGTCAACATTAAGCCTGACCTTATTTCCGTAGTTATGTTTGATGAAACTCGCGTATTGTAATGGATTACACTTGTGAGAAAAGACCGAATGTGGAGGAAATACCCACATGGCTTTAACTCTATAAGAAGCAAGTAGTAAGATGATCTTTGAGGACAAAGATCCTGCTTAGGGGTAAATGCTGTGACAATCCGTCAATTTATGGTTGATATTTATTCTCAAGTATAATTTAAAAACATTATTTTAATGTTATATTATGAACTCACTCATTTCTGGGAAGAAATTTGGATTTACGTCTTGAAGTAGCATCGACTACGTCTAAACCGGAGGATTCTATGATTACGTGCTTACGTTTACATATGCTGTTTGGTGACAGTCCGACACTTCAGAAAATAAATTTATCCGTGAATATTATTTTGGAGTTTTAAATTTGTGTTGGTTCATAAACTCACAAATTTACGAGAAGAGATTAGAACTTACATGGATAATTTAACGTCATTTACGACTAAACCGGAAACCGTAGGATTACGTATTTACGTTTTTGAACTCCGTTTTTGATGAGACAATTTTTATTAGATTCGTTTTGTGCCGTTGATTCATAATTTATAAAAACATTTTTCGTAAAACGACCTGAGGGCACGCAAATCAAAGAAACTAGAATCGAGGAATAACCGTAAATGAGCGGGATGGGACACAACAAGTTTATCCCACCCCACTCATATGGGAAGGCCAAAACATGACACCACAACATGTGATGTGTCCAAGTTGTAGCTAGTTGCTTACACTTGTTAAGCAAAGCTTAACAAGTAAGCTAACTTTCCACCCAAAACCACAAAACCACTACACACTTACCATTTGCACATTTCACTCATGCAAACCACTCACCAAACTCTCTCCTCTCTCTAAAATTATTCCAAAAACCACCCCTAAACACCCTCATTTGATCAAATTTAACCATGAAATCGTATGTTATTCACACATATGATGAAGCCCTATTCAAGCTCTATTGATTGGTGGTGATTTTAACATCCAAGGAGAAGATTTGTTGGTGTCATAGGGCTGATTTATACAAGAAGTTCACAAGTATTGGTGGTCTTGAAGATTGGTGTTGATCTATCATAAGTTTTGCCATCAAAAATCTAAGCCTTGATCATAACCTACACAACCTTGGTGGTTTCCGTGATTGAAGAACGTATCGTACATCCGAATTGTCGATAACCCGCTTTCCCACATCAACGTGAGTTCATAGCCTCGCACTCTTTTAAACGTTTTTATGAAATATTTTATAAACCCGGGAGGGAGATAACATGTTAGTTTTTATGAAATAGGACACTAGTTGTCCCAATTGTTTGTTTATCGATTTGGACCCGAATGATTGTATGACCTGATGAATGATTGAATGACCCAATAGATGAAATGAAATGGATTATCAAAGTTAGGTTATGTCACTAAAAGTCCCATTAGCATGAATTGTGAACTACCGGGATTTGGTAGACGCTTATACATATAATAGTACTATTTTGGGACGATCACCCCAGTTCGCGCCTTGACGGTTGATCCCCGTCGTGCCACATTAATTGGTAAGCGAATTTATGTATGAGAAGATTTACACAAGCGTGATTATTGTGACGACACGCTAATTTAGATGGGCAAATGAGTTTCAGGCTAGCTACCCGTTGTTTGTTGTAGTAAGGTAACAATGTCATGTGGCTTATAATAATCCAAATAACGAAATACTGCTATACGCACCGAATTACGATATATTGCCTAACTAGCAATACGGGGTCATATTATTGATATTAGGTTTGTGTTTTGGTTTTTCATAACCATATTCATATAACGGTTTTTATTTCTATACAACGTTATAAAACGTATTGTATGATATTTTTACGACATTAGTTCGTATAATGGTTTTGAAGGCGAAAGCCTATATTATGATTTTGATAAGGATTTGTATAAAATGACTTTGGCTATTTTATGGCCTATTACAAAGATTTGTACAAAATGATTTTCGGTAATAATTTTATACCGATGTTATATTGATGGATTTTATTAAACTCTATGAATTCACTCGGCGTTATCGCTGACCTTTTCTTTTAACATGTTTTATCTCAGGTACTTGAAGGTAATTCTCGGGAAGACGACAAGAATTCATGGCCCGCACTTAAATAATAATTTCCATTCAAATGCTTTGTAAAACTTGTATGAAATACAATGACTTGGGACCTATGTAAATTTGATATCTATGAATGGAAATGCTTTATTATTAAACGAAGCGATTTTTATGCGTTGTCTATGATATTAGTAATGTGCTATCCCGTAACACCAACGAGTCTTCCGTTGTATTGAATTGAGTAAATTTGGGGGTGTTACAATTCATAAGGAGTCTTATTATGAAACTTATTGACTAAGGCTCTATTTTGAACATAACATGCAGTGTTCATAGCCTCAGCCCAAAAAGCAATTGGTAAATTTGCATCTGCCAACATGGTTCTAGCTGCTTCTATAAGTGTTCTATTTCTTCTTTTAGCTACACCATTCTGTTATGGATTTCTAGCTATGCTAAACTCCCCAGAGATTTCCTTATTGACATAAAAGGTATTTAGAAGGCTGTTCCTAAATTCACCACCATTATTACTCCTAAGGACTTTAACATCATGACCTGTTTTCTTTTCAATTTGAGTAATGAAATTGATTAAAGTCTTAAAAGTATCACTCTTTATTGCTAAAAAGAAGGTCCAATTAAACCTATAATAATCATTATTGATAACAAAACAATAGGATTTACCATTAAGACTCTCTATATTGGTTGGTCCAAACAAATCCATATGTAATAAGTGAAGTGGTTTAGAACTAGAATGTACATTCTTAGAATTAAATGAGGCCTTATGATGCTTGCCTTTAAGACATGCAACACAATTATGATCATTGTGGAATAATTTTAAAGGCAATCCTCTTACAAGATCATGTCTCACAAGTCTATTCATGTTTTTAAAGTTAATATATCCTAACCTTCTGTGCCAAAACTTACTCTCATCCACTTAAGACTTAACATAAAGGCATGACAAGTTGTTACTCGTTTTAATGCCATTTAGATTCATATTATAAACGTCTTTATGTATAGGTGTTCTAAACTCTATGAACTTATCAGCAGGAATCTCAAAATCCTTATTCAACACTAAACACTCAGTTTTAGTAAAAAGAACCTTATTCTTGTTATCACACACCTGTGACACACTAAACAGATTATAATCAAGTTCTTTTACAAGGAAGACTTCCTAAAACCTTAAGTTGTTGGTGATGAGTGTGCCTTTTCCATAAAAATGTTTCAATAGCTTCCACCAAAATACACCTTATCACCATCTTTAATTGGAATGAAATTAGTTAGGTAATCTTCCTTGCTTGTCATGTGCCTAGAGCATCCACTGTCCAAATATCCAAAATTATTGACCTGCTTATGAATGCACTGCACATAAAAAAACAAATTAGTTTTCTTTGGGAACCCAAGCCTTTGTATACTTGAATTCATTTGGTTATTTAACAAGAATTGACTTATTCCTTGTAACAACCTCCTGTTCATCCTGTGACAATCCGTCAATTTACGATTGATATTTTATTCTCAAATATTATTTGAAAATGTTATTTTAATAATACAAAATGAACTCACATATTTTTGGGAAGAAATTTGGATTTACGTCTTGAAGTAGCATCGACTACGTTTAAACCAGAGGATTCAACGTTACGTGCTTACGTTTACATACACCGTCTTTGGTGACAGTCCGACATTTCAGAAAATAAATTTGTCGATGAATATTATTTTGGAATTTTAAATTTGTGTTGGTTCATAAACTCACAAATTTACGAGAAGAGATTAGGACTTACGATTTTATTTTAACGTCCTTTACGACTAAACCGGAAACCTTAGGATTACGTATTTACGTTTTCGAACTCCGTTTTTGATGAGACAATTTTTATTGGATTCGTTTTGTGACGTCGATTCATAATTTATAAAAACGTTTTTCGTAAAACGACCCGAGGGCACGCAAATCGAGGAAACTAGAATCGAGGAGTACCCGTAAATAAATGGGATGAGACAAGTGGGACACTTGTCCCACCCCACTTCAAAACCGGCACAACACTACACCTTAACACACTTGGTGTCAAGTCTTAAGCTAGCTAGTTACAAGTGTAACTTAGCTTACATCTTAAGCCTTTCCACCTCAAAAACAACTAGCTCAAACCACTTCATCCATTTCTTACATGCAAACCACTCCTCTCTCTCTCCCTTGGCTTCCTTATGCCGTCCCATATCTAACCAAAACACCACCAATTGATCCAAATTTAACCAAGAACATATGTTATAATTAACATATGTTAATCTCCATTCAAAAAGATGAAGATTGGTGCAACTTATAACATCCATGGAGGAGTTTTCATGGTGTCATGGGGCTGATTTTCCACAAGGAGTTGATGAATATTGGAGTTCTTGAAGATGGTGTTGGCTAAGCACAAGTTTCTCCATCAAAAACCATGCCAAACTCATAACCTACATCAAGTTGGTGGTATAAAGATTGTCCTCCTCAACTTCTTATTATTTTGATTATGTAAACTTGTATTTTATTTCCTATTGTATATATTTATGATGATTATATGATGATAAAAATGTTATGTGGGGATTTGTTGTTGATAATCATGGATAAAAAGGTGAAAAACTATAAGAAACAAGGTTAAAATCTTGATTAATTTACATGGCTGTATAAAACAGTAAGTAAACATGTTATGAACTGATAATATGATGAAGTAGAACCCATTTACAGTAAGCTATGGGTCTTGTACACATGTGAGAGTTGGCCATGCAATGGAATCAAAATAATGAGTGAGATATGATCAAAACAAGTTTAGGGTATAAATCTGAAGTTACTGTTTTGGACGATTTTTAGAAAATACTTAAAGGATGATTCAACAGTAGCTATAGACGAGTTAAATGTAGCACATATCATGTAGGTTATGTGATAAAAATTTGAGCTTCTATCTCCATGTAGAACTCAAGATATGGCAGTTTTGGTGAAGATGAAGTTAAAAATCAGATTTTTGGAAATTAAAGAATAATACTATTATATAAGCACTCACATTTTAATATATAAAATGTAAAATAAAAACCCACTAACTTATAAAACTTATTTATATAAATATATATAAAAGGTTAATCAAATGGATAAATTATATAAATGGTGGTGAAATAATGTTTATAAATAATAAAAACTATAAATATGATTTTACGACTTTTTCGGCTATCGCCGTAAAATTAACGTTTTTGTTAAATAAAACTTAGATGGTTGGACCCGTCTAATGTAAACTTTATAAAACTTATATACTGATATATAAACATGTATAACAAGTAAAAACCGATAAAACCCGAACTATAGGGCATACGGACATTAACAAGTTAAATAAACACATTGGGCTAATAATTGGACTAAATAAGTTAAACACTCCTAAAAAGAACTTACTGGGCTTAACCCATTGGGGCCAAACTTGGAAAGTATACATACTGATAATAAAGGTATAAAATGGATTAAAACAAGTTAAATAACTTATAATAAGTTTATTGGACTTAAAACACGTAAATGGGTAAAACTAGTAAACTAGTATAAAAGCTATCGACATATAACACTAAAAATGAGTAAACGAGAATATGTAAACCCACTTGATCATCATATATATATAATCATCATATGTATACATAGATGTTATTTTTATAAAGTCATTGGACAAACGTCTAAGACCGATTATTATTTGTCTAGGTTTCCGTGATTGAAGCACGTACCGTACATCCGAATTGCCGATAACCCGCCTTCCCACATCAACGTGAGTTCATAGCCTCGCACTCTTTTAAATGTTTTATAAATGCTTTATAAACCCGCTAGGGAGATAACATGTTAGTTTTTATAAAAGTTTGGACACCATTTGTCCCGATTGTTTGTTTATTGATTTTGGACCCGAATGATTGAATGACCCGATTGTATGACCCGATGAATGATTAATGGACCCGATAGATGAAATTAAATGGATTATTAAAGTTAGGTTATGTCACTAAAAGTCCCATTAGCATGAATTGTGAACTACCGGGAGTTGGTAGACGCTTATGCATTTAATAGTACTATTTGGGGACGATCACCCCAGTTCGCGCCTTGACGGTTGATCCCCGTCGTGCCACATTGATTGGTAAGCGAATTAATGTATGAGAAGATTTCAATAGCGTGACCTTTGTGACGACACGCTACTTTAGATGGGCAAAATTGGTATCGGGTTAACTACCCGTTTTGGTTTTAGTAAGGTAACAATGTCATGCGGCTTATAATAATCCAATCACCAAAATATTACTGGACGCTCCGAATTACGATGTATTGCCTGACTAGCAATATTGGGTCATACTATTGATATTATGTTGGTATTTTGGTTTTCATAACCATATTCATATAACGGTTTTTATTTGATTTTATACGACGTCATAAGACGTATCGTATGATGTTTTTACGACATTAGTTCGTATATTGATTTTTAAGGCAAATGCCTATATTATGATTTTCGATGAGGATTTGTATAAAATGACTTTGGCTATTTATGGCCTAATAAAATGATTTGTACAAAATGATTTTCAGTAATACTTTTATACTGATATTATATTGATGGAATTAATTAAACTCTATGAATTCACTCGGCGTTATCGCTGACCTTTTCTTTTAACATGTTTTATCTCAGGTACTTGAAGGTAATTCTCGGGAAGACGACAAGAATTCATGGCCCGCACTTAAACAATATTTTTCCATTCAACACTTGTAAAACTTTTGTATGGAATGTAATGACTTGGGACCGATGTAACTTTGTTGTTTATGAATGGGAATGATTTAATATTAAACGACGCGATTTTTATGCGTTGTCTATGATGTGAGTAATGTGCTATCCCGTAACACCAACTAGTCTTCCGTTGTACTATGTTGTATAAATTTGGGGGTGTTACAGTTTTGTATCAGAGCTCTCGTTATAGAGAACGAAAGATTTTTAAAACCAAGGTTTTGATTAAAACATTTCAAAATCTTTTAACTATAAACATTTTCTAAAAATGTCTAAAAATCTTTTGACTATAACGGTGCCGAAGAATTCCCGAGTTACCGTCAAGGCCAAGACTGAGAAGTGTTATTTTAATATATATATAACTTGGATTATATATATATATGATGTAATTTTATTACATGATTGTTTGATGATTACTTTGATTTTTATACGAGGTATTTATACGACGTCGATTGTCACAAGTAACCCTAAATCCCCTAGTAAATTAATCGAAGCTATTCTCGTAGGAATTCTAGCTATCCTAGATCTAAACCAAGTTGTGGATATTTATGATCCCAACAAATGGTTGATATTCGTAGAAATGTAGATATTAGTTGATTGTGATATTGAAAAAGAATTGGCGAGATTAAATCTGATATCGATGTCATGACGATCTTTCCTTATAGAGTGGAGTTTGACAAAAAGTTACCACCTGGAAGGATGTCAAATGATTCGTTGTCATCCAATTCTTAAATTGAAATCGAAAGGGTGAATGTTGCACTTGAGGCTGTCATTGGAACCATTACCCAAAAGCCTCATGCCACTAATACCTTTCCGAGAAGTCTAGTCGAATGATCAAGTCATTTCATATTAATGACTCATTCGATAATTGTTGTTGTAAGAGCTAATAGGATTGGAAATTAAGTGTTGATTCATATTGAGATTGTATTGCCTTTACAAGGCCGAAGAATAAGGTTGTAAGTATTGGATAATGAGGTAGGATATCGAATTGAGTATAAAATTGGTTAAGACTTGAATAAAGTAAAAATTTAACCTGTATGGAATAAGAAATTGTTAAGAGGAAGTTGTTGAGTCCTGTGATTGAATTATAAGGATTTAAATGATTGTAGGTTCGTGTTAAGGGTTGTTCCTAGGCCATTGTCCACTAATGAGGATGCCCAGTGTCCAATAAATAAATTGAAGAAATCTTCTTCTGAATTGGGACCAATGGATCTTCCGGGACATATGGAACACCTAATGACTCTTGTAGATTAGTATTCATTGTGGTATCTTTTAAAAATAATCCCTAACCTAATTGTGACATCAGTTGGTAGGATGAGTTCTGAAAATTGTATGACATAGTGACACGTAATGTGTTACGGTACAATTTTGACTTGTTTGTGATTAATGAAAAAGACTACCTTTGATTGCTAAATTCTACATGTATCGATGTTATCTATCTTTTATTACTTCATCCTAATGTTCGCATTAGTGATGCAACCATTGAGCAAGTACTCATCTCGATTTGAGTTACGTTGTGGATTATTCTTCCTGAGTGCCATCGAGATCATGAACCTCATGATTAATTGGCTAAGCTCATTTCCTATCATATCGTAGTTAATTCTTGGCGAACAAGCTTTCATCACTCTTTTGCAGATCACACCTTGTTTTTATAAAGTTGAAACGGTATCCTTTGAGAAAAATTGAATTTTCATCACTATAAGGATAATTCATAGTGAGATTTATAAGTGATTGTTATTTGAATGAAGTTGTTTATAAAACACTTTGGAAAACCTTATTGTTTTTTTTATAACAAGGAAAATCTTTGTAAATTTATTCTTGATTCTTATCTAAGAGTTAAGCATGAAAATGTTTTTATTATAAACATGATGATAAAATTTGGATGAACTGAGTATTGCATCGTTAATCTTGAAATTGTATATAGTTGCGCGCCTACATACAATTTGGAATGGACTATGCAAGACTGATTAGTAGTCACCATAAAACTAATGAATGAACAGTACATTTTCTTTGAAGATTGTGAAAGATTAAAAATTTATGAGATCTGCAAGAAGTGTAAAATGAGGACATAGTGTTAGGGACACCTACATATGTGCCTGTAGCATCTATTCTTCTGAGTCGAATTTACTCATCTGTGGAAATTGTCTTATTTGACAATTGACAATCCTTTCTTGACCAATTATCCTGTAGTAAGATTCTTAGGAAAAGTATCTGATTACCAAGTGTTGATACCCGACTGGATGTATCGACGTTCTTATCATTTCTTTTGATTTGATTTCATTTGAATGACCTGGGTAACAATCCGAGGAGCTTTCGAATGCGTACTCAAATTATGAAAACATGGGATAAATTCATATTCGTTAAATGTTTTCGTCTGTATCTGATTTGAAATTCTATCGCGTAGATTATGCGTTGACCTTACTCTTTTAATGGTAGTTGTGTCTCCATATATCCTTGAACTTGTGAAGGATTATGAGTTATTATTAATCTTTTGAAAAGTTCACATCTTATCGACAGCAATAAAACTGAAAAAGTTGATAATGCCAGTAGAATGGATTGATTGATTATGGCATGACGACATTGTCTTAATTGATGGGAACTCGAGTAGAATTCCCTAAATGATAAGATGATTGATTATCAAAAGTGATCTAAATAATTCTTGACGGAAGCCCGTATCCTGCATTTAGACTTGAGATTATACCGTGAATGGTTGTGAACTAGTTATAGATATTGTAATCTAGAAGAAGCTAATATGTATTTATTAAAAGATGTTTATGTTATCTGAAACTTTAGGAGGTATTTTTGATGAATTACCTAGACTTTCGCCATTAAGGCAAGCTGAAATTGATATTGATTATATTTCCGGTGCTGCACTTGTGGCTTGTGCACTGTACGTCAGCACCATCTGAATTTAAGGAATTACCGTACAACTGAGAAAGTTGTCGGAGAAAGATTTTATTTATACCAAGCCTGTCATCCTGAAGAGCTATGGTGTTATCTTTCCTTATATTAGATTACTGTGACTGAGTAAATTGACAATCGAAAACAATATCCATAACTCGAAATGGAAGATTTGTTCGATCATTTACAAGGTTTTTGATCCTCAGCATGGTTATCATCAACTTCGCATCTGCGAAAAAGATTATCTATTCCAATCACTACATCCGGTACTTGTAATGAACATTACGAGTTTCATGTTATGTCGTTTGGATTGACTAATACACATGTAGCATTCATAAATTTGGTGAATCACGTGTGTAGGCTGTAATTTGATAAATTCATGCTCGTGATCATTAAGGACCATTTGTTTGTTTATAAGAATAAGAACGAGTTAATAATTATTTATAGATTGCCCTGAATTGGCCGAACAATGAAAACCTATACCTTGAATAATTGATATGTGATTTAAGACTTAATCCTTTATATTAATTGACCATGTGATAAATAGATAATGGAATATATTGACTCTTTAAAAAAAAAATTTAGAGCCCTTTTAAGACTTTGGGTTTTACCAAAAAGAAATGGAAATATGTTTTGACAGATGTTTTTAACGAAGGATTTTAAGGGATTATTCCCTTATACACAAACCATTTAACTAAACTTCTGTTTAGGGGTAAATGTTTGTGTATACCTCAAGATAACCTAAAAGGGATTGAGGAAACCATTTGAACCATGATTTGAAATTTGAAACGATAATTTACGCTTTTCAAACTAAAGAAAATTTTGACCAAAGTATAAACAAAGATTTTTCAAACATTTACGAATCTTACTAATTATTTTTGATAAATCAACCAAAAATCTTGTTAATTAAATTCAAATTTATTTTTGAACATTTTATATAATTGGTCGAACTAAGAAATTTAAAACTTTTACGCTTCATAAAAATTAACTAATAATTATTTAATTAATTATGATAATTATCGACGCTTTAGACGACGGATTGAGTAAAACGGATAAAAATGATAGTTGAGACGAAACTAAAACATAGGAGATATGAAGAAAGAACTTTTGAATAAATACGGTTGTGACATTTATTTCTTGAGGCGAGTGAACGTAATTTCTGACGCATAATATAGAAAGAATATCTGAGTGAATTGTGAATATGATAATTATATCATCATGAGAAGTGATAATAGATACCGACGCATTATGTAGAAAAGATAAAGAACCAGTTAGGACATGTTCCTTAATAATGAAGGTGCAAAAATAAATTATAAAACGATATAAAAATAAACGATGTTTGTAAGAAGGATAATATAGATACTAAAAGAGGTTCGCGGCTAATGTGAACCATTAAAAATTGAGAAGCCGATGGCATTAAATGTTTTAAAAGGCCACTTGTGGTTGCCTAAATATGGAGATTGTGAGATAGAGTTATGTTGGAATTTGTAAGTATAAGTATTATATGTATGTCATTTTTGACTAAAAATATCTTTGTCTGAAGAAGTGTACTGATGGCAATTATGAAGGCAGACATCGCCTCATACATTAGTAAACGTCTAGCTATTGCTAAGGTCATCATCTGAATTTGATTCGATTTGGGTCATCGTCGACAGACTGACCAAATCTGCTAATATCATTCCCGTAAATGATAAATGCAAAAGAGTTATGTAAACGTAGTGTGCCTGTATCGATCATCTATATATCAAGATCCTCGCTTCGCATCGAATTTCTAGAGATTTGCTCAGAAATCATTGAGAACGAACCTTGATGAGAGTACTATGTACCACCCCAATCGAAGGGACGAGGTAAAGTAACGATACAAAATACTATAAGCGTTGTTCTATGTTTGAATGATTGACCTTTGGTAATAGACCGTATAATCGTTTTCCTTTGGAGAGATTATCATTGATAATCATCGTGTTAGGATTGAGATCGAATCTTGTTAGGATCTAAATCTTAGAGCATCTATAAGCAGGAGTTGAGATGAAGACATCCGACATACACCCATTGTGAGTTGGACATGTCTTTTAGGTTTAAGGTTTCCTATGATGGCGAACCTATCCTTGCAAAATACCCGACCCGCAAGATCTGAAATGATTGTTGAAATTAGGATCTGATTATTAACTGCCGATAGTGGGCAAGAGGTTATGTGAATGGGAAATGTAGATCTTGAAGTGCCAAATAGGTAGCGAAGTTATGCCACAAAATTTTAAACTTGGAAAAATGAATTCATGATCTGACAAATCATGGGATATAAGTCCCCGTTGTATGGGACCACTGAGATAATGTAAAAGTTGGGATTGAAAGGCATATAAGCTGGATCTACCCTAGGACTTCAAGAACCGCGTGAATTATGTTTCGTAAATCGAACTTGATGGAATATATATCAAGTGAAAATCTGATTCTTCTTAGCAAAGCTTAGAACGGCGAAAAGTTGCATTCATCAGAAACCCGTGAACATCATGGATAGAGAAAGTAAGTCAACATTTAGCCTGATCTTATTCCCGTAGTTATGTTTGCTGAAACTCGCGTATTGTAATGAATTGCACTTGTGAGAAAAGACCGAATGTGGAGGAAATACCCACATGGCTTTAACTCTATAAGAAGCGAGTAGTAAGATGATCTTTGAGGACAAAGATCCTGTTTAGGGGTAAATGCTGTGACAATCCGTCAATTTACGATTGATATTTTATTCTCAAATATTATTTGAAAATGTTATTTTAATAATACAAAATGAACTCACATATTTTTGGGAAGAAATTTGGATTTACGTCTTGAAGTAGCATCGACTACGTTTAAACCGGAGGATTCAACGTTACGTGCTTACGTTTACATACACCGACTTTGGTGACACTCCGACATTTCAGAAAATAAATTTGTCCATGAATATTATTTTGGAATTTTAAATTTGTGTTGGTTCATAAACTCACAAATTTACGAGAAGAGATTAGGACTTACGATTTTATTTTAACGTCCTTTACGACTAAACCGGAAACCTTAGGATTACGTATTTACGTTTTCGAACTCCGTTTTTGATGAGACAATTTTTATTGGATTCGTTTTGTGACGTCGATTCATAATTTATAAAAACGTTTTTCGTAAAACGACCCGAGGGCACGCAAATCGAGGAAACTAGAATCAAGGAGTACCCGTAAATAAATGGGATGAGACAAGTGGGACACTTGTCCCACCCCACTTCAAAACCGGCACAACACTACACCTTAACACACTTGGTGTCAAGTCTTAAGCTAGATAGTTACAAGTGTAACTTAGCTTACATCTTAAGCCTTTCCACCTCAAAAACAACTAGCTCAAACCACTTCATCCATTTCTTACATGCAAACCACTCCTCTCTCTCTCCCTTGGCTTCCTTATGCCGTCCCATATCTAACCAAAAACACCACCAATTGATCCAAATTTAACCAAGAACATATGTTATAATTAACATATGTTAATCTCCATTCAAAAAGATGAAGATTGGTGCAACTTATAACATCCATGGAGGAGTTTTCATGGTGTCATGGGGCTGATTTTCCACAAGGAGTTGATGAAGATTGGAGTTCTTGAAGATGGTGTTGGCTAAGCACAAGTTTCTCCATCAAAAACCATGCCAAACTCATAACCTACATCAAGTTGGTGGTATAAAGATTGTCCTCCTCAACTTCTTATTATTTTGATTATGTAAACTTGTATTTTATTTCCTATTGTATATATTTATGATGATTATATGATGATAAAAATGTTATGTGGGGATTTGTTGTTGATAATCATGGATAAAAAGGTGAAAAACTATAAGAAACAAGGTTAAAATCTTGATTAATTTACATGGCTGTATAAAACAGTAAGTAAACATGTTATGAACTGATAATATGATTAAGTAGAACCCATTTACAGTAAGCTATGGGTCTTGTACACATGTGAGAGTTGGCCATGCAATGGAATCAAAATAATGAGTGAGATATGATCAAAACAAGTTTAGGGTATAAATCTGAAGTTACTGTTTTGGACGATTTTTAGAAAATACTTAAAGGATGATTCAACAGTAGCTATAGAAGAGTTAAATATAGCACATATCATGTAGTTTATGTGATAAAATTTTGAGCTTCTACTCCATGTAGAACTCAAGATATGGCAGTTTTGGTGAAGATGAAGTTAAAAATCAGATTTTTGGAAATTAAAGAATAATACTATTATATAAGCACTCACATTTTAATATATAAAATGTAAAATAAAAACCCACTAACTTATAAAACTTATTTATATAAATATATATAAAAGGTTAATCAAATGGATAAATTATATAAATGGTGGTGAAATAATGTTTATAAATAATAAAAACTATAAATATGATTTTACGACTTTTTCGGCTATCGCCGTAAAATTAACGTTTTTGTTAAATAAAACTTAGATGGTTGGACCCGTCTAATGTAAACTTTATAAAACTTATATACTGATATATAAACATGTATAACAAGTAAAAACCGATAAAACCCGAACTATAGGGCATACGGACATTAACAAGTTAAATAAACACATTGGGCTAATAATTAGACTAAATAAGTTAAACACTCCTAAAAAGAACTTACTGGGCTTAACCCATTGGGGCCCAACTTGGAAAGTATACATACTGATAATAAAGGTACAAAATGGATTAAAACAAGTTAAAGAACTTATAATAAGTTTATTGGACTTAAAACACGTAAATGGGTAAAACTAGTAAACTAGTATAAAAGCTATCGACATATAACACTAAAAATGAGTAAACGAGAATATGTAAACCCACTTGATCATCATATATATAATCATCATATGTATACATAGATGTTATTTTTATAAAGTCATTGGACAAACGTCTAAGACCGATTATTATTTGTCTAGGTTTCCGTGATTGAAGCACGTACCGTACGTCCGAATTGCCGATAACCCGCCTTCCCACATCAACGTGAGTTCATAGCCTCGCACTCTTTTAAATGTTTTATAAATGCTTTATAAACCCGCGAGGGAGATAACATGTTAGTTTTTATTAAAGTTTGGACACCATTTGTCCCGATTGTTTGTTTATTGATTTTGGACCCGAATGATTGAATGACCCGATTGTATGACCCGATGAATGATTAATGGACCCGATAGATGAAATTAAATGGATTATTAAAGTTAGGTTATGTCACTAAAAGTCCCATTAGCATGAATTGTGAACTACCGGGAGTTGGTAGACGCTTATGCATTTAATAGTACTATTTGGGGACGATCACCCCAGTTCGCGCCTTGACGGTTGATCCCCGTCGTGCCACATTGATTGGTAAGCGAATTAATGTATGAGAAGATTTCAATAGCGTGACCTTTGTGACGACACGCTACTTTAGATGGGCAAAATTGGTATCGGGTTAGCTACCCGTTTTGGTTTTAGTAAGGTAACAATGTCATGCGGCTTATAATAATCCAATCACCTAAATATTACTGGACGCTCCGAATTACGATGTATTGCCTGACTAGCAATATCGGGTCATACTATTGATATTATGTTGGTATTTTGGTTTTCATAACCATATTCATATAACGGTTTTTATTTGATTTTATACGACGTCATAAGACGTATCGTATGATGTTTTTACGACATTAGTTCGTATATTGATTTTTAAGGCAAATGCCTATATTATGATTTTCGATGAGGATTTGTATAAAATGACTTTGGCTATTTATGGCCTAATAAAATGATTTGTACAAAATGATTTTCAGTAATACTTTTATACTGATATTATATTGATGGAATTTATTAAACTCTATGAATTCACTCGGCGTTATCGCTGACCTTTTCTTTTAACATATTTTATCTCAGGTACTTGAAGGTAATTCTCGGGAAGACGACAAGAATTCATGGCCCGCACTTAAACAATATTTTTCCATTCAACACTTGTAAAACTTTTGTATGGAATGTAATGACTTGGGACCGATGTAACTTTGTTGTTTATGAATGGGAATGATTTAATATTAAACGACGCGATTTTTATGCGTTGTCTATGATGTGAGTAATGTGCTATCCCGTAACACCAACTAGTCTTCCGCTGTACTATGTTGTATAAATTTGGGGGTGTTGCACATCCCTTTGTACCTTAAGCACCCAATTTACCCCAATAGTTTTAGTAATGACCTTTTCAAGAAATTTAAATATGTTGTAGGTCATGGAAACTCCATTAAAATTAGGGTTTTGATCTTGTTTAGGTCTCCATGTTAAACTGGATGAAGCTTTAGACCCTTGTCCCTTAGGTTTCAAATACCTATTATTACTTGGTTTAACATAAGGTCTAACATAAGCTAGTTTTGGCATTTTCATACCAAACCTAGATTTGTCAGCGGCTTGTTTGGTCTTGTCAGCGGATAGATTGTTCCTGTCAGCGGCTAAATTAGGGTTTGCTACAGGAACCCGCTGTCTGTTAGACTAAGTATTAGTCTTTTGAAAGGGCCTTTTTCCATGAGTATTAGTCCCTCTAGAAAAGAAATGGGTTGGTGTAGTGGCATGTGGACTTGGTTGGACAAGAGGTCTAGGGTTGACCTATTGTCAGCGGATGGAATGTATCCGCTGACAAAGTTATAGGCGAACTGTGAGAAGATCCCACATGTATAACAAGCCTTTTTAGACACACACTTAGGCTTAGACTGATAAAACCTTATCCCATTAACACTTGCTTGGCTTTGGGGTGATCTAGGTTTTCTATACACTTTAGCATATTTAACACTAGGTTTACGTTCAGATGATGAACCAAGATTAATAGTTTTACCAGTGGTGGGATTGGTCACAACAATGGGTTTAAGTTCAACTGGATCATCATTAAGTAGTCAACCCTTAATAAATAGAAAAGGGTTGGCTGCTTTCCATTGTTCTAGGTCTGTCACCTTTTTCCTATATTCCTCAACAGGACTAAGAATAATTGGTGGAGGAATAAATTCCTTCTCTTGTAATTCAGGTATGCCAGTCTAAGAAAGATCCTTTTTAAACACCATAAAAGTTTCCAACAGGTGGTGGGACAGCAACATACTCTTTCATCCTAATCCCAGACATGTCCCCATGGTCTCTTTGCTCATTAACACACTTTTCTAGGGTTTGACTAGCTTTTTCAAAATTTTCAATTTTAAGCCCTACATTTTCTTTAGCCTTGATAGCTTCACTCAACATAAGTTGTAAATCTACTCTAGATTTCATTAAAGACTCCCTAGCTTTATTACTAACTTTCAAGTCTCTGGTTAAAACAGTAATCTGATCTTTAAGGTCAAATTCCATTTTCTTATACTCCTTAACCATCCCATCATATTGAGCAAGACCCGTTTTATAGTTTTCTAGCCTGATTTCTAAATAAAAAACAAGTGATTTATATTCTAAAACTTCTTTATTAAGTTTTTTAGTACTTAGCTGCAACCTTTACTACAAAAAGCATCATCATATACCTCATTGTCTGATGAAAAGGAAGAGTTGGCCATAAGAGCATATTGCACATGCTCTTCTTCCTTCTAAGCTATCAATGCTTGATTCTGTTCCACCTCATCTGCCATAAAGCTCCTGTCCCATCCAAGCCCATCAAATCCTTGCATGGCAACCATAGCCTTTGGATAAGCATTTTCAACCATGATGATCTAGCTTAAGCTCTTTCCAGCATCATTCCTACGTGAAGATCTGCATTACCTCATGAAATGTCCCATCCTATGACAATTATAGTATTCAACCTTGGATTTATCAAATCTAACAGTTTCTTTGCCATTGAATGTCATTTTTCTTCCAACCCTCTTGTTCCATCTATTGGCCCTTATAGCAAGTGCCATACTCCACTTAATATCCATCTCTAAATTTGCTCAAGATCCTCGTAAGTAACTAGAGAACCATTAGGCAAGGCAGCAATGTATGCACACCCAATATCCAAGTCAATACCAGCTGGTTTGAGACTTGATGAACCAATATTGTAGGTGTCAGCGGTTGAAGTTGAGACACTGACATATGTTGATCCAATTACTGGATCAACATTAAAGCCGTTGACATGTGAAACATTATCAGTGGGTTGTGAGTCATTGTGAGAAAAGAATGTCATACTTCCACATGTTGGCTTACTCCCTTGTTTGAGTATAGCTTCAGGTTCCATAGTCCTTAGTTGATTATAAATATCATCAAAAGAAACATTCTTGGAAACCTTGGTGGCAATAACTGATTTTGCATGAATCTACCATGAATCACCAAGACCTCCAAGGAAGGTAGATGTGATATCTTGCTCCTCAAGATCTGTTCCCATAAAATCCAGCTTGCTAGTAATATCTTGATGGTGACTTCTCACCTCACTTAACTTCTCATTAGGATGAGCTTTGAAAATAGTGTACTCAAGCATTAACCGCCTCTACCTTTATTTGACAGTTTCCTTATTACCACCATAGATGGTCTCAAGGGCTGCCCAAATTTCCTTAGCAGATTCATATTTTCTGAATTTATGTTGCTCCTTAGGACCAAGATCCAGTTTGAGTGTACTCAAAGCTTTCATATCATTCCTTCTTTCTTATATCTCAGCAGCTGAAAAAGCCCTTCCATCTTCAGGTCTTAGAAGTAGATCATCACAAGACTGTCCATCTGTTCTTCTTGCTTCTATAACAGTAGTAATCTTTAGATCCTTCTTAAATTGATTACAATATTCAATGACTTCCTAGAGGACATAGTTATCAACTTGAAGATATTGCTCAAAATTTAACTTCCAAAGTTCAAAGTTATCAGGATCAAGTATAGGAATTTTGAGATTATGATTTGATGAGTGTGAGGCTTCAGTTGAGGTAGACATGATGTTTGGATATTTTCTAGAGTTTTCAACGATTTAGGATTTTTGTTCTTAAGATCAAAAGTTCCTAAACAAGCTCTGATACCACTTGTTGATCCCAAACTTAAATCGATTAAACTTGTGTATTATCGAGATTAATTCAAGTATAATACGTTTGAGAAACTTTGTATATTCGATAAACCAAGTATTATGCGGAATCTAATAATTAGCACAAAGAACAAATAACAAAAACGTATACCAAACTTTTAACTTCGATTGATAATAATAACAAAAACAGTGATTGAAAGTTAAATCAAACCCTAACCTAAAGCCATTTTTTTATAAGCATAAAGAGCCTTGTACACAAAGTAAACGTGTCAACTATTCTAGGAAGATATACTAAGATAAACATAGAAAATGCAATATACATGCATATATTCCTAATACATCAAAACGTGTTGACTTGTAAAACTTAACAGCGGCTTGATTTCTCTTGTCTGGGCCTAGGTTGTCAGCGGCTCGATAACATCTTGTCAACAGCTACATATCTCTTGTCAGCGGCTTGTAGACTTAGCTAATTTTATTCACAACAAGTATATCTCCCTCCGTATCAAAATACCCGGGAATGTACACAACGGGTGTGTCAATATCAAGAAACTCATCGATCTCGGGAATAAGAGATATGTGGTGGACCTACTAACTGATCATCCAAATAAGATTCTTTTAAAGGGTCCTTAAGTGAGAAGGTAGCAATCTCTAAGAGTATAGGGTCCTCCTCATTAAAAACCAACTCCACAAATTCCCTAGGTGTATGATCAATTAAGGGTTCTTCTTTTATGTACTCATTATTAATTTCTTCACACTCCTCAAAAATTGGTTTATCAAAACATGTCTCGCTAAGAGGATTTGAAGAAAGCACAAAGTCATTGGGAGGAGTTGGTGAAGGAGTCATAAAAGGGATAGGGTCATCAATGGGTAACATAGGCTCCTCTATGGCACTAGTCTCATCACAAGTCTTATCAAGTATGGTCTCAAAATCATTAGGTATAGTAGGCTCAAGTACAATCTCAGGAATTTACTCAAAAGGTGAGAAAGGAGGAGAGCTAAATGTATCTTTGGGTGTCAACACCGGAGGTGGAGTAAAACTCAAGATGGTCTCAGGGCCTTGTCTCTCCTTTATTGAGGGATAAATGGAAGGATCCACATTGGGAAAATCACTAATAGTAGTGGTGTTAGCCTGAACATGAGCTCTCAAATCTTCTAAAAGTTGATATATAAGACTTTGGTTTTCTTCATAAAGCCCATTTATCATCCTCTTTTGTTTCTCAAATATCTCAACTATTTCATCCATTTGTGAAGGTTGAATTTGAAAATCCCCTTGATTATTACATTGAAAATTGTTACGATTTGGAAAATCTTCTTGAATTGGAAAGACTTTATTTTGAAAATCCCCATAACACCCTTCACTAAATTGTGGTGGGTCAGGAGTCAACTCAACTATGAGTTGATCAATAACTACTTCTTCCTCAAAATCTAGAGGAGAAGAGTCACTAGTCACATCAGAAAGGGGGCTAGAAGAATCATCCCAAATAGGGTCATCCGAATCAATACATAGCTCATCACTAACTCTCGGAGTATATGAGAAAAGAGGGCCACTCCTTATGATAACCGTGTTACCAGATACTTCGTCCTTGCTCCATACTTGAGACTTGATCTCAATAATCATTAAAGCCTCACTAGTACTCCGAGAGTATAGATTCCCGCTTACAGCAGTGTCAAGAGATTCTTGATCGTACGAGGTCAACACGTTATAAAATGAATCAATCAAATGCAAAGCGGAAAATCCATGATGAAGACAACTACGTACTTAATCCTTAAATCGCTCCCAAGCCTCGGTAAACGTTTCATTATCCGACTCTACAAAGTTAGTAATTGATAGTTGTAAAATACGTCTATTAGGAAAAAGAGCGTAATTAGGGTAAGTATTAAACAAGTGATTTAGGAAAACCACAAGTAAATGACCTAAACTAGGGGAGATTTCGTCCTCAAGAAGGCAAGTGTGTTGTGTAAGAAATGATTAAGTGTTTGAGATTATGATTCTCAAGAAAGAAAATAGAAGAGAATGACGGTTACGATTATAAATTAAACTAAGACGAACAGTCGTGCACGTAAAACCGTAGAATATGACAAAATTTAAAAATTACCCTAAAGGTTCCTAGAAAATTGCAATAACTCCTAAAAAATGTAATTAGAGTTTACAAAAATCAAACATCACTCAAACCTTTTATTTAATTAAATATTAATTTTTAATGCTAATTAAAGCCCAAAAATTAATTTAATTAACAAAAAGCCCAAAATGAGATTTTTTACTTTTTAAACCTCTAAAATGACTTAAAGAAATTAAAAAATATTTTTGAAAATTTTGAAATTAATTAAAACTATTTAAAATGATTAAAAACTAGAAAATATTAAAATAATTCAAAAAATTAATTAAATGACACTAAAATTAATCTTAAAATTTTAAAATTCCTAACTTAATGTATTTAAACTAGAAAAAAAACTTGCAAAAATCTAAAATTTAATTTTTAATAATAAAGTAATATTAAAAATCCAAAATTTTTAAATAATTCTAAAAAGTTACAAACTAGTTTTTTTAACCTAATAAACACAGAAATGAACTTCAAATTACCAAAATACCCCTAATGGGCCTTTAAATGGGCTGAAATGAAAAACAGTCCAATAAATTGGGCTTTTCGACCCAATAAGCAAAAAGTTATCCAAATAAGCCCAAAATCACCTACATGACTCAAAATCTAATTTTAAGCACAAAAGTCTAAGGCCCAAAAGCTAAAAATGTGCTTATTATAACTTAACTGTCAACAGCTTATTCTTAATGGGCTTTTTAGCCCATTAAGCCATAAGCTAATGCCATAAGCTCTAATTTGTCACACAAGCTTCTTTTGGTATACATAAGAGATCTGTGAAATGAAATTTTGATAAAGCCCAAGAAATACGCCTGAAATAAGCAAAAGCTCTCTACAGAAAACGACAAAATAGTCGTTTTTGAGTTCTAGGCCACCACAAGTGCTGATTCTTGTTGCAAAAGGTTTTAAATGATTTAATTAAGCAAAATCAACAAAAAGTTTTCAAATAAGCACAAAGAATAAACTGTAATAAGCAAATAAGCTCTTATGAAAAAGTCAAGTTAATTGGTTTTCTAGTCAAACATAAATGTCAAAACCTAATTTGCTCTAGATCAGTTCAATGGGTCAAATGATGAAGATTGATCACAAAAACTAAGTTGTTGCAAGTCTGAATAAGCTAAAATGGCTTATGAATAAGATGATTAAGAATTAACACTAGTAGTGGCTAGTTTTGGGTGTCCTGCAGTGGGAAGAGTTTCCACTGTTTGACTTCTTTGACTTTTTGTGTTATATGTATTTGTGTTGGATTCAAGGCACAAAAAGGCACCCTTATAACCAGTGGGTTATAAGGAGTCAATCACAATCACAAAAACACAAATCCTAACAGCCAAATAATACAGTTAATTCATAAGATCACCAGACATTGCACAGACATGAACAATAAGAAGATTTCAACAAATAAGCAGTTTTAGCAAGAACAACCCAACCAAATTGAACCAAATGCACACAACAGCTTAGATTAATTTAAATGAACATAAATCAACTAGTTTCATGCACTGATTTAAAGTTTAGAACAATATTCAAGCTTAAAAAAGTTACCGATGAACAAAGAACAAGCAGATTATGAACTTTGCTTATATACTTGACCACAGATCCAATTTCAAACACTCAAATCTCCTTAACAGGTTATACAAACTTGATTTAAACACTTGTTATCCCTAAGCATGCATACAATCTATGTGTTTCCAAAATCTTAGGTCAAAACAGGCACAATCAAACAAGTTATAGCACAATCAAGAAATTGATGTTTAAAGGCTCAAGACTTGCATATATCAGCACAATATCACTTGTATAGCAGATACCAACAATTAACAAACACAAATCCTAACTCAAAATCAAACAAGCACCTTAAATCAGTAAACCCAAACACCCCTTTCACTTTTTAAATCCAAATTTAACAAAGCAAATGTGTGATTCAATTTTACCCAAGCCTAATCTAGCATCATAACATCAATATCATGCAGTATCAAGCAGATTTAAGCTGCAAGAACAACACTCATAACAGCAGAACACAAAAATCACAAAATCAAGTATCTTTAACAGATTTTGGGAAATGAGACTCAAACCTCATGAATGTACATCCACACTCACGAATTTTTGAGCTGATGTGTCTAGCTAAACAAGACACAAGCTTCCAATAACACTTGCTAAGATTCAAAAAGGTTAAAGGCACAATTTATATAAAACAGAAAAGATGAAAAATAAAAGCTTGATTAATGAAAACTTGTTCCCACTCCTTGATTATCTCCAAACCACAAGCTTAGAACACCTTGATAATCTTTTTATCAGGGTGCTATAATCACTTGTAATCCAAAAATTCCAAGGGCTTGAACCAAGAACTTACCAAAATATCAAGTTTTGGAAAATTATGCAATTTCTTGCACAATATTTAAGAATAGGTTTTGAGATTCAACAAACATAAATATATAACATAAACAAGAAAATATTAAGATTGGCACTTGGATTTCTTCAACACTTCAAACACTTTTTCATTAAATTTGAAAGAAGGATTTATAGAAATGTGAACTAGGAAAAGCCAAGAGCAAATGTAAATGTTGCAGCCTAAGGCCTTTATATAGGCTACAATGATTCTAAGAAAGCTGAAAATAAAGTGTAAACCCTAATGGTGAAGTCCCAAAATTTCCCTTGCAGTTTGAATTTTGGAAGATCATGTGAAGTATCTTGGCAGCTTGTGAGGGTGTAAAGCTGGTTGGAATTTGATCAATGGTCCATAGTAAGCTTAAGTTTGAAGCAGCTTTGTGGGGCGTTGGATGGCATGCACCTTTTGGCGTCTTTCTCACAAACGTATGCATGGGATAGAACATGTTAACTTGTGGGTGATGTGGCATGCAAAGTGAGAGTTGGGTTGTGATTAGGGATAGGTTAATCACAAATCTGGAGGGTTTTGGGTTTTAATTCCAAGGATTTAACAAACCCCCAATTTTTTTCTTGAGTGAATAGTGGGTTAGTTTGATCCGGATTAAGGTTTGAATTGTTGTTTAGCGCGTGTTTTATAACTAATTAATATTAGTTAATAAAACCGGCTTGGTGGATTGTGACACGGCAAAAGGGTGTGTTTTGATTGGTGGAAAATGTGAGTGGGACACTTGGCAGCCCACCACTGGTCTAGGTAAGTGTTAATGTTTGACAGCTTTTCCCCCTCTTCTTTCTTCTTCTCTTCATTTGTTGTTTAAATATAGAAAACTGCATTCCCTTTGTAAATAAACTTTCAGTTTTCGCACTTTGGCCACAAAAACTTTTCCAAAAGTTTATAAAGGGTATTTCTTGCCATTTCTTGATACTTGAAGGGCTTTTTTGGCATTTCCTTCAAACTTTATGGTGTTGACTTGTATTGTTGACTTCTTGGAGGACTAATAATGACAAGTCTTCAAATTTGAGGGACCATTATTACTAATTCTTCAAAGTGGAGGGTCCTTTTTGTAATTTGACAAACTTTAAGGACCAAACTTATAATTATGAAAAAACAAGGGTTTAAAGTGCAATTCTTCAATATTGGAGGACCCTTCTTGTACAATCTTCAATTCTTCAAGGGTTATTCTTGGAAAATCAACACTAGGGCTTTGTTCATTGTGCTACTTGGTTTCCCGTGTTCGTTTTTGCTTGTTTCTTGTGATCTTTTGCCATTTTCTCAATATCCAAAATACACATGTAACAAACACAAGCATATATTTGGCATATTTCATGATATTTAATGCATTTTAAACCCATTTTGGACGATGAGATTATGTATAAAAGCAGTCTCATCACTCCCCCATACTAAACCATTGTCGTGCCCTCACGCTGTAACACCCCCACAAAATGCTATGCGCAGCGGAACTACAACATATGGGTGCTACGTAGTTATCATCACACATAAGCTATATTAAACGACTCAAGAGACGTAAAAGTTCAAACATAAAATTTAACATTATTAAAAACATACAAGTCTACCGTTTTCCAAATCCCAAGAATCATATAAAACAGAGTTGCGTTTAGGTCCCCACTGAATCTCAACCCAAAAATACATTTTCATTCACATGACATAGTATAAAAATTTTTAAGTGCAAAAGGGAGGAAAATAAAGTAGACCGCCAAGCCACCACAACTTCCATCCTCGCATGCTCCGCTGCTAACAATCTTGGTTACCTGAAACACATGCTTAAAATCGTCAACACAAAGGTTGAGCGAATCTATAGGTTTATCAAATCATAAGTTGAACATAAGTATCAAAAACTAATCATGATCATTCAATAGCATTGTCGTACTCACAATCTATTTTCAAGGTTATGACAATTGTGTTTAAGCTCATGACACTAATCCGTTAACTCAATCACCCGCGTAATAATTACCGGCGTGATTCAAATGAAACCAGTGCCCCTTCTAAAGGCATCAGTTGCAATTATACCTTATCTCTCATACAAGATAATCTACCGCAGAACTTACTCAACGTACAGCTTCTCGGCTAGCATTGGGTCGTTAGCCCCGTAGTACTACAAATTGTATAAGCGGCTATTTCCCCCTTCGCAAGGGCAAGACAATAGTTAATAGTTCATGAATTTAGGGACTTTTGCAACAAGGTACTCAACACAATTTCGAGGCAACATTCGGGTCCAACAATCATTCAAGCCTTATGTTCATTTTCATTTAAATAGCATGTATCCCCCTCGCGGGTTAAAAACATTTGAATAAAGTAAAGAGCGAGGCTATAGACTCACCTTGCGTAGTAGTAGTGGTTCTAGCGAAGACGTAACGAGAAATGTCACCGACGACGTGGATGCCCGGGAAAATCAAACACTTGACCTAAAAATCAAGGTACGTAAACCAAATCAATACACCGCGTACATAATTGTACTAAACACACGCATATGCAATCACACTCAATGCTTATGAAAACTCACGCCAAAGTCAAACAAGTAGTTGTTACTAGATTTATATCATTTATCTATGTTATTAAAGTTACTATCCATTTCACGACTTCGCCGATACTTACCAAAAGTATGGGCTGTTTTACTAGACTTAACCCTTGTTATAAAAATTAAGAAAATTCTCAAAAATACCTCATGACCTGTAGAAAACCGATTTTTAATCCCATTAAAAGTTTTCGCTTTTACGACCCGTTACTCGACACATTACTAAACCTACATTTTTCGGACTGAAATTGCACTTTGACCAAGTCGGACTCATTTGACCCATTTAAAATATACCATTGACCTCTACGACACCTAAGTCTAATAATAGACTCAAATACACAGGTTTGAGACCAAAAATCAACTTTCAAACATTTTTAGAACTCTAGTTACAATCCTAGACATTCGACCTATATTTTGACAAAAACCCGTAACTTGTGATTTTCATCACCCGGTACGCCTCAAACTTTAAAATATCATAACTTTTGACTCGTTTTGAGTTAGGAGCTCTACCTTATACCAAATCGAAGCTAAAAAGAAGCTCTACAACAATATCCTATCATCTAGACCTGGACTTAGACTTAAACCCACGAAAATACCCCTAAAGTTTCTGATCTAAAAACACCTCTTTCAAAACCGTAAAAATCGTCATTCCACCCCTTTTTCTTACATCCTAGACCTATTATAACACCAATTAACCAATCCAAAACATCCTAACTATCCTTAATTACTTGTATGAACAATCACAACAAAAACCCATTTCATAAATCATACATGCAATGTGTTTAACCCATTCAAACACACCCAAAACATCATTATAAACACAAACCCATGACATTTCATCAAACACTTTGAACACACCCAAAACCCCCAAAAATTCGTGGCTTTTAGGGGCTGTGGAAGACACAAATCATAACCCCCATCTTGTTTTATAGGTGAATTAACATTATATACACATGAATTAAACATGTGTATGGTTTAATTTGATCAAAACCCGTTTTTGAAAAATCACAAATTTTTGAAAGATTTCATGGATGCATGTGTGTTTTTGTTAGTGGGATTTACTTACAAGGTGAATTGGAAGGTTGGTATTTGATTGGATTCTCCAAAAACCCAAGAAAAATAATGGTGGTGGTGGTTGTGTGGTGGGTGGCCGGCGGCCATAGGAGAGAAAAAAGAGATGAAATTTTTTTTTTTGAATGTATTTTGTGTTGTGTGTGTGTGATTTCCCCCTTTTGTAAAATTCTAGGGACCTTTTGTGCAATTTAGGCTTTCTTTTGGCCTTTGTTGAAAACGATCTCAAATGTTTACGGGATTGACTAGTAGTCGGTTTAAAAACTTTACGGAAGTCGGGGGTCATCCCGAACACTCGAAAATACTTTTAGATGGTTCAAACGCACAGAAAACGAATATACACATGGTTCCGACTCGACTTAACACGTAATAAAAATAAAATCTCGAAAAATTTAAATATCGATCAATCGATAATAAAATGTAAGTTTTGGGCATTCGTCGGTATCGTAGTCGTTATCGGTTCTTCTTAAATCGTCAAACGTTAAATTACGACCGTAAACGTTGGTTTCAACTTAAACCGTCAAATAATTCCACGATAAAAATTCTTAAAAATTTCAAAAATATACGTAAAATAGGATTAAATAAATGACGTTGGGCTCGGGATATCACATCCACAAGTGAGCCTCAACTTACGAGAGATGCTCATACTGAACAGCTCTTGAGACAATAACTTAGCATCATACGGCACTTTCACGGGTGTTACATCCTCCCCTCCTTAAGGGAGCGACGTCCCGGCGCTCTCCGGTTCTTATACTCGCATTTGTACTACTAGGAAAATAAAGGTACTTCTTCCTAAAGAGGTCTTCTCGTTCCGTTGTGGATTTCGGTTCACGTCTCGGATTCCATCACACCTTCACGATGAGTATTATACCTTGCTTCAATCTCTTAACATCTCGATCCATGGTCTCCACTTCAATTTCCAAAAATTCTTCCCACGGGTATCAACACATCTCTTTCCACAGCTTCTCGCGGTTAGCAAATAATTCTTAATCTACACCATCTCTTCCGTAGCCTCTCGAATCAATTCAAGTCCATTCAACTGAATTTTTCCTACTCCATTCCACTCAACTGGCGATCTATATGTTCATCATCGTAATTCTTCAAATGCTACAGCTTCAAGGCTAACATGGTAAATGTCGTTGTACAAAGATACTACCAACGGCAAGTATCGATCTCAACAACTACTAAAATCAATCGCACACGCTCGGAGCATGTCCTTCAACGCTCGAATCGTCCTTACACTTGGTTCATCGTCTCATAAAAACAATTAATCATGAAGGAAACATCACACGGGTCACACATAACCCCATCGGAAAACGTTCAAAATATAAAAGACTAAGTAATTAACACTAGTCATACAAAATCACCTTATCGCAATATTACGTACATACAACCCTAGCTCGTCAAAAACGAATTCATCGATACGAAATCATTCGGCATATACATAATTCTCTCGAAGACGTCACAACCCAAACAAACACAAAATCCATTATGAAATACATACCACCAAATTACGACATGTTTGCAAAATAGCCAAACCATGCCAAGTAAAATAAGTTCAATCAAGTTAACTCATGCTTGCTAATCAGCCAAGCCATGATAAAATAAGAATATTCGACATATTCCTCGGATGAGTCCAGTCAAAAGAAAATTGCAAGTTAAAGAAGGTTTACGAGCTTGCCATCTATGGATGCATATCCAAAAAGAAATAAAATACATACATATGTCATCGTAGGGTGTTCACACACGGATCCACACACAAAAGATATTACAGGAACACCATCTCACTTCCGTCCAAACATGGTCAAAATCTCAATAAACATCATCGTTCACAGTAAAAGAAAATATATTACATGGCACATGTTCTACATGATCGGACTTCATTGGACAATGTCGTCTCAAGTTCTCACAACTTACGATCACTCGTCCAGATCACATACAACATAAACACATAAAAGACAAGGGTTCACCATAAAAACTTCGACTATGTTTATCCATCGTTTAACCATCGATAATCAAGGATGGTGGAGTCAAGCAAAGAGGATTCCTCACTTAAATAAACGAAAACGACAATGGAATGGTCTTCCAATTACCGATGCACAGTTGGTAAACTTCAACAATTTATCATGTGTCGTTGTCATATCAAAAGAACAAGAAAAGAATAATAAATAAAGTACGATACATTCGCTGTAGGAGAAGCCTTCGTTATTTCCCTTAGAGTTATTCGAACTCTGATTTCCTCTACTTCGGCATTTTTCCATCTTTATTAAAAACTCTTCTCCCGGTGACGATATGAGCCCCTTTGGTATTTCATCAACACCCTCGTGATTCCGATGAAATTTGCACGTTACACACAACTCATAAAAACATTTTCCAAAAACTACTCGGTCACAGTGACTTACCAAGTCAACACCAAACGAAAGAAAAGATTTCAAGGAATACAATAAAAATTCAAAAATTGTCTTTAGGAATCAAAGAAAATGCGATTTCTTGCATAAGGATCCACCATTTTTAAAAAAACGTTCTCATCCAAACATTTATCAAAACACTACCGGTTTTTAAAGATGACCAATTTATTTGAAACTACATCGCCCTTCCAAAACTATGCATAACTAGCTAGATCATGCATACTTAAGGACCAAGCAACGACAATTAACAAAACAGGACTCTTCCTGAATTATGCATAGTTAGCTAAGCTGTGCATAATTGAGGATCGAGTGACGACACAAACATTATTATTACATACCAAATATGACTACGAAAGTTTTCGACCTATACTTCAAAATAGTCAAATTATTTAAAAATGGAATTTGAAATGGGAAAATATTGTTACTATCGTTTTAAGAAACACATCAAACATTTTTCGTCTACTTTGGAAACATACATTACTTTGCCTATTTATGAGAAAAATGAATAAATAATTAAGTAAGTAAATCGACACCATTTACGCTTGGTTAAACGAAACATTTCACACTCATACATATTTTCAAAATAAACTACTCACAAAGTAACGGTAAGGTGGTTCATGATTAAAGATCATTGCAAGCACAACAAGTAATAAAATCAAAAATCAATGAGATCGAACGAGGTAAACGAGCAATATAATTTGCCAACTGAAATTAACTAAATTAGAAATGAAAATACTTCAAACATATGACAAAAGTCTCGGGATAACAACAGCGATCTACGAATACATGGAGCAAAAATTATATATCAACACAAGCGTCAAAAATAAAACAACGATCATAATTCCCATCGTCTCAAGTTGAACACACATTCCACCAAGGGTATACGGGGAGAGAAGAATAATCACTTGGTTAAATAAAAACAATTTCACCAGGAAGATCGAGTTCTTTCACCTCTACAAGTTGGTAAAGCGGCTTCGCCTCCTCGCTTTTGTTCAATATAAATAAATAACCAATTTAATGAAGATTTATAGCATCATTCAAGTAAATACAGAATTTTAGGTTCCATTAACCGAAAGAAGAAGAGTTACGGCGTCCATGAACATGACAAGAATACACCGGGTGACATACCCTTATTATCATGTAATCGTGAAGTAGCAATTCAAAACAAATAATGGTCTCATGCCATTGACAATATTAAAACGAAAAATCACATGAGTATTTAAGTTCAGATGTAGACTCGCAAAGTCGAAGAAGAGGTGTCGGACGATCGAACCATCGTGACTCAAAACATTACATATACATCTTAAGAAAATAATATACAAGTAGGCGTGTGTTGTATAATTCAGTTGCGTATAATAATTAGTGTTACCTTGTACATTGTAAAACCGAACATTTACACATTTTTAATTTGTGTTACACTATTAAAGAATTTATACCTTTCATCTTTCAATCTTTGCAAAGTTTTTATTTCTGGAAGTTATAATCTCAAGAAAATTATCAACATTAGTAAAGGCGGTGACTCGATTATCATATTTGATAAAATCATTAGGTTCGAAAATCTCCATACTTGTGTCAAAATCCCATTAATATCCATATTTTTAAGTACCAAAAACATACGTTGTAAGAATTTCCCAAGTTTTACGTTTTTATTATTACGACTTATATTATCTCATATATACACATATCCAACACGACTCAACCTAGTCCCATTAACTCTTAAAAATTCAACCTTTGACTTTTATTACACACATGTCTTCCTTACAATTGATTTGCTATATTTTATTCACGCGGCTCGAATCAGGCGTCAAAGACGTTTCACGTAGTATTATCTCGGATAAATTACTGATTTTAGTCGAGACTTGAATCTCAAAAATTAATGATAATAATATGATAATATAATAATGAAGTAGGTGATCAAAATGCTTATTTCAATTATTTCCAAAATATATATAAAATTCAACTTTTAATCATTAGCCCATTATCAAGTGATTTTAAAATTAACACATCTCACAGCGGAATAAAATGAAAGATTTTTCAAACGATTTTAAACAAGCATCATCGAATTATGCATAGTGGTTCTCTATAACGACAATTAGATAAACAAATGATTTTCAATGACGTTCCATCAATGTTTAAAAATTTATTTCAAGCGTTATAATTTCTCACTTAAAGTGTACATTCCGATTTTTAACCCAGTTTATTCAATACAACAAGTAATGTGTTCTAGTTTATACCAATACATACGTAAACATAACCTTATGTTTAAAGTAAAACCAATTTTACAGAATCTCTAGCTCCAAAACACATGTCCACATCTTCTACTCATGTTTTATATTACAAGATACGTCAAAAGTTTACTATATTGACCCAAAAATTAATTCATACCAAATCCGAAGCTACATATACTCAATAGTCATATCGCAAATTTTATTATAAACTCCTTTTTCAAATTAAATTAAACAAATTCTTAACAAGTTCATCACAATCTTTTAGTATCAAATTTTAACATATAAAAACAAGGATTTTACGAGTAATAATAATTACTTATTAAGATTTACCAACCAAGGTTGAAGGTAAGAAAGAAAAAAAATAATTTCACAATGTCCATTTATTCCACGAATTTTACTTGTTATAAGACACATCATACGTCATTTTTATCCAAAAGTTTCATTCACCAAATATTAAATATGTAAAACACTTTATGTTTAAATCATTCAATCAACAAAGTTTTATGCTTATTTAACTCACACAATTGACGGGCCTCGTCATTTAAAATATCGAATTCAAATAATGAGACAACAAGACAAATGAAATAAATGGAACGAGAATACGTATGTCAACTAAATGTTGTTATCGGCCTCGGATGAGTCTCGAAATCTTACACCACCAAATTAACACAAACCAACCAAATTCCAAGTTATTACGATTGATCACAACGCTAGTCTATTTTTTAAAATGCATATTTAAATTCAAGTAGAATAGTAAACAACGATTAAATGGCAACACGCCTCAACCACGTTTCATAACACACACAAATGTGATTCGTCGCTACGATGTATGCATCGTTGATTATACTTCGTCTATATTATAGTTACGCCAACTAATATATCAAACCCATGAGGAATAAAGTAAATACGGTAATACGTAAGTAAATTACGTTTCAAAAGAAAATGTCCAAAATGACACATCACGGTGCGATAACGACAATCGAGATCGACCTAGTCGATATAAAATATGTTACGAAGCATCATTTACGTATCTAGGATATCAAACGAGGTTCATATTCGGTTATTCGAACAATAAATTAATTATCAAGATTGATAATTAGCGGTAAGGCCGAATTCTCAACAAAACCGCATTTTAATGTACGATAATTACTCAAGGACTATTGCTTCACGTGCAATGCCTTTAAATACCATAGTATATACATACTTATACATACAACCATTCCTACATACACGTAGGATTACAACACGGTGTTGCCATGTAATGCAATGTAGCCCGTTATGCCAATTACATGCAACATATAAGATAATCTTACAAGAATTTGCAAATTACGATGATAAGTACTCAACGTACAAAACAATATATCTCAATATATATCTCAAAGTATTTACTTACTAAATACTTAGGGAATTCATATCAATTTCGAGGGATACATCTAAAATATAAAGCAATGCTAAAGAATTCTTACCGGAGCCATGCAGGATAGTTGTGTGCTTGGACAATTTCTTACGACACCAAAAGTTATAGTTTAGGATTTTTCAAAATGACCTAGTTCTCTATAACTCATGGCTCTGATTACCAATCTGTAACACCCCCACAAAATGCTATGCGCAGCGGAACTACAACATATGGGTGCTACGTAGTTATCATCACACATAAGCTATATTAAACGACTCAAGAGACGTAAAAGTTCAAACATAAAATTTAACATTATTAAAAATATACAAGTCTACCGTTTTCCAAATCCCAAGAATCATATAAAACAGAGTTGCGTTTAGGTCCCCACTGAATCTCAACCCAAAAATACATTTTCATTCACATGACATAGTATAAAAATTTTTAAGTGCAAAAGGGAGGAAAACAAAGTAGACCGCCAAGCCACCACAACTTCCATCCTCGCATGCTCCGCTGCTAACAATCTTGGTTACCTGAAACACATGCTTAAAATCGTCAACACAAAGGTTGAGCGAATCTATAGGTTTATCAAATCATAAGTTGAACATAAGTATTAAAAACTAATCATGATCATTCAATAGCATTGTCGTACTCACAATCTATTTTCAAGGTTATGACAATTGTGTTTAAGCTCATGACACTAATCCGTTAACTCAATCACCCGCGTAATAATTACCGGCGTGATTCAGATGAAACCAGTGCCCCTTCTAAAGGCATCAGTTGCAATTATACCTTATCTCTCATACAAGATAATCTACCGCAGAACTTACTCAACGTACAGCTTCTCGGCTAGCATTGGGTCGTTAGCCCCGTAGTACTACAAATTGTATAAGCGGCTATTTCCCCCTTCGCAAGGGCAAGACAATAGTTAATAGTTCATGAATTTAGGGACTTTTGCAACAAGGTACTCAACACAATTTCGAGGCAACATTCGGGTCCAACAATCATTCAAGCCTTATGTTCATTTTCATTTAAATAGCATGTATCCCCCTCGCGGGTTAAAAACATTTGAATAAAGTAAAGAGCGAGGCTATAGACTCACCTTGCGTAGTAGTAGTGGTTCTAGCGAAGACGTAACGAGAAATGTCACCGACGACGTGGATGCCCGGGAAAATCAAACACTTGACCTAAAAATCAAGGTACGTAAACCAAATCAATACACCGCGTACATAATTGTACTAAACACACGCATATGCAATCACACTCAATGCTTATGAAAACTCACGCCAAAGTCAAACAAGTAGTTGTTACTAGACTTATATCATTTATCTATGTTATTAAAGTTACTATCCATTTCACGACTTCGCCGATACTTACCAAAAGTATGGGCTGTTTTACTAGACTTAACCCTTGTTATAAAAATTAAGAAAATTCTCAAAAATACCTCATGACCTGTAGAAAACCCATTTTTAATCCCATTAAAAGTTTTCGCTTTTACGACCCGTTACTCGACACATTACTAAACCTACATTTTTCGGACTGAAATTGCACTTTGACCAAGTCGGACTCATTTGACCCATTTAAAATATACCATTGACCTCTACGACACCTAAGTCTAATAATAGACTCAAATACACAGGTTTGAGACCAAAAATCAACTTTCAAACATTTTTATAACTCTAGTTACAATCCTAGACATTCGACCTATATTTTGACAAAAACCCGTAACTTGTGACTTTCATCACCCGGTACGCCTCAAACTTTAAAATATCATAACTTTTGACTCGTTTTGAGTTAGGAGCTCTACCTTATACCAAATCGAAGCTAAAAAGAAGCTCTACAACAATATCCTATCATCTAGACCTGGACTTAGACTTAAACCCACGAAAATACCCCTAAATTTCTGATCTAAAAACACCTCTTTCAAAACCGTAAAAATCGTCATTCCACCCCTTTTTCTTACATCCTAGACCTATTATAACACCAATTAACCAATCCAAAACATCCTAACTATCCTTAATTACTTGTATGAACAATCACAACAAAAACCCATTTCATAAATCATACATGCAATGTGTTTAACCCATTCAAACACACCCAAAACATCATTATAAACACAAACCCATGACATTTCATCAAACACTTTGAACACACCCAAAACCCCCAAAAATTCGTGGCTTTTAGGGGCTGTGGAAGACACAAATCATAACCCCCATCTTGTTTTATAGGTGAATTAACATTATATACACATGAATTAAACATGTGTATGGTTTAATTTGATCAAAACCCGTTTTTGAAAAATCACAAATTTTTGAAAGATTTCATGGATGCATGTGTGTTTTTGTTAGTGGGATTTACTTACAAGGTGAATTGGAAGGTTGGTATTTGATTGGATTCTCCAAAAACCTAAGAAAAATAATGGTGGTGGTGGTTGTGTGGTGGGTGGCCGGCGGCCATAGGAGAGAAAGAAAGAGATGAATTTTTTTTTTGAATGTATTTTGTGTTGTGTGTGTGTGATTTCCCCCTTTTGTAAAATTCTAGAGACCTTTTGTGCAATTTGGGCTTTCTTTTGGCCTTTGTTGAAAACGATCTCAAATGTTTACGGGATTGACTAGTAGTCGGTTTAAAAACTTTACGGAAGTCGGGGGTCATCCCGAACACTCGAAAATACTTTTAGATGGTTCAAACGCACACAAAACGAATATACACATGGTTCCGACTCGACTTAACACGTAATAAAAATAAAATCTCGAAAAATTCAAATATCGATCAATCGATAATAAAATGTAAGTTTTGGGCATCCGTCGGTATCGTAGTCGTTATCGGTTCTTCTTAAATCGTCAAACGTTAAATTACGACCGTAAACGTTGGTTTCAACTTAAACCGTCAAATAATTCCACGATAAAAATTCTTAAAAATTTCAAAAATATACGTAAAATAGGATTAAATAAATGACGTTGGGCTCGGGATATCACATCCACAAGTGAGCCTCAACTTACGAGAGATGCTCATACTGAACAGCTCTTGAGACAATAACTTAGCATCATACGGCACTTTCACGGGTGTTACACACGCAATGCTAGAATAAAGTATCATAGCACCTCCAAAATTCATTTTATGCACTTTTACTTAATGATAAACTAGCTACACTACTACTATTACTACTACTTCCGTTTTAGACATAATGTATGATTTTCATCGCAAAATAGGACGTTTAGGTTCATAGAACAAGAACACGTGAATGCTTCGTTAGAAATAATTTCGCCGTCCTCGATTTTCACCCCAATTCCATGCCAAGCGTGCAACAAGATCATTGTTATTATAAGTTAGTAATGCTAACACTACTCATATTCCCTAATCACGTGCTTATACTCCCATTTTCCTAAGTGGTATCTCTTATATTTTATTTTTGTCTTGAATGTTCACGAGGATACATTTTTTACTTATGCGATGATAGAGATTTAGGTCTAAAAATAGAGTCATAACGGTGTAACCAAGACCATCGAATTAATAACCCCCCTAATAGACAACGATGTCAAAAAATTAAGTCAACAAGAAGGATTGATGAACACGGTTTTATAACGGTTTTGAACATGAGACTTATTACCAAGACTTTTATACGCCCCCTAACGGATGGGCCTTATTATCATAGTTTTACCTACATCTTTTATTCAACTTCGCCATGAAGCTTTTATTATGACTTCGGTCTTGCCTTGCCTTTTATTTAACCTCGGCATGAGGTGTAACACCCCATTTTGGTAAATGGAATGTCACGCGTGATTATGGCGTGTCATCAAAGCATACAAGGATAAATGTCTTAAACATTACATGACCATAAAGGAAATACCGTGAACAAACATAGGTACCCCAAAGTAAAGCTCATCACACACAAACATAAGTACTGTGAAGGAAAAGGACTAAACAATGTACATAGAAATAAGTAGCAAAAGTATGATGATAAGCATAAAGTAATGAAGGATAGAAAGCTTCCAATCCATATGCACGAACGCTTATAGTCTACGAGCGTCCCTGAGTACCTGCCGTTTTGGGAACATGAAAGGAAAACGGCTGAGCATAACGCTCAGTGCACGGATATACAAGCATAGAATGAAATAAATAAGCATATACAACATATAGCAGCGGAATTGATTAAGTCCTGGAAAACCTGGTATAACTTAGTAAAACTGGTCCTATAGTTTTCAAAAACCTTATTTTTATCTGATAAAAACTGTTTAACATGTTTACCATTAGCCAATATAGGTCATGAAATATCAACGTGCATGAATACTTGGAGGGGTGACCTCGTCATGAAGTTAGAAGGGCTTCCTCTAATTAATATAAGTTTTGGGTAGGAGGGATCAGCTCCTTGTGAAGGATGCAAGGCACACACCACATTCACCTGAATAATCTATAAAAACATGTAACCTAGGATGCAACCATACGCCCCACATGATAACATAATAATATGGCCAAAAGCTGAATAATCTATAAAAACATGTAACCTAGTGCCTCCAGTTTTATGGTTATGGTACCTCCATAACTAGGTGAAACTGGTCATGCATGTATATGGCTTAGGGATTTAATTAAACATAAGCAAGTCAAAACATATAAAACACATACTGGGAAAACAGTTGGCTACATACGGGGAATCCTAATAAGGAAAGAATGTCCATACTGAAAGGTTGGAGAATCCGTACCTTATGTCTAGTGAACGAAGAAGACGAACGGAAGAGAGTCCTACTTCGATCTGACCAATGTTACATACATAATATACATGTATAAGTATTCTGATTACTGTTTACGTAACTGGTTTTATATCATGTCTTAGCTTGTTTTATATGTTCATGTCATTTTTACTGATTTTATCGTTATGTTGTGCTTATCGTGTATTCTGGATATTCTGATTAAGTATTACTTGTATTTCTTGTATTATTATTCTTGTTGTGTAATAATAAGTAACTTTCAAAAAATAACAGGTTTCCTAAAACATAAAGTTTCCAAAAATAGAAAGTTTCCAAAAATAGAAAATTTCCAAAAATAGATTTACTGCTTAAAATAGATAAGTTTCTAAAAATAGAAAGTTCCCGTAAATAGATTAGCTGCTTAAAATAAATAAGTTTCTAAAATTAGAAAGTTTCCATAAATATAATTAAGCTAGATTATTAAGCTAATAAGATAAGATTAAATTTTTACTAATTAATATTCTAAGTCATGATTTTAATAGTATAGTTTATTAATTAATACATGTAAATTAAATAAACTATATGTTATAAGATTTAATTAAATATAGAATGATTTAATTAAATAAAAGTGTAAAAATAATACTTAGGTTAAAACGTGTATTAATATTTATTATTAATATAACTTAAGTCATGGAAATTAATTAATTATATGTCATGTTTTAATAATTAATTAATTACTATAGTCTAAATTAAATCATAAAATACTTAGGTTAAAATCAGGTATTATTAATAATAACAATATAACCTAAGTCTTGTCTTTAATTAAATTAATTATATAACATGTTAAATTAATTTAATTAATCTTGTAATTAATTAAACTTGTAAAAATTAATTAAGCTTATCAAATTAAGTCGTGAACCGAACCCGTGCTTAACCTTGAACTGGACCAACAAAACACCCCTACCGAAAACAGTGGCAAACCGGCCTAAGCCGGTTGCCCCTGCCTTCGGTTCGTTGCCACCGGCTTAAGCCGGTGGTCCCTTGGTCTCTCGGCTAGCCGCTGGCTAAGAAAAGTTCCCACCGGCAGTTAGCCGGTGGTTCCCCCTGATTCCACGACTCGTGTTCCCCCTGCTTGGTCATATCAGCCACCGGCTTAAGCCGGTGATGCTTGTTTGTTTTTCAGCTATGACAACCCAAAACCGAGGTCATTGCTTAATCTTATTTTACGATTATTTTTGAAATTTTTAGATGAGTTTGAATGATATTTATTTTTGGAGGTTTAAGTTTAAACCGATGTTGGAAGGTTTATATTTTAATTTTAATAAGTATAAGGAGTATTAGCAAGTGTGATATCGATGGATGCCAAATATTTTACGTCTTATTGTTGGTTGTTCGATTTTTGTCATTTTTGATGTTTTATTTTAAATGACGTGTTAAGTCGAGTCGGGAGTCGATATTATTATATTTGAGGTGTGTTTAAAATTTTTAAAAGTATCTTTATGAAACCCGAGCTCCCTAAATATTTTCAAAGTTGACTAATAATTATTTCCCGCTTTTATCTAACTATTTTAATTTTTAGCCACAACTATTGCAAAATTACAACAATGGTCCCTCAAGCACTATATATAAACCAAAAATTAACACATACACCTCATAAATCCCACTCAAAATTTTTCTTTCTCTCTTTCTTTTCTCCTTTGTAGCCGTGACCTCCTCCACCCACACAAACCCACACATTTTCAATTTTTGCTCCATTTTAACAATGAATTGAGCTAAACTAAAACAAGTCCCTATCTTGGATTTTCACAAGGATCATTTTGGTGTAATAATTTCATACATGCAAGGGTTTTTATTTTTTCATGTTGGTAGGTGAAAGCCATGATCATGCATGGTGTTTTAGCATGATCAATGGTGGTTCTTGCAAGATTCTTGTTAAATACTTGATTTTGATCTAAAGGTTTCGATTTTTATGATGGTTTGAATGTTATGATTGATATATGTTGATGTTAGGGTATTGGGATGAACATTTTCATGGTTGGTTTTGATCAAAAATGTGATTTTGTACAAGTTTTTGATAGTCATTTTATAACAGTAAGTAAACAGTAAATTCGTGATTTTTATGTTTTGATAATGTCTTAACTTATGGCCTAGGGTTGTAGATAATTTGATTAGCTTCGATTTGATATAAAGTAGAGCTTCTAGCTCCAAATGAGCGCGAAGTTATGATGTTTTGATTATTCGTGTACCGGGAGACGAGTATCGGCACTACATATAGTTGTTGTCGATATTTGGATCGAATCTCGGGGACTATAAATTGAAGTTTTGAAATGTGTAACCTACTGATAATTAAGTGTAAACCTTAGAGGTAGAGTTTATTTCAAAACCCGAGTGTCGGTTTTGTAAACGGAGTCGTTTAAAGAAATTAAAACGGTTGTATGAAAAATTAACGTAAATCTTTCCGGATTTTGTAGTTTGAAGATGAATCGGGTAAAGGACTTTAAAAGTTATTTCATTTGGTAAAGTACTTTAAAAGTTATTTTGTAGGAGTACTTTCTATATATAGTAGGTTAGTTTATCGAGTCGTTTCATAAACGTTTGACAAGTTTAAAAGGGGTAAATAAGCTAGTACATGTAGTATGTGCCGGCGGACTTTGTAAAAAGTGTAAAATGGTAAAGTAAATGTGTAGTAAAGTATAATAGAGTTATTTATGTTGTTTTCTCTCGAGTTTATCGTGATTTTATGAGTTTGAGTTTGATGTTGTTATGTATGATTTATTTCTCGAGTCATTATTAATGAACGCGCCTTATTTGATAGGTAGCAGTTTTCGTGTTTGAAAGGCATCCATTATACTAAGGTGAGTCTTTAGCCTCGCTTTTTTATGCTAGCTACTAAATGTTTTATATCCGCGAGGGGGATACATGCTATTTGAAATAAATTAACACAAGTCATGAGTAATTGTTGGACCCGAATGTTGCCTAAGTTGATTACATTGTATTGAGTACCTTGTTGCTAAAGACCCTAAATTCATGAGTCATTAACTATCTTCTGACTTGATGTTGTGAGTCAGGAATAACCACTTATTCTAATGATATTACTATTTGGTTGACCGCCCTATCTGAGACCAGGGCATTATGTTGAGTAACCTCTGGGAAGGATAATTTACGAGAATAAGAATGTGGCATTCTAGCAACAGATACCCTAGAGGGGCAATGGTTTTATTCTAGTCATGCCGACATTTGGCGTGGGTGACTATTTGGTTAAGGGGTCGGTGTCATGAGCTTAAATACAATGTTTATTATTGCCTTGAATATAGATTGTGTGTACGACAATTCTATAAATTATTATGATTTATTTTCTTCTTGTGTTCAAATGTGATTTGATAAACCTATAGACTCGCTCAACATTATTGTTGACTCGTTTTAGCATGTATTTCAGATAATAGGAAGTGATGGAGTATGGAGCTTTGCTGTGGAGGTTGTGGCTTGGGTTTTGGAAGAATGTTGGTCTAAAAACTGTTTCTATCCTTTACTGTTGAACAATTTAATTTATGTTTGTGTACTGTACTAAACTTGTTGGTTGTTGGTCGAGATCCATGGGGACTAAATGCTTTACTCTGGTGTCGTTTTAGTACAATCATGGGATGAAACTTATGTTTTAGACCTATTATGAAAATCTTGTTTATATTTATGTGTAAACGTCTCTATTTTGAGTCGTTCAATATACCTTGTGCGATGATGCTTGTGTCTAGCACCCAATTGTGTATTTCCGCTGCGCAATGTAAATTGGCGGTGTTAGAGATTGGTATCAGAGCTGCAAGTTATAGAGAACTGGGTCGATTTTGAAAATTGTCCTAAACTATAACTTTGGTATCGAAAGTATTTATTCTTCAAAAGCACACAACTCCTCTGCAATGCTCCGGTAAGATCACTTATAATTTTGTTTTGCATTATAGATGTATCCCTCATAACTGAAATGATTTCCCGAGTATTTATTATGTAAATACTATGATATTGTATTGGAATTACTGAAAGTACGCTGAGTGCTTGTCAGTATCATTTTTTTGTGAGCATTGCATGAACATCATTTGCATTGTGTTGCATAGCATGGATTATGTATAACATTTGCATAAGCATGGCATACTAATTTTTATTTTATTAACAATGACCTTATGTATCCTTGAACCCTTATAATTGTAGAAAATGGCTGGTTTACCTCGTGAGGATGGATGGATTGACATGACTAATGTATTGGACGGTGAGGAAGTAGATAACTTTGGTGCTAGTGACGATGAGGAGCCTTTTGAGTATTTAGATGATAGGATTCCACCTACTGCAGTTGGTCAGACCGAGCCTGAATTGATACAAGGTAGTTATGTTCCAAGGTCAATTTTGTGCCACAGACTGTTCCAGATTGTCAGCGACCTGTTGTTCGTTCTTTGACGCCTACTTGTGATGCCTATATTAGCAGTTTGCCTGGGATTGCATTTACTAGGGGTGATGTTCCTGTTGAGTCGAGTAGTGGTGCCAGTGCTCGATCTATTCATGATGGTATATCTAAGTTTTATTGTCCAGGTCCTAGGTCTTATGATGATATTTTCTGGTTTCTTAAGAAGTTTGATAGGTACTTATTTGAAAGATATTTGGTTGAAACCCGTGTGATTAGGAGGTTTGAGCAGAATGAGAAAAAGTTTGACAGGTTTGTTAGTAGTGTGAGGAGATCAGAGTTTGTTAGGGCAAGAGAAATGGATGAAGTTGTTAGATTAAGATCTATGGTGTTGAATTTGAGTAGGCAGGTTGAAAGGTTTCGTGAGGAGCAAGAAAGGAATGCAAGGTTGGATGCATGGGGTTTGCCTAAGAGATCTTTTCCTAGTCGAGGTGTAGTGATTCGTGATGTGCCGAGTCAGGTTGAAGCTCAAGTGTTGGTGAAGCCAAGTGAAGGAGGTAGTCGAAAGGGAAAGGAAAAAATGGAAGAAGATTCTGAGGATGATGATAGCAGCAGTGATGATGAGCCGATGTACAAGAAGCTGTGGGGATCTGATGTTTAGTTCTTTTATGTTGTTTTTATTAGCCTTGTTGTAATAGAACTTATGTAGACTCGTACTTTAGTTTATGATGAAACTTAATGACTTTAAGTTTGACTTGATGAAGGGTTTTAGTAACATTACTTGTCACAATTTGGTGGAAATTTTCCAACGCAATCCAAATTACCTTCATGACTTATGATTTGTCTTATTAGTTCTTTTATGAATTGGTTAATGATTCATTGTGAATTTTGGTGTTGGTGCATGTAGTATCCATGTTACACCTTGATAGAGAAATCCTTCTTCTTATCTTGATATGAATACTTACTTGTTCTTTTTCTTTTATGGTTACACAGGAAGGAGTTGGGAGGCATTTTTCTGACTTACAAAATTATTGTTTGGTTAGTTTCCTAAAAACATGCCGCCTAAATTGACGACTACTACTGTTAATACCATGACTGAGCAAGCTATTGCTAGAGCACTGGAAGCTGAACATGCTGCGAGGAACCAAGAGGCTGTGAATAGGAATGCTGCTGGTCAGGTTGGAGGGAGTGCTGCAAATCCAGTTGGAGGTAATACTGATGAAGAGGAAATGCTGCAGGACAAGTTGGAGGTAATGCTGCTGTTCAGCAGATTTAGAAGGAATATTCTTATGCTAGTTTCATGAAATGTTGACATACCCAATTTCGTGGTACTGGTGGTGCTTTGGAATTAAGGAGGTGGATTGAGAAGATTGAAAGTACTTTTGAAATCAGTGGATGTTCAGAAGCTAGTAAGGTGAAATTTGCTGCAGCTACTTTTCAGGATGATGCATTAAGTTGGTGGAATAGTCAGGTAGCTACTATGGGATTGGTTGAAGCGAATGCTAGAACATGGACTGTGACCAAGGGACTGTTAACTGCTAAGTTTTGTCCTGAGGAAGAGTTAGGTCAGTTGGAAGATGAATTGAGGCATTTGGTGCTGAGGAATACTGATATTGTAACTTATACAAGGAGATTCTCTGATATATGTTTGTTGTGTCCTGATGCTTTTGCTGATGACCATAAGAAGATGAAGCAGTATATCAGAGGTTTATCTAGTAATATCAAGGGAGAGACTACTTCGTCGAAACCCAATTCATTTGATGAAGCTGTTCAAATGGCTCATGCTTTAATGGATGTAAAGTTGTAGGATCGAAAGGATAGTATTGCTGAAAGGAATAAGAGAAAGTGGGAAGCTGCACACTAAAACCAAGGGTAGAATCAAGGTGGTTATCGTAACAACAATAACAAAGGACCGAATAGGAATCCACAATATAATTTGAGAAGGAATGATGGTGTTGGTTCTGCCATAGGAAATCAAGGTAACAAGGTGAATCCGAAGTGTGGTCGATGTAATCTGTATCATGTTGGGAATTGTACACCTGCTTGCAACAAGTATGGGAAGGTCGGACATAAGATGGCAGATTGTAGAAACAAGGGTGTGGCCACTGAAGCCAATGTTGTTAAAGTAGTTAACTTTTCTGGATGTGGAGGCCGTGGACATAAGCAAGGGAACTATCCGAGGGTTGGCATACGACAGGGAGGCAATGTTGTTGTTGTTTCTGCTGGGATTGATGCTTCAGCCTATGTCGTGGGAGATGCTGACAAACCTCAAGTACCGAATGTGGTGACTGGTATGTTCTTACTTGATGCTTGTTATGCTAGTGTGTTATTTGATTCTGGATACGATAGAAGTTTCGTAGATGTTAGATTCAGTCAGCTATTGGATAGAGAACCAGTGAGATTGACAACTAGTTATAGGGTGGAGTTAGCTGATGGTAAGGTTGTAAGCACTAGTTCTATACTGAAAGGTTGTTCCTTGAAGTTAGGTAATTATGTGTTTAGTATTGATTTGATGCCTATAGAATTAGGATCTTTTGACGTGATTGTTAGAATAGACTAGTTAGGTGGTAATGGTGCAGTGATTGTTTGTGGAGAGAGATTAGTCCAGATACCGCTAAGGAATAGGGTATTGACTATGAAAGGTGATGAATGTACGTCTCGTTTGAGAGTTGTTTCTTGTTTGAAGATGATGAGGTATATAGAAGCAAGTTGTGATGTGTTTCTTGCATAGATAAGTAATGATGGTGTGAATGAAAGGAAATTGGAGGATGTGCCTGTGATTAGAGAGTATCCTGAGGTTTTCCCTGAAATTTGCCAGGATTACCGCCGCATCGTGAAGTGGAGTTTCGTATTGATTTAGTGCCAGGAGCTACGCCAGTTGCTCGTGCACCGTATCGTTTAGCTCCATCTGAGATGAAAGAATTATCTGATCAATTAAAGGAATTGATGGATAAGGGATTTATTAGACCAAGTTCGTCGCCATGGGGTGCTCCTGTTTTGTTTGTTAGGAAGAAAGATGTTTCTTTTAGAATGTGTATTGATTATAGAGATCTTAACAAGTTGACTATCAAGAATCGGTATCCATTGCCGAGGATTGATGATTTGTTGAATCCTTGCAACTGATCTAGGTCATGTGTATGCTCGAAGATCGATTTGAGATCTGAGTATCATCAACTGAGATTTAGGGAAGAAGATATTCCTATAACAGCTTTCCGTACTCGATATGGACATTTCGAATTTCAAGTGATGCCTTTTGGGTTAACGAATGCGCCTGCTGTATTCATGGATCTGATGAATCGTGTATGAAAGACGTATTTGGATGAATTTGTTATCATATTCATTAATGATATTCTCATTTACTCCAAAAGTGAAGAAGAACATGAGAAGCATTTGAGAATGATGTAGTGGTTTTACTACTCTTTAGGAAAAGATAGCAAAAGTGGAAAGTATTAAGTGTCGGTTTAGGAAAACCAAGCACTAATGACCAATGAAGTTCAAGTTCGTTTCCCAAGGAGGCAAGTGTGTTGTGTTAAGAATTGATTAATGGTTTGTGATTATATTGATGAGAAATGAAAAGAAGAAAAGAGATTAGAAGAGAATGACGGTTACGATTATGAATTAAACTAAGACGAATAATCGTGCACGTAAAACCGTAAAAAGTGACAAAATTAAAAATTTACCCTAAAAATTCTTAGAAAATTGAAATAAATCTAAAAAAATGTAATTAGAGTTTATAAAAAAATCAAAAATCACTCAAACCTTTTATTTAATTAAATAATAATTTTTTAATGCTAATTAAAGCCCAAAAAATCAATTTAATTAACAAAAATCCCAAAATGAGATTTTTTCTCTTGTAAACCTCTAAAATGACTTAACTAAATTTAAAAATATTTTTGAAAATTTTAAAATTAGTAAAAACTATTTAAAAACAATTAAAAACTATTAAAACTTAAAATAATTCTAAAAATTAATCTAATGACAATAAAAATATTCTAAAAATTGTAAAATTCCTAACTTAATGTATTTGATCTAAGAAAAATGAAAAACTTTGAAAAATCTAACTTTTAATTTTTAATAATAAAAATAATAATACAATATTAATAAAATCCAAAAATTATAAAAAGATCTAAAAACTTGCAAACTAGTTTATTTTAACCTAATTAAACAGAAAATGAACTTGAAATACCAAAAATACCCCTATTGGGCCTTCAAATGGGCCAAATACCCAAACAGATCCTTAATGGGCTTAGAATTGGGCCCAATAAGAAAAACTTCTCAGAAATGGCCCAAAAGCTCCAGTCAAGCTTAAAATTTTATTTTAAACACAATTTTCCAAAGGCCCAAAAACTGAAAATGAGCTTAAGCTAGCTTATTTCAAAACAGCTTATTCTTAATGGCCTTTTTGGCCCATTAAGCTATAAGCTGATGTCATAAGCTAAAATTTTACCCACGTCCTTCTCTTTACCTAATTAAGCTATTTTCAAAAAGAAACTTGAAATAAGCTCAAGGAATAAGCCTGAAATAAGCTAAAGCCCTCTTCACAAAACGACAAATAGTCGTTTTTGAGTTCTAGACTATTTCAAGAGCTCATTCAAGTTGCAATAAGTTACAAATGGCTTAACTAAGCTTAATCAACAAAAAGTTTTCCAATAAGCACACTAAATAAGCTAAAATAAGCAAAAAGCTGATTTTGAAAAAGACAAAATAGTCGTTTTCTAGTCAAAACCTAAAACCAAAAGCTGTAAACTTGCAGAATCACTTATAAGCTCAAAATATTAAGATCCATTACAAAAATAATTTGTTGCACATTGGAATAAGCTAAAATTAACAAGTAATAAACTGTTGACCAATTATAACTAGCAGTGGCTAGCAGCAGGGGAAAGGAGTTCCCACTGGCTTGACTTTTTGACTTTGATTTTAAGAGAGTTTCACTTGGTTTTGTTGGACAATCAAGGCACCCTTGTAATAAGTGAATCACAAGAAGTCAATAACAAGCAAACAATCACAAAAACACCCAGCCAATCAGTGCAGTTAATTCAATCTATGCTCAGATATGTTCAAGACAAGTATTAAACAGGTCTGATGATTATAGGCTACTTTTAAGCTAGTAAAAGCTAACCACAAACCACCAAATGCATACACAAGCTTAATACAACTTAAAGAAAAACATATTAACTCTTATCATGCAATGAATCCAACTTATGAACAAGATCTAAGTAAGAACATTTACTGATGAACAATGATGAACATAAGAACAATGATTGCTGATATACTTGACACCAAATCTAAATTCAAGGCCTCAGATCTATCGTACAGGTTGCAATAACAATGATTTAAAACTTGTTAGCCCTAGGTTAACATGCAAACTAGGTATGCACAAGATTTCAGAGCAAAACAAAAAGCTTTCAAGAATTTATAGCCAATTGTTTGATTAAGTGATTCAAGGCACAAATTTTGCATATATCAGAACACAATCACCTCAATAACAGATAACAACTCAAACAATAACACAATACCAACTCAAAATCATACGAACTTGAACAAACAGTCAATCCCAAACACGCTTTTCACTTTTTAAAATCAATTTTAACAAAGTAAAAGTATTCTCAAGATTGATTTAAGCTGAAATAAGTATCATAACACACAACATATGAACTAAGAACCAATTTGCAGGCATAAAAACACATATACACCAGCAGAATCACAAAATCACTTAAAACACCCTTTTTATCAGATTTTTAAGGATTTAAGACAAACCTCATGAATGTACATCCACACTCACGTATGTTTGAGCTTATGTGGTAGCTAAACAACCACATGCTTGCAACAAGCTGCTAAGATCAACAAGATTAGTAACACACAAATATTATAAAGCAGAAAATGAAAATAACCAAGATTTTTCAAGCTTGGTTCCCCACTCCTTGATGCTTTCCAAACCACAAGCCTCACAACACCTTGATAAACTCTTTATCAGGGTGCTATGATCAACCTATAGCCCAAAAAGTTCAAGTGTTTGAACAAGAACTTAGGAAAATCAGGTTTTTGGAAAAACATGCAAACTTTTGCACAATCTTTAAAACCAATCTCTGAAATTTAAAACTGACAAACATATATCAATAACAACAAAATATAAAGGTTGGAACTTGTATTTCGTCACAGCTTTCAAACACTTTTTTCATTAACTTGAAAACAAGGATTTACAAAAACTTGACTTAAGGAAAACCAAGAACAAGTTGGTATGTTGTGACCTAATGGCTTTATATAGAGCCTTACATGTGCTAAGAAGCTGATAAAACATAAAACCCTAATGCTTGAAGTCCCAAAAATGCCCTTGAGGATTTTGAATATCTTGGAATCATGTGATTGAATTTGGTTGCTTGTGTGAGTTGTCAAGCATGTGGAAGTGATCAAAGGCTTACAAGGAGCTTAGGATGTAAGCAGTAATCTTAGACGTTGGATGTGGCAGGGTTTTTGGCTTTTTCTCACAAAACCGTATAGGGAGGGTTTATCATGTGACCAAGGTGATGATGTGGCCTGGGTTTTGGTGATCCGGTTATGTTTAGGGATACCCTAATCTTAATTCTGGAGGAGATTAGGGTTTAATTGTTGGTAATAAACAAATGCCCATATTTTGTTCTGAGTGAATAGTGTTTAAGTTTGATCCATATTAAGGTGGGATTAAGGTTTAAAAAGTGTTTTAGGCGCCAAGGTTTTATTAAATATAAAACCGGTTAGTGGATGATGAGGTGTAAAAAGGGTGGGATGTGATTGGTTGAATGGGTGAGTCGGGTGAGGTGGCAGTGTGTGAGTGGTTAAGGTAAGTTTCATTGTCTACCCACTTTGGTCCTTCATTTCTTTAACTCCTTTCACTTTCCATTTAAACAGCCAAAAACCGGATTCCTTTGTTAATGAAGTTTTAAAACTTCTATTTTGGCCACAAAACTTTTCACAAGGACTTATTTTGTATTTCTTTAATATTTGTAGGACTGATGTTTCACATTTTTGAACTTTGAAGGTATTCATGGTATGTTTAAATATAAGGGGGACCAATATTGACAATTTAGTTTTGTTGAGGGACTAAACTTGCAAATTCTTCAAAGTGGAGGGTCCTTCTTGTATAATCTTCAAATCTTCAAGGTTTATTCTTGGAAAATCATCAATTGGGCTTGCTTCTTTGTGCGACTTCGTTTCCCGTGTTCGTTTTTGCATGTTTCTTGTGATCTTTTGTCATTTCCTCAATATCCGTACCTAAAATACACAAGTAAGAAACACAAGCATATATTTGGCATTTTTGATGATATTTAATGCTTTTAAAGCCCGTTTTGGACGATGAGACTATGTATAAAAGCAGTCTCATCACTCCCCCATACTAAACCACTGCCGTGCCCTCACGCAAGGCTAGAATTAATTATCGTAGCACCTCCAAAATTCATTTTATGCACTTTTATTGAATGATAAACTAGCTATACTACTACTATTGCTACTACTTGCATTTTAGACATAATGTATGATTTTCATCGCAAAATGGGACGTTTAGGTTCATAGAATAAGAACACGTGAATGCTTCGTTAGAAATAATTTCGCCGTCCTTAATTTTCACCCCAATTCCATGGTAAGCGTGCAACGAGATCATTGTCATTATAAGTTAGTAATGCTAACACTACTCATATGACCTAATCACGTACTTATCCTCCCATTTTCCTAAGTTGTATCTCTTATATTTTATTTTGTCTTAATGATCACGAGGGTACATCATTGACTTATGCGTGAATAGATATTAGGTCTAAGAATAGAGTCTTAACGGTGTAACCAAAATCATCGAATTAATAACCCCTCCTAATAGACAACGATGTCAAAAAATTAAGTCAACAAGAAGGATCGATAAACACGGTTTTATAACGGTTTTGAACATGAGACTTATTACCAAGACTTTTATATGCCCCCTAACGGAAGGACCTTATTATCATAGGTTTACCTCCATCTTTTATTCAACTTCGCCATGAAGCTTTTATTCTGACTTCGGTCTTGCCTTTCCTTTTATTTAACCTCGCCATGAGGTGTTTATCGTGGCTAAAGACGTATATCCTCACGCTAAAAGCGAATTTTGGATCATTAAAGCTTCAAAGATTAAGGCTTGATTCACTTTCAATTTTGCATAGATTTTTCGGCCTTGTGAGCTTCAAATTGTTTGCTTGATTTAGGTGAGCACTTGAAATCTTATTATTGGGTGAAGCTTTCGATTATTCGAGTTGCCAATACTTCAAAACCGTGACGCTGACGATACCTTAATGTCTTCCCAATTTAATTACATGGAAGCTACTAGAAAATACTAGAAACCAACAATCAAGACTAAACCGCTAAGTCAATATTTATTAAGTAAAAAATATTTACAAGCGAAGGGAGAATAAGCAAACAACGAGAACACATGAGTTTTTGAAAGAATACGAGTACTCTATGTTTAGCATAGTAACTTATAATTAACTTTATCATTTCTCGTCCTCATTTAAAAGACTTAGCCTAGTGTAAAGTTAAGGAATCGAAGCTAAGTGCTCAACACGCACGGTCGAGTCAAAAATTTCTCTTATTCTCGCCATCGGAAAACCTACATTCGTGTCTTCAAACACTTATAAAACATGAGAAAAATTCTAAAATTTGGCCACTTTTAGCCTTATTTTGCAACAAAATGATAAACAAAAAGATAAACTTTGGAAAGCGTGAAGATTTGGCAAGGCAAGTATCTATTCACCCCCCATACTAAAGTTAAACATTGTACTCAATGTTTCGAGTCTAAGGGTTGGAAAACCCCCATACTAGAGACGTAGTGGAATGCTTAATCTAGCATGGAAAGGGTGTAACCGTTAAACTTAAAGCTGTTTATAAAGTGTGCTAAAAACCTAAGGTTAGAACATAAAAGGATATAACATGGATACTGAGAAAGTCTTCACAGCAAACGATCGAGTGCTCCCATAAAACGAACACGAGAGGCTCCGATCATGAAGATAATGATCATCTAAAATCCACAATTCACAAACAACCATGGAACAAAGGTTGGAAGGGCACAAATCCCCTCACATTAACTAATTAGAAAGTGATAATATGTACATGGATAAGCATGGGATTCCTCCACGAGGCACCTTGTTTTTGATAACCGAGTCAAAAGATCGACTCGAATCCCCCATAAATGTGATCATTTAGGGATAATCATGGTATGGTCAATTTGGGGTGGGGCTTACATAATAAACAAGGCCAAAAAACAACCGGTATTAAGGACTAAGTCCTTTGATGGTGCTAAATACCGGGATCTAAGATGGCGTTCTCGTTTTTATTGGATAAACAAATCAACGCCACTTCAACATATGCCAACATAAACCCAAAGGGTTTAAAGAAAATAGGTGAGAAGAAATAGAAGGGTGGGACAATGGGTAAGTCACAAAAACTATGAGCTACTCGAGGTAGACTCGCACCAATCAAATAGAAAGATTCTTCATTTATTGCATCGGTGGAAGACCGAGATTTCCCTTTATAAGCAATTCCGGGATAAAATATCTCGTCCTCGGTGGAGAAAGGGGAGGGAACATAAGGGGCTTCCCCCACACTAAGTACACACAAAACATCGTCAAAAGGAGAAGACGAGCTTGTAGCACTCAAAACACGAGGCGATGACGAAGTTTGAATAGTAGAAAAATCTTTTAAATCTAATTCAAATTTTTTTCCTTTTTCATCTTTTGAAATATCCTTATGAAAACCCGACTTGATTATGTCGAAGATATTTGGTTTTTCTAAAAAGATGTTAGTCACACTAAAAATTCTCACATTTGAAAACCGTTTTGGTTTTGGTGGTGGTAAGTTCTCAAAACGTTTGTCGACAAAGAACACCGTTCCATTGGGGTCAACATATTCATCATTCCGAAGAATCTTTCGTGATTGGAGACGTACCTCCACCGGCGGAGGGGGATGGAAAATCGTTTTTGTCATCAACTCCTAACACTCTTTTTGAAATTCTTTTGCAAATGTTTTTGATGGGATTAACATTGTTCAAAGACGTGATAGAATACACATGACAAAGCGTAGAGTTTTGAGTTGCATTTATGACGAGTTCTTGCTCATTGAAACGTAGAGTGATTTTCCTAGCATGCACATCGATAAGTGCTCTCGAAGTATCAAAAAATGATCGACCTAAAATTAGAGGAACTTTAGGATCGATGGGAATGTCAACAACGATAAAGTCCACGGGATAGTAAAACTTTCCAACTTTCACAAAGACGTCTTCGGCTACTCCACAAGCTAGAATCGTAGAATGATCAGCCATTTCGATTGACATTCTTGAAGAAGTGAGATTAGGAAGATTGAGCGACTTAAAAATCTCAAGAGGCATCAAATTTATACTAGCACCAAGATCGGCCAAGGCGTAACATTCCACCATATCTTGTATTGCACATGGGATTAAAAATTTACTGGGATCACCGACTTTTTGAGGTATGCGGCTAAGAAAAACTGAACAACAACTAGACGACTTTTGCAATTTCTGTTTGTTATTCAACATACTTTTGAAGTTTGCGACAAATCGAGGCATCATGACCAAGGCGTCGGAAAAAATTATAATAAAATGCAAGTCACGAAACATTTCATAAAAAGTTCAAATTGATAATTATTTCGTTCTTGTGCCTTTTCCTTGTTTCGTCTTGAAGGGTAAGGTAACGGTGGTGTGGGTTGGGGCATAGGCAATGGCCTTGGAATCTCGGGTTCCACTATTGGTATTGGTTCAACCATAGGTGTGGTTTGAGCGGTACTTTGTGGCATTGGAACTTGCTCCTTTTCTACCACCACCTCGGGTTCTTTCTCTATTTCCTTCTCCGTAGAAGTAGTTGGACGAGAAATGGGTTCTTTGAAAGTTTTACCACTACGAGTAGTAATAACCTTCAATTCTCCTTTCGGGTTAACGATGGTATCACTAGGAAGACCACCCGAAGAAGAAGGTTTACACATGATAGCTTCAAACATTTTTCCCATTCGATCTTCAAACTTAGATTGCCTAGCATCCGCTTTTAACAATTCTTGCTTAATCTCATGTTGTCCTTGCTCCATTTTTTGTTGATTTTGTTGAAGACGTTGAACATTTCCTTCCATTTTATTAGCATGATTTTTCAATTCATTAGCAAGTTCGTTTTTAAGCTCGTTTTTCAACTCGGATCTTAAGCTAATCATCTCACGTTGCATGTTATCAAACTTAGCATCGTTTGCCTTTGCATAATCCAAAAATTCTCCATTAAGATTTTTAGTGTGAGCATTTTGAAAACCTTGTGTGGTAGTTTGAAAATCACGGTTGTGGTATTGGTTTGAAATTTGCCCATTTCCACTTTGGTAATTACCCATGTTGTAGTTACGAGAATTTCCTTGATAAGCACCATTTTGATTGTTGTTTTGATAGTTGTTAGCATTTTGATTTTGTGGAGCTTGATTTTGGCGGGAACTTTGATCGTTTTGGTTATAAGTTCCCGTGGCTACATAAGCCTTCCAAGTGTTACCATCCGTGGTAATGCACTCGGAAAAATCATGAGCTCCACCACACGAAATACAACTCTTGGCAACCACTTTAACCGATGCGGAATTCAAATAATCTTGTGCTTTCCAATGAGTCATTAGATTTGAATACCTATCGAAAAACCGATTCTCCTCATTTCCTTCATCTTGCAAGGCACTCATGTTACGAGACGACGATGACGAACCCATAGTGGCAACACTCGGTGTGTTACGAGGGCTATAAACTTTAGACCTTTTCTCAATGATTTTTAAAGCCTCATCGGTCGTTTTGCACAAAAAATTACCCCCCGCGGCGGCATTTAAGTAATCTCGTTCATGATCATTAAGCCCATTATAAAAAGTGACAATTTGATGCAATTCGGAAAATCATGGTGTGGACATTCATGTAACATTTCTTTAAACCTTTACCAAGCCATTGAAAAACTCTCATTAGACCTTTGAGTAAATCGTGAAATCGCATTTTTCAAATGTGTTGTTTTAGATGGTGGAAAAAATTGATTCACAAACTTAAAACGAGATCACCCTATGTTAAAATCGAATTTGGGGGTTCATTCTCGAGCCATATCTTGGCGGGTCCATCTAACTAGTATGGAAACAACATCATCTTAATGGCATCGTGGGGTACATCCTTAAACTTGCTAGTCGCGGTGAGACGATTGAATTGCCTAATGTGATAATCTGGGTTGTCTTTTTCGTGTCCGGGAAACTGGTTGGCTTTGAAGCATAGACATTACACTCGTCTTGATCTCGAAGTTCTCCGCAAGGATGGCGGGGATCACAATGGCCTCTCCAAAACCCCGGTGGGTGCTTGAAGCAACTCCATCATAGTACGATTAGCCATGATAGCTTCTTGTTCTATAAGGGGTTCCTCACTTGGAGTCTCTTCACTAGAAGGTGTTTGTGTGTTTTCCTTTCGATTACGACGTTTAGGTGCACGTCTTGCTTGATTACGAGTAAGCATAAACGTCACGTACAACGTGGGGATGAGCAAAGAAGATTCTTTTTGTTTTTTTTGGATTTTTGATTGTTTTTACTTTTTTGGATTTTGGAATTGTATTAAGTAGAGAAAAATCTACAAATCTCCTCCTTAATCAAATCTCTTGATTAAAGAAGCCTCAAGGAATGAAAACGATCACGTGATGTGAACGTTCAAGAGGGTTTAATCAAATGAAACCAAGAAAATATATATGATATGTAGATAATACTTTGGTTGGCAAACCCTCGATTAGCCCTTTTTATCTAAACACGCACAAGCAAGCGGGGAAACGAGGCGGCGCGAAGCACTTAAGATCCTTTTTCCTTAAGGTATATTTTATAATACCTGTCTTATACCCACCTTATAGTTTGTGTTTCAAAATTAAGCTTCACTAAAGTATTTATCTATTTTCCCTTTTTTTGTTGTTTGAGATTCAAATACAATGATTGAGTATGACCACCCAATCAAGGTTGTGTTTTCACTCTTTTGGAGTACTTGTGAATTTATTGTTCTACGTATACAATATAGTAATAGTATTCACACAAAAAACGAAAACCGATAATACTTATTAGTAGAGTGCTACTAATACAAATACTATTTATGGTTAGTATAAAAACAACAATTGTTCAAATCAAAACACAACACGCCTCCCCGGCAGTGGCGCCAAAATGATGTAGTGGTTTTACTACTCTTTAGGAAAAGAGAGCAAAAGTGGAAATTAAGTGTCGGTTTAGGAAAACCAAGCACAAATGACCAATGAAGTTCAAGTTCGTTTCCCAAAGAGGCAAGTGTATTATGTTAAGAATTGATTAATGATTTGTGCTTATATTGATGAGAAGTGAAAAGAAGAAAAGAGATTAGAAGAGAATGACGGTTACGATTATGAATTAAACTAAGACGAATAATAGTGCACGTAAAATCGTAAAAAGTGAGAAAATTAAAATTTTATCCTAAAAATTCCTAGAAAATTGCAATAAATATAAAAAATGTAATTAGAGTTTACAAAAAAATAAAAAATCACTCAAACCTTTTATTTAATAAAAATTGTAATGCTAATTAAAGCCAAAAAAATCAATTTAATTAACAAAAAGCCCAAAATGAGATTTTTTCACTTGTAAACCTCTAAAATGACTTAACTAAATTTAAAATTATTTTTGAAAATTTTAAAATTAGTAAAAACTATATAAAAACAATTAAAAACTATTAAAACATAAAATTAATCTAAAAATTAATCTAATGATAATAAAAATATTCTAAAAATTGTAAAATTCCTAACTTAATGTATTTGATCTACGAAAAATAAAAAACTTTGCAAAATCTAAATTTTAATTTTTAATAATAAAAATAATAATAAAATATTAATAAAAATCCAAAAATTATAAAAAATTCTAAAAACTTTCCAACTAGTTTATTTTAACGTAATTTAATAGAAAATGAACTTGAAATACCAAAAATACCCCTATTGGGCCTTCAAATGGGCCAAATACCCAAACAGATCCTTAATGGGCTTAGAATTGAGCCCAATAAGAAAAAGTTCTTAGAAACGGCACAAAAGCTCCAGTCAAACTTAACATTTGATTTTAAACACAATTTTCCAAAGGCCCAAAATCTGAAAATGTGCTTAAGCTAGCTTATTTCAAAACAGCTTATTCTTAATGGGATTTTTGGCCCATTATGCTATAAGCTGACGCCATAAGCTAAAATTTTACCCACGTCCTTCTCTTGAACTAATTAAGCTATTTGCAAAAAGAAACTTGAAATAAGCTCAAGGAATAAGCCTGAAATAAGCCAAAGCCCTCTTCACAAAACGACAAAATAGTCGTTTTTGAGTTCTAGACTATTTCAAGAGCTGATTCAAGTTGCAATAAGTTACAAATGGCTTAACTAAGCTTAATCAATAAAAAGTTTTCCAATAAGTACACTCAATAAGCTGAAATAAGAAAAAATCTGATTTTGAAAAAGACAAAATAGTCGTTTTCTAGTCAAAACCTAAAACCAAAAGCTGTAAACTTCCAGAATCACTTATAAGCTCAAAATATTAAGATCCATTAAAAAAAAAGTTTTTGCACATTGGAATAAGCTATAATGAACAAGTAATAAGTTGTTAACCAATTATAACTAGCAGTGGCTAGCACAGGGGAAAGGAGTTCCCACTGCCTTGACTTTTTGACTTTGATTTTACGAGGGTTTCACTTGGTTTTGTTGGACAATCAAGGCACCCTTGTAATCAGTGAATCACAAGGAGTCAATGACAAGCAAACAATCACAAAAACACCCAGCCAATTAGTGCAGTTAATTGAATCTATGCTCGGATATGTTCCAGACAAGTAATAAGCAGGTCTGATGATTATAAGCTACTTTTAAGTTAGTAAAAGCTAACCAAAAACCACCAAATGCATAAACAAGCTCAATACAACTTAAAGAAACACAGATTAACTCTTATCATGCAATGAATCCAACTTATGAAAAAGATCTAAGCAAGAACAGTTACTGATGAACAATGATTGCTGATATACTTGACACCAAATCCAAATTCAAAGCCTCAGATCTATCACACAGGTTGCAATAACAATGATTTAACACTTGTTAGCCATAGGTTAACATGCAAACTAGGTATGCACAAGATTTAAGAGCAAAACAACAAGTTTTCAAGATTTTATAGCTAGTTGTTTGTTCAAGGCACAAATTTTGCATATATCAGAACACAATCACCTCAATAACAGATAACAACTCAAACAATAACACAATACCAACTCAAAATATACAAACTTGAACCAACAATCAAACCCAAACACCCTTTTCACTTTTTAAAATCAATTTTAACAAAGTAAAAGTATTCTCAAGATTGATTTAAGCCCAAATAAGTATCATAACACACAACATATGAACTAAGAACCAATTTGCAGGCATAAAAACACATATACACCAGCAGAATCACAAAATCACTTAAAACACCCTTTTTTATCAGATTTTCAAGGATTTAAGACAAACCTCATGAATGTACATCCGCACTCACGTATGTTTGAGCTTATGTGGTAGCTAAACAACCACAAGCTTCCAACAAGTTGCTAAGATCAACAAGATTAGTAACACACAAATATTATAAAACAGAAAATTAAAATAACCAAGATTTTTCAAGCTTGGTTCCCCACTCCTTGATGCTCTCCAAACCACAAGCCTCACAACACCTTGATAAACTCTTTATCAGGGTGCTATGATCAACCTATAGCCCAAAAAGTTCAAGTGTTTGAACAAGAACTAAGAAAAATCAGGTTTTTGGAAAAACTTGCAAACTTTTGCACAATCTTTAAAACCAATCTTTGAAACTTAAATCTCACAAACATATATGAGTAACAACAAAATATAAAGGTTGGAACTTGGATTTCATCACATCTTTCAAACACTTTTTTCATTAACTTGAAAACATGGATTTACAGAAACTTGACTTAAGGAAAACCAAGAACAAGTTGGTATGTTGTGACCTAATGGCTTTATATAGAGCCTTACATGTGCTAAGAAGCTGATAAAACATAAAACCCTAATGCTTGAAGTCCCAAAAATGCCCTTGAGGATTTTGAATATCTTGGAATCATGTGATTGAATTTGGCTGCTTGTGTGAATTGTGAAGCATGTGGAAGTGATCAAAGGCTCACAAGGAGCTTAGGATGTAATCAAGAATCTTGGACGTTGGATGTGGCAGGGTTTTTGGATTTTTCTCCCAAAACCGTATAGGGAGGGTTTATCATGTGACCAAGGTGATGATGTGGCATGGGTTTTGGTGATTGGGTTATGTTTAGGGATACCCTAATCTTAATTCTGGAGGAGATTAGGGTTTAATTGTTGGTAATAAAAAAATGCCCAAATTTGTTCTTGAGTGAATAGTGTTTAAGTTTGATCCAAATTAAGATGCGATTAAGGTTTAAAAAGTGTTTTAGGCGCCAAGGTTTTATTAAATATAAAACCGGTTAGTGGATGATGAGGTGTAAAAAGGGTGGGGATGTGATTGGTTGAATGGGTGAGTGGGGTGAGGTGACAGTGTGTGAGTGGTTAAGGTAAGTTTCATTGTCTGCCCACTTTGGTCGTTCATCTCTTTAACTCCTTTCACTTGCCATTTAAACAGCCAAAAATCGGATTCCTTTGTTAATGAAGTATTAAAACTTCTATTTTGGCCACAAAACTTTTCACAAGGACTTGTTTTGTATTTCTTTGATATTTGAAGGACTCATCTTGCACATTTTGAACTTTGAAGGTCTTCATGGTATGTTTAAATAAGGGGGACCAATATTGACAATCTAGTTTTGTTGAGGGACTAAACTTGCCAATTATTCAAAGTGGAGGGTCCTTCTTGTATAATCTTCAAATCTTCAAGGTTTATTCTTGGAAAATCATCAATTGGGCTTGGTTCTTTGTGCGGCTTCGTTTCCCGTGTTCGTTTTTGCATGTTTCTTGTGATCATTTGTCATTTCCTCAATATCCGTACCTAAAATACACAAGTATCAAACACAAGCATATATTTGGCATTTTTGATGATATTCAATGCTATTAAAGCCCGTTTTAGACGATGAGACTATGTATAAAGCAGTCTCATCAGAGAACAATTTTGGAATTGTTGAAGAAAGAAAAGTTGTATGCGAAGTTTTCTAAGTGTGAATTTTGGTTGAAATCAGTGCAATTTCTAGGGCACGTGATTGATAGTGAAGGTGTTCGTGTGGATCCTGCTAAGATTGAGGCAATTAAGGATTGGTCAGTACCGAAGACGCCGACTGAAGTTCGCCAATTTCTTGGTTTAGCTGGGTATTATAGAAGATTTATCGAGAAGTTTTCACTAATTGCTAAGCCATTGACTAAGCTTACGGAAAAGAATCGAGTGTTTGAATGGGGATTGGAAGAGGAATCTGCATTTAGTACGTTGAAGGATAAGTTGTGTTCTACGTCGATATTGTCTTTGCCAGAAGGATCTAAGGATTTTGTAGTGTACTGTGACGCGTCTCATAAAGGATTTGGAGCCGTGTTGACGCAAAGGGGGAAAGTAATAGCATATGCATCGAGACAATTGAGGAAGCATGAAGAGAATTACACTACGCATGATTTAGAACTTGGGGCTGTGATTTTTGCATTGAAGTTGTGGAGACACTACTTGTATGGAACCAAGTGTGTGGTTTTCATTGATCATAAGAGTCTGCAATATATTTTGGATCAAAAGGAATTAAATATGAGGCAAAGAATATGGGTTGAGTTGCTGAGTGATTATGACTGCGAGATTCGTTACCATCCTGGTAAAGCGAATGTGGTAGCTGATGTACTTAGTAGAAAGGAAAGAGATAAGTCTATAAGAGTTAGAGCTTTGGTAATGATGGAAAGTGTTGATTTGATAGAAATGATATTGAAAGCCCAAGCTAATGGATTGAAGAAAGAGAATGTTAAGGCAGAAAATTTGGGTAGAATGTTGAAACCATTGTTTGAAGTGAGGCCAAATTGATTGAGGTATTTTGAAAATAGGATTTGGTTACCATTGTGTCCATCTGAGGAAGGTTCTTTAGGAGTGCGAGATTTGGTGATGAATGAATCTCATAAGTCGAAGTATTCAATACATCCTGGATAATAAGTGTGAAAACACTTATCCTTTTACCACTTATTTCCAATAATAACATGACCAAAACGTGTATTTTATGTCGTAATAGTCGGAATTATGCGTGGTTTGTGTTTTTATTGTGTTTTAGGACCAAAAGATGCAAAAGGAAGAAAACATGGGCTATCACGGGCTTTTATCGAAGAAAAAGACTAAAGACGAAGTCGAAAGATCGAGAATGCAAAAAGAACGGAAGTCCAAGGCCAAGTCTAAAGATTTATTGAAGAAAGTCTAAAGACGGAAGTTTAATGAAGTAGAAGAACTCAAGTCTAATTATAGAAGAAAATTATAAGACAAGTTCAACTTATATCGACAAATCCCGAGACGACGTCGAGAAAGACAAAGAAATTAAGTCGAGTCGAGACGAGAAGAAAGAAATGAGATAACTTAAGCATGTAATCTCCCCACCTCCTATAAATACTCTCCTAATATGTCATTAGGAGGGTGTTAGGTGTTTAGTTTTTTTAGGAAGTGGTAGTTTAATATTTAAGTCCTTTTTATTTTTCTCTCTAGTTTTCCTTCCAAACTTATTAATCTTTACATTAATCTTGTAATCTTTTGATATTCATCTTGAATCAATCAAGCTTATTTTCTTAATTCTCATTCTACCTTTCTTAATCTTTTTCTTAATCTTGATAATCATGTAGTTAATCTCATCTCTTTGATTATGTGATTGATTTGTTCATGTGATTAATCTTTTAGTTTTTATGTGGTGGATGTTTTGAGTTTATTGTGGTTATTAATCTTCTAGTGTTTGGCTTATTCTTGATTAAGTTGTTTTGATAGATTAATAGGGTTGCTTATTAGTTGATTTTAAATGTTTTGATTAATTAGTGTTTTTATAGTTTTTAATTTGTGGCTTATTTAGTTCTTCTTAAAATTTATTTGGTTAAAGTTTTGGTTAATTGCTTGTTTGGTTTGTGCTTATTCGTGGCATATTTCTTAAGTTTTGATATTACTGCTTAACTGTGTCTGTTCTTTAGCTATTTCGGAAAAGGGTTTTATATTCTGAAAACACACCTTTTTCTGAAAACCTCATTATTCCGAAACATCCTTTTCTTTGAATTAGTCATTTCTATGAAATTGTCATTTTTCTGAAAACTTCATTTATTCTGAAAACGCTCCTTTCTCTGAAAAGTTTATTATTCCGAAAACCACCATTTCTCTGAAAACCTTGTTATTCTGAAAATCCTATTTTTCTGAAAACATGCATTATTCCGAAAATCCAATTTCTCTGAAAAGTCCTTTATTCCGAAAACTACACTTTTTCTGAAAAGTACATTATTCCGAAAATGTCATTTTCCTGAAAAGTTCTTTATTCCAAAGAAGCTATTTTTTTCTGAAAAGTCAAGTATTCCGAAGAAACTCCTTTTTCCGAAAACATCATTTTTCCGAAAACCTTTGTATTCCGAAGAAACTCCTTTTTCCGAAAAAATCATTTTTCCGTAAACCCTTGTTATTCCGAAAAACCCATTTTTCTGAAAACCTTGTTATTCTGAAGATCCAATTTTCCTGAAAAGATCATTATTCCGAAAATGTCACTTTCTTTGAAATTCCAATTATCTTGTTTTCAGATTTAGTTAATTATCAGTTTTCTAAATTGATTCTATTCTTCAAGCTTTAATTTTTCCTGCCTTTTTACTTAGCATTGTTTTAACTTGTTTTATCTTAAATTAAATTTTCAAGATTTCAACGACATTTTTATTTTTATTTTAAAATAGATAACTTTTCCCCATTTATTATTCCACCAAGAACGAATGAGTCGCACTTTCTTCCAATAATCAATTCGAAAAGATCGGAAACTAACGAACTTTCATAACTAAGTGAAAACCTAGTTATTAAATGGCGCCGCTGCCGGCTCTTTTCGTTAAGATTAACGGTTTTAAGTGAGAGACGCGTTGGATTTTGGGATCCGTTCATCTTTGAACGTTATTTTCTTTGCTTTAAAATTTTTAAAAATCCATAAAAATTAAAATTTTTTCAAAAATACAAAAAAATTGAAAAAAATATAAAAACCAAAAATATTTCTTGTCTATTTTGCTTTTCCTTTTGTAGGTGTGCATGCGTACTCGTGCTCGTAAGAAGAAAGTAGCTCAAGCCGAAGTCATTACTCCACCTATTGTCACCATGGACAATCAACCAATGATCGAGCTTTTGCAATCGCACGTAGAAGGCAACACTGATGCTATTGTCATACCCGAGATTGGAGCCAACAACTTTGAGCTTAAATCCGTCTTCATTCAAATGGTCTCTGCTCAACCTTTCTTGGGGCGGTAAATTGATGATCCTCATGACCATATTAAAAGGTTTCTTCAACTCACTAATACGGTTAAGTAATGGGTTTTCACAAGAGGTAATTCGCTTGCAACTTTTTCCTTTCTCCTTAGAGGGACAAGCCCGGCATTGGCTTGATAAGGAACCGCCACAAAGTATTCTTACGTGGACGGATTTAGAGACCAAATTTATCAACTACTTTTTCCCACCCTCACGTACTACCGCTTTGGGGAATGAAATCATTACTTTTGAACAAAAGTACGGTGAGACATTTAGTGAATCTTGGGACCGTTTTAAGGAACTTTTAAGAAAGTGTCCACAACATGGTTTAGCAAAAGTACATCAAAGTAATACGTTTTACAATGGTTTAAGCATGAATGACCAAGATTCACTAAATAGTGCCTCGGGGGGTAACATTTTGGTTAAGTCTTCTAATGCCGCTTGGGATATTATTGAGAACTAGTCTAGAGTGCAAACCAAGAGTGTTCGGACCAATGTGGCTAGTGCTAGCACTAATGAGAGCGACAAGAGAATTGATAAGCTTACTTCGCTTGTTGAATCACTTGCTCTCCAAGCCGCCAACAATACCAAAGCTATCAATGCCCAAGTTAATGCTATGACTCAATCATGTGAAATATGCGGGGGATCTCACTCATACACCGATTGTCCTTCGACTCATGACAATCCGGAAAATGTGTATTGTGATACCCTAGAACCGAGTCACTTACCTTACCCTAAATTACGCTTATTTTTCAAATTTTTAAGAAATTTTAATTGCTATATATTTTATCATTTTGGTTGAAACCAATATTTGAGGTCATAATTTTGACGATTGACGATTTAAGAAGAACGAAGACGACTACGATCCCGATGGATGCCCCAATTCCTATGTTTATTGTCGTTTTATCGATATTATAATTTTGCGAGAATTTTTCTTTCGGTTCGTGTTAAGTTGAGTCGGGTGAGTTTTTATTGCTTTCCGGGATCATTAAATTTGTTCTAAAAGTATTTTGGAGTGTTCGGGATGATCCCTGACTCCCGTAAAATTTTCCAAAATGACTAGTGAGTCATTCCCGTAAACTTTTGAGGTCGTTTTCACTTAAGGCCAAAAGAAAGCTAATATTGCACAACAAGGCCCTCCAAAAATTACAAAAAGGAAATGGAACACACACACCACAAAAACATTCAAAAAATTTTCACAAACTCTCTCTCTTTTCTCTCTAGGCCGCCGGCCATACCACACCACCACCACCACCACATTCAAATTTTCTTGTTTTTGATTAATTCTAATTAAATACCACAGTTTCAAAACCTTTTGTAAGTACTAATCCAGGGTTTAATCCAACATGCATTAACTTGATTTTCCAAAAATTAAAAGATTTTTCAAAAGTTTGTTTTGATGTTAATTAAGTGTATGCATGTTTAATTCAAGTATAGGGGATGTATAATCACTCAACAAACCAACCAAAATCAATTTGGTTGGAGGGGTTTTGATCACCCACACCCCACGGCACAAGGGGGGTGTTTGGTGGATCTTGGTGATTGTTGTTTTATTCATGGATTATGTGTTTATTACTTGTTTTTAGATGATTTTGAGTGGGTAAACCCATTGCATGTTTGATTTGGTGTTTGGGTTTTGAGATGGATTTGATATTTAGGGAGTTACGGACTGTTTAGGATGGTTATATATTATTAGGAGTGTTTAAGTTAAGGTCAAGTGTCGAGAAATTGGTTTGGAAACGAGTGTTGGATTGATTTTGAGATAGGTAATTTTAGGCAGAATGTTTGGGATGTTTTCATAAAATTTATTTTGTAAACAGGTCATGGGACTAGGATATAGTTGTAGAGCGTCTTCTTAGCTTCGATTTGGTATAAGATAGAGCTTACGACTCCTAACGAGTCAAAAGTTATGATGTTTTGAAAATCGTGTACCGGGAGATGAGAACCTACATAATCCGAAATTATGTTTGGTTTTAGGTCAAATCCCGGGGACCATAGATATTGTTTGGTAAATGGTTAAAGGTTGATTTTTTGTCTCAAACCTGCATATGTGAGTCTATTATTAGACTTAGGTGTCAAATGGGTCAATGGAATATTTTAAATGGCTCAAATGAGTCCGACTTGGTCAATGTGCAAAATCAGTCCGAAAAACGTAGGTTTAGTAAAGTGTTGAGTAACGGGTCGTAAAAGCGAAAAATTTTAATGGGATTAAAAATGTGTTTTCTACAGATCTTAAGGTATTTTTGAGAATTTTTCCAATTTTTATAAAAAGGCTTAAGTCTAGTAAAACAGCCCATACTTTTGGTAAGTATCGGCGAAAAACGTGAAAAGGGTAATAACGTTAATAACATGGACGAATAGTATAAAACGAGTAACACTTATTTGTTTGGTTTTGGCGTGAGTTGTAATTATCACAATTGACTTATATGTATGTAATATATACAGTACTTATGGTTTATAAATGAGATTACTCATTACGCGTTATTGGTTTGATAGGTGTTGATTTTCCCGGGCATCCTCATCATCGTCAGTGATCGTCACTCGAATCGTCGACTACTCTATATATATAAGGTTTGAATTTATATCCTCGCTTACTATTGTTTTAAATTGTTTTACCCGCGAGGGAAATGCATGCTAGTTTTCAAAAATGAAGATATGTCATGAATGATTGTTGTACCCGAATGTTGCCTTAGAAATTGTGTTGAGTACCTAGTTGCAAAAGGCCCTAAATTCATGAACTATTAACTATTTTTTAATCCTAGCGTGGATTGAAAATAGCCGCTTATACAATTGGTAGTACTATGGGGTTGACGACCCTATCTGAGACGAGGGCTAGTACGTTGAGTACCCCCTGCGGACGGATAACTTGTGATAAGAGATAAGGTATAATTGCAACTGATGCCTTTAGAAGGGGCAATGGTTTCATCTTAATCATGCCGGTAATTATTACGCGGGTGATTGAGTTAACGGATTAGTTTCATGAGCTTAAACACAATTGTCATAACCTTGAAAATAGATTGTTTGATCGACAAGTCTATGAGTGATCGTGAATGATTTTTATAACACATATGTTCAAAATGAGATTATAAAACCTATGAATTCCACTCAACATTATTTGTTGACCAAATTTAGCATGTGTTTCAGGTAGCCGATGAAGTGTAGCATGGAGCATGCATTGGATGGAAGTTGTGTGTGGCTTGGCGTCTACTTGTTTTTCCACCCATTCTTAACTTGAATATTTTAAACTTTATGTCATGTTGTGAAAATTGTATCTTTTGGGGGTTGAGATTCATGGGGACCGAAACGCTAACTCTGTGTTGTATCATTTGGGTTTGGAAAACCGTAGACATGTATGTTTTTAACAATGCGTAATTTAAGTTAAAACTTTTACGTCTCTTTGAGTCGTTTGATATATCTTGTGTGCGATGATAACTGCCTAGCACCCAAATGTTGTAGTTCCACTGCGCATAGTATTTGGTGGGGTGTTAGAGATTGGTAATCAGAGCCATGAGTTATAGAGAACTAGGTCATTTTGAAAATTCCTAAACTATAACTTTTGGTGTCGTAAGAAATTGTCCAAGCACACAACTATCCTGCATGGCTCCGGTAAGGTTTATTTTTGTATTCATGGTATTGATGTATACCTTTGAGTTGAAGTAATATATGTGGGTATTTATTACGTAGATATTGAACTACTATATGTAAACGTTGAAATTGTACGTGGAGTACTCGATATCGTAATTCTTGTATTACATATGCATGAGCATCATATTATCGTATTTTGGGCATGTGTACTGAAATTGAATATAATGCAGTTCGTTTTTTCTCAGTTCTTGCTAATAGAAAGTCCAACCAATATCGGGTTTTTAATTGTTCTTGGTTGTTAAGCTTGCTTGGATAATCTATTTGCTAATTCAATCAAATGCTTGCAAAACGGAAAAATATTACCTACTTATATGTAAAACATATTGCAAATACAACGTTTTTATTCAAGTAGAAATTCAAAATGCAAAGTATGAAACTTAAAGGACTGAAATTGTAAAATCTATGAAAGATAAATGCTTGAAATGTAAACTCTAACAATTATAGGGACTAAAAGTGCAAAACAGTAAACTACAAGGATCAAAAATGCAAATTCTATAACAACCTAACCAAAAGTGCAACAAACTAACAAAATGCTAACTGAATTTAACAACTTTCACTACTATAGGGACTAACAAAGTGCAAACCCTAAAAACATGGAAGATTAGCCAGTTATACACACTGTTTAGAACTAAAAGGACCAAAGAGCAATTATGGAAACTTTTTAAGCAAAAACGGGACAATCAAGAGAATAAGCTCGTTTGAGCTTAATACTCAACCAAATTTGATGAGACAAATTGCAAAATGTTTAAAATCTCAAATAAGCTACGTGTGTCCAAGGAAACTTGCTAAAAATGAGAAATAAGCAAATGAGTGCTTATCAATAAGCACAAAATAAGCTATAGCAAATTCTAATCAGTCACAACTTGATTTTTTGATTAAAACTGATTAAGCAACTGAATTAAGGAATGGGAAATCAAACTAGAACGTTTTTCATTCAGAAATAAGCTCAGAATCTGAATTAAGCTAAAATTGAGCTTATGTTGACCAAGCGTTGACCAGCTTTTTTTCAAAAAGCTAAAAATCTCAAAAATCATGTAACTCAACTACTTAATGGGATTTGTGAAGAAAAATTGCTAAGTTTATGAATAAGAAATGGAGATACAAAATTTCAGATTCCAAGTTACAGAAACTTTCATTAAGTCTGCTTATCTGATTTTTGCATATATCTAAGTGCTTATTGTAAACTGTATAAAATCCTTTTGGAATCTGATTCTTTATGATGTAAGCTAAAGCTGAGAACAAATTTGGTGAAATTTCATCAACTAAGGAATGAATACTAATCAATTGAAAATGACAAGTTCTAAAACCAAAGCTGAATGAAAACTGACCCAAACATTTTAAGTGCCATTTGCCTTTTTGACCTTCTACTTGACTTGTAAATGACTTAAAACAACTTATTATCACCTTATAACTACAAATGAACTCTAAAATTCCAAATCTCAATGCTTGAAAACTCTTTTTAAACTACACCCAAACACTCCTTTACTGATTTGTATGAAAATTTGTTAAGACAATTTGAAGTTGAAATAGAACTGAGTTAAAATCTATAGCAAGCTAGATTCAATGATCAAATTGAAATGTTTAAAAGTATAAAGCAAGTACTTAACTCCACTAGAACTACAAACAAGATGCAAGACCAAAATTTAATGAATTAATGCAGTTAACTAGAATCTTAATCAAATCCAAAGAACAAGTAACAGAAATAAGCTGCAAACTCAAAAAGATCAATCAATAAGCAACTACAAACAACTTTTATCATTCAACCATCAAGTTTACTCTAAGAAAAATAGCATGCATTAGACTTGTTGAGTGGAACAAAAACAAGAACTTTAAAACCTATTGGAGTTATCCTTTGAGAAGAAGAGGAGCGCTAAGCTCTCTTACCCTAGTGATAACCACCACCTTATCACTAGGAAACTATCAATCAACAAATTCTGCTAACAAATCAACTTGAATAATCATTGTGCTTGAAAATCTTCAAAAGCTATGGAAATGACTGAATTCTGATCAGACAGCTATCAAACTCCTTCAATGTCAGTTATGATCAATGAATGATCATAACAAACACTTAACAGCAACAAAAGTATCCAATATCAGCAAGGAATGAACAGGAATGGTAAGAACAGTTTTGGCGGGAAAGCTTGAATTCAAAATTTATTAATGGAAAAACGGTTACAAGGTTGTTAGAAGCTAGTAACTAACTAACTAACTCAAGAGTTTGTCAGACTCTTGAGTAGCTAGGGTAGAATTGAAGGAAAAGGGAAAGGAAATTTAGAGAACTATGTGTTTTTACAAAACTAGGCTACAAGTACAAATGAGGTCTAATCCAGCTATTTATAGACATGAAGGAAGAGTTTGTTGGGATTGGTGACGTATCAGAACCAATCCCAGCTTGCCACGTGTAAAATTCTGCACATTGCTTTTGAAGGTATGAACAAGGAATTGGGCTTTTCTTCATTGATTGATTTCATGGTAATTGATTGGCACCATTGTGTTTATCTCTTCAAAACGATCAAGTTTGATGTTGAAAACTTTCCATGAAATTGCTTGTAGCTAAAACGCGATCCTGGCAATTTTTTCCTTTGAAGAAGACGCCACGTGTCAGTGTTTAATTGGCTGAATTTTGGTCACACGGATTGAACTGTTGGGATTGGGTAATAAATGTAAGGCGGCTGAGTGGATATTTAATATTCAATCCGTGTGCTTTGGTTTCCTTTCTTCTCATTGGCTGAATTACTTGTCACATGGATCAAACTTGAAAATCTATCCAATATTGGCAGAATTGGTCCTTTAACTTGGCAGATTATTGTTTTAAGCTAGAATCTTCATTCTTTTGTCATATTTGGTCCTTCAACTTTCATTCTTTGAACAAAATGGTCCTTTGACTGAGTTGACTTGAGAGTTGAACAAGTTTGACTTGAATCTTGACTTTTTACAATATTTGCACTTTTAGCGCTTCAACTTTGATAAATTGTCAAGATAGGTCCTTGCACTTCAAAGTCTTGTCACTTTTGATCCTTCTTTGTCTTTTTCATCCATTTGAGCTTGATTTTTCCTTGTTTGCTTGGAAATGTATCTTTTTACCTACACAAGTGCACACAAACACAAACATACCACATAACACTGTTTTGCCAAATAAATTGGTATTTTGCTTCATGTTTTAGGGTTATTTTGTTGATAAAAGGATATGAGTTTAAGCTCATATCAAATTCCCCTACACTTGAACATTGTCATGTCCTCATGCAATATTATATATTAAAGCTCAAATTTACATTTCCCTGATAATTAATCCACCTTGGCCATATGAGATGCATCTACACTACTCTAAACTAAATGATGCATGATTTTGACTTTTAATAATGCAATGAACAAAATTACCATTCTATCTATATCTTTTTGATTTTTCTTGAAATGGTTTTGATGGAAATAACTCATAAAGAATTCAATGACTTTGATTAGGGCTTGGGTACCATGGACATTTATCACCCTCAAGTTTCACTTTCCCCATACCAAGCTTAAAAATGGGATCATTGCATTAACAAGTAAAAAGTGCATCAACTTATTCATGACAATTAAATGTGGAACCGGTTATTATTTGAGCAAATTGCTTGTGAGGGAATTTGTCATTATTCAAGCGTGAAGTATAAGAAATGTAAAATCCGAAAATAAGGAAGCACGGTTTTAATCCTAAGTAATCCTCTCATCCATTACTTGAAAAACCGCTCACAATTAATATAAGTCCGTTTCAAGAGTAATAAGTCATTCGCCTTATGTGTAAAATCCTCATGTCATGCTTTCATAAGTAGCTACACACTCGCTAAGGAAAGAAAAATAAAACTCACGCAATAATTTACATCCGCCATCTTTTTGAGACTTTGGATCTTCAACCCCGCAACCCGTCAAGGTAATATTGGATTGGAGCAATCTATTGAATCCCCGCAACCCGTCAAGGTAATATTGGAACTCAATAGTCACTATAATTAACACCACACTGCCCCTCTTGGGAGTCTTGCATTATTTTTTTTATTTTTTTTTTATTTTTATTTTTTTTTTCTAGCCAGTCATTTTTTTTCATAAGCCGCTCTTATTTTTCTTTATTCCTCACCAAGAAATTTGCAAAGAAGAAAAGGAAAAACACCCGCTAAGTATGGAGCATGACATAAGTCTAGTACACATAAAACGTGCTAACTTAGAATCTTAAGACGTACTCATATCAACCATAAATGATTAGCCAAAAATGCATAAGAGATTACAAACCAATTAAAACCGTACTTGATTATTTATTAACAATTATATACATGCGAAGAAAAGTAGAGATAAAGAAGAGAAGGGTTTAGCCACAAGTAATTGCCATGAAGTCTATCTAGCCCTTTTACACTTGCTTCAACTCTATCATTTCCCATTCTCCACAAATTTAAAATTTCAAATAATGAAATTGGTGGATGCTTAGCCTAATAGACCAATGAAGGACTACATGGTTAAGGATACTAGCTAGAGAATGCTAAAATGAGCAAAGTCGGGTTGAGTCAAAATATCCATGGCGGGCCTAATATGTCAAAGAAATCTAAATTTGTTAAACCATGTTTTATTATATTTTTTTTTTCCTTTTTATATATTTTGATGGAAAATAAAAGAAGAAATATATACAATGCAAATGTGTTATGCAAAAAAGATTGATGCAAAAATTATGAATGCATATTTTTGGTGGCCAAAGTAGATCAAAAATTTGAAAAATGTTTGAAAAATTCAATTTTTCCATGTTATCATGCAAGACAATGACAAGTTCTAGGTAAGGTCACTTCGATAGAAGACCCCCCTACACTTAAGCTAAACATTGTCCTCAATGTTTAAGAGCATGGAAGCATAAAAAAAACTTCCCCTACACTTATGACAATGAATAGACTTTGCTTAACCCAAGTTAAGGAAAGTACAACTTATTAGTGAAATCATGTTTAAGCACAAAGTGTCAATGAAAATTCACTAAAGTAACAAAGTGAACCGGATACAAGGGCCTCCTCCATAAGCTCCAAAGCATGAGATGAGTGAGCAACCCTACAAACAATCATGAAGACAAAAGAAGGTCTCCCCTACACTTATCTCCAAGTCTATGCCTTTATTTCTAACCTACAACACTCTAAACCTAGTTATACGATGCTTGAGTTAATGAGTCTCTAGCTCGACTCGTCCCTCAATGAATTAATTCATGGGGAAAATGGGGACCTCTTGGACCATTTCAATGGAAATGTCCTCCCCAAAGTAATGTTTAACACGGTGACCATTCACTTTAAAATTTGGACCATCGGGGTGGGACAACTCAAGAGTTCCATATGGAAACACTTGAGCAATAGTGAATGGACCGGACCATCTCGACTTAAGCTTGCCCGCAAAAAGCTTCAATCTTGAGTTAAAGAGGAGAACCGGCTCTCCAACTTTGAACTCACGATTCTTGATCTTAGCATCATGCAATTTCTTAGTCTTTTCCTTGTGAAGCAAAGAATTCTCATAGGCATTGGCTCTCAACTCATCCATCTCATTGAGTTGATCTTTCCTATGTGAACCGGCTTGGTTTAAATCAAAGTTAGCACACTTGAGAGCCCAAGATGCCTTATGTTCTAACTCAAATGGGAGGTGGCACGCTTTTCCATAGACAAGCCTATAAGGCGTATAACCAATTGGTGTTTTAAAAGCCGTCCTAAACGCCCACAAAGCATCATCAAGCTTATCCGACCAAGAAGCTCGATGCTCTCCCACCGTTCTCTCTAAAATTCTCTTTAAACCACGATTTGTGACCTCGGTTTGACCATTTGTTTGAGGGTGATACGCGGTAGAAAGTCTATGATTCACTCCATATTTCTTCATAACTCTCGTGAATTGATCATTACAAAAGTGCGTACCACGATCACTTATGATGGCCCGAGGTACACCAAATCTAGCAAACAATTGTTTCAAAAACTTTACAACCACTCTAGCATCATTGGTAGGTAAGGCTTTAGCCTCCACCCACTTGGACACATAATCCACCGCCACAAGTATATACTTGTTTCCCTTAGAGGATGGAAAAGGTCCCATGAAATCAATGCCCCATACATCAAATATCTCACACTCTTGGATAAAATTTTGTGGCATCTCATCACGTTGTGTAATTTTTCCTTGTCTTTGACAAACATCACAAAATTTCACCATCTCTTGGGCATCTTTGTAAATGGAAGGCCAATAGTAACCCGAATCAAAGACTTTCTTGGCGGTGTAGTTAGGCCCAAAATGTCCACCCGTAGGTCCTTTATGACACGCCTCTAAGATCTTAAATGCCTCGGGCCCATCTACACACCGTCTAATGATTTGGTCCGCACATTGCCTAAAAAGATATGGATCATCCCAAACGTAATACTTAACTTCCTTAAGAAACTTTTTCTTTTGTTGATAAGTAAGACCCTCAATAAGCACATTGCCCACAAGATAGTTTGCGATATCCGCAAACCAAGGTGTGGCATCCTCTTGGGAAGAGATAGACATGAGCTCCTCTAATGGAAAGGATTCATTGATTTCTTGATGTGGGAAATCTCCTTGAAAAGGATGCTCAAGTCTACTCAAATGATCCGCCGCTAAATTCTCGGCCCCTTTCTTATCACGAATCTCTATCTTAAACTCTTGAAGCAACAAAACCCATCTCAAAAGCCTAGGCTTAGCATCTTGTTTTGTCATAAGATACTTGAGAGCGGAATGATCCGTATACACTATGGTTTTGGAAAGCACAAGATATAGTCTAAACTTCTCAAAAGCATATACTATAGCGAGCAACTCTTTTTCCGTGGTAGTGTAATGAAGTTGTGCACCGGTCATGGTTTTACTCGGATAGTGTATAGGTTGAAAATGCTTATTAACTCTTTGTCCTAAGACGGCCCCCACCGCATAATCACTAGCGTCACACATAAGCTCAAAAGGTAATTCCCAATTTGGAGAAACCAAAACGGGAGCCTTAGTCAATTTTTCCTTAAGAGTCTCAAAAGAGTCTAAACAAGCTTGGTAAAAAATGAAAGGAGCCTCTTTCTCCAAGAGGTGAGTCATCGGTCTAGCTATCTTAGAAAAATCTTGTATAAAGCGCCTATAAAATCCCGCATGACCTAAGAAACTCCTCACACCTTTAACCGAGGTGGGTGGGGGAAGCTTAGCAATCACATCGATTTTAGCTCGATCAACTTCTAATCCCTTATTGGATATCTTGTGTCCTAAAACAATTCCTTCTTTCACCATAAAGTGACATTTCTCCCAATTAAGCACCAAACGTGTTTCCTCACAACGCTTAAGCATTCTCTCAAGATTGGTGAGACATGAGCTAAAGGAATTTCCAAATACGGAAAAGTCATCCATAAAAACCTCCATGGTTTGCTCTATCATGTCATGGAAAATCGCCATCATGCACCTTTGAAACGTCCCCGGTGCATTACATAAGCCAAAAGGCATCCTCTTGTAAGCAAATGTACCGTAGGGACAAGTGAATGTGGTCTTTTCTTGATCCTTAGGGTCAATGGGTATTTGGAAATAACCCGAAAAGCCATCAAGAAAACAATAGTACTCATTTCCCGCTAAGCGTTCAAGCATTTGATACATAAAGGGAAGTGGGAAATGGTCTTTCCTAGTTGCCTCATTGAGTTTTCTATAATCAATGCAAACTCTCCAACCGGTCACAAGTCTCGTGGGAATAAGCTCATTGTTCTCATTAGGCACCACGGTGATTCCACCCTTCTTTGGAACACAATGAACCGGGCTCACCCATGGAGAGTCGGAAATGGGGTAAATCATACCCGCATCTAAGAGTTTAATCACTTCCTTCTTAATAACCTCATGGATTTTTGGGTTAACTCTCCTTTGGTTTTGAATGGCGGGTTTATAGTCATCCTCCATAAGGATTTTGTGAGTACAAAAATGTGGATCAATTCCCCTTATGTCGGATATTTTCCATGCTAAAGCTTTCTTATGTTTCTTAAGAACTTCAATAAGTTGCTCTTTCTCATCCTCTTTTAACTCTTTAGCAATAATCACCGGTAATTGGTCTTTTCCTTCTAAGAAAGCATATTCTAAGTGGGATGGAAGTTCCTTAAGTTCAATGGGAGGTGGACTCTCTATGGAAGGTTTTACTATGGAAGGTTCCTCAATGGTAATCTCTTGTGGAATAGAAGAAGGAATAGGGTCCTCATTGAGCAACTTTTGGATTGTAAGAATATCTTCTTCCCAATTAATGGGAGAATCATCATCACCAAGAAAGTTGGACTCAAATTCCTCCAAGAGGAAATCACTCTCTCCAAAAGGTGTTAAAGAGGGAGCAATTGAGGCCACGGTTTCAACATGGGGTATCTCATCACTAGCACTCTTACAAGCATCATGAAAGTGTTCATTACACACTTCATCTAGCACATCCACAATGTTAACAGTCTCACAAGGTCTAGACTCCTTAATCTCTTTTCTATCACAAACTTTCCCTAACTTAAACACCACTCTCTCATCTTCTACTCTCATAATTAATTCTCCTTCCGCCACATCTATCAAGGTACGACCCGTTCTAAAAAACGGTCTACCAACAATCAAAGGTACTCTAGGATCCATGTCATAATCGACCACTACAAAGTCGGCCGGAAAGGTAAACTTATCCACACCTACAAACACATCTTCCGCTATACCTACGGGGTGAGCTATGGTTCGGTTGGCTAGTTCAAGAGTCATCCTAGTGGGAGTGAGCTCGGGAAGAGATAGTTGTTTCCAAACCGATAAAGGCATGAGATTTATGCTCGCCCCTAAATCCGCCAAAGCCACGCAATTTTCAACACCGGGAAAATTACAAGGTATCAAGAAGCGCCCCGGATCTCCAAGTTTTGTTGGTAAGGTTTTAAGTAACACCGCGGAACAATTTTCATTAAGGGATGTGTTGGGCAAATCAACCAATTTTTCTTTGTTTGAGAGCAAATCCTTGAACATCTTAGCAAACTTTGGCATATAAGCAAGAGCTTCCGCAAAGGATATATTGATGTTGAGTTGCTTGAACATCCTTAAGAAATTGGAGACTTGGATGTCATCCTTGTTCTTTAACTTGTCCTTTTTCAACCTTGAAGGATATGGAAGAGTAGGTTTTGGTGTAGGTGGAATAGGTGTTGTGGTGGAAGATTTGTCTTTGTTAGCTTCTTCATTGGGAAGTGTGGAAGGTAAAGGAGAAGTATGAGGTGGTTGAGAAGGTGTGTTTGAGTGAATAGGAGCATTTTGAGGAGGTGGAGTAGAAGTAGAAGGCTTGTCACATGTAGGAGCACAAGTAGGTTGAACAATAGTAGGTTTAGGAGGTAAAGGATCTTTTGTTGTTGTTCCACTCCTTGTTGTAATAGCATTGACATTGGCCCTAGGGTTTGTTTGTGTGTTAGAAGGTAAAGCCCCTTGTGGTCTTTGAGTTACCGCCACTAAAACCCTATTGATTTGGTCACTCATTCTCTTCTCCATTTCACGCATTTTCTTGTCAACATACTCTTGAGTCTCTTGCATCCCATATCCTTGATTTGGAACTTGAGGGTAAGCTTGATTTGGTATTGGAGCATATGCTTGATTGGGAATAAATGGAAGTGGTTGATTAAATCCTTGTTATGGTGGATAAAAGGTATTTGCTTGAGGTTGAAATTGATTGGGTGCCTTGTAGTTATTTCCTTGGTATGGTGGTCTTTGCCCTTGATTCCTTGCTAAAATTTGAGGAGGATTTTGTGGAATTTGGGTGGGTGGTTGGGGTGGGAAGCCGGGTGGAGTAAGGTAATTTTGGGATTTGTAAGAAAGGTTATTTGGATTGATATTAGGCTTGAAGTGTTCACGATGTTCCTCTTGGTAAGCATAGCATTCCCCTTGATACCCTTGCACCTTATCACATTGTTCATAAGAATGGGGACCTCCACAAGTAACACAAGAAATGGTGATGGCATTCACATTATTTGAGGAATTGTTCAATGAAACGGTCTTAAAAGCTTGAACTATCTCATGAGTCATTTCTTGTTGTCCTTGTTTGACTTGTTGAAGGATCTCTTTAAGAAGTTGGTTGTCACAAGGAGTTTGAGAATTGTTGTGGATAACATGAACCTTTTCTTCAAATGGATTGTTTGTTTGAACCATTGCCTTAGTCTCAATGATGTCCAAAGCCTCTTGGTAGGTCTTAAGAAGAATACTCCCTCCCGCGGAAGCATTGAGTGAATCTTGGTGGTGAGATTTAAGGCCATCATAAAAGAGGCTTATTTGGTGAACTTGATCCAATCCATGATTAGGGCATCGCCTCAACAACTCACTATACTCTTCCCAAGCATCACTAAAGAATTGACTAGGTTTTTGTTGAAAGCTCATAATTAAAGTCCTCAAAGCCATAGTCTTATGTGGAGGAAAGAACTTGTTCAAAAACTTAGTGGTGAAACCATCCCATGTGGTGATACTATCGGGTGGTTGGGTGTCTAACCAATGCTTAGCACTCCCCTCTAAGGAAAATGACACTAACATCAACCTAATGACCTCATGTGGAACCCCATTATGCTTAATGGTATTGCAAAGTGAAAGGAATCTCTTAAGGTGAGCATGAGGATCTTCATTTTGTTTATCCAAGAAAGGTGATAGTGCAACCATATTGATCATAGATGTATGTAGCTCAAATGTGTTAGCGGGAAAGTCGGGAATCTTAATGGCACTAGAATATCCATGAATGTTGGATTGCATGCGTTCATACAAAGTGCGATTATCAATAGCCATGGCATCTTGTGGTGGAGTCAAAGCACGATTCTCGTGATCGGCTTGGTGGACAATGGTGGTCTTACTCTTTCTCTTTTTCTTCCTTTTCGGAGGAAGAGGTTGTACACCAATCGGTATTTGTGCACGCCCGCGAGTGAGCATGCAACTCAATACGAGGAATGAGAGAGAAGCTCTCGTGTGACTTTGAAGAGAAATGGATTATTCTCTTCGAGTTTCAATATTAAATATCCACAAGAAAATAACAATATATGTATATACTACTTTGGGTGCAAGACCCTCAATGAAGCCTTCCTTCTTAGAATACTCCCAAGTGAACGGGGGGTTAGGTGGCGCGAAGCACTTAAGTACCTATTGACCCTTAGATGGCATTTTATAGCACATCGCCTTTCTATTCACTTAAATGTTCGTATTCTTCGAATTGTTGCTTATTGAGAGTATTTATCTATTCTTGCTTTATTTTGTTTGATCGATACACGTGTCAAGGACCGGAACGCCTCTCAACACGGTGTATTGCCTCGACAATACTTATGGAAGATATGTAGATTGATTGTTCTTATACGTATACGTATTTACTTATAATAATATATGGAAAATATTTTTGTATTTATGAGTTTTTTAAGGGAAAATACTATATGTACATAAAAACCGAGAGAAACCAATAATATATATTTTTGGGTGCAATCTCTTAGGAAAAAGATTGCTTTTTGGATTTTTTTTAATTTTTTTGGTCAATTCTTTAGGAAAAGAATTGTTTTGTTAATTTTTTAGTTTTTATATATTTTTATATATTTGATTTTTTATTTGTTTTTGATTTATGATACGTAAAAATAACGTTCACAAAATGAACGGATCCCAAAAGCCAATGAAAACCGTCAATCGATAGTCTCTCGTGTAGTCAAAGAACCAGCAGCGGCGCCATTTGAAATTGAATATAATGCAGTTCGTTTTTTCTCAGTTCTTGCTAATAGAAAGTCCAACCAATATCGGGTTTTTAATTGTTCTTGGTTGTTAAGCTTGCTTGGATAATCTATTTGCTAATTCAATCAAATACTTGCAAAACGGAAAAATATTACCTACTTATATGTAAAACATATTGCAAATACCACGTTTTTATTCAAGTAGAAATTCAAAATGCAAAGTATGAAACTTAAAGGACTGAAATTGTAAAATCTATGAAAGATAAATGCTTGAAATGTAAACTCTAACAATTATAGGGACTAAAAGTGCAAAACTGTAAACTACAAGGATCAAAAATGCAAATTCTATAACAACCTAACCAAAAGTGCAACAAACTAACAAAATGCTAACTGAATTTAAAAACTTTCAATACTATAGGGACTAACAAAGTGCAAACCCTAAAAACATGGAAGATTAGCCAGTTATACACACTGTTTAGAACTAAAAGGACCAAAGAGCAATTATGCAAACTTTTTAAGCAAAAACGGGACAATCAAGAGAATAAGCTCGTTTGAGCTTAATACTCAACCAAATTTGATGAGACAAATTGCAAAATGTTTAAAATCTCAAATAAGCTACGTGTGTCCAAGGAAACTTGCTAAAAATGAGAAATAAGCAAATGAGTGCTTATCAATAAGCACAAAATAAGCTATAGCAAATTCTAATCAGTCACAACTTGATTTTTTGATTAAAACTGATTAAGCAACTGAATTAAGGAATGGGAAATCAAACTAGAACGTTTTTCATTCAGAAATAAGCTCAGAATCTGAATTAAGCTAAAATTGAGCTTATGTTGACCAAGCGTTGACCAGCTTTTTTTCAAAAAGCTAAAAATCTCAAAAATCATGTAACTCAACTACTTAATGGGATTTGTGAAGAAAAATTTCTAAGTTTATGAATAAGAAATGGAGATACAAAATTTCAGATTCCAAGTTACAGAAACTTTCATTAAGTCTGCTTATCTGATTTTTGCTTATATCTAAGTGCTTATTGTAAACTGTATAAAATCCTTTTGGAATCTGATTCTTTATGATGTAAGCTAAAGCTGAGAACAAATTTGGTGAAATTTCATCAACTAGGGAATGAATACTAATCAATTGAAAATGACAAGTTCTAAAACCAAAGCTGAATGAAAACTGACCCAAACATTTTAAGTGCCATTTGCCTTTTTGACCTTCTACTTGACTTGTAAATGACTTAAAACAACTTATTATCACCTTATAACTACAAATGAACTCTAAAATTCCAAATCTCAATGCTTGAAAACTCTTTTTAAACTACACCCAAACACTCCTTTACTGATTTGTATGAAAATTTGTTAAGACAATTTGAAGTTGAAATAGAACTGAGTTAAAATCTATAGCAAGCTAGATTCAATGATCAAATTGAAATGTTTAAAAGTATAAAGCAAGTACTTAACTCCACTAGAACTACAAACAAGATGCAAGACCAAAATTTACTGAATTAATGCAGTTAACCAGAATCTTAATCAAATCCAAAGAACAAGTAACAGAAATAAGCTGCAAACTCAAAAAGATCAATCAATAAGCAACTACAAACAACTTTTATCATTCAACCATCAAGTTTACTCTAAGAAAAATAGCATGCATTAGACTTGTTGAGTGGAACAAAAACAAGAACTTTAAAACCTATTGGAGTTATCCTTTGAGAAGAAGAGGAGCGCTGAGCTCTCTTACCCTAGTGATAACCACCACCTTATCACTAGGAAACTATCAATCAACAAATTCTGCTAACAAATCAACTTGAATCATCATTCTGCTTGAAAATCTTCAAAAGCTATGGAAATGACTGAATTCTGATCAAACAGCTATCAAACTCCTTCAATGTCAGTTATGATCAATGAATGATCATAACAAACACTTAACAGCAACAAAAGTATCCAATATCAGCAAGGAATGAACAGGAATGGTAAGAACAATTTTGCGGGAAAGCTTGAATTCAAAATTTATTAATGGAAAAACGGTTACAAGGTTGTTAGAAGCTAGTAACTAACTAACTAACTCAAGAGTTTGTCAGACTCTTGAGTAGCTAGGGTAGAATTGAAGGAAAAGGGAAAGGAAATTTAGAGAACTATGTGTTTTTACAAAACTAGGCTACAAGTACAAATGAGGTCTAATCCAGCTATTTATAGACATGAAGGAAGAGTTTGTTGGGGTTGGTGACGTGTCAGAACCAATCCCAGCTTGCCACGTGTAAAATTCTGCACATTGCTTTTGAAGGTATGAACAAGGAATTGGGCTTTTCTTCATTGATTGATTTCATGGTAATTGATTGGCACCATTGTGTTTATCTCTTCAAAACGATCAAGTTTGATGTTGAAAACATTCCATGAAATTGCTTGTAGCTAAAACGCGATCCTGGCAATTTTTTCCTTTGAAGAAGACGCCACGTGTCAGTGTTTAATTGGTTGAATTTTGGTCACACGGATTGAACTGTTGGGATTGGGTAATAAATGTAAGGCGGCTGAGTGGATATTTAATATTCAATCCGTGTGCTTTGGTTTCCTTTCTTCTCATTGGCTGAATTACTTGTCACATGGATCAAACTTGAAAATCTTTCCAATATTGGCAGAATTGGTCCTTTAACTTGGCAGATTATTGTTTTAAGCTAGAATCTTCATTCTTTTGTCATATTTGGTCCTTCAACTTTCATTCTTTGAACAAAATGGTCCTTTGACTGAGTTGACTTGAGAGTTGACCAATTTTGACTTGAATCTTGACTTTTTACAATATTTGCACTTTTAGTCCTTCAACTTTGATAACTTGTCAAGATAGGTCCTTGCACTTCAAAGTCTTGTCACTTTTGATCCTTCTTTGTCTTTTTCATCCATTTGAGCTTGATTTTTCCTTGTTTGCTTGGAAATGTATCTTTTTACCTACACAAGTGCACACAAACACAAACATACCACATAACACTGTTTTTGCCAAATAAATTGGTATTTTGCTTCATGTTTTAGGGTTATTTGTTGATAAAAGGATATGAGTTTAAGCTCATATCATGTACCACCTTTGCATTGCATTTGCATGCATGTATTTATGAATATTGAATAGTAACCTTACGTACCCTCCAAAATTCTCTGTTGTTGCAGGAATGGCCGAGGTACCGCCTAACGGAAATGGAGACGAATATGTCGTAGGACACGAAGGGGGAAATGTTGGAACAACTGTTGAAGGAAAAGCCGAGACGAACCATGTGCAAGCCCAGGACCCCGACCAAAGGAGGACTACCTTCCCTAGTCCTACTCGTATTTCTCATCTTATTGGTATGACAGGTATCCCTAGAAGTTCCGACGCTGCAGCGAGCGCTAATTCTCTTCATCAGGACATCGCAAGAGTTATCTGCCCCGGACCAAGAGCTTATCGTGACGTTCCGCTGGTTGTGAGAAGATTGGATGGATTGATGTACGAGCGGTACATAGTGGAAACTAGGGTAATCAAAAGGTTCGACGAGAATGAGAGGGCACACCAGAGGTTGTTGGCAAGAACTGCAAGGATTAAATTTGATGGAGTAGCAAACAAGGGTGATATTAACAGTTTGAGATCGATGATAGCAAACCTGAGTGCTAGTCTTGAGCAAGTTAGGGAGGATCAAGCGAGGTTGACTAGGATGCAAAGTTGGGAGCATCGAGTTAGAGCATCCTGCCACCAGATTGGAGATTTGTAGATGACTTGGAAATGGAGGCTAATGATTTTATGGTCCAGCCACCTGCCAGAGGTGTGTGTATCACTGTAGGAAATCAGGTAGCAGTGGAGTGTAGATCTACTTCTGGGATGAAGAAGGCGACTGAGTGTGGGCCGAATGACAAAGGAAAGAGGAAGATGGATGAAGAGCCCGAGGAAGACAGTGATGAAGAGCCCGAGGAAGACAGTGATGAAGAGCCCGACGAGGATGAAGATGAACCGCCATCCAAGAGGTCGTGTGGGTCACCACATGACTAGTTTCTTGTATTTTATTTTATCTTTGATCGTTGTAATCGAACTATTTTAGACTTTTGTATGATGGTATTGTGACGAAAAACTTGATGACTTAAGTTTTATGGTGTATGGTTGTAGTGGCATTACTTGTCACAATTTTGGTTGATTTATCAATAGAATCCATGTTTACCTTTCATAATCTATGATATGTCTTTAATTTGCTCTTTTGTGATGTGAATTGATGAATATTAGTAACCTTGTAGTGATGTGTCGTTGTACTTATATTATGTCTTGAAAGAGAAATCCATCTTAATCTTGATGTGTATACTTACATTGTTTTTCTATTTTCCCTGTCTTTGTAGAGAGGTGTACTTGAGAACTCACCATGCCTCCAAAGCTAACAGCTAACCGTTTGAACACAATGATTCAAGAAGCAATTGCAAATGCACTCGAAGCGGATCGTGCAAACCGAAACCCAGATCAAGGTGGAAATGCAGGAAGACAGCAAGCCCCGAGGGAGTGTACTTATGCTGGTTTTATGAAATGCGGTCCCACGTAGTTTCGTGGAACTGGCGGAGCCCTAGAACTCCGAAGGTGGTTAGAGAAGATCGAAAGTACTTTTGAGATTAGTGGATGTTCAGAGGCAAATAAAGTCAAGTTTGCAGCTGCCACTTTTCTTGATGACGCCTTGAGTTGGTGGAACAATCAAGTAGCCACTGTTGGATTAGCGGTAGCAAATGCGAGGACTTGGACTGCTACTAAGGCTCTTTTGACCAAAAAGTTTTGTCCCGAAGAGGAGCTGGGTCAACTGGAAGATGAGTTGAGGCATTTGACTTTGAAGAACAATGATATTACAGCGTATACAAGGAGGTTTAATGAATTGAGCCTTTTGTGTCCCGATGTCTTTGCTGATGATAACAAGAAAATGAAGCAGTACATCAAGGGTTTGTCAAGTAATATTGTTACACCCCATTTTGATAATGGAATGTCACACGAAATTATGGCGTGTCATTAAAGCATACAAGGACAAATGTATAAAACATTACATGACCATAGGGAAAACCGGAATCAAACATCGGTTCCCAAACATAAGCCCAAAACATAAATAAAGTAAATGAACAAAAAGGAAGACTAGACAAGCATAAATATGAAGGCAAGAGGAGAAGGAATCTAAGGTAGCTCCCATCCTATGCGTGTCCTCCAAATGCTCCCGTCAGTCCTTGAGTACCTGCCGTTTTGGGACATGGAAAGGAAAGTAACGGCTGAGCAAAACGCTCAGTGCACGGATATAGACATAGTATGAATGACTAAAACATAATAAAGACTTAATAGCAGCGGAAATGTATAAGTCCTGGAAAACCTGAAACATGTTCATAAAACTGGTTTAATAGTTTGAAAAGCCTTATGTTTATCTTATGAAAACTGTTTAACGTATTTTACCATTAGCCAATATAGGTCATGAAAATCCACCGTGCATGAATACTTGGAGGGTTGACCTCAACATGCAAATTAGAGGGGCTGCCTCTAATTTAATATACTGGTTTTTGGGTAGGAGGGATCAGCTCCTTGTGAAGGATGCAAGGCACACACCACATACACCATGTAATCCTGAGTAAAACATGTAACTAGGATGCACCCATACGCCCCACATGATAAATATAAATAAATGGAAAAAAGCTGAAGGGACGCCACGAGCAATCACTCCGTCATGGTGAAGTCATAACACCAGTGCCTCTAATGTTATGGTTATGGTACCTCCATAACAAGGTGAAACTGGTCATGCATGTATATGGCTATAGGTAATCTTAATTAAACATAAGCAATCAAACACGTAACTTATACTACGGGAAAACAGTTGGCTGCATACGGGGAATCCTAATAAGAAAAGAATGTCCATACTGAAAGGACGGGAATCCGTACCTTATGTCCAGTGAACGAAGAAGATGAACTGAGAGAAATCCTACTTTTGTATCACTAGTGCTATATAAATACATACATGAATAAGTATATGCTTACTAAATACGTAGCTGGTTTTATGTCATGTCTTAGCTTATTTTATGTGTTCTTACTATGTTTTACTGTTTTTAAGCCTTAAACCGTGTTTATCTTATATTCTGTTTAATCTGATTAAGTATTTCTGGTATTTCATGTGTCATTATACTTACTGTGTAAGTAACTTTCTAAAAATAGCAGGTTTCCTAAAATAGAAAGTTTCCAAAAATAGAAAGTTTCCAAAAATAGAAAGTTTCCATAAATAGAAAGTTTCCAAAAATAGAAAGTTACCAAAAATAGAAAGTTTCCAAAAATAGAAAGTTTCCAAAAATAGAAAGTTTCCAAAAATAGATTTACTGCTTAAAATAGATAAGTTTCTAAAAATAGAATGTTTCCATAAATAGATCAGCTGCCTTAATTAAATAAGTTTCCATAAATAGATCAGCTGCCTTAATTAAATAAGTTTCCATAAATAGATCAGTTGCCTTAATTGAATAAGTTTCCATAAATAGATTAGTTGCCTGAAATAAATAAGTTTCTAAAAATAGAAGGTTTCCATAAATTAATTAACTGCCTTATTTAATTAAGTTTCTAAAAATAGAAATTTTCCATAATTAGAAATAAGCTGGTTAAATAAGCTAAGTATATAAGCCTAAGTGTTTTCATGATTATTTTCTAAGTCATATGATATAAGGTATAGTTTAATAATTATTTCATGTAATTAGATTAAACTATAGGTTAAAATATTTAATTAAAGTATAACATGTTTTTAATTAAATAAAGTTAAATACTTAGGTTAAAACATGTATTATTATATATTAATAATATAACCTAAGTCATGTTAATTAATTAATTATAAGTCTAAAATATAAAATACTTAGGTAAATTAATTTCATGATTATTAATAATTAAATAACCTAAGTCATGTTATTAAATTAATCATATCATTTTATAAATTTAGTTTTTAACATAAGATCATAAAACATAAAAAACTAAACATACACCATGAACCGGATCTAAACTAAAAACAATAGACCGCGCATGAAATCGACACCGTACGCCGAACCAACTCGGGGTACCCCGTGTCTTACTGCTGTCGTGGGACCCACACACACCAACCAAGACCGTATGGTCTTGGTGGTGGTCGGTTTGGCCAAACCGAAACCCCTTCGGGTTCGGTGCAGCCTGCGGCCAAAAACAAACACCCCTTAAAACATACTTTTGATTTTATTAAACCCCAAATCATGTTAGATCCAAGTTTAATTATTAGGTTTTTGTAAAAACATAACATGTTCTTGATTTATAAAAAGATCAAATCAAAAGAAAAGGTTTAAAAAAGGATTTACCGAATTCGTGGATCAAAAGGATGAAGAACAAACACGATCAACAACTAAAATTCCAAGATCTAGGATCACAAACCACCTCCTTGTGGTGGTTGTAGGGTGGCGGCACAAAGAAGAACAAGGAAGAGGGTTTTAGGGTTTTTTTAAAATCATATGTAATTGTAAATGAGTAGTGAAAAATCCCATTTTCCCTTTTAGTAAAAATTGATGGGCTAAGCCCATCCTCCCTCCCTAATTTCGTGGTAATGGGGCCCACAAGGGGTAACCCGAATGTTTTTCCGTGTCTTAAATATTGGTGTGTTCTCGTGTGTTCTCGTGTTCGTGTTTTACGTGTTTTAATTAGTTATCGATCGTGACTTAATATATTTATTCGTGTTCGTAATAAATATATATACGTAATTAATATTAGCCCGCGATTTAATTACGTTCATGATTTCATGATCGCATGTTCATGATTAATTATTGTTTAAATAATTATTGTGTGTTCGTGCGTAATAAATACTTATCGTGTTCTAACACGTACATAATACGTAAAATCCTAACACGTAAACGTAATCGTACTATAAAAGGAAAGTTTTAATCTAGTACGTACGATCTTAAGGGTACTATTCATGGTAAAAGCATGCGGGTTTTACAAATATCAAGGGTGAGACAACTTCATCTAAGCCTGGGTCATTCGATGAAGCAGTCCAAATGGCTCACGCGTTAATGGATGTCCAAATGCAAGATAAGAAGGACTTCATTGCAGAAGGAAACAAGAGAAAGTGGGAGGCAGCTCAGAGTAATCAATCCCAAGGTCAAAGTCGTGGAGGAAACCGTAACAACCAAGGTCAGAACCGCAATCAGCAGTTCAACCAGAGAAGAAATGATGGGATGAGGGCTGTCACTAACCCTAGAGGAGCTAAGTTGAATCCCCACTATGGTCGATGTAATTTGTACCATGTAGGGAATTGCCCACCTGCGTGTGGCAAGTGCGGATTAGCGGGTCATAGAATGTCAGATTGTCGAGCTAAAGGGGTAGCTATTGGGGCAAACGCCACGAAGGTGATGGTTTGCTTCGGATGTGGAGAAAGAGGGCATAAGCAGGGGAATTGCCCGAAGGCTGGAAACATGCAAGGAGGAAATAATGCTACTGCTGTGTATCGAGTAGGAACTACTGATAAACCACAAGGCCCTAATGTGGTTACCGGTACGTTTCTGCTAGACGCTTGTTATGCTAGTATATTGTTTGATTTTGGTTCCGACAAGAGCTTCGTAGATGTTAAATTTAGTCGTCATATCGACATAGACCCGGTATTGTTAACGACTAGTTATAACATGGAATTAGCCGATGGGAAGATCGTTAGTACAAATTCTATACTGAAGGGGTGTACCTTGAAGTTAGGAAATTACGCTTTTGATATCGAATTAATGCCCATAGAGCTAGCATCGTTTGATGTGATCGTTGGAATGGATTGTCTGATGGCACATAGTGCCGTGATCGTCTGTGGAGAAAGATTAGTTCAGATCCCGTTGAGGAATAGAGTCTTGACTGTGAAGGGAGATGAATGCACTTCTCGTTTGAAAGTGATATCTTGCTTGAAAATGATGAGATATGTAGAAGATGGATGTGATGTGTTTTTGGCACAAGTTTCTAGTGATGGTGACTTAGAGGCGAAGTTAGAAGAGGTACATGTAATTCGCGAATATCCGGAAGTTTTTCCAGACGAGTTGCCGGATTTATACACCCACCCGTGAAGTCGAATTTCGAATCGATTTGATGCGGGGAGCTGCACCAGTTTCTCGTGCACCCTATCGATTAGCACCATCAGAATTAAAGGAATTATCGGATGAACTGAAGGAGTTGATGGATAAGGGATTTATTCGACCGAGCTCATCACCATGGGGAGATGAGGAGGAATTCGCTTTCAAAGCACTCAAGGACAAGTTATGTTCTGCACCGATATTGTCATTACCAGAAGGAACCAAAGACTTTGTAGTGTATTGCGACGCATCTCGTAAGGGGTATGGAGCTGTGTTGATGCAGCGTGAGAAGGTGATTGCTTACGCGTCGAGACAATTGAGGAAGAATGAAGAAAACTACACGACGCATGATTTGGAATTAGGAGCTGTTGTTTTTGCGCTGAAATTGTGGAGACATTACTTGTATGGGACGAAGTGTGTTGTATTCACTGACCACAAGAGTCTGCAGCACATTTTAGACCAAAAGGAGTTGAACATGAGACAGAGGCGATGGGTAGAATTACTGAGTGACTACGACTGTGAGATTCGCTACCATCCTGGCAAGGCGAATGTCGTAGAGGATGCACTTAGTAGGAAGGATCGAGAGAAACCTTTGAGAGTCAGAGATTTAGTGATGACTGAGGGTGTTGACTTAACCGAAACAATACTAAAGGCTCAAGAGAAGGGTTTAATGAAAGAGAATGTTGGTGCTGAGAACTTGGGAAGACTGTTGAAACCTCTTTTTGTGGTTAGGTCAGACGGGTTGAGATACTTCGAGAATCGGATTTGGTTACCGTTATGTCCATCCGAGGAAGGAAAGCCTGGAGTACGAGATTTGGTTATGAACGAGTCTCATAAGTCGAAGTACTCGATACATCCGGGATCGGATAAGATGTATCATGACCTGAAGAAAATCTATTGGTGGCTGAATATTAAGGCAGATATTGCTCGTTACGTTAGTAAGTGTTTGACTTGTGCGAAGGTTAAAGCCGAACATAAGAAGCCGTCTGGGCTGTTGGTACAACCAGAGATCCCAGAATGGAAATGGGAGAGGATCGCTATGGATTTCGTGACGGGTTTAGCCAGAACTCCTAGTGGATGCGATATGATTTGGGTAATAGTGGATAGATTGACGAAATCTGCTCACTTCTTACCTATGAAGAAGACGGACAACATGGAGAAACTGGCCAGTGTGTACGTGAAGGAGATTGTTTGCAGACATGGAGTACCTTTATCGATCATTTCGGATCACGATAGTAGGTTTACTTCGGAATTTTGGAAATCACTTCAACGTGCGATGGGCACTGAATTGAGTTTGAGCACAGCCTATCACCCGGAGACTGATGGCCAAAGTGAACGAACTATTCAGACGATGGAGGACATGCTCCGAGCATGCGTGATTGATTTTGTAGGAAGTTGGGAACGCCACTTGCCTTTAGTGGAGTTTTCGTATAATAACAGTTACCATGCGAGCATCAAGGCTGCACCATTCGAAGCGTTGTATGGAAGGAAGTGTAGATCACCTGTGTGTTGGAGTGAAGTAGGAGAAAGTCAGTTGGCTGGACCCGAAATGGTCTTGGAGACGACATAGAAGATTGTTGTGACAACCCTGGTTTTGAGGTTCGTCACTTAGATTTATTTTGTGCTAGTTACGTGTCTTTACTTGTTTGTGTGCTTATTGGTGTGTATAGATTGTGGTTTGGTTATCGCTTCCGGTACGGGGTACCTTGTGAGTGAAACGATGTGTGATGATTTCATGTTCATGAGTTCACTTGGTAGTGACTATGAAGTGAGATGGTGTTATTTAGTGGTTTTACGTATACGTATATGTATTATAGAAAATCGTATTTTTTAGGATTTACGGTTTTGAGGTTTTGGAGGCTTTAGGAGCTGAAATAAATTAAGGAAAAATAAGGTTATATTATTAATACATATATTAATAATAAAAATAAAAAAATAAAAAAAATATATGTGTAAGTCGGTTTTGGGACGCAAGGAAGAAAAAGAAAAGGGAAAAAAAGGAAAAAGGGGAACCGGGCTTTTGTAATGGGCCAAGGACTTGTTAGGAAAGTATATAAAGCCTTATTTTTATCAAAACACTCCATAAAATCCCTGGAGATCAAGTATGGGTCGACATATATGGAGGAATTTAGGGTTCTTCATTAATTTTTCTTCTTTCAAAAATTCTAAGGTAAAATCTTCAAATCCCTTTTCAATTTAATTTTTTTTAATTCTTTCTCATTCATCTTATGATGGATTTAGGTTAGGGTTTATATTAGAACATTAAATTAATGTTATATTAATGGTGTTATAATGATTACGTAGATTAGGGCTTGTAATTAGAGGGATTAGGGTTAATTAATGAGGTTGATTTTGTTAAACCCGTTTTTAAAAACTGGGAAGGATTTTGAGTCAATTGTTTTGATCATTTCGGGAGTTATAGGAACATTCAAGATGCGATCCAAGTATCCCTGAAAAGGTAATTGAAGTGGCTTTCCAATGCAAGAAACGAGAACTAAATTGGAGGTGGGCAATTGGGTCAAAAACAGGTTACAACAGTCGGAGGACAAAACAGTTTTGTAATCAGCCTGTTTTCTTTTTAAGTTTTGGGTTGTTTGGGGTACTTAGGGTTGCATTGGGATCTTCACACGAACATGAGAGATGGTTTATATATTTTAGTAAGTATCTGCACATGGGATAAGATTGTGGTTTAGGGTCGACCCTCTAATGGTAACAAACTTTTCATACGTTTAAAATCAGTGAATTCTGGATAGGTAGCAATATATATACATATATCGGGGCCTTAACAGTAGCTTTAAGGTTAGGGAAAGTGGGAGGTTTTAGCTAACATATGTAAAAGTATGAATATTCCTTTTACAGAAACCATGGTTATGTTTAAGTGGACGTTTGACTTAAAGTTTTGAGAGCTAAAAACTGGGACTGTTTTGTGTCAAATATGAACGGGATAGTTATTAAACTTAACCAAGTTAAGGACTTGTTAAGGAAGGGTAACGGGGTGATTAGAGCTTATCAATGAGGTATTTATATGGGAATAGGCTATATGTCCATCATAGGTTGATGAGCCATCTTAGTGATTGGTTCATGTATTGATTGCGTGTTTTTGGTTTGTTAGCTTGTTGCTAGTGCGAGGACTTGTGAAGAAGCAATCAGGTGAGTTTCATAGTCCCATGTTTACTATTGATTTTGACTTCCAGATGGGATGGAAGAGACACTGTGTTGAGTTATTTTCTAAATTGATGCCTTGGTAATTATGGTTGTTGGTAAGGCGTGATGCCTTGGAAATTATGGTTGTTGGTAAGGCGTGATGCCTTGGTAATTGTGGTTGTTGGTAAGGCGTGATGCCTTGGAATTGTGATGATTGATTGAACCTGAATGCTAGTTGTTAATACATAATTGTAGCGTATTGTCCATATGTTATTGTGTTGATGGTTGTTATTCACAGCTTGTAACTGATTTATCGTTGGAGTCTAAACCTATGACTCTCACCAACTTTATGTTGACGTGTTTTAGTGTCTCTTTCAGGTGTGAATGTGTTTAAGCTTGAGGATAGAAGTGGCTAGACTTGGATGCCTTAGGATTGCATATAGAAGGAGATGCCCGTTCCTTCTTAGTTTACCTTTATGTTTTTTTTGATAAGTTATACATGTTGGCACCTATATGTTTGTTTGGTTTATGTTTATTGTTTGTCTTGGGTAAGTGGTAGGACTGTTACCTACTTACCTAGACTCCTGCATTTGATGAGATATTGTCATGAATTTTGATAACTAAGATTTTACTCAGTTAAAAAGATTCGTTGTACCAATCTCTTCGAATTGAAAAACTTGCGTTTAATGTGTGACTCTATTTTATTTTGGTGGAACAAAGATGTGTCGTTGTAGTGTTTAAAATAAAGGTGCAAGTATTTAAAAGCGTGACTGAAATTAAAAGGCACTAAAATAAATGACGCAAACTTAAATCTATCTAAGGCAATCTTAAAACGCAACTAAAACTTAAACTAAACTTAAACTAAGGAAAAACTAAAATAAATCCAAGACAAATTTAACTTAAAGGTGCACTAAGGAAAAAGCAGGAAAAATAAAGCTTGAAAATTAAAATCAAAGACAAAAACTAATAAGAACCTGAATACAGCTCATTCGGAATAATCCTTTGTTTAGAACAATCACTCGTCCGGAATGTCACCTTCGGTTGGAATGATTCTTCTTCGCTCAGAATATTACCAAAATCCTTGATCCGGAACAAATTGATTTGAATATGTCACTTATCCAAAACAATCCTTCATTCGGAACTTTACTGATTCAGAACTTCTCAAACTTGCCTTGATTCAGAACTTTTGATCAACCCTTGATTCGGAAGACTTCCGAATGAAGCCTCCTTGATTCGGAAGTTTAAAACTTCCGAATGAAGCCTCCTTGATTCGGAACTTGCCCTTGATCCGGAAGTTGGTTCGGAACTTTTAAGAAGTTCCGAATGAACATCTTGACTCGGAACTTTTAAAGTTCCGAATGAACACTCACTGATCCGGAAGTTTCTGGAGTTCCGAATGAATTGCTTGATCCGGAACTTTTGAGTTCCGAATGAAACCTTTCTGATCCGGAACTTTTGAACTTCCGGATGAAGCTAGCTTGGTTCGGAACTTTTGAAGTTCCGAATGAACCACTCTTGATTCGGAAGACTTCCGGATGAAACCCTTGATCCTGAACTTTCAGACTTCCGAATGAACAACCTTCCTTGTCTTGATTCGGAAGATTTCCTGGGAATATCAGAAACAGCAACAAACTTCCCGAAGAACAAGGGATTAAAAATAACAAGAAATATATAACAGATTCAACAAAATCAAACACACGATTTAATCAAACTAATAACGAATCAACAGTTAATCATAAACAAACACTCAATATCAAGAAATCTAACAACTTTAACCACAATAATCAAAAATCACTTGGACCAAAATAAAGCATGAACATGAACACAAACATAAACATAAAAATCAAAGATTAAGAAAGGTAGATAAGAGATTGACAAGATAAAGTAAAGATTGACAATAATTAAATGAAAACTTACTTGAAATTAAATGAATTTAAGGTGCAAGACAAGGTATTTAAATTTGACAAGAAATTAAATGACAAGGTAAGTAAATGGTGGAAGAGCTAATTGTCACACTTAGCCAACAAGAAAGAAAATTAACAACTAATGACTATTTATAGGGAGGATTAAGGAAGCTTCCTCCCCTCTTTCCTTTTCTCTTAATTACAAGATTAGGCCCTTCCTTCTTTAATCTTCATTAATTGCACCATTAGTCCTTTATTCTTCTAATCTTCTTTAAACTTGAACTTTAAGGACTTTTGGCTTCGGGATTTCTTTGAACTCGTCTTTAAATTCTTCAATAAAATAGACTTGAATTCTTCGGCTTTTGATAAACTTCTGTCTTTTGACTTTTTCTTCGATAAATCTTCAGAATTGGTCATGGACTTCCGTTCTTTTTGCACTCTTGACTTCTTGACTTCGTCTTTCATCTTTTTCTTCAATAAAAGCCCGTAAATGCCCGTGAATGTCCGTGTTTTCTCCACTTTTCACCTTTTCGTCCTAAATCACAACAAAAACACAAACCACGTATAATTCCAACATAAAAGACATAAAATACACGTTTTGGTCCGGTTATTATTGTAATTAAGTGGTAGAAAAGATGGGTGTTTACACACCTATCAAATCCCCTACACTTGACCATTGCAATGTCCTCATGCAATGCATTAGTTACAAAGCAAGATTACACTTTTCATCATAATTAATCGACGTTAGCCTTTATTAAAGAGATAGACAATTAAAAACATATAAAATAAAGAAATCAAAAGCATACCTTGGGTTTTGGAAATGTCATGAATAATCATCATCCTCAAGTTTTTACTTTCTCCAAACCAAGCTTAAAAACGAGATCATTGTTATTATAAGTTAATAAACTATCACGAACTCATGTGGGCCAATTACTCACTTAGACTTCCTTATTCCTAGGTGTATCTCTTATATTTTATTATTGTCTTGAATGATCACGAGGATGCATTTTTGACTTATTTCGATAGTTATTAAGTCTGAAAATAAAGTGAACGATTTAATCAATAGTTAGCTAAAGGACAAAATCTTTTAAAACTGCTTCTCGGGACCTCATAAAGTTCATATCTTGGCATAACTCGCTTCGCGATTTGAGACCTTTCTCGGACCGATATTTGGCAGCGACTTCATACTTCAAACCTTGAGAGAAGTTCATGAAATAATGGTCTTCTCTTCATAATGGAATTTCTTCACTTGAAGTTTTGAGAGATTCATACTTGGACCACGACTTCTTCATTTTTCTTCAATCTTTATTTTGGACTTTGATATACAACGATCCGCCTCCTTATATGACTTGGATCTATTTATCCTCATACCTTGTTAGGGTCTTTTCAGATACACTTCTCCATGACTTTTGGGAGTATTTGCTTTTCGTCGTGTGTCTCGATCCTTCATATTGATTCTCAATAAATGATTCTTCACATCACTTTGGATGTTTAGCAACAAAATATAGCCCTCATGCCTTGTTAGGCCTTTTCGGACTCGCCAATCTTCGCATCCCGCTTCAATAAGTTATGCCTTGGCTATGAACTCTAATCCATACCGAGCAACTTTTAAACGATCTTGGGCTAGAAGCTAAGTAACTTTTCAAATCGTACAACCTTATTTATTAGCAGATAAATTTATTAGCAAGCGATGGGAGAATAGGCTCATAATTAACTCACATAAATTCACGAAAGAATACCGAACTTATAATTGGCTCTATCATCTCTCGTTCTCCACAATTTAAAATCTCAAGTAATGAGACTCGTGGATACTTAGCCTATTAAATCAAAGTTTTGGGTTTTCGAGTCGCCTATAGGATCTTGCAAATTCTTAGAATTTTTCAAGTTTAGAAATCGCATTTTAAAGTTCCCTTGATAAATGACTCTCTAGGATCAATTATAGGAACTTGCGAAAAGTTCTTGTTCTTAACCCGTGAGAGTTAAGACTTTCGCGTTTTATAGCTCCCTATATAAAAGCCTAGCAAAACTTGACTTTAACACGTTAAGGATACTAGCTAGAGTAAACTCGGATTGAGTCAAAAGATTCACAACGTTTGAAAATTAAAACCACTTATTTAAAGATTTATTCTAATAAGGCAAGAAAATAACTATACAAAAATAAAAACTAATAGGCCAAAATAGATCAAAAATTTTGAAAAATGTCGAAAAATTGATTTTCCGGTTAAAATGAGGACAAATACAAGGTAAAGACCACTTAACTTCGATAGAAGTCCCCCCTACACTTAAGATAAACATTGTCCTCAATGTTTAAGCATGTGGGAGTAAACTCCCCTACACTTAGGACATTGTGCACGTTGTTTAAATCTTGCTAAGGAAGAGACAACTAAAGAGATTCCTATTTTAATATTGAGAAAATATATAAAATAGTGAATCGAAAAGAGTTTAGGATAGAACCGGGAAGAAGTAGAACACGGAAGCACGGGTTGTCAAGAATCATCAAGAGTGGATCATTGAAGCTCGAATCCCTGATTAAGAAGTGAGGAGAGGAAATAGCAAACCAAAGGGTCTCCCCTACACTTATGATAAAGAAAGCGAAAAGATAGATGCATGGGTTGCCTCCCAAGAAGCGCTTGGTTTTTGTTAACCGAGTCGTGAGCCTGACTCGACCTTGATCATCTTCGGAAGAAGCGTGAAACATATCCACCAGGATCAAAGACATAGTTTTCATCTAGCAAATAACACAAGCTTAAGGCGAACAAGGCAAGCCAAAGAAGAGTAGGCAAGGTTCCCGTAAGCAGTGATGGAGCACGGTGAGAGCAAGGATGGAGTGGTGCAAGCATGTCTTCAAAATTTCCAAAGATTTTTCCTTTTATTTCATCAGGTGGATACTGAGATGGCTTCAAGATTTCAATACCGGGGTCGAACACCTTTTCCTTTAAGGGAAAATAGCACTCAGGCTCAGCCGAGAGTGAAGAAGATCGGCAAAGAAGCACAACCTCGTCCTCAGAAGGGGGACAAAGAGGTGTCAAATCATATGTGCAACGGATATTGGTGTCGACCGGTTTCTTCTCCTTTGACAGAATGTGCTTCAAATCCAAAGTAGGATCAAGACGATAATCTTCAAAGTCATAAGGAGGAGCATCACTCTCATGAGGGAAGTAAGTGTTGAGAAATTCAGAGAAGTCTTCCTCAAATGAGTAATCGTCCAAAGTAGGATCGAGTGATGGCGTAGGATCTTCATCATGTGAAGAATCGCTCGAAAGAGTATCAGCCTCATCGAAATCATCATGCGTGGGCAGATCGGGATACTCAGAAGTACAATCATCAAAATCATCCGAATCTGAGATAGAATCATAATCATCATAAGCATCAAAGACCAGTAACGAATCATAAATGGGAGAAGGTTCCAAAGTAGGGAGAGAATCATCCACATCATCATTAAAAAGTGGATTATCAATGCAAGAGTCGAATAGAGGATTGTCGTAGACGACAAAGTCATCGAGCACATTTATCATATTCAATGATTCTCGTCCAAAAGATTTGCCTGTAAGCTTCCCCATTTTAAAAACTTTTGAATCATCCCTGACTGGTAAGATTAACTCACCTCCGGCCACATCCACTAAAGCTCGTCCGGTTCGCAAGAATGGCCGACCAAGTATTAAAGGAATACGAGGGTCCATTTCATAATCAACTACGATAAAATCGACCGGGAAAGTAAATGTGCCAACTTTGATGAACACGTCTTCGGCTATACCAACGGGGTAAGCGAGAGTGCGGTTTGCAAGTTCAAGAGTCATCTTTGTTGGAGTGAGGTCGGGTAATGATAGTGTTTTCCAAACACTCAAAGGCATCAAATTAATACTAGCCCCGAGATCAGCAAGGGCAGTAAATTCTTTAGTTTTGTTGAACACGCAAGGCAACACAAAACGACCGGGATCTCCAAGTTTTTCTGGAATTTCTTTAAGAATAACTGCAGAGCAGTTTTCATTTAAGCGTGTGTTGGCGAGTTCAATCAGCTTCTCCTTCTTGCTAAGCAATTCCTTGAATGCTTTGACAAATTTCGGCATGTGGCAAAGTGCTTCAACAAGGCTAATGTTGATGGTCATTTGAGATAGCATATTCACATATTTCGATACTTGACATTCATTCTTGGTTAGCTCATTGGTCTTGCCTATGCGAGAAGGATATGGGATGTTGGGTTTATAGGGGGAAGGTGAAGGTGTAGTAGGTAAAGGTTGGGATGTTGAAGGGTCCTTCCGAGATACGTCGTCATGGTGAGGCGGAGACGGTAATAGTGCACTAATACTAGGTGTAGGAGGAGTAGGGACACATGGTGGTGGAGGAGGTGTAGATGATGGGGGTGGGATTGGTGGTCCTACGATGGTAACTCTACTACGGGTAGTAATAGCACTCACATTGGCTCGCGGATTGGTGACGGTGTTTGAAGGTAGAGAACTTGAAGTAGAAGGTTGAGTGGCGGGCAAGAAACTAGCCAACAGATTCTTTAATTCAGTTGTTTGAGTGCTGAAGGAGGATTGAATATTATCACGAACCTCGGTTCTAATGTCATTACCTTGCTTCATGATATCTCCTTTCAAATTGATTATTTGGCTCTGTAGATTCTTGATTTGCTCACCTTGAGTTCTCATGATGGCATCAACATCGGGATTAATGGGTGGGGTTTGTTGGGTGGGTGGTTGATAAGGGTTAGAAGCTCTTGGTGGGATTTGGTTGCTTCTATTGTAGTTGTTGGCGGGGTTTTGGTTTTGAGGAGAAAAACCGGGTGAAAGGTAATTGTTGGATCGGTAACTCAGCAGATTTCTCTCCCCTTGTTGTCTCGCTTGGTAATTTTCCGGTGAATAATTACCGTAAGCTGCATACACATTTTCCGGATTTCCTTGTGTCGAAGGATAATCGGTGTATGAGTGAGGACCGCCACATGTTTCACAAGGATTAGCAACTGCTTTAACTTGTTGTTGTTGTTGGTTTGAAGCGAGAAGCGTAATACTTTTGCTCATTTCGGCCATCATGCGGGTGAGTTCGGTCATTTCAGGTTTGCTGAGGTGGAAGAAACATTGACTCTCGGGTTGTTCCTTGAAGAAGCAGAGGAATCCCAGTTTTTGTGGTGAGTAGTCATGTTCTCAATTAACTCTCTACACTCCTCGGGTCTCCTTTTCATAAATGTGCCACCAGTGACAACATTAATCATATCACGATCTTGAAAAGTCAATCCGTTGTAGAAAGTATCGATTAAGGTCACAGGGAGCATGTTGTGGTTTGGACATCGATCAATCAAGACATTATATCTCTCCCAAGCGTCAAAAAGAGATTCATCAGGGTCTTGCATGAAACCGCTGATCTGATTGCGAAGGCTCGTGACCATGGATGGTGGAAAGTAGCGCGACAAAAAGCGTTGAGTCATGTCATCCCAAGTGTGAATAGAATTCTTCGGGAGACGATCAAACCATTTCTCGGCATGATGCGATAAAGTATGTGGGAAGAGTTGTAGGCGAAGTACATCCATTGTGGCACCAGGCAACTTCATGCTTTGGGTGATTGTAATGAACTTGTCGAGGTGTTTATTGGCATCATCATCAGGCAATCCATGGAATGGGTTTGTTTGCACTTGCTGAATCATGTGGTGCTTCAACGAAAACTCAGGAGCGTTGATTTGCATCGGCGCAATCGGTCCTCCTCGTCCAAACATGGTTGGTTGACAAAGTTCCTCCATGGTCCGAAGATCGGGCTGTGGAAGAACATTGTTGTTATTGTTGAGGTGCGATGGAATGTTGTTGTTGACACCTGACATAGCTAAATCTTCTTGAGGCTCGGGCTCTTGATAATTAGAAGATCTAGTACGCATACACCTGAAAATGCAAAAGAAAAAGAAACCAAATGCAGAGACAATATATATACACAATAAAGATAAAATCTTTTTGGATTTTTGAAATTTTAAATTTTTATGGTTTTTTTTTTTCAATTCTTATTTTTTATGATTTTTTTGAATTTTTAGGCAAGAAAAATAACGCTCACAAGTGAACGGATCCCAACAAGCAACGCGTCTCACAGAAAACCGTTAATCTTTACGAAAAGAGCCGGCAGCGGCGCCATTTGATAACTAAGAATTTACTCAGTTAAAAAGATTCGTTGTACCAATCTCTTCGAATTGAAAAACTTGCGTTTAATGTGTGACTCTGTTTTATTTTGGTGGAACAAAGATGTGTCGTTGTAGTGTTTAAAACAAAGGTGTAAGTATTTAAAAGCGTGACTGAAATTAAAAGGCACTAAAATAAATGACGCAAACTTAAATCTATCTAAGGCAATCTTAAAACGCAACTAAAACTTAAACTAAACTTAAACTAAGGCAAAACTAAAATAAATCCAAGACAAATTTAACTTAAAGGTGCACTAAGGAAAAAGCAGAAAAATAAATCTTGAAAATAAAAATCAAAGACAAAAACTAATAAGAACCTGAATACAGCTCATTCGGAATAATCCTTTGTTTAGAACAATCACTCGTCCGGAATGTCACCTTCGGTTGGAATGACTCTTCTTCGCTCGGAATATTACCAAAATCCTTGATCCGGAACAAATTGATCTGAATATGTCACTTATCCAAAACAATCCTTCGTTCGGAACTTTACTGATTCGGAACTTCTCAAACTTGCCTTGATTCGGAACTTTTGATCAACCCTTTATTCGGAAGACTTCCGAATGAAGCCTCCTTGATTCGGAAGTTTAAAACTTACGAATGAAGCCTCCTTGATTCGGAACTTGCCCTTGATCCGGAAGTTGGTTCGGAACTTTTAAGAAGTTCCGAATGAACAGCTTGACTCGGAACTTTTAAAGTTCCGAATGAACAATCACTGATCCGGAAGTTTTTGGAGTTCCGAATGAATTGCTTGATCCAAAACTTTTGAATTCCGAATGAAACCTTTCTGATCCGGAACTTTTGAACTTTCGGATGAAGCTAGCTTGGTTTGGAACTTTTGAAGTTCCGAATGAACCACTCTTGATTCGGAAGACTTCCGGATGAAACCCTTGATCCTGAACTTTCAGACTTCCGAATGAACAGCCTTCCTTGTCTTGATTCGGAAGATTTCCTGGGAATATCAGAAACAACAACAAACTTCCCGAAGAACAAGGGATTAAAAATAACAAGAAATATATAACAGATTCAACAAAATCAAACACACGATTTAATCAAACTAATAACGAATCAACAGTTAATCATAAACAAACACTCAATATCAACAAATCTAGCAACTTTAACCATAATAATCAAAATCACTTGGACCAAAATAAAAGCATGAACATGAACACAAACATAAACATAAAAATCAAAGATTAAGAAAGGTAGATAAGAGATTGACAAGATAAAGTAAAGATTGACAATAATTAAATGAAAACTTACTTGAAATTAAATGAATTTAAGGTGCAAGACAAGGTATTTAAATTTGACAAGAAATTAAATGACAAGGTAAGTAAATGGTGGAAGAGCTAATTGTCACACTTAGCCAACAAGAAAGAAAATTAACAACTGATGACTATTTATAGGGGAGGATTAAGGAAGCTTCCTCCCCTCTTTCCTTTTTTCTTAATTACAAGATTAGGTCCTTCCTTCTTTAATCTTCATTAATTGCACCATTAGTCCTTTATTCTTCTAATCTTCTTTAAACTTGAACTTTAAGGACTTTTGGCTTCGGGATTTCATTGAACTCGTCTTTAAATTCTTCAATAAAAAAGACTTGAATTCTTCGGCTTTTGATAAACTTCCGTCTTTTGACTTTTTCTTCAATAAATCTTCAGAATTGGTCTTGGACTTCCGTTATTTTTGCACTCTTGACTTCTTGACTTCGTCTTTCATCTTTTTCTTCCATAAAAGCCCGTAAATGCCCGTGAATGTCCGTTTTTTCTCCACTTTTCACCTTTTTGTCCTAAATCACAACAAAAACACAAACCACGCATAATTCCGACATAAAAGACATAAAATACACGTTTTGGTCCAGTTATTATTGTAATTAAGTGGTAGAAAAGATGGGTGTTTACACACTTATCAACTTTCTTGTCACCATTTTATGACATTTCTTATTTCATATAGTTATCTCTATAGACACGCCATGTTCTGATGATATCCATACGTCGCGCCCCATATTTCGCCATGGTGAGGTGTGACAGAATGGTATCAGAGAGAATGGTTATAGAGAATTAGGTTGCCTAGTCGCGTAGCCTAGTCTATAGCTTAAGGGTCCCTGCATATAGGCGTCATAGGAGTATGTGTGCATTTTATATTATTTGATGTGTTTGGATGTTAGTTATTGTGATGTTTTGACTAGTATGAATTGAACAGTAGTAAGTTCATACTTAGCCACATGTTATTTTCTTTTCGGGTTAGTGACTTGTGCAGGTTGAACCATAATCGTCCACGCTAGTCACTGTTGTATTTTGCTTAATTGTACATTATAGTACATAATTTAGTACAAGGTAGTTTCTATATTTTATCGAGTTATTTTACATACCTGAGGTATGTTATTTTTCTTTTGAAGTTTAAGTCATGTTCCCTAAGAATCGTGTGGTGGTTCGAGTTACTAGGAGTAGGTGGATAGGAAGGGTTTTAAGTTGTTTCCACTCTTACGGGTGACATGACTTATAACTGATTATGTTGTCGTTTTGGATTTAGTCTAGGCTGTTTTAGCTAGACTATGGATTTCTGTATTCCGAGAGTTTGACAATGTTATTTTAATAGTTGGAGTTTTGAACCTTTGTTATGTGGTTATGAGCATATGTGAGTAGATGGATTTATGTGTTATGTGTTGTATATTATTCTTATAAGTGTCATCAAAGGAGGGAGTGCATTGGGGAAAGGGTAATTGTATAAGTATGGTGGCCAACATAGTTATACAAGTACCACAACTTCAATGGGTTCCTAAGTATGATTGAATGAAAGAGGGTTAGTACATGCTTGTATATGATGAGATGTGGATTTTGGGTATATTTATAATATATGGGTTTTGTGCCTTGTTGTGGCATGGTGAGATGGTGAAAAGGTGATTACTCGTATGGAAAAACGAGTGTATGACGCGATCGACTTGATATGTATGATAACGAGTATGTTTTGGGAGATTTAATAGGTATATATATGCAGATGTATATATACTACTACGTGTTAGGTTATGGTATATGGCCGTTCACTAGTTATTATAACTTGAACATACCTTGTGTTTGTTCGTGTTTTATGGTGCTGGAGTTTGTTGGAGTTCCAACAACGTTTTGAATCTTTTGAAGTGTGTCTTGTAGCGTATTCTTTGAGTTTCGTATTTCACGTGTACGTTTTAAAATGGTGTTTTTGGTTTTAAGTCTATTGAAATAACTTGGGATTTCTTTTGAGATAATGAAATCTTTTGTGTTGGGTCTTGCATTTCTTTTGGTCGGTATATATTGAGTTAGATGGTTAGTTGTATTCGTTAAAATAAGGGTAAGGTGTTGGAGTCGTGTCTGAAACAAGATGTAACATAAGATTTCTTTTTAATCAACACTTATATATTTCAAATTCTAAAAGACTTTCTTTGAAATAAAGCGAAGTAAAAATTTCTTTCTACCTACATAGTTCATATAATTGAGTTTGACCTATTTATGTCATTTTTAATTATTTATACAAGGTTAAATTGAGTTTATGAAGATTTCACATACATTTATATCTGTCATTTAAAAGGATTACATTGATCACTAAGTTTTTTTTAAAAACAAGTAGTATAAAACTGATTTGGTCATAACTTGTTCGTTTTTAGAGATTTTTGAGTGATTCAAAAGCCAAAAATTATGTACTCGGAACATACTTTTCAAATATTCAGAATGTATAGTCATGGGAGGTCAGTATCCTGGCCGAAATTATTGTACAAGTGTCGGGTTAGAGGTTGAGTTTGATTAGTAGTTTATTTCTATGATTTGGGATGCACGGGATACCTAGTTTTGAGTTGAGTTTTGAGTTCGTCAAGAGGGTTGTTTGTAGATTGCTTGAGTCACATAGATGTGGGAGGTAATAATAAATAATAATAAAAAAAAGATATATATTCTTTTGGAAATGTCGATCTTTTGCACGGTTTAAAAAAAAATTATATGTCGCGGGGCGTAATATGTTTGGTTGCCATTGGGTGTTTCTTGGATTATTTTTCGTTGTTATGGGTCATTTTGAATTGATACACGTTTTATGTTTGAGTTTTCTTTTGAGACTCGTGGTTTTTGACTTGTTTTAACTGGTACACGTGAAATGTCGTTAGTTATCCGTGGGTTTGATTCGTTGATCGTATCTGATGGATTCAGATGTAATTTTGGTTTCGTATTGTTCGGGAGCGTTGAGGTAGTCATATGAAAGACTTGGTCGCGCCTACACGCTTAAGTAGGTGGCCATGAGAGAACGGTCGGAATACCCTTAGCGGGGCGGAAAGAAGTTCGTAGACGAACTAATGTGGTTATGAGGTCTCTTAGGAGTACCAAGGAGATGAATAGAGATTTTTGGGATACTAGCACAAGTAACACGCCATAGAGAGTGTTAGAAGGGCATACAATACCTCAAAGGTATTTATGATTGTTCGTAGGGCATGTAAGTTTTCCGATAATTTCCTGAAATTTAGTAGGTTTGCCTATTACTGTGAGGTAGAACCGTAAATAGAGCAAGTAGGGGAGGTGAGAGGAGTTGAAGTTAGTGCCTTCCCAAGGAAATTGATGATGGGATGATTTCAAGAACAAGAGTTGATGGAAATTGCAACGGCTGCAAGGTAAAAGTTGAGTTGCTTAGTAGTAGATTGGATGTGTAAAGAGGTTGAGTGGTCTGATGAGAGGAAGTATTGGTCTGTTAAAATGCGTGTAGAATTTCGCAAGTAGAACGAGGTAGGAAATTTATTCGTATTGTCTTCTAGGAGAGGGTGCAAGGAGGACGTAGTTGAAACTACTAAGGATGTTGTATGAATGCTTTGGGTTTACGGTTATGCATTTGGCTTCGCCAAAGCACAAGCGGATTTCATGGAGTCAATGAAGCGAGTGTGCATGAACGTATGTAAATGAGTTGTCATCGGGAGTATCGACGACATCTTGATCTACTGAAAATCTAAGAAGGAGAGTGAGGCGAAGTATGTGTTGGTTTTGGAGTGGAATTATACGTGAAATTTTCAAGTGTGAGTTTTAGTATTAAGTCTACCATGATGAGTAGTTAGAGGTGATGGCGTATCATGGAACCAGCAAGGGACGAAGTGAAGAAGGACGAGGAAGCATTTTGGAGGTTGAAGAGGTGGATTGGATAATGAGCCGATCTTGGCATTATCGGAAGGAATGGATGAATTCGTGAAGCATGACGATACGTGGAGCAAGGATTTGGATGTGTACGAGAACAAAAAGAAAGGCGATTTCTTATACGTTGCAGGAACTGAAGATTTGGAAGAACTGGATAGACTTAGTTAGTGGAGCTGGACTGTTATATCTGCCTAGAATGCTAGAGGCATTTGGTCTACGAGACGTGGAGAATGATCTATACGGATCGTGAACGTCTCCAACACATATTCAATCATCTTGATTGAACATTTGGCAAAGGTGATGGGTGGAGTTAATTGATGAAAGAAAACTGCAAGGCCAAGTACGATCTGGGAAAGGCAAGCATGGTTGATGAGACATTGAATAAGAAGAATGAAGTGAAGCTGAGACGAACTTGAACTATATGGATGACGTATTAGGGTGGTTTAGATGAAGGATGTAGGTTGCACGAGTTGAGTTGTCTAAAGCAGAGAACGCGTCAACATGTATGTTGCGTGGCTTGGACAATCATATGGAGAAAAGGGACGTAGACTATACTTCCTACATAGATAAGAGCAGCTTAGAAAGGGTGATGTAAGGACGAAGTTGGTGGAAGGGATACATAATGCGGTGGAAGATTAAGTACGATGGGAGTTGGGTGATAGTCGATAGACTAAGTAATTCATCACATATTTCAAGAGGAAGGAGAAGTCACATAGTTGAGAAGTTGGAAGGATTACGTACGTATGTGATGGAATAGAGGGTTCTGCGTAAAAGTTAGCCTAATATGTATGGAATGCCTTATGAAGGATTATGGCAAGGAAAGAAACGATGGGAAGCATCACATCGTGATGTATGGTAGGAGTTGAGGAAGAAAGAAGGAAGTGTGTATAGAAGCGAAGCATGAATGAAATACGTCGAGATAGGAACCGAAGGTAAAACTTAGGAGGGAGTGATGTGACAACCCTGGTTTTGGGGTTCGTCACTTAGATTTATTTTGTGCTAGTTACGTGTCTTTACGTGTTTATGTGCTTATTGGTGTGTATAGATGATAGGTGTGTAAACACCCATCCTTTTACCACTTAATTCTGGCTAAAACAAGACCAAAACACGTATTTAATATCATTTGTTTGGAATTATGCGTGGTCTTTGTGTTTATTGTGTTTTCAGAGTCGACCGGATGAATATTGAAGAAAACATGGGATTGCACGGGTTTTATCAAGGAAAAAGACTCAAGACGAAGTCTGTTGTCCAAGAGATGCAAAAGATTTGAAGTCATTGTGCATATTTGAAGATTTATCGAAGAATAGAGCCAAAGATGGAAGAATCATATATGTCGAAGAACTCGAGTCTATTAAATAAAAGATTATAAGACGAGTTGGATTTATTCACCGACACTTCTAAAAATCCAAAGTCGGAAACGTTTAATTAAAAGAGACGAGAAGACTAAAGAAGGAAGAAGAAAAGAAGCCCAAAACCAAGCCCATTTGCAAGCCCATACACACGCCTATATAAAGGCCCTTACTTCACAAATTTCACACACTTAGTTAGTCTTAGTTTAGTTTTCATTATCTCTAGTTTTAGAGAGAGAAAGTTCTAAACTTTCTCTCACTAGATTTCATCTTTCTTTCTCTTTCAAGATCAAACTTTTGTATTGTTCTTTTCATTAATCAAGTTCAAGTTTTTAGCTTTTAATCTTTAATCTCATCCTTCCTTTCTTTTACTTTGATTGATTTTGGTACAAATCTAGTATGATCCGTGTTGTTCATCAATGATTCGTGCTTAAAAAGTTGATTTCTTTTTATGTTTCCTTAAGTTTATACACTAATAAGCTTTAAGATCCTTGTTCTTATTGGCTTATTTGTTGATTTACCTTATTTACTTTTTAAAGTTTTATAAAAAGTTCATCTTTTTATCATTTGATTTATAAGTTTGATTATTTGAAGCTTAGATAAAGTGTTCTTAGTGCTTATTTGATCAGCTTATTGTTGGATTCGAGCTAGTTTTGGGAGTTAGCTTATTCCATAAGCTTATCTCCTTGGCTTTTCACTCGAATTTGCACCATTTTCGGAAAGGGCAAAGCCCTTTTCCGATCGAATATTCCGACCAAGCATCACCCTTTTTCGGAAAAGGGTTTCATATATTCCGACTGGTGGTATTTTTAATATTCCGATCTAAGTGTTTTACCATATTCCGATTTACCATTTTAACCATATTCCGATTGCTGCAAGTTTTGAGATTCTGATTGATCCCTTTTTCAACATATTCCGATTGTTTAATTTTCGACATATTCCGATTGGGTTCATTTGCCTTCATTCCGACCGTGAGCCTGTTTACATTCCGATTAACCAGATCGGAATACATTCCGATTGGGCCTAGTTGGGTTATTCCGATTCACTTGTTTTTCTTTGTTCCGTTCTTACTTTCTTTTAGTATTTTTCAATTAAGTTCATATTTTTACATAGCTTTCCAAGAGTTAGTTTTTATTGAGTGATTATTTATTTTCCTAATAGAATCTTTAAGTTTTCAATCATTTATTTTGAAACTCGTTTCTTTTCTTTAATCTTTTAAAGCTTTAAGTTTACTCTTCGACACTTAATTAATTTTTATTAGTTTAAAATAGATAAACAAACCAATCAATTTTTATTAACCAAGAACAAATCATTCCACTTAGAGCCGAGATCAATTCGAGAGGATACCGAGAAAACGAACTTTCAGCTAGTAAAATCTTTGTATCAAATGGCGCCGCTGCCGGCTCTTCTCGTTAAGATCAAAAGTTTTTTGTGAGAACTTGGATTTTGGGATCCGTTCCCCGTGAACGTTACTTTTTCATAAAAAATTTCAAAAAATCCAAAAAAATATAAAAAATTTTTTTTTTTAAAAAAAAAAAAAAAAAAAAATTAAAAAACATAAAAACCAAAAATATTTTTGCTTTGTTTTTCTTTGTTCGTTCTTTTGCAGGTGTATGCGCACTCGATCCACGTCTTATCAAGAGCCCGAGCCTCTCGATCACTTAGACATGGCCGGTGTACAAAACAATAACAACATACCACCTCCAAACAATAATAATAACAACAACAACCCACCTTTCAACAACATGAATAATAACAACAACAATGAGCCTCTACCGGATAATCACCCGATGATTGAACTTCTGCAAGCTCATGTAGATGGAAACACTGATCCAATTGTCATACCTCCAATTGCTGCCAACAACTTTGAGCTAAAATCAGGCTTTATCCAGATGGTCTCTGCTCAACCATTCTTGGGGCGTACCATTGATGACCCACATGACCATATCAAGAGATTCTTGCAACTCACCAACACGGTCAAATTCAATGGTGTTCCACAAGAGGTAATCCAGTTACAACTTTTTCCCTTTTCTTTAGAGGGACAAGCCCGGCATTGGCTTGCTAAAGAACCGCCACAGAGTATTCTCTCGTGGACGGATTTGGAAACAAAGTTTATCAATTACTTTTTCCCACCCTCTCGTACTACCGCTTTGCGGAATGAGATCATAAATTTTGAACAAAAGTACGATGAGTCGTTCAGTGAATCTTGGGATCGTTTTAAAGATCTTTTAAGAAAATGCCCACAACATGGTTTTACCAAAGTACATCAAATTAATACTTTTTACAATGGTTTAAGCATGAGTGACCAAGATTCACTAAACAGTGCCTCAGGGGGTAATCTTTTGGCTAAGACTTCCAATGCTGCTTGGGATATCATTGAGAATAAGCCTCGTGTGCAAACCAAGAGTGTTCGGACCAATGTCGCTAGTGCTAGCACTAATGACAGTGACAAGCGACTTGACAAAATCACTACGCTTCTTGAATCGCTTGTCACCCACACCGTTAACAACACCAACATCACCAACACTAAAAACGCTCAAGTTAGTGCTGTCAGCCAACCATGTGAGATATGCGGGGGTCCTCACTCTTACACAACTTGTACCGTCACCCAAGACTACCCTGCTGAGAATGTGAATGCAGCATATGGCACCTATCCTCAACCTGCTTATCAAGCTAGACCTCAAGGTGACCGTAATTTGCTTAGCTACCGCTACAACAACTACCTCTCACCACCCGGTTTTCCTCCAAACAACCCAAACCAACAACAAAACCTCAACCGCCCTCCTCGACAACAACAACAACCTCGTACACCATACATCCCTCCTCACAAGCAGCAACAACCACCTCAACGTAACAACCAAGTTTACCAACAACCTGCTTATCAACCACCCGCATACAATGCTCCTCCAAACCAACCCACTGCATTAAACCAAGAGGTTGCAACCTACATGAGGACCAATGATGTGATCATGGAAAATCTCCAACAGGAAGTGCGCAACTTGAAAGCAGACTTGGTCAAACAAGGGAACGATTTGAGAGCCGACATGAGAAACACGCTGGATAGTTAAACGAATGACTTGAAGAACATGATGGCTAGTTTCTTCCAAGGTAATCAACCCTCTTCTTCGGGTACTCTTCCGAGTAACACCGTTGCAAATCCAAGAGGGGAGATGAAAGCAATCACTACTCGCAATGGCAAAGGTACCAAGGAACCCGAGCTTCCTATACCTCCACCGGTGGTTGTGACTAAGGAGAACGAGTCACCTGCTCCTATGCCTCATCCTTCTCCTACCCTAATTTCTCCACCTCTTCCTTCTACCCCTCCTCCACCCAAGGATGTGAGTGATCCTATTCTCCCAAAGCCTTCCTCTTCTTCCAATATACCTTATCCATCTAGGTTGAGGAAAGAGAAGCTCAAAAGCAAGGACGATATTCAGGTTTCGAACTTTCTTAAGATGTTCAAACAATTGAATTTCAATATCTCCTTCGCTGAGGCTCTCGCTCACATGCCCAAGTACGCGAAAATGTTTAAAGATCTTCTGAGCGACAAGGAAAAGCTTCTCGATATTGCCAACACCCAACTTAATGAGAATTGCTCTGCAGTGCTCTTAAGGAAATTGCCAACCAAGCTTGGTGATCCAGGTCGTTTCTTAATCCCTTGCAATTTCCCGGGAGTAGAGAATAGCATGGCCCTAGCCGATCTAGGTGTCAGTATTAATCTCATGCCTCTAAGCGTTTGGAAGCAATTATCTCTTCCTGAGCTAGTCCCCACCTAAATGACTTTGGAATTAGCTAACCGTACGGTTGCTTATCCAGTGGGGATAGCCGAAGACGTCTTTGTAGGAGTCGACAAATTCACTTTTCTTGTCGATTTCGTCGTCGTCGACTACGAGATGGACCCTCGTGTTCCCTTGATCGTGGGTCGTCCATTCCTGAGGACCGGTCGCACTCTCATCGATGTTGAAGCCGGTGAGCTTATCATGAGAGTGGGTGACGATAAAATCGTCTTTAACATGGGAAAGTTGTCCAAACAACCTTACTCCAACAAGAGTGTTAATTGTATTGACGTTCTTGATGAGGCTCGTGAAGAACACTTCCAAAATGCTTGCAAAAGTATTCCTACCTCTCTTCCCAATGTTGAAACCGTTGCCTCCATTGATTCATCACTGTCTCTATTTGGAGAAAGTGATTTGTTTTGGAACAATCTTGAAGACACCATGGGAGATGTGAACTTAGCTAATGATGATTCTCCCACCGATGGGGATGAACACATGAATTTCTTTGACAATCTTCTCAACGAAGACAATCCTTCTCCTCCATCTCCCACGGTTATTGCTATCGATACTCCGATTTTGAAAACGCCTCCCGTCGAAAATCCTCCCGATTTAGAACTTAAGGAGTTGCCGCCCCATCTCGAGTATGTATTTCTTGAAGAAGAGAAGAAGTCACCAGTCATCATTGCTAAGGACCTAAAGGAAGAAGAAAAATCTCGCCTCATCGTCGTGCTTAAAGATCACAAAAAAGCGATTGCTTGGAAAATTTCTGATATTCGCGGAATTGATCCTCACTTCTGCACACACAAAATTCTCATGGAGGACGACTTTAAGCCCACAATTCAAAGCCAACGAAGGGTGAATCCAAAAATACATGAAGTCATCAAAACAGAGGTTATCAAACTTCTTGATGCAGGCATTATTTACCCTATTTCGGATTCACCATGGGTTAGTCCAATCCATTGTGTGCCTAAGAAGGGCGGAATAACCGTTGTTCCCAATGAACACAACGAGTTGATTTCCACTCGTCTCGTTACTGGGTGGAGAGTTTGTATAGACTACCGCAAACTCAATGATGCCACGAGAAAGGATCATTTCCCTCTACCTTTTATGGACCAAATGCTTGAACGATTAGCGGGTAATGAATATTACTGCTTTCTTGATGGTTTCTCGGGTTATTTCCAAATACCCATCGATCCCCAAGATCAAGAGAAGACAACATTCACTTGTCCCTATGGCACATTTGCTTACAAAAGAATGCCTTTTGGCTTATGTAATGCGCCCGGGACTTTCCAAAGGTGCATGTTAGCTATCTTCCATGACATGGTTGAACAAACCATGGAAGTCTTCATGGATGATTTCTCGGTCTTCGGGGATTCCTGCTCTTCTTGCCTTGCCAATTTGGAACGTATGCTTAAGCGGTGCGAAGACACTCACCTTGTTCTGAATTGGGAAAAATGCCATTTTACGGTAAAAGAAGGCATCGTGCTGGGACACAAGATTTCCAAAGCCGGTCTTGAAGTAGACCGTGCTAAAGTCGATGTTATCGCCAAGTTGCCTCCACCTTCAACCGTGAAGGGTGTGAGAAGTTTTCTGGGTCATGCGGGCTTCTACCGTCGATTCATCAAAGATTTTTCTCAAATCGCTCGCCCGATGACCCACCTCTTGGAAAAAGATACTCCTTTTATCTTTTCCAAAGAGTGTCTTGAAGCCTTCAACTCTCTTAAGGATAAGCTAACTAAGGCACCCGTCTTGGTTACCCCTAATTGGGAGCTTCCCTTTGAGTTGATGTGCGATGCTAGTGATTTTGCTATTGGAGCGGTTCTGGGACAAAGAGTGAACAAACACTTCCAATTAATCCATTACGCTAGCAAGACACTGACGGGGGCACAGTTGCATTATACGAAAACCGAAAAGAGCTTTTAGCTGTTATCTATGCCTTTGAAAAATTTCGCCCCTATCTTGTCCTTTCCACCACAATCGTGTATACCGATCATTCCGCGTTGAAGTACTTGTTGACAAAGCAAGATTCCAAACCAAGACTTCTTCACTGGGTTTTGCTACTCCAAGATTTTAAAATCGAAATTCGCGATAAAAAAGGAGCTGAAAACCTAGTCGCGGATCATCTCAGCAGACTTGAGGATCCTTACCAAGGGGATCATCCGAACAAAGAAATCAATGATTCTTTTCCCTTGGAGACCTTAATGTCTATAAATTCAAATTCTGATGAAACCCCGTGGTTTGCGGACTTTGCAAACTACTTGGCGGGTGGAATTCTGAAGGAAGGGTTGACGTCTCAACAAAAGAAGAAGTTCATCACCGACATTAAGACCTACTTTTGGGACGACCCTTACCTATTCAAACAATGTGCCGACCTGATTATCCGCCGATGTGTTGACGCACCGGCAGCTTTGAAAATCCTTGATGCTTGCCACAAAGGACCCACCGGTGGTCACTTTGGTCCCAACTACACCGCCAAAAAAGTGTTTGATTCGGGATTTTATTGGCCCTTCATATATCGTGACGCTCACAATATGGTTAAACGATGTGATGTTTGCCAAAAACAAGGCACGATCACACATAAAGACGAGATGCCTCAGAATTTCATTCAAGAGTGTGAAATCTTTGATGTTTGGGGTATCGACTTTATGGGGCCATTCCCTTCTTCTAAAGGAAACAAATATATCCTTGTAGCCTTTGACTACGTTTCAAAGTGGGTTGAAGCCAAAGCTTTACCTACTAATGACGCAAGGGTGGTTTGTAACTTTTTGAAAACTCTTTTCGCTAGATTCGGTGTGCCTCGTGCCATTATTAGTGATCGTGGGACTCATTTATGCAATGACCAATTCGCAAGAGTCATGGCGAAGTACGGTGTAAATCATCGTCTTTCCACAGCCTACCACCCACAAACTAATAGCCAGGCTGAAGTATCCAACCGAGGACTAAAGCGAATTCTTGAAAGGACCGTGGGAGAGCATCGTGCCTCATGGGCTGATAAACTTGATGATGCTTTGTGGGCTTTTCGTACTGCATACAAGACTCCGATTGGTTGTACACCATATCGTCTCGTGTACGGGAAAGCATGCCACCTCCCCATTGAGTTGGAGCACAAGGCTTATTGGGCCTTGAAGTGGGCTAATTTTGATATCAACAAAGCCGGTGACCTACGCAAGATCCAACTCAATGAGCTCAATGAACTCCGTAATGAGGCTTATGAAAATTCTTTGATCTATAAGGAAAGGACTAAGCTCATTCACGACTCTAAGATTAAGAACCGAGAGTTCCATGTTGGAGACAAAGTCTTACTTTTTAACTCTCGGTTGAAAATCTTTTCTGGCAAGCTGAAATCTCGTTGGTCCGGCCCATTCACCATTGCCCAAATTTTTCCATATGGTACTCTCGAGCTCGCTCAACCTAATGGACCTAATTTCAAGGTGAATGGCCAGCGAGTGAAGTTGTACTTTGGTGAGGACACCTCTCAGGAGGTGATTCCTTCCCTCACCATGTTCCCCATGAACTAATTTTGGGTCGAGTCAGGCTCGTGACTCGGTTATCAAAAACAAGCGCTCCTCGGGAGGCAGCCCGAGTATCTATCCTTTTATGTTTTAACCTCCTAAGTGTAGGGGGGGCCTCTATAGGTTCTTTGTATTTGTGTGGTGATGTGATTACAGGGATAAGTGCACTCTTGGAATCTTTGAAGAACCGTGCTCCCGTGTTATCCGAAATCCGGTTCTATCTCTCAACTATCGTGATTCAGTTTTCTTCATACTCACATTTGAAATTGATCACTTTAGTCGTCTCTTCCTTAACTTGAGTTAACCAACGTGCACAATGTCATAAGTGTAGGGGAAACTTTTCCCACATGCTTAAACATTGAGGACATGTTTATATTAAGTGTAGGGGAGACTTCTATCGAAGTAGTTTTAAGTGGACTTTCCCATGAAAATGCCTTCATTTAACCGGAAAATCATATTTTTCAACATTTTTCAAAATTTTTATTAACTTTGGCCATTTAGTCGTAATTTTTAAATTTTTATCATTGCTTTCATATGTATATATCGCGCAATAAAGTCAAAAATATTAATAAAGTGGTGTAGCTAGTTTAGAAGTCTTTGACATATTAGGCCCGTTGCGTTTATTTTGACTCAACCCGGATAGACTTATCCAAGTTTATTCTAGCTAGTATCCTTAACCATGTAGACCTTAATTGGTTTACTAGGCTAAGTGTCCACGAGTCTCATTACTTGAGATTTTAAATTGTGGAGGACGAGAAATGATAGAGTCAATTATAAGTCGGTATTCTTGCACAAGCTCACTTGGTGTAATTATTTGCCTATTCTCCCATCACTTGCTAATAATTTATCTGCAATAAGTAAGGTCGTACGATTTGAAAAGTTACTTAGCTTCTAGCCCAAGATCGTTTAAAAGTTGCTCGATAATGATAAGAGTTCATAGCCAAGGCATAACTTATGAAGCGGGGCGCAAAGATTGGCGAGTCCGAAAAGGCCCTATCAAGGCATGAGGATTCCATTTTATTACTGAAGATCCAAAAGTGATGTGAAAAGAATTATTTCCAAAATCAATATGAAGGATCAAGACTCACGACGAAAAGCAATCAACTCCCATAAAGATCATGGAGAAGTCTATCTGAAAAGACCGTAACAAGGTATGAGGATAAATAGATCCAAGTTCGAAAAGGAGGCGGATCGTTGTATCTCGAAATCCCAATTAGAGATTGAAGAAATAATCATGAAGTCGTGATCAACAAAGTTGGAGTACCCCTCAAAAGTCTCCAAGTGAAGAAATTCTATTACGATGAGAAAACCACTATCTCAAGAACGTCTCTCAAGATATGAAGTATGAAGTACATGCCAAATATCGGCCCGAGAAAGGTCTCAAATCGCGAACCAAGTTATGCCAAGATATGAACTTTTTGATATCCCGAGAAGCAGTTTTAAGAGATTTTGTCCTTTAGCTAACTATTGATCAAATCGTCCTACTTTGCTTTCAGCCTAAATAAACTATCGAAATAAGTCCAAAAATGCATCTTCATGATCATTCTAAGACAAAAATAAAATATAAGAGATACACCTAGGAATAAGGGAGTTTAAGCATTTAATTAAGCCATGTGTGTAAGTGTTTGATATGCTAACTTATAATAACAATGATCTCGTTTTTAATCTTAGTTTGGGGAACGTGAAACTTGAGGGTGATAAATCTTCGCAGCATTGAAGCCCTAATGTAAGTCCTCGATCTCTTTACAAGTTATTTCCACGTAGCTATTTTCTATCCTTTTGTTAACTTTAAAGTTTTAATTTCTCTTAGTACTTTAATTTTTGTTTAGTAATATTTTAATAAGGCCGAGGTTGATTGATCACGAGAAAAGTGTAAATGTGCTTTGTCACTAAGCATTGCATGAGGGCATGGCAATGGTTAAGTGTAGGGGATTTGATAGGTGTGTAAACACCCATCCTTTTACCACTTAATTCTGGCTAAAACAAGACCAAAACACGTATTTAATATCATTTGTTTGGAATTATGCGTGGTCTTTATGTTTATTGTGTTTTCAGAGTCGACCGGATGAATATTGAAGAAAACATGGGATTGCACGGGTTTTAGCAAGGAAAAAGACTCAAGACGAAGTCTATTGTCCAAGAGATGCAAAAGATTTGAAGTCATTGTGCCTATTTGAAGATTTATCGAAGAATAGAGCCAAAGATGGAAGATTCATATATGTCGAAGAACTCGAGTCTATTAAATAAAAGATTATAAGACGAGTTGGAATTATTCACCGACACTTCTAAAAATCCAAAGTCGGAAACGTTTAATTAAAAGAGACGAGAAGACTAAAGAAGGAAGAAGAAAAGAAGCCTAAAACCAAGCCCATTTGCAAGCCCATACACACGCCTATATAAAGGCCCTTACTTCACAAATTTCACACACTTTGTTAGTCTTAGTTTAGTTTTCATTCTCTCAAGTTTTAGAGAGAGAAAGTTCTAAACTTTCTCTCACTAGATTTCATCTTTCTTTCTCTTTCAACATCAAACTTTTGTATTGTTCTTTTAATTAATCAAGTTCAAGTTTTTAGCTTTTAATCTTTAATCTCATCCTTCCTTTCTTTTACTTTGATTGATTTTGGTACAAATCTAGTATGATCCGTGTTGTTCATCAATGATTCGTGCTTATAAAGTTGATTTCTTTTTATGTTTCCTTAAGTTTATACACTAATAAGCTTTAAGATCCTTGTTCTTATTGGCTTATTTTTTTATTTAGCTTATTTACTTTTTAAAGTTTTATAAAAAGTTCATCATTTTATCATTTGATTTATAAGTTTGATTATTTGAAGCTTAGATAAAGTGTTCTTAGTGCTTATTTGATCAGCTTATTGTTGGATTCGAGCTAGTTTTGGGAGTTAGCTTATTCCATAAGCTTATCTCCTTGTCTTTTCACTCGAATTTGCACCATTTTCGGAAAGGGCAAAGCCCTTTTCCGATCGAATATTCCGACCAAGCATCACCCTTTTTCCGATCGCAGTGATCGGAAAAGGGTTTCATATATTCCGACTGGTGGTATTTTTAATATTCCGATCTAAGTGTTTTACAATATTCCGATTTACCATTTTAACCATATTCCGATTGCTGCAAGTTTTGAGATTCCGATTGATCCCTTTTTCAACATATTCCGATTGTTTAATTTTCGACATATTCCGATTGTGTTCATTTGCCTTCATTCCGACCGTGAGCCTGTTTACATTCCGATCAACCAGATCGGAATACATTCCGATTGGGCCTAGTTGGGTTATTCCGATTCACTTGTTTTGCTTTGTTCCGTTCTTACTTTCTTTTAGTATTTTTCAATTAAGTTCATATTTTTAAATAGCTTTCCAAGAGTTAGTTTTTATTGAGTGATTATTTATTTTCCTAATAAAATCTTTAAGTTTTCAATCATTTATTTTGAAACTCGTTTCTTTTCTTTAATCTTTTAAAGCTTTAAGTTTACTCTTCGACACTTAATTATATGTTATTAGTTTAAAATAGATAAACAAACAAATCACTTTTTATTAACCAAGAACAAATCATTCCACTTAGAGCCGAGATCAATTCGAGAGGATACCGAGAAAACGAACTTTCAACTAGTAAAATCTTTGTATCAATAGATTGTGGTTTGTTTATCGCTTCCGGTACGGGGTACCTTGTGAGTGAAACGATGTGTGATGATTTCATGTTCATGAGTTCACTTGGTAGTGACTATGAAGTGAGATGGTGTTATTTAGTGGTTTTACGTATACGTATATGTATTATAGAAAATCGTATTTTTTACGATTTACGATTTTGAGGTTTTGAAGGCTTTAGGAGCTGAAATAAATTAAGGAAAAATAAGGTAATATTATTAATACATATATTAATAATAAAAAGAAAAAAAATAAAAAAAATATATGTGTAAGTCGGTTTTGGGACGCAAGGAAGAAAAAGAAAAGGGAAAAAAAGGAAAAAGGGGAACCGGGCTTTTGTAATGGGCCAAGGACTTGTTAGGAAAGTATATAAAGCCTTATTTTTATCAAAACACTCCATAAAATCCCTGGAGATCAAGTATGGGTCGACATCTATGGAGGAATTCTTCATTAATTTTTCTTCTTTCAAAAATTCTAAGGTAAAATCTTCAAATCCCTTTTCAATTTAATTGTTTTTTAATTCTTTCTCATTCATCTTATGATGGATTTAGGTTAGGGTTTATATTAAACAGTAAATTAATGTTATATTAATGGTGTTATAATGATTACGTAGATTAGGGCTTGTAATTAGAGGGATTAGGGTTAATTAATGAGGTTGATTTTGTTAAACCCGTTTTTAAAAACTGGGCAGAATTGTGAGTCAATTGTTTTGATCATATCGGGAGTTATTGGAACATTCAAGATGCGATCCAAGTATCCCTGAAAATCTAATTGAAGTGGCTTTCCAATGCAAGAAACGAGAACTAAATTGGAGGTGGGTAAGTGGGTCAAAAACAGGTTACAACAGTCGGAGGTCAAAACAGTTTTGTAATCAGCCTGTTTTCTTTTTATGTTTTGGGTTGTTTGGGGTACTTGGGGTTGCATTGGGATCTTCACACGAACATGAGAGATGGTTGATATATTTGAGTAAGTATCTGCACTTGGGATAAGATTTTGGTTTAAGGTTAGACCCTCTAATGGTAACAAACTTTTCATACGTTTAAAATCAGTGAATTCTAGATAGGTAGCAATATATATACATATATCGGGGCCTTAACAGTAGATTTAAGGTTAGGGCAAGTGGGAGGTTTTAGCTAACATATGTAAAAGTATGAATATTCTTTTTACAGAAACCATGGGAATGTTTAAGTGGACATTTGACTTAAAGTTTTGAGACGTAAAAACTGGGACTGTTTTGTGTAAAATATGAACGAGATAGTTATTAAACTTAACCAAGTTAAGGACTTGTTAAGGAAGGGTAACGGGGTGATTAGAGCTTATCAATGAGGTATTTATATGGGAATAGGATATATGTCCATCTTTGTGATTGGTTCATGTATTGATTGCGTGTTTTTGGTTTGTTAGCTTCTTGCTAGTGCGAGGACTTGTGAAGAAGCAATCAGGTGTGTTTCATACTCCCATGTTTACTATTGATTTTGACTTCCAGATGGGATGGAAGAGACACTGTGTTGAGTTATTTTCTAAATTGATGCCTTGGTAATTATGGTTGTAGGTAATGCGTGATGCCTTGGAAATTATAGTTGTTGGTAAGGCGTGATGCCTTGGTAATTGTGGTTGTTGGTAAGGCGTGATGCCTTGGATTGTGATGATTGATTGAACCTAAATGCTAGTTGTTAATACATAATTGTAGCGTATTGTCCATATGTTATTGTGTTGATGGTTGTTATTCACAGCTTGTAACTGATTTAAAGTTGGAGTCTAAACCTATGACTCTCACCAACTTTATGTTGACGTGTTTTAGTGTCTCTTTCAGGTGTGAATGTGTTTAAGCTTGAGGATAGAAGTGGCTAGACTTGGATGCCTTAGGATTGCATATAGAAGGAGATGCCTGTCCTTCTTAGTTTACCTTTATGTTTTTTTGATAAGTTATACATGTTGGCACCTATATGTTTGTTTGTTTTATGTTTATGTTTGTCTTGGGTAAGTGGTAGGACTGTTACCTATTTACCTAGACTCCTGCATTTGATGAGATATTGTCATGACTTTTGTGTCACCATTTTATGACATTTCTTATTTCATATAGTTATCTCTATAGACACGCCATGTTGTGATGATATCCATACGTCGCGCCCCATATTCCGCCATGGTGGGGTGTGACAATTATGCAAATCAAGAACCAATTACTTGTTGCAAGAAGCCGACGGAAGAGTTATGCCGATAATAGAAGAAAACCATTGGAATTTGAGGTCGGAGATATGGTTATGCTTAAGGTTTCGCCGTGGAAGGGTGTGATTCGTTTTGGGAAGAAAGGGAAGTTGAGTCCGAGGTATATTGGACCATTTAAGATTGTTAAACGAATTGGACCGGTAGCGTATAAGTTAGAGTTGTCGAACGAGCTTAGTTCTATTCACGACACGTTTCACGTATCAAATCTGAAGAAGAGTTTGGTGGATAAGGAATTGGTGATTCCTTTGGACGAGATTCAGTTGGACGATAAAATGCATTTCGTGGAAGAACCCGTGGAAATTATGGACCGAGAGGTCAAGAGGCTGAAGCATAGTAGAATTTCCATTGTGAAGGTTCGATGGAATTCTAGGCGTGGACCGGAATACACTTGGGAACGTGAGGACTTTTTCAAGGAAAGGTATCCTCATCTGTTCCAGCGGCACGAAATGTGAGTATAAGAAGAGGCGAGCGCCAGGACGTCGCTCTCTTTAAGGAGGGGTGGATGTGATACCCTAGAACCGAGGTCACTTAACTTACCCTAAATTACGCTTATTTTTGAAATTTTTAAGAAATTTTAATTGCTATATATTTTATCATTTTGGTTGAAACCAATATTTGAGGTCATAATTTTGACGATTGACGATTTAAAAAGAACGATGATGACTACGATCCCGATGGATGCCCAGATTCCTATGTTTATTGTCGTTTTATCGATATTATAATTTTTCGAGAATTTTTCTTTCGGTTCGTGTTAAGTTGAGTCGGGTGAGTTTTTATTGCTTTCCGGGTACATTAAATTTGTCCTAAAAGTATTTTGGAGTGTTCGGGATGATCCCCGACTCCCGTAAAATTTTCCAAAATGACTAGTGAGTCATTCCCATAAACTTTTGAGGTCGTTTTCACTTAAGGCCAAAAGAAAGCTAATATTGCACAACAAGGCCCTCCAAAAATTACAAAAAGGAAATGGAACACACACAACACAAAAACATTCAAAAAAATTTCACAAACTCTCTCTCTTTTCTCTCTAGGTCGCCGGCCATACCACACCACCACCACCACATTCAAATTTTCTTGTTTTTGATTAATTCTAATTAAAGACCACATTTTCTTTGAAATTCCACTTATCTTGTTTTCAGATTTAGTTTAATTATCAGTTTTCTAAATTGTTTCTATTCTTCAAGCTTTAATTTTTCCTGCCTTTTTACTTAGCAGTGTTTTAACTTGTTTTATCTTAGATTAAATTTTCAAGCTTTCAACGACATTTTTATTTTTAGTTTAAAATAGATAACTTTTCCCCATTTATTATTCCACCAAGAACGACTGAGTCGCACTTTCTTCCAATAATCAATTCGAAAAGATCGGAAACTAACGAACTTTCATAACTAAGTGAAAACCTAGTTATTATTGGATCAGACAAGATGTATCAAGATCTTAAGAAAGTTTATTGGTGGCCGAATATGAAGGCAGATATAGCAAAGTATGTTAATAAGTGTTTAACTTGTGAGAAAGTGAAGTCTGACCATAAGAAACCGTCTGGATTATTAGTGCAACCTGAGATTCCTAAGTGGAAGTGGGAGAAGATTACTATGGATTTTGTGACAGGCTTGCCAAGGACTGCAAGTGGTAGTGATATGATATGGGTGATTGTAGATAGATTGACTAAGTCTGCTCACTTTTTGCCAATGAAGAAGATGATAGTATGGAGAGGTTAACAACAGTGTACGTGAAGGAGATTGTTTGTCGACATGGTGTGCCTTTGTCGATAATTTCTGATCGTGATAGTAGATTTACTTCAGAATTTTTGAAGTCTCTGCAGAAAGCAATGGGAACGGAGTTATGTTTGAGTACAACATATCATTCGGAAACTGATGGACAAAGTGAGAGAACGATTCGAACGTTAGAGGATATGCTTCGTGCATGTGTGATTTACTTTGGAAATGGTTGGGATAAGCATTTGCCATTGGTTGAATTTTCGTACAATAACAGTTATCATGCTAGTATTAAAGCCGCTCCATTTGAAGCTTTGTATGGACGTAAGTGTAGATCTCTATTGTGTTGGAGGGAGGTAGGAGAAAGTCAATTGACTGGGCAAGAAATGATAATTGAGACGATAGAAAAGATTGTGCAAATTAAGAAGCGTTTGTTATCTACCAGAAGTAGACAAAAGAGTTATGCTGATTACCGAAGGAAACCATTGGAATTTGAAGTAGGAGACATGGTTATGTTGAACGTATCTCCATGGAAAGGAGTGATTCATTTTCGAAAGAGAGGAAAGTTGAGCCCGAGATATATTGGACCATTTAATATATCCAAAGGATTGGATATGTGACTTATAAGTTAGAGTTGCCTGATGAGCTTAAGGCTATTCATAATACTTTTCATGTGTCTAATCTGAAGAAGTGTTTAGCTGAAAGGGATGTGGTGATTCCATTGGAGGAAATTAAACTTGATGATAAGTTGCATTTTATAGAGGAACCTGTAGAGATCATGGATAGGGAAGTTAAGAAGTTGAAGCATAGTAGGATTCCGATTGTGAAGGTGAGATGGAACTCTAGACGTGGACCAGAGTATACCTGGGAACATAAGGATTTCTTTAAGGACAAGTATCCTCATTTGTTTAGGAAGGATTAAGCGTCGCGGACGTCGCTTTTTTTATGAAGGGGGGGATGTGACAACCCAAAACCGAGGTCATTCCTAAATCTTATTTTACGATTGTATTTGAAATTTTTAGATGAGTTTGAATGATATTTATTTTTGGAGGTTTAAATTTAAACCGATGTTGGAAGGTTTATATTTTAATTTTAATAAGTATATGGAGTATTAGGAAGCGTGATGTCGATGGATGCCAAATATTTTACGTCTTATTGTCGGTTGTTCGATTTTTGTCATTTTGGATGTTTTATTTAAATGACGTGTTAAGTCGAGTCCGGAGTCGATATTATTATATTTGAAGTACGTTTTAAAATTTTAAAAGTATCTTTATGAAACCCGAGCCCCGTAAATATTTTCAAAATTGACTAATAGTTATTTCCCTCTTTTAGCTAACTATTTTCATTTTTATCCACAACTATTGCAAAATTACAACAATGGTCCCTCAAGCACTATATAAAAGCCAAAAATTAACACATACACCTCATAAATCCCACTCAAAATTTTTCTTTCTCTCTCTCTTTTCTTCTTTGTAGCTGTGACCTCTCCACCCACACAAACCCACACATTTTCAATCTTTGCTCCATTTTAACAATGAATTGAGACAAACTAAAACAAGTCCATATCTTAGATTTTCACAAGGATCATTTTGGTGTAAGAATTTCATACATGCAAGGGTTTTTATTTTTTTCATGTTGGTAGGGGAAAGCCATGATCATGCATGGTGTTTTTAGCATGATCAATGGTGATTCTTCCAAGATTCTTGTTAAAAACTTGATTTTGATCTAAAAGTTTTGATTTTTATGATGGTTTGAATGTTATGGTTGATATATGTTGATGTTAGGGTATTGGGATGAACATTTTCATTGTTGATTTTGGTCAAAAATGTGATTTTGTACATGTTTTTTATAGTAAATTTATAACAGTAAGTAAAAAGTAAATTCGGGATTTTTATGTTTTGATAATGGCTTAAAATTTGATTAGCTTTGATTTTATATAAAGTAGAGCTTCTAGCTCCAAACTAGCGCGAAGTTATGATGTTTTGATTATTCGTGTACCGGGAGACGAGTATGGCACTACATATAGTTGTTGTCGATATCTGGGTCGAATCTTGGGGACTATAAATTGAAGTTTTGAAATGTGTAACCTACTGATAATTAAGTGTAAACCTTAGAGGGTGAGTTTATTTTAAAACCTGAGTGTTGGTTTTGTAAAGAGTCGTTTAAAAGAAGTTAAAACGGTTGTATGAAAAATTAACGTAAATCTGTCCGGATTTTGTAGTTTGAAGATGAGTCGGGTAAAGGACTTTAAAAGTAATTTCATTTGATAAACTTGTAGGAGGACTTTCTAGAAATAGTAGGTTAGTTTATCGAGTCGTTTCATAAACGTTTGACAAGTTTAAAAGGGGTAAATAAGCTAGTACATGTAGTATGTGCCGGCGGACTTTGGAAAAAGTGTAAAATGGTAAAGTAAATGTGTAGTAAAGTATAATAGAGTTATTTAAGTTGTTTTCTCTCGAGTTTATCGTGATTTTATGAGTTTGAGTTTGATGTTTTTATGTATGATTTATTACTCGAGTCATTATTAATGAACACGCCTTATTTGATAGGTAGCGGTTCTCGTGTTTGAAAGGCATCCATTATCATCGACGATCATCTCGCTAGGTCTCTTATACTAAGGTGAGTCTGTAGCCTCGCTTTTTATGCTAGCTACTAAATGTTTTATACCCGCGAGGGGGATACATGCTATTTGAAAATAAATGAACACAAGTCATGAGTAATTGTTGGACCCGAATGTTGCCTAAGTTGATTACATTGTATTGAGTACCTTGTTTCTAAAGACCCTAAATTCATGAGCCGTTAACTATCTTCTGACTTGATGTTGTGAGTCGGGAATAGCCGCTTATTCTAATGATAGTACTATTGGGTTGACCACCCTATCTGTGACCAGGGAATTACGTTGAGTAACCTCTGGGAAGGATAATTTACGGAAATAAGAATGTGGTATTCTAGCAACTGATACCCGAGAGGGGAAATGGTTTTATTTTAGTCATGCCGGCATTTGGCGTGGGTGAATATTTGGTTAAGGGGTCGGTGTCATGAGCTTAAATACAATGTTTATTATTGTGTTGAATATAGATTGTGTGTACCACAATTCTATAAATGATTATGATTGATTTTCTTCTTGTGTTCAAATGTGATTTGATAAACCAATAGACTCGCTCAACATTATTGTTGACTCGTTTTAGCATGTATTTCAGGTAATAGGACGTGATGGAGCATGGATATTTGCTGTGGAGGTTGTGGCTTGGATTTTGGAAGAATGTTGGTCTAAAAACTGTTTCTATCCTTTACTGTTGAACAATTTACTTTATGTTTGTGTACTGTACTAAACTTGTTGGTTGTTGTTCGAGAACCATGGACTAAACGCTTTACTCTGGTGTCGTTTTAGTACAATCATGGGATGAAATTTATGTTTTAGACCTATTATGAAAATATTGTTTATACTTATGTGTAAACGTCTCTATTTTGATTCGTTCAATATACCTTGTGTGATGATACTTGTGTCTAGCACCCAAGATCAGCCGAGACCCTTAAAACCACAAGGCCACCCCGACATGCGTCGGGGTCCCTTGTTCCCTGCGGTCGAGACACCTAACCCATACGAAGACCATGGGGTCTTGGTTGGTGGTGATTAAAAACCCACCGAGAGCTTCGGCTCTCGGTTCCATACGTCAGCCGAACCAAACACCCCTAAAACATCCATGTTTATTTACCCCATGATTTAATAAACATGTTTGATTAATAGTTTTTAATAAACCCTTGATTTCATGTGTTCTTGATCTAATAAATAATTAAAAAGAAAAAGGTTTAAGAATTACCAATGTGTGAAACAAAACGAGAATGATAACACGAATGATCTCACTAGAAATAGATCACCAAAAATCAAAAAACACCCCTTCCTTGTGGTGTTCTAACCGGCGGCCAAAGAGGGAGAAAAAGGAGGCTAGGGTTTTGTTATTTTTCTAATCTTCTATATTATGAAAAATATATTTTCCCTTTTTCCATATTAGCAAAAATTAAAAGTGGGCTTGGCCCTTTTCTTTTGTTAATGCCGCGGGTAGGTGTGGCCCACAAGGGGAAACCCATTGTTTTTCGTGTTCTAATTATTTACGTGTTCTCGTGGTCGTGTTTATGTGATTTATTTATTCCTCGTTCGTGTTATAATATATATTTATACCTAATCGTAATACATATTACGTAAATACATAATAATAGGTTCGTGATTATTTACGTTCATGATTTCATGTTCGTGATTATAACTATTGTTGATAATAATTATCGTGTATTACTATGCTTAAATACTTATCGTGTAATAACACATACGTAATACTTGTAATTAACATTCCTGAAACGTAAACATGTTATAGTTGGAAAGTTTTAATCATATACGTACGTTTATATATGTATTGTTCATTGTAAAAGCATGCGGGTTTTACAACTCTTCCCCCCTATAAAGAATAATTCGTCCCCGAATTATAGATAACATAAACTGGAAAAGAAGAACATACCCAAATTCAGAATGAAATGAGGGTAAGAAGCCCAGATAGACTCCTCTGTTTCCCAAGTGGCTTCCCGCTCGGTATGATCCCTCCAAAGGATTTTGACGAATGGAATCGTCTTTCTCCTCATGACTCATTCTTGTCTGTCAAGAACTCGTTCGGGTTCCTATATGAAGGTAAGATCTTCACGAATCTGCTCTAGTGGATACTGAACCATGTGAAGGGGATGATACTTGTCCCCTTTGAGTAAGGACACATGGAAAACATCGTGAACATGAGAAAGTTGCGGAGGTAACGCTAAACGATAAGATACTTTACCGACTCGCTCAATGACATCAAACGGTCCGATGAATCGAGGACTGAGCTTCCCTTTGATTCCAAAACGTCTAACACCACGTGCCGGTGATACCTTAAGGAAGACGTGATCTCCCACGTTAAAATGTAAGTCCCTACTGTTAGGACCTTTGGAATGGTTATTTGTAATAGGTAGACTAGGAGGTATGTAGTTCCTCCTGGTCCTAGTAGTAGTAGGAGCAACACGTGCTCCTGGTCTTATAGAAAGTCAAACTTTATTATTTAAGAGTATTCTGTTAGGATATACATGAGATATGTTAGGAAAGGATATGCATGTCAGTTTTACACGTTTTGGTTTAATGATGTATTAGGGTTTCCTTGTAGTATAAAAGGAACCTTAGGCAGAAGGGTTTAACATACCTTCATCAAACATAATTGTAGTTCATATTAATATTAGAAATCCTTAGTAAAGGATCAAGTCGTTATAGTTATTTTGTTTTTCTTTTTCATAGTATTTGTATTCCGCACTTATACTGTGTGATTTATATAGAGTCTCTCTGTGAGTAGACTTGTGATTACAGAAGTCGTTCACCGTCCCTAACAGGCTGCAAGATCCACATCTAGTGGACCCAACAAGTGGTATCAGAGCCTGGGAGAGTCTTTGTACAAGAAGAATTAATTTTTCTCATTACTAACATCTTTGTTTAATTATGTCTGCCTCGAGTTATACTCAAACAAGAGAAGATAGCACCCCTAAAACACAGAAACCTCAGCAGATCATTGCTACGGTTTCCAACACAAATGGTAAGTTTCCTCTTCTAAAAAAGGATGAGTATGATAGTTGGGAAATGAAGATGGAATGATGGATCACCAACACTGATCAAGATCTTTGGAAGATTATTCTGAATGGAAACAGCAATAAGTCTACTGGAAGAGACAAGAATGGTAGTATTATTCTTCTTGACCCTAAAACTCATGAAGAAATCACAGCTGTTCAGAAGGAGATTAAAGCAAAAACTATTTTGCTTCAGTCTCTTCCTGATGATCACATGGGTGACTTTTATCACCTGGATGATGCTAGAGAAATCTGGAACGAAATAAAAGCAAGGTTTGGTGGGAATGAGGAGTCAAAGAAAATACGAAGGTCCATGCTAAGAGATGAATTCACAGATTTCAAGATCTCAGAAACTAAAGGTATTCATCAAGGGTATGACAGGTTCCAAAAGATACTGAGCTAGTTGAATCAACTTCGGTCGAAACCTGACAATGGAGATATCAATGCATGATTTCTTAGAGCCTTACCCTACTCATGGAATCAGGTGGTAATCTCTCTTAAAGCAAAAGGTGGGCTTCACTATCTTAATTTTGATAATTTGTTTCATAAGTTCAAAAACTTTTAGCCTCATGTGAGGGGATACTCAAGTGATTCTTTTCCTACTCCTGCTAACTCTTCCTTTGTGAGTTCCATGGGATCTAGTCCCATGTCTTATGCTAGTATCCCAAGCTATATTGTGTCTTCTCAGCATACTTCTCAGCATACTTCTACTCCTGAATCGAAAACCAAGTCTGGTAGCATGGTAGAAGCTGTTCTTCACTCTTTTGTTGCTGATGTTGATCCACAACAGCAACTTGCTTTTGATGACTTCAGACATGTTGATAAACTTGACCTGGATGAAATGAATCTCAAATGGCAGATGGCCATGCTCACTCTTCGGGTTCACAAGTTTGAGAAGAAAGCTGGTCGAAAGTTTAACTACAACCCAAGAGAGCCAGCAAGGTTTGATAGAAGAAAGGTTAGATGCTATAACTGCCAGCAGCAAGGTCACTTTGCTAGGGAATGCCCTAACAAGAATGACCAGGTGAAGAGAAGGTATTCAACTTTCAAGATTCATGAGGTGAAGGACGACAAGAAGGCTTTGGTGTCTGTTGACTCTATGGTCAACTGGAGTGATCATCAGAATGCTGCCCTAGAAACAGCTGAACCTTCTACTGACATGTTTGAAATGATTGCTGGAAATCTATCTGATGCCGAGGAAGAAGAGGAGTTTTCTCTTATGGGTATTTCACCTCAGGTACAACATTTTCCTCTTGGTTGTCATGATAAATATTCAGAATTTTTGTTTCAATATAATGAATTAAATGAACAAAATGATAAGTATTTTTTAGAGGTTCAAGCATATAAGAATTCTTTCAAAACATTGGAACAACAAAAGAGGTGGCTTCAAGACACACAACGTGAATATGAAGATAAAATTAGAATTCTGAATATTGATTAGAAAACACAACAAATATGCTTAAATATACTGAAAAGGTAAAAGATGACAGTATCAAGGATAAGCAGGACATGAAGGAAAAATTGGATGCTACACTGTTAACATTTGAAAAATGGCAAAATGCACCTAAGAATCTTTCAAAGTTAATTGATAGTAACATGTCTAGTAGGACCAAAAGAGGGTTTGGATTTGATAAATATATTGATTCATAAGATGTGTTTGACTTATCTTTTTCAAGTGTCTTTCATCCTAACAAGAAGGAAGAGGGAAAACCTTGGTACAATAGGTTTCAACCAGCTCCGCCAATGCATGTTGTCCCTCCACCTCTTACAGGAACTTTTATGCCCACTTCTAGACATAATGACTTGGATAGATCACAGATGCATGAGTCCCCAAAAAATTCTACTAATATTAATGAATTTGTCTCTTGTACTTTCAGTGACAAAGCCAGTGACTCTACATCATGTGGTTCAAGTGAAGAGTCGAGACCTACAAGCTCAAAACGAATGACCATGCTGCTACTAGTGCTGGGAAGAGTGAAGAGAGAGTTGCTTCTAATTCAACTGTGTCTAGTTCTGGTTTATTGAGTCCTAGGAATAATGTTTCTCCTAGAATTGTGTGTAATAAAGTTAGCAGTATGAGACAAGGTCATTTGAATAAAATATGTTTTGTTTGTGGCAGTACATTTCATTTGATTAAAGATTGTGACTTTTATGATCAATATCTTTCTGTTTATCAAGCATATCCTGCTCCTGGTCCACCAGGAGCTGATCCATATTCTTCTATAAGACTTAACCCATGTGCACAATCTTTTTCTTCTTCTAGAAGGACATCTCCTTTAGCTTCTGATCATTGGAGAATCAATGGCTTAATTCCTAATAGACCAACCAGCAACTACTTTCAGAACTTTAATCAGAATTATGCATTTAATTCAGGCCAAATGTTTTTTGGGTTGGAAATTTGGGTGCTGCTGTTAAGCCCTCAGCAGGTTGTTCTTGGTCAAACAATAACACCCATATGATGAATAGGCAACCTAAGAACAACAGTGGATCTCATCAATCTTCTTGGCTATCTACTAAAGATCCACAAGGCAGGCTCAAACCTGAAAAGGTTTGGGTCCCATTTAGACACTAACTTTTTCATATATCTCTTCTTGTTGTTGTAGGTTGCTCCATACCAAGATCTAACTTTGTACCATTTCAAGGCGGAAAGGTCTATTTTAGAGGTGGTGAAGGAAGGATCACTGGCAAAGGAACGATTCAGACGCCTAATCTTAACTTTGAGCAGGTCTACTATGTGGAAGCACTTCAACACTTCAACTTGATCTATGTCTCTCAGATTTATGACAAGAAGCAGTTTGTCCTCTTTACGGATACTGATGCACTACTTTTATCCAAAGACTTTAAACTCCCGGATGACTCACAAGTTCTACTCAGAATCCCTAGAAGACACAACCTCTATAGTATCAAGCTGAATGAAGTAAATCCTACTGGTCAACTAGCATGTTTGGTTGCTAAAGCCTCAGAAGATGAAGCCACTAAATGGCACAGAAGGATGGGACATGTGAACTTCAAGACCATTCACAAATTAGCAAATATGAACTTGGTCTCTAGTTTACCTCCCAAAAATTTCATAAATGACATCAATTGCCTTGCATGCAGCAAAGGCAAACAACATAAAGCATCCTTCAAAGCCATTACTGCTCTCAGCCTTGTAACTGAACCATTGCAGCTAATACACATGGATTTATTTGGTCCTACCTCCATTAGGAGCATTGACCATAAACAATACTGTCTTTTGTAACTGATGGCTATAGCAGGTTCACGTGGATTTTCTTCATGGCTGCCAAGAGTGAGACCTACTCAATTCTCAAGGACTTTCTTACACTAGTTGAGAATCAGCTGTCCAAGAAGGTTAAAGGAATCCTATGTGATAATGGAACAGAATTTGAAAATGCAGACCTCATAGCACTTTGTAATTCTAAAGGTATTAAACGAGATTATAGTGCAGCAAGAACTCCTCAGCAGAATGGTGTTACAGAAAGGAAAAACAGGCCTCTAATAGAAGCTGCGAGAACAATGCTTGTCGATTCCAAGCTTCCAACCATGTTTTGGACAGAAGTTGTCAATACTGCAAGTTATGTCTTGAATAGAGTTTCTATTACCAATCCTCACAAGAAGAATCCCTATAAGCTACTCACAGCTAAAGTTCCTAGCATTGCTCATTTGAAGCCATTTGGGTGTCCTGTCACCATTCTGAATACTAGTGACTATTTGGGGAAATTTGATGGCAAGGCAGATGAAGGATACATTGTGGGATATTCATCTTACTCTCGGGCTTATCGTCTCTACAATCTCCAAGCCAAGCGAGTAATTGAAACTATTAATCTCAAGTATTTTGAGGAGAAGTCAAACATACAAGGCAAGGGTCCTGAATGGTATTTTGATCTTGATTATCTTAGTGACTCATTGGGATATTTTCATTTCAAAACTAACCATGATGCAGGTCCACAAGTGTTTGCAACTTCTAGTGCAGATGCTCATTCTAGTTTTTCAGACTCAGATGAAGAGGATGATATTTTTGTTGTTCCATCCTATTCCACCACAGTCTCTCCTAATGCCAATACTACTCCTAGTGATGCTACTCCATCAGACATTTTGAAATCACAAGGAGCTCTTGACACATTGCTCAAGCAACAACAAGATGCTACTACAGCAGCTGCTCAAGGTGGTTTTGAGTTTCCTTTGAGTACATCTGTTGACAAAGCTACTCCTAGCACTCTAAATGTTACTCCTAGTGCTAGTTTAACACATATTGGTAGTCCGGCTAGTGATCCCACTTCCTCTACTAGATTCTCGGGTCCTTCCGACCTGGGAAACTATCAAAAGAAGTCTTCTACAAAGCTGGATGATATTCATAAGCAACCAATAGATGGCATTTTCGACTCTGCTTCCTATGATGATGACTTTGTTGGGGATCTTAATAACTTTGCACCAGAAGTGGATGTAGCTTCTAATCAAGTTCTGTAGTCACACAAAGACCATCCTACTACTCAAATCATTGGAGATCCTGGTTCTACTATCAAGACTCGCAGAATGCATAAGAAAGCAACGTCTGATCATCATGCTCTTGTGAGCTATATAAAGGACCAAAAGCGTAATAATCATACGGACTTTCAACACTGTTTGTTTGCTTGTTTTCTTTCATATGTGGAACTTAGATCAGTCTCTCATGCTATTGAGGATCAAAGTTGGGTGGAGGCTATGAAGGAGGAGATGCAGCAGTTCTTGTTTCAGAATGTTTGGATCCTAGTTGACTTGCCAGATGGAAAGACAGCAATTGGTACCAAATGGATTCTCAAAAACAAGAAAGATGCAAGGGGTATTGTGTTGAGAAATAAGGCTAGGTTGGTTGCACAAGGTCACATACAACTTGAAGGCATTGACTATACTGAAGTTTTTGCTCCTGTTGCTAGGATTGAGGCCATTCGTCTGTTTTTGGATTTTGCTTCTTATGTTGGCTTTACGGTTTTTCAGATGGATGTCAAGAGTGCATTTCTCTATGGCAAGATTGATGAGGAAGTTTATGTCACTCAACCTAAGGGCTTTGTGTATCCACTTCATCCCAAGAAAGTTTACAAGGCGGTCAAAGATCTCTATGGACTTCATCATGCTCCTAGAGCTTGGTATGAGCGTCTTTCCACTTTCTAGTTGAAACATGGCTATAGAAGAGGCACGATTGACAAAATACTATTTCTTAAGAGGAATACCAAGGACATTATCCTAGTTCAAGTATATGTGGACGATGTTATCTTTGGTTCTACTAATAAGGAATGGTGTGATGAGTTTGAACAACTGATGAAGGGTGAATTTCAGATGAGTGCTATGGGAGAGCTTACATTTTTCCTTGGTCTTCAAGTCAAGCAACAGTCAGATTAAATCTTCATAAGTCAAGACAAATATGTTCATGAGAACCTTTAGAATTTTGATATGGATCCTTTTCGACCAGCAACAACACCTTAAGAAGTAACTAAAGTCAAACTCAAGAATGAGCCAGATCCTCCGGTAAATGTTCACATGTACAGGTCAATGATTGGCTCACTCATGTATTTGACTGCATCACGTCCGGATATTATGTTTGCAGTAAGTGCTTGTTCTAGACATCAGGTGGCTCCAACTCTTTCTAACTTGAATCCAGTCAAGAAAATTTTCAAGTACATCAAGGCTCAACCCAAGCTAGGCTTGTGGTATCCTAGAGAATCACCTTTTGGTCTTGAAGCCTATAGTGATAGTATATATGCAGGTGCTAATAATGAAAGAAAGTCTACTACTGTTGGTTGTCAGTTTTTGGGTCGAAGACTTATCTCATGGCAATGTAAGAAATAGACGATAGTAGCTACTTCTTCAACAGAAGCTGAATACGTAGCTGCTGCTAGCTTTTGTGGACAAGTCTTGTGGATACAAAATCAGATGTTTGATTATGGGTTCAACTTTATGAACACCAAAATTTTCATTGACAATCAAAGAACTATCTGCATTGTGAAGAATCCTGTTTTTCATCAACGTACAAAACATATTGAAATTAGGCACCATTTTATCAGGGATGCCAATGATAAGAAGTTGATACAGGTTCTTAAGGTTCATACGGATGATAATGCTGCTGATTTATTGACTAAAGCCTTTGATGGTCCTCTGTTCAACCACTTGGTGGTTCACATTGGAATGGTCAATCCTTGAGACCTAGGATTGAGGGGAGGCTAAGCCTATGGGGAGGCTTAGTGTACATATTTACTTGCACATACTATCATTTTGGTAATTCAAAAAACAGATTTCATGGGTATTTGCGGTGTGTGCTACTTCTAGTGGAGGATTTTGGTCACTTCTGGTGGTAGTTTTCAGCTTCTAGTGAAAATAAATCCTTCGTTGTCATTGATGGTTAGCTTCTAGTCTTGGTTTGGGTCACTGTTCCTTCGTTGACTTTCATTTACCACATTCTGCTTCTAGTGTTGAACCTTACGCGTTTTGACTTTTAGTCAACGCAAGTTACTTCTGGTATATATCCTATTATTTAACTTTGGTAACTAGGATTTGCAAATAAGGTTAAAATGGGCAAGTGGTTACTTTTGCATTAACTGCTTAATTTGAAAGGGCAACCCACATTATTAAGGGTCAATGAACAGTTACAAGACCATTATTTATGGTCAAATACCCCATTGACTCATTCATCCCAACCATAACACACACATACGCTCCTACTCTTTCAATCACTAATCAATCATCTTCTATTACTTCCAATCATCATCCATGGCTGCTCTGCTATGCAAACCCGAACACAATAATGTGGCTTATCTAGGAGATGGTCCTAAACGTGACGAGTTCACAGACATCATCGAATTTATTGAGGCTTCTAACCTCAGGTATGCTTTTACTTTTTGCCCGATTGTCTATGATAGTGTCATTCACCAGTTTTGGGCCACTGCCCACCTTGTGGATGTTGTGGGACGCCCACTTGAACTCCATGCTACCATAGATGGACGTTCATATGTGTTGTCTGAAGCTTATATTAGGACTGCTCTTCATCTTCAGGATGAAGGTGGTGTTGTCTTCATCCCCAATTCTGAGGTTTTAGATGGAATGGATGATCTTGGTTATAATCATGAGGGGAAGTTTAACTTACAAAAGAATAGGTTTACCCCCCAATGGAAGCTTCTAGTGAACTTTCTGATTCATTGATTAAGCCCAAAGGCTGGGAGTTGGGATGCATTTCCCATTCCTTTGGCTACTAGTTTGATCTGCATAGCACAGGGTCGTGTGTTTAATTTTTCTAGCTACTTGTTTGATGGGATAGTTTGCAATCTTAGTAGTACTGGATCTAGGAAGAAGTTTTTAATGTACCCTAGGTTCTTGCAACAGATTCTTATGTGCATACCTAGAGATAGGGAGGAGTATGAGACGCCCAAGCTTAGTTCTAAAGTTTACTTAAATTTGGCACCTGGTTTTAAGGGTGCTTGGAGGCATCTTACTGATTTTATGTTGGGCCTTGCCCAAGGTCCTCCTAATGTTATTCCTCCGGCTGCTGAAGCCAAGGAGGAACTTCCATTAGGAGTTGATCCTATGGAGGAGGAGCATCCTGCTAGTGGTGCGCCTCATGTGGTAATGGAGGAGCCAGCTAAGGAAGTGGTGGTTGAAATGCCATCCACTTCCAAGGCTGCCCCCTCTTCTCTGCCACATAAGTCCCCATTTATGGATACTCCCACTTCTAGTCCAGCACAACATTCTGCAGAGAAGCCGTCTTGTTCTCGTGCTCATAATGCTGACCCCTTTATTGCTTCTGGGTCCAATGAAGCTTTCCCTGATCCAAGTCTTCTTGGTGGGGAAGCGGAGGAACCTACTTTACTAACTTCTTTGCTTAATCTCATGAACATGTATTATGCAAGGATTGTTTCTTTGGAGACAGATCTGAATCAGCATAGCAAGCTTACCAGGGAATTTGTCCTTCCAATGGCGGACAGGATTAAGGCTTTGGAGACGCAGCAGAAGAGGCGAAAGAAGCACGTTGTTCATTCTGATTCCGATTAAGATTTTGAGGATCTTGCGGAGGATGGGTTGACTTTGTTGGCGAAGGCTGCATTTGTTGATAAGCCGTATGCTGATTTGTCTATTCCTCCTAGTCCATCAAGCATCCCTACTGATGCTGCTAGTCCTAGACCAATGGAGGATATTGCTGGTTCTTCTGCTGGTACTACTGCTGGTCAATCTGTTGGGCCGTCTCATGATCCTAAGGGGAAAGCCCCTATGACTGATGCACCCTCACCACCAAGGAAGCGTACTCGCAGACAACTTGAGGAAGAATGGTTGGGGGAGGAGGCTGCACAGCGATTGCAGGCATAGATTGATCAAGCTGCTAGGGCTGAGGAAGAAGCTGTCCAATAGCAGAGGCGTGAACAGTTGCAACATGATTCCATGCATTGGGATGATTGTTGGAAATATGTTTTACATACTAAGATGGATCGGCCACTCCAACAATAGTCCATGTAATAGCTCGTAGTTTAGATATTTATCTTTATTTAACAAACAAGACCAAGCCTAGCCTACAACATGTGTAGGCCGACCCAAATGTAAGCCCAAGCCCATGACAAGGGCTTGGGTATATAAACCCTCTCCTTTGATGGAGAGGGTAGTGGTTCTTCATAACTTTACACATAGTTCTCATTAGTTTATCTCTCTAGAATTGTGTGAAATACACCATCTTTCTATCTCTTTCTCTCTCTAAAACATAAGCAAGATTTACATATCTTACAAATGTTATCTGAGCCATGGGATGATTGTATTGTTTATGTGTTCGTGTTCTTGATTTTTGTATCTTTTTGATCCATACAAACCCACGTCTAAATTTTTTTTCTGTTTTTTATGGTTTAATCTTGAACACTAGAAAGAAATAGAATCATCAAAAGCTAATCTTTCCAATGAATTAAAAGCAAAAGAGTCGGTTGTCAATGATTTTAAGAAACTTAAAATGGATTTCGAAACTCTCGAGTCTAAAAAGATTGAATCAGAAATTAATGCTACCAAACTTCTTAAATTCAAGGAACAACAGCTTTTAAAACAATACGCTTCCACATAAAAGGTCCATCTTTTAACTAAATCATTTAAAGAACTCGAACTTAAGCGTCTTCAAAATTTACCACCTAATCCCGGTTATTGATACATGCTTTTTATATAAGTTCAGATTATTCTCTCGATATCCTCTCGAATTGATCTCGGCTTTAAGTGGAATGATTTGTTCTTGGTTAATAAAAAGGAGTTTGGTTTGTTTATCTATTTTAAACTAATTAAAAGAAATCAAGTGTCGAAGAGTAAACTTAAAGCTTTAAATGATTAAAGTAAAAACACGAGTTTAAAAATAAATGATTGAAAACATAAAGTTTATATTAGAAAAATTAAGGAACATTCAATAAAAACTAACACTTGGAAAACTTTGTAAAAATATGACTTGATTGGAAAAGACTAAAAGAAAGTAAGATCGGAACAAAACAAAACAAGTGAATCGGACTAATGGGAAAACTGCCTTCAATCGGAATATATTCCGATCACTTTGATCGGAATGTTGAGGAGTTGACCGATCGGAATACTGAAAAAGAAGGGAAATCGGAATATGCCAAAAAGTGCCAGTCGGAATGTGGAAATGACTCCAATCGGAATAACCTAAAAAGAGGGACAATCGGAATATGCCAAAACAATACCAATCGGAATATGGTAAAAAGGTCCACGATCGGAATACACAAACTGGGCTCGGTCGGAATCTCAAAACCCTTTTCCGATCAGCCCGATCAGAAAAAGGGTGCTGCTTGGTCGGAATACAAGGTCGGAAAAGGGAGTTACCCTTTCCGAAAATAGTGCAAATTCGAGTGAAAAGCAAAGGTATTAAGCTATTGGAATAAGCTAAAACCCAAAACTAATTCGAGTCTAATAATAAGCTGATCAAATAAGCACTAAAAAGAACATTTATAAACTTTAAAATAAACAACTTTTAAATCAAATCAATAAAAAGATGAACTTTTCATAAAACTTTAAAAAGTAAAGTAAGCTAAATCAACAAATAAGCCAATAAGAACAAGGATCTTAAAGCTTATTGGTGCATAAACTTAAGGAAACGTAAAAAGTAATCAACTTTTTAAGCACAAATCATTGATGAACAACACGGATCATACGAGATTTGTACCAAAATCAATAAAAGTAAAAGAAAGGAAGGATGAGATTAAAGATTAAAAGATAAAAATTTGAACTTGATTAATGAAAGATAATACAAAAGTTTGAATTGAAAAAGAAGAAGATGAAATCTAGTGAGAGAAAGTTTAGAACTTTCTCTCTCTAAAACTAAAACTACCTAAAAGACTAAGTGTGTGAAAATTTGTGAGGTAAGGCCTTTATATAGGCGTGTGTAATGGTGGTGGGCTTTGCTTTGGGCTCTTTTTTTCTTCTTTCTTCTTTAGTCTTCACGCATCTTTAAATAAACGTTTCCACTTTGGATTTGAGAAGTGTCGGTGAATTATTCCAACTCGTCTTATAATCTATTGTTTTATAGACTTGAGTTCTTCGACATATATGAATCTTCCATCTTTGGCTCTATTCTTTGATAAATCTTCAAATAGGCACAATGACTTCAAATCTTCTGCATCTCTTGGACAATAGACTTCGTCTTGAGTCTTTTTCCTCGATAAAACCCGTGCAATCCCATGTTTTCTTCAATATTCATCCGGTTGCCTCTGAAAACATAATAAACACAAAAACCACGCATACTTCCAAACAAATGATATTAAATACGTGTTTTGGTCTTGTTTTAGCCAGAATTAAGTGGTAAAAGGATGGGTGTTTTCACACCTATCAAATCCCCTACACTTAACCATTGCCATGCCCTCATGCAATGCTTAGTGATAAAGCAAATTTACACTTTTCTCATGATCAATCAACCTTGGCCTTATTAAAATACTACTAAACAAAAATTAAAGTACTAAGAGAAATTGAAACTTTAAAGTAAACAAAAGGATAGAAAATAGCTATGTGGAAATAACTTGCAAAGAGATCGAGGACTTACATTAGGGCTTCGGTGCTGCGAAGATTTATCAACCTCAAGTTTCACGTTCCCCAAACTAAGCTTAAAAACGAGATCATTGTGATTATAAGTTAGCAATTCAAACACTTACACACATGGCTTAATTAAATTCTTAGACTCCCTTATTCCTAGGTGTATCTCTTATATTTTATTTTTGTCTTAGAATGATCATGAAGATGCATTTTTGGACTTATTTCGATAGTTTATTTAGGCTGAAAGCAAAGTAGGACGATTTGATCAATAGTTAGCTAAAGGACAAAATCTTTTAAAACTGCTTCTCGGGATATCAAAAAGTTCATATCTTGGCATAACTTGGTTCGCGATTTGAGACCTTTCTCGGGCCGATATTTGGCATGTACTTCATACTTCATATCTTGAGAGACGTTCTTGAGATAATGGTCTTCTCATCGTAATAGAGTTTCTTCACTTGGAGACTTTTGAGGGGTACTCCAACTTTGTTGACCACGACTTCATGATTATTTCTTCAATCTCTAATTGCGATTTTGAGATACAACGATCCGCCTCCTTTTCGGACTTGGATCTATTTATCCTCATACCTTTTTAGGGTCTTTTCGGATAGACTTCTCCATGATCTTTATGGGAGTTGATTGCTTTTCGTCGTGAGTCTTGATCCTTCATATTGATTTTGGGAATAATGCTTTTCACATCACTTTTGGATCTTCAGCAATAAAATGGAATCCTCATGCCTTGTTAGGGCCTTTTCGGACTCGCCAATCTTCGCGCCCCGCTTCATAAGTTATGCCTTGGCTATGAACTCTTATCATTACTGAGCAACTTTTAAATGATCTTGGGCTAGAAGCTAAGTAACTTTTCAAATCGTACGACCTTATTGCAGATAAATTATTAGCAAGTGATGGGAGAATAGGCAAATAATTACACCAAGTGAGCTTGTGCAAGAATACCGACTTATAATTGACTCTATCATTTCTCGTCCTCCACAATTTAAAATCTCAAGTAATGAGACTCGTGGATTCTTAGCCTAATAAACCAATTAAGGTCTACATGGTTAAGGATACTAGCTAGAATAAACTTGGATAAGTCTATTCGGGTTGAGTCAAAATAAATGCAACGGGCCTAATATGTCAAAGACTTCTAAACTAGCTACACCACTTTATTGCGGGATATATACATATGAAAGCAACGATAAAAATTTAAAAATTACAACTAAATGGCCAAAGTTAATTAAAAAATTTGAAAAATGTTGAAAAATAGGATTTTCTGGTTAAATGAAGGCATTTTCATGGAAAAGTCCACTTAAAACTTCGATAGAAGTCCCCCCTACACTTAAGATAAACATTGTCCTCAATGTTTAAGCATGTGGGAAAAGTCTCCCCTACACTTATGACATTGTGCACGTTGGTTAACTCGAGGTAAGGAAGAGACGACTAAAGTGATCAATTTCAAATGTGAGTATGAATAAAATTGAATCACGATAGTTGAGAGATAGAACTGGATTTCGGACAACATGGGAGCACGGTTCTTCAAAGATTCCAAGAGTGCAATTATCCCTGTAATCACATCGCCACACAAAGACAAACACCCATACAGGTCCCCCTACACTTAGGAGGTAAGAACATAAAAGGATAGATACTCGGGTTGCCTCCCGAGGAGCGCTTGTTTTTTATAACCGAGTCACGAGCCTGACTCGACCCAAAATTAGTTCATGGGGAACGTGGTGAGCGATGGAATCATCTCTTGAGAGATGTCCTCGCCAAAGTACAGCTTCAGACGCTGGCCATTCACTTTGAAATTGGGCCCATTTGGCTGAGAAAGCTCAATGGTCCCATAAGGAAAGACGTTGGCGATGGTGAATGGACCAGACCAGCGGCTCTTCAACTTGCCAGAGAAGATCTTCAACCGAGAGTTAAAAAGTAAGACTTGATCACCAACGTGGAACTCTCGGTTTTTGATTTTTGCGTCATGAAGGAACTTTGTCTTCTCTTTGTAGATCAGCGAGTTCTCATAAGCTTCATTCCTCAGTTCATTGAGTTTGTTGAGTTGACTCTTGCGATGATCACCGGCTTTGTTGATGTCGAAGTTAGCCCACTTCAAGGCCCAGTGCGCCTTATGCTCCAGCTCGATGGGAAGGTGGCATGCTTTTCCGTACACAAGACGATAAGGTGTACAACCGATCGGGGTCTTGTAAGCAGTACGGAAAGCCCACAGAGCATCATCTAACTTATCGGCCCATGCGGCACGATGCTCTCCCACAGTACGCTCCAAAATTCGTTCAATCCACGATTGGATATCTCGGCTTGCCCATTGGTTTGGGGATGATAAGCGGTGGAAAGACGGTGATTGACACCATACTTAGCCATGACTCTTGCAAATTGATCGTTGCAAAAATGAGTCCCGCGGTCACTGATAATAGCACGAGGAACGCCGAATCGAGCGAATAGCGATTTCAAAAAGTTACAAACCACCCTTGCATCATTAGTAGGTAAAGCTTTGGCTTCAACCCACTTTGAAACGTAGTCAATGGCTACAAGGATGTATTTGTTTCCTTTAGAGGAAGGGAATGGCCCCATAAAGTCGATACCCCAAACATCAAAGATTTCACACTCTTGAATGAAATTCTGAGGCATCTCGTCTTTATGTGTGATCGTGCCTTGTTTTTGGCAAGCATCACATCTTTTAACCATCTCGTGAGCGTCACGATAGACGGTGGGCCAATAAAATCCCGAATCAAACACTTTTTTGGTGGTGTAGTTGGGACCAAAGTGACCACCAGTGGGTCCTTTGTGGCAAGCATCAAGGATTTCGAAAGCTGCCGGTCCATCAACACATCGGCGAATAATCAAGTCGGCACATTGTTTGAAAAGATACGGTCATCCCAAAAGTAAGTCTTGATGTCTTTGAAGAACTTTTTCTTTTGCTGGGATGTTAACCAGTCAACGAGGATTCCACCCGCCAAGTAGTTTGCAATGTCCGCAAACCACGGGGTTTCGTCAGCAATCGAGTTTATAGACATTAAGGTCTCCAGGGGAAAAGAATCATTGATTTCTTTGTTCGGATGATCCCCCTGGTAAGGATCCTCAAGTCTACTGAGATGATCCGCGGCTAGGTTTTCTGCTCCTTTTTTATCGCGAATTTCGATTTTAAATTCCTGGAGCAGCAAAACCCAGCGAAGAAGTCTTGGTTTGGAGTCTTGCTTTGTCAACAAGTACATCAACGCGGAATGATTGGTATACACAATTGTGGTGGAAAGGACAAGATAGGGGCGGAATTTTTCAAAGGCATAGACAACAGCTAAAAGCTCTTTTTCGGTTGTCGTATAATGCAATTGTGCTCCCATCATTGTCTTGCTAGCGTAATGGATCGGTTGGAAGTGTTTGTTCACTCTTTGTCCCAGAACCGCTCCAATAGCAAAATCACTAGCATCGCACATCAACTCAAAAGGCAGCTCCCAATTAGGGGTAACCAAGACGGGTGCCTTAGTTAGCTTATCCTTAAGCGAGTTGAAGGCTTCAAGACACTCTTTGGAAAAGATAAAAGGAGTATTTTTTTCCAAGAGGTGGGTCATCGGGCGAGCGATTTGAGAAAAATCTTTTATTAATCGACGGTAGAAGCCCGCATGACCCAGAAAACTTCTCACACCCTTCACGGTTGAAGGTGGAGGCAACTTGGCGATAACATCGACTTTGGCACGGTCTACATCAAGACCGGCTTTGGAAATCTTGTGTCCCAGCACGATGCCTTCTTTTACCATAAAATGGCATTTTTCCCAATTTAGAACAAGGCGAGTGTCTTCGCACCGCTTAAGCATGCGTTCCAAATTGGCAAGGCAAGAAGAGAAAGAATCCCCGAAGACCGAGAAATCATCCATGAAGACTTCCATGGTTTGTTCAACCATGTCATGGAAGATAGCTAACATGCACCTTTGGAAAGTCCCGGGCGCATTACATAAGCCAAAAGGCATTCTTTTGTAAGCAAATGTGCCATAGGGACAAGTGAATGTCGTCTTCTCTTGATCTTGGGGATCGATGGGTATTTGGAAATAACCCGAGAAACCATCAAGAAAGCAGTAATATTCATTACCCGCTAAACGTTCAAGCATTTGGTCCATAAAAGGTAGAGGGAAATGATCCTTTCTCGTGGCATCATTGAGTTTGCGGTAGTCTATACAAACTCTCCACCCAGTAACGAGACGAGTGGAAATCAACTCGTTGTGTTCATTGGGAACAACGGTTATTCCGCCCTTCTTGGGCACACAATGGATTGGACTAACCCATGGTGAATCCGAAATAGGGTAAATCATACCCGCATCAAGAAGTTTGATAACCTCTGTTTCGATGACTTCATGGATTTTTGGATTCACCCTTCGTTGGCTTTGAATTGTGGGCTTAAAGTCGTCCTCCATGAGAATTTTATGTGTGCAGAAGTGAGGATCAATTCCACGAATATCAGAAATTTTCCAAGCAATAGCCTTCTTGTGAGCTTTCAACACGGTGATAAGTCGGTCTTTTTCTTCTTCCTTGAGGTCCTTAGCAATGATGACAGGCGACTTCTTCTCTTCTTCAAGGAATACATACTCAAGATGGGGCGGCAACTCCTTAAGTTCTAAATCCGGAGGATTTTCGACGGGAGGCGTATGCGAAGTCGGAGTATCGATAGCAATGACCGTGGGAGATGGAGGAGAAGGATTGTCTTCGGTGAGAAGATTGTCAAAGAAATTCATGTCTTCATCCCCATCGGTGGGAGAATCATCAGGAGCTAAATTCACATCTCCCATGGTGTCTTCAAGATTGTTCCAAAATAAATCACTATCTCCAAATAGAGACAATGATGAATCAATAGAGGACACGGTCTCAACAGTGGGAAGAGAGGTAGGAATACTTTTGCAAGCATCATTAAAGTGTTCTTCACAAGCCTCATCAAGAACGTCAATACAATTAACACTCTCATATGAATAAGGCTGTTTAGACAACTTTCCCATGTTGAAGACTACTTTATCGTCACCCACTCTCATGATAAGCTCACCGGCTTCAACATCAATGAGAGTGCGATCGGTCCTCAAGAATGGACGACCAACAATTAGTGGCACACGGGGGTCCATCTCGTAGTCGACGACAACAAAATCAGCAGGGAAGGTGAATTTGTCGACTCCTACAATGACGTCTTCGGATATCCCCACTGGGTAAGCAACCGTACGGTTTGCTAACTCCAAAGTCATTTTGGTGGGGACTAGCTCTGGGAGAGATAATTGCTTCCAAACACTTAGAGGCATGAGATTAATACTGGCACCTAGATCGGCTAGGGCCATGCAATTCTCTACTCCCGGGAAATTGCAAGGAATAAGAAAACGACCCGGATCACCAAGCTTGATTGGCAATTTCCTTAAGAGCACAGCAGAGCAATTCTCATTAAGTTGGGTGTTGGCAATATTGAGGAGCTTTTCCTTGTCGCTCAGAAGATCTTTAAACATTTTCGCATATTTAGGCATGTGAGCGAGAGCCTCAGCGAAGGAGATATTGAAATTCAATTGTTTGAACATTTTAAGGAAGTTCGAAACCTGAATATCATCCTTGCTTTTGAGCTTCTCTTTCCTCAACCTAGATGGATAAGGTATATTGGAAGAAGAGAAGGCTTTGGAAGAATAGGATCACTCACATCCTTGGGTGGAGGAGGGGTAGAAGTAGGAGGTGGGGAAATTGGGGAAGGAGAAGGATGAGGAATAGGAGCAGGTGACTCGTTTTCCTTAGTCACAACCACCGGTGGAGGTATAGGAAGCTCGGGTTCCGTGGTGCCTTTGCCACTGCGAGTGGTTATTGCTTTCATCTCCCCTCTTGGATTCGCAACGGTGTTACTCGGAAGAGTACCCGAAGAAGAGGGTTGATTACCGTTGAAGAAACTAGCCATCATGTTTCTTAAGTCATTCGTTTGATTATCCATAGTATTTCGCATGTCGGCTCTCAAATCATTTCCTTGCTTTACCAAGTCTGCTTTCAGGTTGAGCACTTCTTTCTGAAGATTTCCCACTATCACATCGTTAGTCCTCATATAAGTTTCCACTTCTTGGTGAAGAGCGGTGGGTTGGTTGGGAGGAGTGATGAGATGACATTTATACATGATCTCATCGTTCTTTTCGGGCTTTAAATGCATAAAAATTTCATAAAATACCATATATATGCTTGTGTTTGTTTACTTGTGTATTTTAGGTATGGATATCGTGAAAAAGACAAAAGATCACAAGTTACAAGGAAAAACGGACACGAGAAACAAAGCCGTACAAAGAACCGGGCCCTAATCATGGAATTCTCAACAAAATACCTTGAAGACTTGAAGACAAACAAGATTGATCCTCATTTATTGAAGAAATGACACTTAAAACCCTTGTATATTAATAATTACAAGTTTGGTCCCTTAAGTTTGTCAAAATTACACAAAAGGTCCCTCAACGAATCAAAATTGCCAATAATGGTCCCTCATGAAGATTAAGATACATTGAAGACCTTTGAAGATCAACAATGTCCAAGATCAGTCCTTGAAATATCTCAAAATGGCAAATATAACCCTTGAAACACTTTTTATAAAGTTTTGTGCCAAAATTGCCAAGTTGTGAAACGTTGATACAAAGGAAATGGGCACTGATAGAAGTTTATATCCATGTGACAAAAGAAATGAAGAGGAAGGGCTAAAGTTGTGTATTTGAAACATTCAAACGTAATAATGCGCCAAACAACCTTCACTTCCCCTAATATCGGATCAAAAGGTTTACTATTCACCCCAAGAACCCAGTTACCACTTCACTTAAAACAAAGGGTAAAATGAAATTACCCAGGCACACGTTTGATTCACATGTGCAGGAACCTATCCCACACACAAAACCCTCATCTCCACTCACTATGGACCCCACCCCAATACCCTTTCCACCAATCAGCAAGCAACTTAGCCTCCAAGTCATGTGACGTGGCAAAATCAACAGCATAGACTCTTTGCTTCATATCAAAGCTGAAATGAACGTCTTGGATCACTTTGGACAGCATATTCCATCAAATCGTCTAGAAGGACTTAGGGCATTTAGGGAATTTCACATCTAGGGTTTATGAACAGTGTAGCCCTGGCATTTGCCTATAAAAAGACTCCTCAACATGTGAGAGAGCTTTTGTTCCAGATTTTAGCTTTTAATCTTTGTAATTCCTTTTTATGAAATAAAATTTGTTTTTCAGAAATTTTGAGAAATCTTGTTCTTGTTTATAAAAGTTTGGTGTTTGAGAAGCTAAAATCTGAGTTCCATTTACATGTTTGAAGGTTTTTGAGGCAAGGTTTTAAGTGATAAGACTTGTGCATCAAAAATCAGAAAGTCCTTGTTTATTTGATCTCACCCTTGTGTTTGTTCATCTTAGCAGCATTGGAAGCTGGTACTTGTTTTGCTAGTACCTCAGCTCAAACAATCCAGGGCCTGGATGTAGGTCTTGGAGGTTTGCACCTTCTTCCCTTTTCATTTTCTCTTTAAGTTTCTGAATATTTGTGATTTTTGTGGATTTGTGCTTGAATCTGTGTTATTGTGGATGTTTATTGTTGATTTGGCTTGGTTTGATGTTTATGAGGTGTTATTGATCTGATTTGTGGGTTGAATCTTAATGATCCTTTGAAAATTTGTGAAAATAAGTTTTAAAAGGGTGTTTGGGATTACTGCATAAGTTGGATTTGTGGTTTGATAAGTGCTTGTGTGTTGTATGCAAGTATTGGTATATGCTATTTGGGAGTATTTGTGCATCTGTTTGCAGGTTTTGTGGGCTTAAACACATTGATTCATAGATTGGCTCTAAAATCTTCATAACTTGGTAAAATTGGCGAGGATTTTGAGGACACCTAGATCTAAGCATAGGTTAAGGGTAACAAGTGCTAAATCATAGCTAATCACACCAGGGTAGAGGGATTTGAGGCTTGAAATTGGATTAAGTGTCAAGTATATCAGCAAACTTGTTTCTGCATATGTTCTTTGTTCATCGGTAACTTTTTATGCTTTGATCCTGTTATTTACTTTGATTCAGTGTTTGATTCTTGTTGCTTTTGTGTTTATTGTTAGTTTATGTAACTTGTGTGTGCATCTGGTTAAGTTTGGTTGGCTTATTTTGCTGAAATCTGCTTATTAAGTGCTTAACTGCTTATTTGCATATCTGGAGCATATATGTGGACTGTTTGGCTTATTGTGGCTTATTGTGTGGATCATTTTGTGATTTTATTGTTGCTATTGACTCCTTGTGGTTCACTGATCACAAGGGTGCCTTTGTTTCCAATTGAATCAAACCAGAACTCTCAAATAAGCTTGGTCAATTAGTCAAAGCAGTGGGAACTCCTTTCCCCTGCTGGTTGCCACTGATAGTGCATTTTTGGTGTCAGCTTATCAATAAGCTATAATAGCTTATTTTAACCAGCAACAACTTTGTTTTTGTAATAGGTGCTCATATTTTGACCCATTTGTTCATCCTGGAGCATTTGGGTGGTTGACTTTTAGGTTTGACTAGAAAACCAACTTCATTGACTTTTACATAAGTTCATTTGTGCTTATTCTGGCTTATTGCTTGTGCTTATTGGATTTTTGTTGATTGATATTGCTTATTGAGTCCATTTGAAAGCTTTTGCAAGTTAAATCAGCTTCTGAGGTTGAGTATTTCTCAAAAACGACTATTTTGTCGTTTTGTGGAATTTTGCTTTTCTATTTTCTGGCTTATTGAGTGAGCTTATTGAAAATTTCTTTTGACAGATCTCTTAAGCATCCAAAAAGAGGGTTGTGTGTCAAATTAGAGCTTATGGCATTAGCTTATGGCTTAATGGGCTGAAAAGCCCAATAAGAATAAGCTTTGTGTTCAATAAGCTGTGATAAGCATATTTTCATCTTTTGGGCCTTTAGAGTTTTGTTCTTAGAATTAAATTTTAAGTCAGATAGGGCTTTTCCAAGTCAATTGGGCCAAGTTTGACTTTTTGGGCCCAAAAGCCCATTTGTGTTGACTGTTTTTGGATTTGACCCATTTGAGGGCCCATTAGGGGTATTTTGGTAATTTCACTTTCATTTTCTGATTATTTAGGTTAAAATAAACTAGTTTGCAAGTTTTTAGAATTTTTTATAATTTTTGGATTTTTAATATTATTTTATTATTATTTTATTATTATTTTTAAAATTTCACTTTTTCCAACTTTTTACATTTTTCTTAGGTTAAATACATTAAAATAGGAATTTAGCAACTTTTAGAATAATTTTATCACTTATAGACTAATTTTTATAATTATTTTAAGTTTTAATAGTTTTTAATTCATTTTAAATAGTTTTTATTAGTTTTGAAATTTCTAAAAATAGTTTTTAATCACTTTAGGACATTTTAGATGTTTATCAATTGAAAAATCTTTATTTGGGCTTTTTGATAATTTATTTGATTTTTAGGGCTTTAATTAGCATTTAAAAATTGAATATTTAATTATTTAAAAGGTTTGAAAAAGTTTTGATAATTGGTAAACTCTTAGTTTATTATTTTTGATTTTTGGTAAGTTTTTGGTAATTTTTAGAATTTATTTTATTTTTGGTGATTTTTTTTAGGTTCTACGTCTTAACTTTCTAATAGTGATTTTTAGTTAATTTTATTTTTACGAATTCGTCATTTTCTCTTCTAATCCCCTTCTAAACCAATCATTAATTACAAACATTTGGCAAGTTTTTCACACACATATACCTCCTTGGGAAACGAACTTACACACCATTAAGGGTCATTAGTGTTGATTTTTCCTAAACTGACACTTAACGCTTACCACTACTTTGTTGCCTCTTTTTCCTAAAAGGGTATACAAATAGCTACAATCATTTTGGCGCCGCTGCCGGGGAGGTGTGTCGTGATTAATTTGAATTGTTGTTTTTAATATTAACCAAATAGTATTTGTATTAGTAGAACTCTACTAATACGTATTATCGGTTTTCTTGGTTTTTCTTGTACAAATATTATTACTATATTGTATTAAGTATCACAATAAATTTACAATATCTCCAAAAGTGTGAAAACACAACCTTAATTGGGATTTGATCTCCTAATTATTGTATTCGAATCTCAAACAAAAAGAAAAAGGCAAAAATAGATAAATACTTTCGTGAAGCTCGATTTTGAAAAATACAAACTATAAGGTGGGTATAAGGTGGGTATTATAAAATATACCCTAAGGAAAAAGGCTCTTAAGTGCTTCGCGCCGCCTCGTTTCCCCGCTTGCTTGTGAGTATTTTGATATTGAAGGCTAATCGAGGGTTTTGCCGCCCAAAGTATTATTACGTATACTATATTTGCTTGGTTTTCTTTGTGATTAAACCCTCTTGAACAATTTGGTTTTCACCAAAGTTCTAAAGTCATTAGAAGACGTTCACTCCACGTGATCGTTTTCATTCCTTTGAGACTTCTTTGATCAAGAGTTTGATTCGAGGAGAGATTTTGTAGATTGTTGTCTACGAAGATACACCAAAATCCAAAAAAATTAAATATCATCAAAAACACAAAAAAATTGAAAATTCACAAAACACCCAAAAAGAATCTTCTTTGCTCACCTCCCATTCTTCGTGAAGTTTATGATCACTCGTAATCAAGCAAAACGAGCTCGTAAACGACTTCAAAAGCAAGCCAATCAAGAGACGTTGATTGTTGAAGAACCTCCAATTGTTGAACCTATTGTAGAACAAGAAGTCGTCATGGCTAATCGTACTATGATGGAGTTTCTACAAGCACCCACCGAGGGTTTTGGAGAGGCTATTGTGATTCCCGCCATTCTTGCGGAGAATTTCGAGATTAAGACGGGTTTAATGTCGATGTTGCAAGCAAATAAGTTTAGAGGTCACGAGAAAGACAACCCGCATTACCACATTAGGAATTTCAACCGTCTCACCGCCACTAGCAAATTTAAGGATGTTCCACATGACGCCATTAAGATGATGTTGTTTCCATACTCGTTGGATGGACCCGCAAAAATTTCGCTCGAGAAAGAACCGCCAAATTCGATTTTGACATGGGCCGATCTCGTTTCTAAATTTGTGAACAAGTTTTTTCCACCATCTAAAACAACACACTTAAAAAATGAGATTTCACGATTTGTGCAACGTAATAATGAAAGTTTTTCAATGGCATGGGAACGATTTAAAGAGATGTTACATGAATGTCCACACCATGATTTTACGGAATTGCATCAAGTGGATACTTTTTATAATAGGCTTAATGATCATGAACGAGATTATTTGAATGCCGCCGCGGGTGGTAATTTTTTGTGCAAGACGACAAATGAGGCTTTACAAATCATTGAAAATAGATCTAAGGTTTATAACCCTCGTAACACACCGAGTGTTGCCAATATGGGTTCGTCATCTTCGTCACAATCGTCTCGTAGCATTAACGCCTTACATGATGAAGCTAATGAGGAAAATCGGTTTTTTGATAGATTTGCTAATCTAATGTCCCATTGGAAGGCTCAAGAAGCTTCCAATTCCGCTTCGGTTAAAGCGGTTGCTAAGAGTTGTTTATCTTGTGGGGGAGCTCATGATCTTTCCGAGTGCATTACCGCGGATGGTAACACTTCGAGTGCTTATGTAGCAACGCGAACTTACAACCAAAACGGTCAAGGTTCCCGCCAAAATCAAGCTCCACCAAACCAAAATGTTAACAATTATCGAAACAACAACCAAGGTAATTACCAAGGCAACACACGCAATTACAACAAAGGGAATTATCAAAGTGGGAATGGACAAATCTCTAATCAAAACCAAAACCGTGATTTTCAAAACACTACACAAGGTTTTCAAAATGCGCACACTAAAAATTTGCAAGGAGAATTTTTTGATTATGCTAAAGCAAATGATGCTAAATTTGATAATATGCAACGTGAGATGATTAGCTTAAGGTCCGAGTTGAAAAACGAGCTTAAAAATGAACTTGCTAATTAACTTAAAACTCATGCAAACAAAATGGAAGGAAATGTCCAACGTCTTCAACAAAACCAACAAAAGATGGAATTAGGACAACATGAGATTAAGCAAGAGTTATTAAAAGCGGATGCTAGGCAATCAAAATTTGAAGACCGAATGGCTAAGATGTTTGAAGCAATCATGTGTAAGCCCTCTTCCTCGGGTGGTCTTCCTAGTGATACCATTAACAACCCGAGGGGAGAATTGAAGGTTGTTGCTACAAGAAGTGGTAAAACTTTCAAGGAACCAATCTCTCGTACAAGTACTTCTAAGGAGAAGGAAATCGAGAAAGAACCCGAGGTGATGGTCGAAAAGAAGCACATTACAATCCCACGAAGTACCGCTCATACCACACCTACGGTTGAACCAATACCAATTGTGGAACCCGAGTTTCCAAGGCCGTTGCCTAATGACCAACCCACACCACCTTTACCTTACCCTTCGAGACGAAACAAAGAAAAAGCACAAGAACGGAACAATTATCAATTTGAGCTATTTATGAAAATGTTTCGTGATATGCATTTCAACATAAGTTTTGCCGACGCTCTTATCATGATGCCTCGATTCGCCGCAAACTTGAAAAGTATGCTAAACAACAAAGAGAAGTTACAACAATCGTCTAGTTGTTCATCGGTTTTTCTTAGCCGCATACCACAAAAAGTCGGTGATCCCGGTAAATTTTTGATTCCGTGTGCAATTCAAGATATGGAGGAATGCTACGCCTTGGCCGATCTTGGTGCTAGTATTAATTTAATGACTCTTGAGATTTTCAAATCGCTTTCGCTTCCGGCTCTTACTCCTTCGAACATGTCTATCGAGATGGCCGATCATTCTACGATTTTAGCATGTGGAGTAGCCGAGGACGTTTTCGTTAAAGTCAGAAAGTTTTACTATCCCGTTGACTTTATCGTTGTAGACATTCCTATCGATCGAAAAGTTCCTCTCATTTTGGGTCGTTCATTTTTGGATACATCAAGAGCTCTTATCGATGTTCATGCTCGAAAAATCACCCTTCGTTTCAATGAAGAAGAACTTGTCATCAATGCAACACAAAACTCCAATCTTTCTCATGTCTATTCTATTGCAACTTTAAACCATGGTGATTCAACCAATGTCGTTTGCAAAGAATTTTCACCAAGAGTTTTAGGAAATGTCGCCAAAAACAATTTACCATTTCCTCCGCCGGTGGAGCTTATGAGTATAAAGCCTACAAAGAAGAAACCGTCAATACTTGAATCGAAAAATCCTTCACCTCACCTCGAACACTCATTCTTGAAAAGTGTTGATAAGTTGCCGGTTTCTACGAAAGATCTTTCGGATGATGAATATGTAGACCCCGATGGGGAGGTTTTCTTCGTCGATAAACGTTTTGAGAACTTGCCACCACCAAAACCAAAACGGTTTCAAAATGTGAGAATTTTTAGTGTAACTAACATCGTCTTAGAAACACCGAATATTTTCGACATAATCAAAAAGGGTTTTCATAAGGAGAGTTCAAAAGATAAAAAAGGAAAAGATTTTAAATGTGATTTAATTGATTTTTCTACAAATCTAACTCCGTCATCACCGCGTGTTTTGAGTACTACAAGCTCGTCTACTCCTTTTGACGATGCTTTGTGTGGCTTTAGTATGGGGGAAGCACCTTATGTTCCCTCATCCTTGTCCACCGAGGACGAGATCTTCGATCCCGGAATTTCATATAAAGGGAAATCTCGGTCTTCCACCGATGTAATAAATGGAAACTATATCTATTTGCTTGGTGCGAGTCTACCTCGAGTAGCTCGAAAGTTTGTCTTACCAATTGTATCACCCTTCTACTTCTCATCTATTTTCTTCAAACTCTTTGAGTTTATGGCACATGTTGAAGTGGCGTTTATTTGTTTTTCCAATGAAAACGAGAACGCCATTTTCGACCCCGGTATTTTGCATCATCTAAGGGCTTAGTCCTTTTTACCGGTTGCTTTTTGGGCCTTGTTTATCATGTAAGCCCCATTGACCACACCATGATTTTCCCTAAATGTTCACATTTTGAGGGGATCGAGTCGAGCTCATGACTCGGTTATCAAAAACGAGGTGCCTCGTGGGGGAGATCCCATGCTTATCTTTTATGCTCACTATTCACTAATAAGGGGACTTGTACCCTTTCAACTCGTTGTCTCGTGGTTGTTTGTGATTGTGTTATCTAGATCATCATCATCGTCTACGATTGAAGACTCTCGTGTTCGTTTACGTGAGCCTCCATCGTTCGTTTGAAGAAGTTTTTCACGAATCCATGACATATCCTTTATTGTTCTAACAATTATCTTTTAGCATACTTAATAAACGGCTTTCGATATATTGTTGATCACCCTTTCCATGCTAGATCCTAAGCATTCGACTCTTCGTCTCTAGTATGGGGGTGCTCCACCTTTAGACTCAAAACATTGAGGACAATGTTTACTTTTAGTATGGGGGGGGTGAATAGATACTTGCTTTGCTACTCCCTCACGCTTTCCAACTTTCAATGTTTTGTTAATAAGGCTAAAAATGGCCAAATTTTAAATTTTTCTTAGTTTTCATAAGTGTTTTTAAGACACGAATGTATATTTTCCGATGGGTAGAATAAGAGTTAATTTATGACTTGATGGGCATTTGGAGCCATTTACATTCCTTAACTCGCTCAATTCAAGTTTTGCTAGACTTTTATATAGGGAGCTTTAAAACGCGAAAGTCTTAATTCATTCGGGTTAAGAACAAGAACTTTTCGCAAGTTCCTATAATTGATTCTAGAAAGTCACTTATCAAGGGAACTATAAAGCGCATTCTCTAAAACTTGAAAAAGTCCAAGAAAGTGCAAGATCCTATAGGTGGCTTAAAAACCCAAAACTTTGATTTGATATAGTCTTAATGAAAGCTAATCCAAATTTGGCTTAATTTTGACTTGCATGGCTAAGTATTCACGAGTCTCTTTAATTAGAGGTCTTTATATAGTGAAGAACGAGAAATGATAGAGTTAGACAAGTGATCATGCTAAACGTAGAACATGAAAGTGTTCTTTCAAAAACTCATATGTTTTTAATTGTGGCTTTTTCTTCCCATAAGATCAATGCATTAGGAATAAATCATAATTGCAATAAGTAAGGTCGTACAATTTGAAAGGTTACTTAGCCTCTAGCGCAAGATCGTTTAAAAGTTGCTCGGGGTTGAATAGAGTTCATAGCCAAGGCATAACTTATTGAAGCGGGACGCGAAGATTGGCGATAATCCAAAAAGGCCCTAACAAGGCATGAGGAGCTCTATTTTTGCTAAAGATCCAAAGATGATGTGAAGTATCATTATTCCTAAATCAATATGAAGGATCGAGACACACGACGAGAAGCAATTACTCCCCTAAAGAATGGAGAAAGTCTATCTAAAAAGACCCTAACAAGGTATGAGGATAAATATATCCAAGTCCGAAAAGGAGGCGGATCGTTGTATATCAAAATCCAAAGTAAAAATTGAAGAAAAATGATGAAGTCGTGGTCCTATATGAAGAATCTCTCAAAAACGTCAAGTGAAGAAATTCCGAATATATGAAGAGAAGACCATAATTTCAAGAACGTCTTCCCAAGATTTGAAGTATGAAGTACATGCCAAATATCGGTCCGAGAAAGGTCTCAAATCGTGAAACGAGTTATGCCAAGATATGAACTTAAGGAGATACACGAGAAGCCGTTTTAAAAGATTTTGTCCTTCGGCTAACTATCGATCAAACCGTGCTACTTTGCTTTCGGACTAATAACTACTCAAATAAGTCAATATGAATCACTTGTGATCCATGAAAAATAGATAAAAAAATGCTAGTAACCCATTTCCTTTTATAATAACTAGGATTGCGGGGAGAAAAAGTATTACACAATTTGGACGTATGAGTAGTGTTAGCATTGTGACTTGTACCAACAATGATCTTGTTTTTGCACTTAGCATGGAATGTATGACAATCAAGGATGACGAAGTTTACTCTAAGGGACATTTACTTGTTTCTATTCTTTGACCCTAAAAGTCACTTTTCGTGATGAAAATCATACATTATGTCTTTACACATCGTCGTAGTATGTTGCAAGTCTTTTTACTCAATAAAGGTTATTTGATGCTTAGATACTTTATTCTAGCATTGCGTGAGGGCACGACAATGGCTTAGTATGGGGGAGTGATGAGATGACATTTATACATGATCTCATCGTTCTTTTCGGGCTTTAAATGCATAACAATGTCATAAAATACCATATATATGCTTGTGTTTGTTTACTTGTGTATTTTAGGTATGGATATCATGAAAAAGACAAAAGATCACAAGTTACAAGGAAAAACGGACACGAGAAACAAAGCCGTACAAAGAACCGGGCCCTAATCATGGAATTCTCAACAAAATACCTTGAAGACTTGAAGACAAACAAGATTGATCCTCATTTATTGAAGAAATGACACTTAAAACCCTTGTATATTAATAATTACAAGTTTGTCAAAATTACACAAAAGGTCCCTCAACAAATCAAAATTGCCAATAATGGTCCCTCATGAAGATTAAGATACATTGAAGACCTTTGAAGATCAACAATGTCCAAGATCAGTCCTTGAAATATCTCAAAATGGCAAATATAACCCTTGAAACACTTTTTATAAAGTTTTGTGCCAAAATTGCCAACTTGTGAAACGTTGATACAAAGGAAATGGGCGCTGATAGAAGTTTATATCCAAGTGATAAAAGAAATGAAGAGGAAGGGCTAAAGTTGTGTATTTGAAACATTCAAACGTAATAATGCGCCAAACAACCTTCACTTCCCCTAATATCGGATCAAAAGGTTTACTATTCACCCCAAGAACCCAGTTACCACTTCACTTAAAACAAAGGGTAAAATGAAATTACCCAGGCACACGTTTGATTCACATGTGCAGGAATCTATCCCACACACAAAACCCTCATCTCCACTCACTATGGACCCCACCCCAATACCCTTTCCACCAATCAGCAAGCAACTTAGCCTCCAAGTCATGTGACGTAGCAAAATCAACAGCATAGACTCTTTGCTTCATATCAAAGCTGAAATGAACGTCTTGGATCACTTTGGACAGCATATTCCATCAAATCGTCTAGAAGGACTTAGGGCATTTAGGGAATTTCACATCTAGGGTTTATGAACAGTGTAGCCTTGACATTTGCCTATAAAAAGACTCCTCAACATGTGAGAGAGCTTTTGTTCCAGATTTTAGCTTTTAATCTTTGTAATTCCTTTTTATGAAATAAAATTTGATTTTCAGAAATTTTGAGAAATCTTGTTCTTGTTTATAAAAGTTTGGTGTTTGAGAAGCTAAAATCTGAGTTCCATTTACATGTTTGAAGGTTTTTGAGGCAAGGTTTTAAGTGATAAGACTTGTGCATCAAAAATCAGAAAGTCCTTTTTTATTTGATCTCACCCTTGTGTTTGTTCATCTTAGCAGCATTGGAAGCTGGTACTTGTTTTGCTAGTACCTCAGCTCAAACAATCCAGGGCCTGGATGTAGGTCTTGGAGGTTTGCACCTTCTTCCCTTTTCATTTTCTCTTTAAGTTTCTGAATATTTGTGATTTTTGTGGATTTGTGCTTGAATCTGTGTTATTGTGGATGTTTATTGTTGATTTGGCTTGGTTTGATGTTTATGAGGTGTTATTGATCTGATTTGTGGGTTGAATCTTAATGATCCTTTGAAAATTTGTGAAAATAAGTTTTAAAAGGGTGTTTGGGATTACTTCATAAGTTGGATTTGTGGTTTGATAGGTGCTTGTGTGTTGTATGCAAGTATTGGTATCTGCTATTTGGGAGTATTTGTGCATCTGTTTGCAGGTTTTATGGGCTTAAACACATTGATTCATAGATTGGCTCTAAAATCTTCATAACTTGGTAAAATTGGCTAGGATTTTGAGGACACCTAGATCTAAGCATAGGTTAAGGGTAACAAGTGCTAAATCATAGCTAATCACACCAGGGTAGAGGGATTTGAGGCTTGAAATTGGATTAAGTGTCAAGTATATCAGCAAACTTGTTTCTGCATATGTTCTTTGTTCATCAGTAACTTTTTATGCTTTGATCATGTTATTTACTTTGATTCAGTGTTTGATTCTTGTTGCTTTGTGTTTATTGTTAGTTTATTTAGCTTGTGTATGCATCTGGTTAAGTTTGGTTGGCTTATTTTGCTGAAATCTGCTTATTAAGTGCTTAACTGCTTATTTGCATATCTGGAGCATATCTATGGACTGTTTGGCTTATTGTGGCTTTATTGTGTGGATCATTTTGTGATTTTATTGTTGCTATTGACTCCTTGTGGTTCACTGATCACAAGGGTGCCTTTGTTTCCAATTGAATCAAACCAGAACTCTCAAATAAGCTTGGTCAATTAGTCAAAGCAGTGGGAACTCCTTTCCCCTGCTGGTTGCCACTGATAGTGCATTTTTGGTGTCAGCTTATCAATAAGCTATAATAGCTTATTTTAACCAGCAACAACTTTGTTTTTGTAATAGGTGCTCATATTTAGACCCATTTGTTCATCCTGGAGCATTTGGGTGGTTGACTTTTAGGTTTGACTAGAAAACCAACTTCATTGACTTTTACATAAGTTCATTTGTGCTTATTCTGGCTTATTGCTTGTGCTTATTGGATTTTTGTTGATTGATATTGCTTATTGAGTCCATTTGAAAGCTTTTGCAAGTTAAATCAGCTTCTGAGGTTGAGTATTTCTCAAAAACGACTATTTTGTCGTTTTGTGGAATTTTGCTTTTCTATTTTCTGGCTTATTGAGTGAGCTTATTGAAAATTTCTTTTGACAGATCTCTTAAGCATCCAAAAAGAGGGTTGTGTGTCAAATTAGAGCTTATGGCATTAGCTTATGGCTTAATGGGCTGAAAAGCCCAATAAGAATAAGCTTTGTGTTCAATAAGCTGTGATAAGCACATTTTCAGCTTTTGGGCCTTTAGAGTTTTGTTCTTAGAATTAAATTTTAAGTCAGATAGGGCTTTTCCAAGTCAATTGGGCCAAGTTTGACTTTTTGGGCCCAAAAGCCCATTTGTGTTGACTGTTTTTGGATTTGGCCCATTTGAGGGCCCATTAGGGGTATTTTGGTAATTTCACTTTCATTTTCTGATTATTTAGGTTAAAATAAACTAGTTTGCAAGTTTTTAGAATTTTTTATAATTTTTGGATTTTTAATATTATTTTATTATTATTTTATTATTATTTTTAAAATTTCACTTTTTCCAACTTTTTACATTTTTCTTAGGTTAAATACATTAAAATAGGAATTTAGCAACTTTTAGAATAATTTTATCACTTATAGACTAATTTTTATAATTATTTTAAGTTTTAATAGTTTTTAATTCATTTTAAATAGTTTTTATTAGTTTTGAAATTTCTAAAAATAGTTTTTAATCATTTTAGGACATTTTAGAGGTTTATCAATTTAAAAATCTTTATTTGGGCTTTTTGATAATTTATTTGATTTTTAGGGCTTTAATTAGCATTTAAAAATTGAATATTTAATTATTTAAAAGGTTTGAAAAAGTTTTGATAATTGGTAAACTCTTAGTTTATTATTTTTGATTTTGGTAAATTTTTGGTAATTTTTAGAATTTATTTTATTTTTGGTGATTTTTTTTAGGTTCTACGTCTTAACTTTCTAATAGTGATTTTTAGTTAATTTTTTTTTTTACGACTTCGTCATTTTCTCTTCTAATCCCCTTCTAAACCAATCATTAATTACAAACATTTGGCACGTTTTTCACACACATATACCTCCTTGGGAAACGAACTTACACACCATTAAGGGTCATTAGTGTTGATTTTTCCTAAACCGACACTTAACGCTTACCACTACTTTGTTGCCTCTTTTTCCTAAAAGGGTATACAAATAGCTACAATCATGGAGCATTGTATGCAGGTGGTTGGTAAGCAGGTTGTTGGTAGACTTGATTGTTACGTTGAGGCGGTTGTTGCTGCTTGTGAGGAGGGATGTATGGTTGTCGAGGTTGTTGTGGTTGTTGAGGAGGGCGATTAAGGTTTTGTTGTTGGTGTGGGTTGTTTGGGGAAAAACCGGGTGGTGAGAGGTAGTTGTTGGAGCGGTAGCTAAGCAAGTTACGGTCACCTTGAGGTCTAGCTTGATAAGCAGGTTGAGGATAGGTGCCATATGCCGCATTCACAGTCTCAGCAGGGTAGTCTTGGGTGGCGGTACAAGTTGTGTAAGAGTGAGGACCACCGCATATCTCACAAGGTTGGCTGACAGCGTTAACTTGAGCGTTTTTAGCGTTGTTGCTGTTGTTGTTGCTGAAGGTATGGGTGACAAGCGATTCAAGAAGCGTAGTGATTTTGTCAAGTCGCTTGTCGCTGTCATTAGTGCTAGCACTAGCAACATTGGTCCTAACACTCTTGGTTTGCACACGAGATTTATTCTCAATGATGTCCCAAGCAGCATTGGAAGTCTTAGCTAATAGATTACCCCCCGAGGCACTGTTCAGTGAATCTTGGTCACTCATGCTTAAACCATTGTAAAAAGTATTGATTTGATGTACTTTGGTAAAACCATGTTGTGGGCATTTTCTTAATAGATCTTTAAAACGATCCCAAGATTCATTGAACGACTCATCGTACTTCTGTTCAAATTTTATGATTTCATTCCGCAAAGCGGTAGTACGAGAGGGTGGGAAAAAGTAATTGATGAATTTGGTTTCCAAATCCGTTCACGAGAGAATACTCTGTTGCGGTTCCTTAGCAAGCCAATGTCGGGCTTGTCCCTCTAAAGAAAAGGGAAAAAGTTGTAACCTGATAACCTCTTGTGGAACACCATTGAATTTGACCGTGTTGGTGAGTTGCAAGAATCTCTTGATATGGTCATGTGGGTCATCAATGGTACGTCCCAAGAATGGTTGAGCGGAGACCATCTGGATAAAGCCTGATTTTAGCTCAAAGTTGTTGGCGGCAATTGGAGGTATGACAATTGGATCAGTGTTGCCATCTACATGAGCTTGCAGCAATTCAATCATCGGGCGATTATCCGGAAGGGGCTCATTGTTGTTGTTATTGTTCATGTTGTTGAAAGGTGGGTTGTTGTTGTTATTATTGTTTGGAGGTGGTACACCGGCCATGTCTAAGTGATCGAGAGGCTCGGGCTCTTGATAAGACGTGGATCGAGTGCGCATACACCTGCAAAAGAACGAACAAAGAAAAGCAAAGCAAAAATATTTTTGGTTTTTATGTTTTTTAATTTTTTTGTATTTTTGAAAATTTTATATTTTTTAATATTATTTGAAATTTTTTATGAAAAAGTAACATTCACAGGGAACGGATCCCAAAATCCAAGTTCTCACAAAAAACTTTTGATCTTAACGAGAAGAGCCGGCATCGGCGCCATTTGATACATGCTTTTTATATAAGTTCAGATTATTCTCTCGATATCCTCTCGAATTGATCTCGGCTTTAAGTGGAATGATTTGTTCTTGGTTAATAAAAAGGAGTTTGGTTTGTTTATCTATTTTAAACTAATTAAAAGAAATCAAGTGTCGAAGAGTAAACTTAAAGCTTTAAATGATTAAAGTAAAAACACGAGTTTAAAAATAAATGCTTGAAAACTTAAAGTTTATATTAGAAAAATTAAGGAACATTCAATAAAAACTAACACTTGGAAAACTTTGTAAAAATATGACTTGATTGGAAAAGACTAAAAGAAAGTAAGATCGGAACAAAACAAAACAAGTGAATCGGACTAATGGGAAAACTGCCTTCAATCGGAATATATTCCGATCACTTTGATCGGAATGTTGAGGAGTTGACCGATCGGAATACTGAAAAAGAAGGAAAATCGGAATATGCCAAAAAGTGCCAGTCGGAATGTGGAAATGACTCCAATCGGAATAACCTAAAAAGAGGGACAATCGAAATATGCCAAAACAATACCAATCGGAATATGGTAAAAAGGTCCACGATCGGAATACACAAACTGGGCTCGGTCGGAATCTCAAAACCCTTTTCCGATCAGCCCGATCGGAAAAAGGGTGCTGCTTGGTCGGAATACAAGGTCGGAAAAGGGAGTTACCCTTTCCGAAAATAGTGCAAATTCGAGTGAAAAGCAAAGGTATTAAGCTATTGGAATAAGCTAAAACCCAAAACTAATTCGAGTCTAATAATAAGCTGATAAAATAAGCACTAAAAACAACTTTTATAAACTTTAAAATAAACAACTTTTAAATCAAATCAATAAAAAGATGAACGTTTCATAAAACTTTAAAAAGTAAAGTAAGCTATATCAACAAATAAGCCAATAAGAACAAGGATCTTAAAGCTTATTGGTGCATAAACTTAAGGAAACGTAAAAAGTAATCAACTTTTTAAGCACAAATCATTGATGAACAACACGGATCATACGAGATTTGTACCAAAATCAATAAAAGTAAAAGAAAGGAAGGATGAGATTAAAGATTAAAAGATAAAAATTTGAACTTGATTAATGAAAGATAATACAAAAGTTTGAATTGAAAAAGAAGAAGATGAAATCTAGTGAGAGAAAGTTTAGAACTTTCTCTCTCTAAAACTAAAACTACCTAAAAGACTAAGTGTGTGAAAATTTGTGAGGTAAGGCCTTTATATAGGCGTGTGTAATGGTGGTGGGCTTTGTGATTGGGCTTTGCTTTGGGCTCTTTTTTTCTTCTTTCTTCTTTAGTCTTCACGCATCTTTAAATAAACGTTTCCACTTTGGATTTGAGAAGTGTCGGTGAATTATTCCAACTCATCTTATAATCTATTGTTTTATAGACTCGAGTTCTTCGACATATATGAATCTTCCATCTTTGGCTCTATTCTTCGATAAATCTTCAAATAGGCACAATGACTTCAAATCTTCTGCATCTCTTGGACAATAGACTTCGTCTTGAGTCTTTTTCCTCGATAAAACTCGTGCAATCCCATGTTTTCTTCAATATTCATCCGGTTGCCTCTGAAAACACAATAAACACAAAAACCACGCATACTTCCAAACAAATGATATTAAATACGTGTTTTGGTCTTGTTTTAGCCAGAATTAAGTGGTAAAAGGATGGGTGTTTTCACACCTATCAGTTATGCAAAACAAGCTCAGGAATATATTCCCGGTCTTTATGATATGACCATAATTGGCAAATCGAAAGAAGCACCTTATGTTTGTAGTTCTGAGGAGACACAGTCACTTACGGAAGAAACTCATTCTAAAATGTTTTCAAAATTCCATACGATTGATTATGATAAGCATAATAAAGATCAACTTTCTAAAAAGACACGTATTCTCTTACAAAAGGAATTAGCTGAACTAACAGTTCTTGTGCCCCCAAGTTTGTCAAATGAAAACCCTCCTAGTACGTCTCCTACACTCGTCAAAAAGGATTTAACGAAGTTACTTCCACCGGTAAGTAAGGCGTCCGTTAATTTAAACGCGGTACACCAACACTTAGCCGATTTTGACAAGGTCATTTTGGAACGTACGACGGCCACGGCCATAACGGAAGGTGAATGGAACTTTGAGCACACTAGAGTTGTGTTCCGAGACGAAATTGTTCCGTTTGTAAAGAATGTTAAAGCTTGTCTTAGTAATCTTGATCAAGATTTGCATTTGGAAATAGAAGAAGTTAAATGTGTTTTCAATGAAATCGATGATGCTTATGAAAATAGTTTACTTGTCATAGAACGGGTTTCACGCCAAAATGATTAGCTTCTGAAGCAAGTGATGTCTCATGATATAGTTTCCGTCTGTGTGAATAAAAGTGTTGATATTGATTCTATTGTGCATAATATTGAATCTGTGGATAATGTGGTAGATAGTACTTGTCACGAATCTGACGCTGAATTTTTAAAGCTTCAAGATTCATATTCTTCACATTCAAAACGTTTTGATGAGATTCAAACACATTGTATTTTGCTTAAATGCAAGCAACAATTTATTCAAGAAATCTTTGAAACGTCTTTCGAAGGTGTTAATATCGATGATGCAAATTTTGAAAAGAATTTTCGATTGAATTTACAATCAAAACAGCGTCAGCCAAGTGACAAAGTTGCTAAATCTTTACCGATAAACATAGAGAAATCTAAGGAGCTTTACTGTGTGAACGTACTTGAGGCCGCTGAACATTTAAAACTTGATCCAGATAATCGAGTTTCCAAGATTTTGTCCAAAGTTGATAACTTAAAACTGAAAAATACACAACTCTTCGATTCAGTAAAGCCCGCATGTGCTAATACCACTGCACAGAATCAATCATTAATTGAACAATTGAATCGAAAGTCGGTGGAAATATCTGATTTGAGGGAACAAATTTGTGATAAAAATCTGGTCTTGGCTGAGTTAAAGAAAACACTTCGTACTCTAAAAGGTAAGAATGTTGTGGATAACGCAGCCACTATCTCAGCATCGTCCTCTAGTGCAATCAAAAGGAACCTTATAGCCGTCACACCATTTAATAAGAGCCCTAGGACTAAACCATCTCAAACTTTGGTCACTAAAGATAAGGTGAAATCAAAACCAGCTTCTAATATTCTCGTGTTGCCTTCTACAGGAATAATCACCACTACTAAGGCTTAAAGATCTAAGCTTAAAAGAAACAAGAAGAATGATAGGATCTTGCCCACATCTAGTAGTCAAGAGAAGAAGAAAGTAGAAGCCCATCCTAGGAATGTTATTTCTATTTCGAATAAAAAGAATCATGTAGCTAAACCTAAATGCTCTGCGGTTGTGCAGCGTTCTAAGCCTACTGTGAATTCTAATTTTAAATGTTGGAATTGCAATGAATGTATGTTTTCTAGTTGTCATGATTCTTGCCTTATTGACCATGTGAATGAGATGCATACCCGGAAAAATGGATTAGAATGGAAACCGACTGGGAAAGTGTTAACCCAAGTTGGTTGGTTGTGGCGCCCCACTGGTAGAACTTTCACTATTGTAGGAAATATGTGCCCTTTGACTAGGATCACTCCCACTATTGCGAAGAAAGCGTGCCTAAACTTAAAAACAGAAACTTAAAATAACCTGAAAACAGCTCATTCGGAATAATCCTTCGTTCGGAATAAATCACTCGTTCGGAATGTCACCTTCGTTCGGAATAATTCTTCTTCACTCGAAATATTTACCTCATGCGCAATAAAGCTTCATCCGGAATAATCAAGCCAAAAACACTAATCCGGAATAAACTTGATTCGGAATAACAAAGACACTCATGCGGAATATTACTGATTCGGAATAAGGTTACTTATCCGGAATAATTTGTTGATACGGAATATTGCTTTATTCGGAATAGCAGGTTGATCCGGAATAAACAACCTTGATTCATAATATTCCGAATGAACTCCTTTGATTCGGAATACTGCTTATTCCGAATGAACGATCCTTGATCCAGAATAACTGGTTGGTTCGGAATATGGCACTGATCCGGAATAACTAGAACAAACCCTTCATTCGGAATGTTCCGAATGGAAACCTTGATCCGGAATGATAAGCTGGTTCAGAATATATTGTTGATCCGGAATAAACCTAGGAAATAGAAACACAGCGAAGAACAAGGAAGAACAAAAGGAACACGAATCTAACTAAATCTAATCTAAATCAACCAAAAGATTAAACAAGACTAACCAAAAATGATCAACTAATGAATACCAATCAAACCAAATCAAAAACACTAACAATAATAATCAAAATAATCAAAACCCACTTAATCAATTTATTAAAAACTCAATAACATGAACATAAACAATAAGCATAAAGATTAAAGATTAGACAAGAAAGGTAGATACGAGATTAACAAGAAAAGTAAAGATTAACAACAATTAAAAGGAAACTACTTGAAATTAAATGAATTTAAGGTGCAAGACAATTAAGTAAATGACATGTAATTAAAGTGCAAGGAAATAAAAATGGAAGAACTAATTGTCACTATTAGCCAACAAAATGAAAATGAAATCCTAATGATCTATTTATAGAGGAGGAGGTGATTAGTGGAAGGAAGCTTCCTCCCCTCTTTCTTTTTTCTTTAATTATCATTAAGTCCTTAATCTTCCAAATTCTTCGACTTTTGTCTCGGGATTAATAAACTCGTCTTGTAATTTCTTTAATAAACTAGACTTGAGTTCTTCGGCTTTTAGAAAACTTTCGTCTTTGGACTTTTTCTTCGATAAATCTTCAGAATTGGTCTTGGACTTCCGTTCTTTTTGCACTCTTGATTTCTTGACTTCGTCTTTTGTCTTTTTCTTCGATAAAAGCCCGTGAATGCCCATGTTTTCTCCCCTTTTCACATTTTCGTCCTAAATAACAACAAAAACACAAACCATGCATAATTCCGACATTTACGACATAAAATACACGTTTTGTCTTGGTTATTATTGTAGTTAAGTGGTCAAAAGGATGGGTGTTTACACACCTATCAAATCCCCTATACTTGACCATTCTAATGTCCTCATGCAATGCATTAGTTACAAAGCACGATTTACATTTTCCATCATAATCAATCCATATTGGCCTTTATTAAAGAGATAGAAAATTAAAAACATTCCAAGGAAGAAAGTAAGTAAAGAAATCAAAAACTTACCTTAGGGTTTTGGAATGTCGTGAATGATCATCATCCTCAAGTTTTCACTTTCTCCAAACCAACCTTAAAAACGAGATCATTGTTATTATAAGTTAGCAAACTAACACGAACTCATGTGGGCCAATTATTTACTTAGACTCCCTTATTCCTAGGTATATCTCTTATATTTTATTGTTGTCTTGAATGATCACGAGGATGCATTGTTGACTTCTTTCGATAGTTATTTAGGCCGAAAATAAAGTGGGACGATTTAATCAATAGTTAGCTAAAGGAAAAAATCTTTTAAAACTTCTTCTCGGGACCTCATAAAGTTCATATCTTGGCATAACTCGCTTCGCGATTTGAGACCTTTATCGGACCGATATTTGGCAGCGACTTCATCCTTCAAATCTTGAGAGACGTTCATGAAATAATGGTCTTCTCTTCATAATAGGAATTTCTTCACTTGAACTTTTTGAGAGATTCTTCATATTTGGACCACGACTTCTTCATTTTTCTCCAATATTTATTTTGGACTTTGATATATAACGATCCGCCTCCTTTTTGGACTTGGATCTATTTATCCTCATACCTTGTTAGGGCCTTTTTGGATAGACTTCTGCATGATCTTTTGGGGAGAATTTGCTTTTCGTCGTGTGTCTCGATCCTTCATATTTATCTTTGATAAATGATTCTTCACATCACTTTGGATCTTTAGCAACAAAATGTAGCCCTCATGCCCTGTTAGGGCCTTTTCGGACTCGCCAATCTTCGCGTCCCGCTTCAATAAGTTATGCCTTGGCTATGAACTCTAATCCATATCGAGCAACTTTTAAACGATCTTGGGCTAGAAGCTAAGTAACTTTTCAAATCGTACAACCTTATTTATTGTAGATAAATTTATTAACAAGCGATGGGAGAATAGGCTTATAATTAACTCACATAAATTCACGAAAGAATACCAAACTTATAATTGACTCTATCATCTCTCGTCCTCCACAATTTAAAATCTCAAGGAATGAGACTCGTGGATGCTTAGCCTATTAAATCAAAGTTTTGGGTTTTCGAGTCGCCTATAGGATCTTGCATCTTCTTAGACTCTTTCAAGTTTTAGAAAACGTATTTTAAAGTTCCCTTGATAAACGACTCTCTAGGATCAATTATAGGAACTTGCGAAAAGTTCATGTTCTTAACCCGTGAGAGTTAAGAATTTCGCGTTTTATAGCTCCCTATATAAAAGCCTAGCAAAACTTAACTTAAACATGTTAAGGATACTAGCTAGAGTAAACTTAGATAAGTAAACTCGGGTTGAGTCAAAAGATTCACAAAATTGAAAATTAAAACCGCTTTATTAAAAATTTATTCTAGTAAAGAAAGAAAATAACTATACAAAGGTAAAAACTAATAGGCCAAAATAGATCAAAAATTTTGAAAAATGTCGAAAAATTGATTTTTCGGTTAAAATGAGGACAAATACAAGGAAAAGACCACTTAACTTCGATAGAAGCCCCCCTACACTTAATATAAACATTGTCCTCAATGTTTAAGCATGTGGTAGTAAACTCCCCTACACTTAGGACATGGTGCACTTTGTTTAAATCTTGCTAAGGAAAGGACAACAAACGGGATTCCTATTTTAATATTGGAAAATATAAAATAGTGAATCGAAAAGAGTTTAGGATAGAACCGGAAAGACGGAAACACGGAATCACGGGTCGTCAAAAATCATCAAGAGTGGATCATTGAGCGCTCAAATCACTGAATATGAGAAGAGAGGAAATAGCAAACACCAACGGGTCACCCCTACACTTAGGATAAAGATAGCTAAAAGATAGATACATGGGTTTCCTCCCAAGAAGCGCTTGATTTTTGTTAACCGAGTCATGAGACTGACTCGACCTTGATTAGCATAGGAAGAAGCATGAAACATATCCACCGGGATCAAAGACATAGTTTTCGTCCATCAAATAGCACAAGCTTAAGGTGAACAAGGCAAGCCAAAGAAGAGTAGGCAAGGTTCCCTTAAGCAAAGATGGAGCACGGTGGGAGCAAGGGAGAAGAGGTGCAAGCATATCTTCAGTAGTTCCAAAATTTTTTCCTTTTATTTCATCAGATGGATACTGAGATGGCTGAAGAATATCGATACCGGGGTCGAACACCTTTTCCTTTAGGGGAAAATAACACTCAGGCTCAGCAGAATTTGAAGAACATCCGCGAAGAAAAGGCACAACCTCGTCCTCAGAAGGTGGACAAAGAGATGTCAAAACATACGTGCTGCGGATGTTGGTGTTGTCTGGTTGCTTCTCCTTTGAAAGAATTTTCTTCAAATCCGAAGTCGGATCAAGACCATAATCATCAAAGTCTAAAGGAGGAGCATCACTCTCATGAGGGAAGTATGTATTGAGAAAAGTAGAGAAGTCTTCCTCAAATGAGTAGTCATCCAAAGTAGGATCAAGTGTTGTAGGCGGAGGATCTTCATCCTGAGAAGAATCACTCGAAAGAGTATCGGCTTCATCAAAATCAACATAGGTGGGCATGTCGAGATACTCGGAAGTAAAATCATCATAATCATCTCCATCGGAACTAGAATCATCATCATAAGCATCAAAGATCGATGGAGAATCATATATGGGTGAAGGTTCCAAATTGGAGAGAGAATCATCCACATCATCTTAAAACAGTGGATTATCATTGCAAGAATCGGATAGAGGATATGTTGTAGACGACAAAATCATCAAGCACATTAATTATATTCGCAGATTCTCTTACATAGGATTTGATTGTAAGCTTCCCTATTTCAAAAACTTGTGCATCATCCCCGACTCTTAGATGGGCTCACATTTATCCACATCAATTAAAGCTCTACCGGTTCTCAAAATTGGCCGTCCAAGTATTAACGGAATACGAGGGTCCATTTCATAATCAACAACGACAAAGTCGACCAGAATAGTGAATGTGCCAACTTTAATGAACACATCTTCGGCAATTCCAAAAGGGTAAGCGAGAGTGTGATTGGCTAGCTCAAGAGTCATCTTCGTTGGTGTAAGGTCGGGCAATGATAACTTTTTACAAACGCTGAAAGGCATCAAATTTATACTTTCCCCGAGATCGGCTAAGGCAGTAAATTTTTCGGTTTGGTTAAAAGTACAAGGTAACACAAAACGATCGGGATCTCCAAGTTTCTCCGGAAGTTCTTTAAGAAGGACGGCAGAACAATTTTCATTTAATCGAGTATTAACAAACTCGGCCATCTTCTCCTTCTTGCTAAGCAATTCCTTAAACATCTTGACAAATTTAGGCATTTGTGCAAGAGCTTCAACAAGGCTAAAAGTGATAGTCATTTCTGAAACTTTCTTCAAATAGTTTGACACTTGAATGTCATCCTTGGTGTGCATTTTGGCCTTGTCTAAGCGAGATGGATAAGGAATATTGGATTTATAGGTGGAAGGTGTAGGTGTAGCAGGTAAAGGTTGAGATGTTGAAGGTTTAAAGGTGGAAGGTGGGGTTGGTGGAGGAGTCGTCTTGGGTACTTCGTCACGACGAGGCGGAGACGGTAATGGTGTACTAATACTAGGTGTGGGAGTAGTAGGGATAAATGGTGGTGGAGGAGGTATAGATGGTGTAACTGGGGGTGGAATAGATGGTCCTACTAAGGTTGCTCCACTACGGGTAGTAATAGCACTCACATTCGCTCTCGGATTGGTGACGGTGTTTGAAGGTAGAGAGCCCGAAGTAGAGGGTTGAGTGGTTGGTAAGAAACTAGCCAGCATATTCTTCAAATCATTCGTTTGATTGCTGAAGGAGGATTGTATATCATTTCGAAGCTTGGATCTAATGTCATTCCCTTGCTTAGTGATATCCCCTTTCAAATTGATAATTTGGCTCTGCAGATTCTTAATTTGCTCTCCGTGGGTTCTCATTAAAGCTTCAACATCTTGATTCATGGGTGGGGCTTGTTGAGCGGGTGGGTAATAAGGACTAGAAGATTTAGGTGGGATTTGGTTGCTTCTATTGTATTTGTTGTTGGGGTTTTGGTTTTGAGGAGAAAAACCGGGTGAAAGATAGTTGTTTGACCGGTAACTTAGCAAATTTCTATCCCCTTGAGGTCGGGCTTGGTAATTTTCCGGTGAATAATTGCCATAAGCCGCATACACGTTTTCCGGATTTCCTTGAGTAGAAGGACAATCAGTTTATGAGTGAGGACCGCCGCATGTCTCACAAGGATTGGCTACCGCTTTAACTTGTTGTTGTTTGTTTGAAGCGATGAGCAAGATATTTTTGTTCATTTCGGCCATCATGCGGGTGAATTCGGTCATATCGGGGTTTGCTGAAGTAAAAGAAACATTGCCTCTCGGGTTGTTCCTTAAAGAAGCGGAGGAATCCATGTTTTTGTGATGAGTAGTCATGTTCTCAATAAGCTCTCTACACTCCTCAGGTCTTCTTTTCATAAATGTGCCACCGGCGGCTGCATTAATCGTATCACGATCACGAAAAGTCAAACCGTTGTAGAGAGTATCAATTAAGGTCATAAGGAGCATGTTGTGGTTTGGACAATGATCGATAAAAACATTATATCTTTCCCAAGCATCAAAGAGAGATTCATCGGTTTCTTGCATGAAACCGCTTATTTGATTTTGAAGGCTCGTGACCATGGATGGTGGAAAGTAGCGCGACAAAAAGCGTTGAGTCATGTCATCCCAAGTATGAATGGAATTCTTCGGGAGACGATCAAACCATTTCTCAGCGTGGTGTGATAAAGTATGTGGGAAGAGTTGAAGGCGAAGAACATCCATTGTAGCACCGGGCAACTTCATGCTTTGCGTAATAGTAATGAATTTGTCGAGGTGTTTGTTGGCATCATCATTAGGCATTCCGCGAAATGGATTGGTTTGCACTTGCTGGATCATGTGATGCTTCAACGAAAACTCCGGAGCCGTGATTTGCATCGGCGCAATCGGTCCTCCTCGTCCAAACATGGTGGGTTGACAAAGCTCCTCCATTGTCCGAAGATCGGGCTGTGGAAGAACATTGTTGTTGTTATTGTTGAGGTAAGGTGGATTATTGTTGTTGTTAACACCTGCCATAGCTGAATCTTCACGAGTCTCGGGCTCTAGGTAAGTTGAAGATCTAGTATGCATACACCTGCGAAAGCAAAAGAAAAAGATACCAAAGCAATAGACAATATATATACACTATCAAAAAATAAAAATAAAATCTTTTTGGATTTTTGAAAATTTTTAATTTTTATGGATTTTTGAAATTTTTATTTTTCATGGTTTTTTGAAATATATATTTTTTTTTGAGCAAGAAAATAACGCTCACGAATGAACGGATCCCAAAAAGCAACGCGTCTCTCATAGAAAACCGTTAATCTTTACGAAAAGAGCCGGCAGCGGCGCCATTTGATAACTGAGATTTTACTAGGTTGAAAAGTTCGTTTCTCGGTATCTTCTCGAATTGATTACTGGTTTAAGTGCGACTCAGCTGTCTTTTGGTGTAAACAAATGTTGTGTCGTTGTAGTAAAATTAAAGGTGCAAAAACTTTAAAGTAAAAACAGGTAATATAAATCTAAATCTAATTTAAAATAAATGACGAGAAATTAAAAGGCAATTAAAGTAAATAACGCAAACATAAAACTATCCTAAAGGCAAACTTAAAACGCAACTAAAACTTAAACTAAGGCAAGGCTTAAAATAAATCTAAGGCAAGTAATCTTAAAGTGCAACTAAGTAAAAAGGCGGGAAAAGTAAAGCTTGAAAATTAAAAATTTAAACTTAAAAACAGAAACATAAAATAACCTGAAAACAGCTCATTCGGAATAATCCTTCGTTCGGAATAAATCACTCGTTCGGAATGTCACCTTCGTTCGGAATAATTCTTCTTCACTCGGAATATTTACCTCATGCGGAATAAAGCTTGATCCGGAATAAAGCTTCATCCGGAATAATCAAGCCAAAACACTCATCCGGAATAATCTTGATTCGGAATAACAATAACACTCATGCGGAATTACTGATTCGGAATAAGGTTACTTATCCGGAATAATTTGTTGATCCGGAATATTGCTTTATTCGGAATAGCAGGTTGATCCGGAATAAACAACCTTGATTCGGAATATTCCGAATGAACTCCTTTGATTCGGAATACTGCTTATTTCGAATGAACGATCCTTGATCCGGAATAATTGGTTGGTTCGGAATATGGTACTGATCCGGAATAACTAGAACAAACCCTTCATTCGGAATGTTCCGAATGAAAACCTTATTCCGGAATGATAGGCTGGTTCGGAATATATTGTTGATCCGGAATAAACCTGGGAAACAGAAGCACAACGAAGAACAAGGAAGAACAAAAGGAACACGAATCTAACCAAATCTAATCTAAATCAACCAAAAGATTAAACAAGACTAACAAAAAATGATCAACTAATGAATACCAATCAAACCAAATCAAAAACACTAACAATAATAATCAAAATAATCAAAACCCACTTAATCAATTTAATAAAAACTCAATAACATGAACATAAACAATAAGCACAAAGATTAAAGATTAGACAAGAAAGGTAGATAAGAGATTAACAAGAAAAGTAAAGATTAACAACAATTAAATGGAAACTTACTTGAAGTTAAATGAATTTAAGGTGAAAGACAATTAAGTAAATGACATGTAATTAAAGTGCAAGGAAATAAAAATGGAAGAACTAATTGTCACTATTTGCCAACAAAATGAAAATGAAATCCTAATGATCTATTTATAGGGGAGGAGGTGATTAGTGGAAGGAAGCTTCTTCCCCTCTTGCTTCTTTCTTTAATTATCATTAAGTCCTTAATCTTACAAATTCTTCGAATTTTGTCTCGAGATTAATAAACTCGTCTTGTAATTTCTTCATTAAATTAGACTTGAGTTCTTCGGCTTTTATTAAACTTCCGTCTTTGGACTTTTTCTTCGATAAATCTTCAGAATTGGTCTTGGACTTCCGTTCTTTTTGCACTCTTGATTTCTTGACTTCGTCTTTTGTCTTTTTCTTCGTTAAAAGCCCGTGAATGCCCGTGTTTTCTCCCCTTTTCACATTTTCGTCCTAAATCACAACAAAAACACAAACCACGCATAATTCCGACATTTACGACATAAAATACACGTTTTAGCTTGGTTATTATTGTAGTTAAGTGGTCAAAAGGATGGGTGTTTACACACCTATCAGTGCCCTTTAACTAGGAGTACCAAGGCTACAAAAACACAAATGTGTCCTTTTAACTAGGAACACTGACACTACTGTCGGAACCAAGTGCCCTCTAAATAGGTCTACTCCCACTGTAGTGCCCGCGAATAATCCAAAACCTATGAAAGTTGGAACAGTAAAACTTGTTAGTGCTAAAACTCACATTAGAAAACGTAGGAAATCTAAGGGTCTCATAAATGCTAGCAATTCTGATAATCTTATATCTCTATCTGCTAACACTCCGGAACCAATAGTTTCTAATGCATTGTCTACTGTTGTTATTTAAAACAGGTGGTCCAAATTGTTCTCTGGTATTTGGACTCTGGTTGCTCCAAGAATATGACCAGAGATCGCTCTCAGCTCAGAAATTTCGTCAGCAAGTTTCTTGGTACGGTTCAATTTTGAAATGATCATATTGCAAAGATAATGGGTTATGGTGAATATCACATTGGGAATGTTATAATTTCAAGAGTGTATTATGTAGAAGGTCTCGGTCACAACTTATTTTCTGTGGGACAATTTTGTGATGCAAACCTAGAAGTTGCTTTTCGAGAGCATACCTGCTTCATTCGTAATTTGGAAGGGGTTGATGTATTGAAAGGTACTCGAGGGAATAATTTGTATACTTTGTCTCTACAAGACATGATGGCCGCTTCTCCCATATGCCTTCTCTCCAAAGCATCGAAGACTAAGTCATGGTTATGGCATCGACGGTTATCTCACCTTAACTTTGACGCTATTAATCATTTGGCGAAAAACGAACTTGTTCGTGGTCTTCCTAAACTTTCATTTCACAAGGATCATTTGTGTTCAGCGTGTACAATGGGGAAAATCACTAAGAAATGATACAAACCCAAGACGGAAGACACCAACCAAGAGAAACTTTATTTGTTGCATATGGATCTTTGTGGGCCAATGCGTGTTGAAAGTCTTAGTGCCAAAAAGTACATCCTCGTAATTGTCGATGATTACTCTCGGTTTACATGGGTGAAATTTCTTACAACAAAAAATGAGGCGCCAAAATTCATCATCGGATTTCTCAAGATGATTCAAGTGCGTCTCAACACTACTGTCCGACGCATTCGTACAAATAATGGAACTGAATTTATGAATCAAATCTTGTGTGATTATTATGAAGAAGTTGGCATATCTCATGAAACATCCATTGCACGCAATCCACAACAAAAGGTGTCATTGAAAGGCGAAATCGCACACTTATGGAAGCTGCTCGAACGATGTTAATTTACGCAAAGGCTCCATTGTTTTTATGGGCAGAAGCAGTATCTACAGCAGTGTACACCCAAAACCGGTCACTATTTCATAAACGCCACGGTAAAACATCTTATGAGCTTCTCCATGGAAAAGTACCAGATTTATCATATCTTCAACCAAAGGCTGATATTGGTATTTTCATTGGTTACGCACCCGCAAAGAAGGCATACCGAATATACAATCGTAACTCTCGTAAGATCCTCGAAACTATGAAGGTTGATTTTGATGAGCTGACAACAATGGCTTCTAAGCAAAGCAGCTCTAAACCAGCACTTCATGAAATGGGACCCAGTAACATTAGTTCTGGTTTTGTCCCAAACAACCCTACTTCATCATCATATACACCACCTTCTAGGACTGAATGGGATACGTTGATTCAACCATTCTTTGATGAATTCTTTACTCCTCCAAGTATTTTTGCTCCAGAACCTGAGGTAATAGCTCCGGTAACCAAAGTTGTCGCTCTAGCAACCGAAGCACAATCAGACACATCTACACCTACAATTGGTCAAGATATACCTTCAACAAGTAATTCACAACCTACACCCGAATCAACTACCCATGTCATGCCTATTGATGATGAAGAGGATGATGATGATCACGATTTGGAATTCGCTCAAATGCGTGAACTTCCATTCTTTTGTGTACCTATTCCCGATCCTAATCAAGTCGGGTCGTCCACCTCAGAGGAAGCTCCAACTACAGTTTACTCCAATCCACGGATTCGTGAACATGAAAACAAGTGGACAAAGGATCATCCTAAAGATTCTATTATTGGTGACCCTAATCGTCCGATATCTACACGAAGTCAGCTACAAGAAAATGCAATGTTTTGTCATTTTGATGCTTTTCTCACTGAAGTTAAACCTAAGACATGGCAAAAATCTTTTACTCAATCATGTTGCATAGAAGCTATGCAAGAAGAACTTAATGAATTTATACGTCTTGAAGTATGGGAACTTGTCCCATGCCCGAATCAAGTGCAGTTACTCACTTTGAAATGGGTTTACAAGGTGAAACTCGATGAGTTAGGCGGAATATTGAAAAACAAAGCTCGACTAGTAGCTCGTGGATATAAGCAATTATTGGGCATCGACTTTATGGAATCCTTTGCACCAGTTGCCCGTTTGGAAGCTATTAGACTATTCCTCGCTTATGCAGCCCACGTGAATATGATCGTCTATCAGATGGATGTGAAGACGGCATTTCTTAATGGTGAAATCAAGGAAGAGGTCTAAGTTCAACAGCCGGATGGTTTTGTGACTCCTAATTATCCGAATCATGTGTACAAGCTTAAGAAGGCTCTCTATGGGTTGAAGCAAGCTCCTCGCGCATGGTATAATCTATTGTCACAATTCCTCATTACGCAAGGCTTCGCTAAAGGCAAGGTGGATCCCACGCTGTTCATTCAGAAACGAGGTAAAGATATGATTATGGTACAAATATATGTTGATGATATTATATTTGCAGCCTCGACCCAAACCTTATCCGACGAATTTGGGAAACTCATGTCTTCCAAGTTTAAGATGTCAATGATGGGCAAGGTATCATTCTTATTAGGTCTTCAGATATCTCAGAGTCCCATAGGCATCTTTATCAATCAATCCAAGTATGCCCTTGAATCTCTGAAGAAATATAAGATGGAATCTTGCGACCCCGTGGATACTCCAATGGTGGAACGAACTAAGCTTGATGCAGATCCACATGGAGTTGCTGTTGATCCGACACTTTATCGTGGAATGATCGGTACCCTTTTGTATATCACAGCTAGTCGACCTGATCTTCAGTTTGCTATATGCATGTGTGCTCGGTATCAAACTAGGCCTACTGAGTTACACTTAGCTACTGTTAAACGGATCTTTCGATATCTTAAAGGAACCATTAATCGGGGACTTTGGTATTCGAATGACTCTTCAATTGAACTTATGGCATATGTAGATGCGGATCACGCGGGTTGTCAAGATACAAGGCGTAGCACGAGTGGAACTTTGCAACTACTAGGAGATCGACTAATCAGTTGGGCATCGAAAAGGCAGAAAAGCGCTGCAATTTCAAGTACGGAAGCAGAATACATAGCTATGTCCGGTTGCTGTGGTTAAATTTTTTGGATGATATCGCAATTAACCGACTATGGTCTAGGTTTCAACAAAATTCCGATGTACTGTGACAACAAGAGTGCAATTGCCTTATGCTGCAACAATGTTCAATTCTCCCGGTCGAGGCATATTGACATTCGCTACCATTTCATCAAGGAGCAAGTGGAAAATGGAGTGATCGAGTTTTACTTTGTCCGATCTGAGTATCAATTGGCGGATATTTTCACGAAGGCTTTAGATCACGCTCGAATGGAATTTTTGGCCGACAAGCTAGGAATGAGAACTTTTTCGCCTGACACTCTAAAGGAACTGGCAGATGAAGCGAAAGAATAGTGGTGGTAAACTATTCTATGTATCCTTAGTGATCATTCGTATGTATTGTTTATATGTTTATCCACAAAAGCAAAATACAAAAATATAAAAGCATATAAAAACCATAAAAATTGAAAAATCTAGAAAAATCCAAAAATATTTTTACTTTATTTTTCAAAGGCATGTCTTTTGGTACGATAATATTTACGGACTTAGAAATGTTGATTAATATCGACACGGCGCCATAAATAGAGTTCGTACAAAAGTTGTAAATATTTCATAGACAATGCCCTGAGGGGTTGTAGTTATTTCTGACTGCAACCCGGTTTTAATACTAAAGTCAAGTGTTTCTTATGAAAGCTTTGGCTCTCAACGGGAATTAATTTTCTCGGGCAAGGTTTATTTTAAAACCTTGTAAAGGATCAAGTTTACTTTATAACTTGGTCTAACACAAATCTATGTACGCCTCAGTGCATTTATTTGTTAAAACAAGAGAAGTCTTGTTTTTATGAAGTTATCATCTCTACAACCATAGCTATCTACATTTGGTATCTACATACTCGACGATGCGACTACTCAAACGGCAACTACAGCTCTTTCAATAGAACACGGGTCAACAATTGAGGGGGCGCAATTGTCAAGCATTCAGAATCTTCAATGCCGAAAGTGTCAAGCTCACAAGTTGGTGTCAAGAAAACGATACCAATCCTACACGTGGTGTCAAGAGATGACTTCAGACGTGACGAGGTGACCAACATATGCTGACAAGAACCATTTGATCTTATCATATGATGTTCTCATCTATCAGATCCAACCTTGTCAATTTTTTTCTAATATGGTGAATATGTGATCATGTTACAAATCGGTATCATATATCATACATTTGATATCATGAAGATAAAACGGACTTGCATTTTTCTTCCCAACACCTTTGTTAAAACTTCATTAAATCAATTGATATTAAAAACATCGATTGGGTTAATATCTTATATATAGGGGAGAAAATGTGATTTAATATGGGAAATTATCACAAATGGTTTGACTTAACATGATGGCTCATCCCGACATGGGCAAAATGTTTTCGAATATCGTGGCATATGTTAAGGGGGAGCAAAACGGATTTGCATATCAAAAATGGATTTCATGGTGATTTATACTTATCCAAAACCCATTTATTTCACGACGATGAAGATTGTGGTGACATAAGGATGGTAGGATAGGTTAAGTCCAATGATTCTCCCAGAACCGGAGGAATCTTCCCAAGGACATTCCATAGCTAGAAATAGTAGTCCTTAGGAAAGTTGGAGAAAAGATTGTGAATGTAGCTGATTGCCGACCAAGTACTTAAGTTAGCACTGGAACAATCACAACAAGGTGCTAGTTATGACGCATTGGTAAGAATTGAAGGGGTTGAAGAAAGAAAAAGAATTGTAAAGATATAGGGTGTAAAGAAAGAAGCCCTCCTTACAACTTTAGGCAGAAACCAGGTCAACACATATGCTATTGAGATCATTTATTGATGCTTGACATTGAAGATAGACATCATGGACCCAGTGATGCAATGCACAACCCATCCCAGCTAACTCAGATATCTCTTAAAAGATATTTGTTTTAATCACACGGAGACAACACGTTATCTATCGATTTATTCACTCCGAATAAATTTGGTATTGAAAAGGTGGCACTCCTCTCCAGCCTCGGATCACTAAAATCCAAAATGCACGATCGAGTCTAGAGCCATTTGAGATCATCAAATATCTCATTAGGACACACTTCCATAATTCCTTTCTTCTTCACACACTCTGAAAAGTAAGAAAGATTTTAAGAGTCCTACGCAAAATCTTCATGATCTTGCCTGAACATCCGATTAATACGCAAGTATTTACAATGAAGATGGAAATCCTTCTTGAGCGAACATTAAAAAGCTCATGGTAGGTGACTTGTGCGATTCTTTATGAATCAAACTTGTGATAACTGAAAAGCAACAGTGGTTTAATTCTTAACTGAATTTAAACACGTTCCAGGCCTCTACGCAATATCTTAGTGATCTTGCCAGAACACTCAGAGTGATACCTTAGTGTTCACAGTGATGAGTGGAAATCCTTATAGTGTTAATGATAGGTGTGAAGACACCCATCCTTTTACCACTTATTGCTTGCTAAAACGAGACCAAAACGCGTATTTAATGTCATTTGTTTGGAATTATGCGTGGTTTGTGTGTTTGTTGTGTTTTCAGACAAACCGGATAAATATTGAAGAAAACATGGGATTGCACGGGTTTTATCGAAGAAAAAGACGAAAAGACGAAGTCTATAGTCCAAGAGATGCAAAAGATTTGAAGTCAATGGGCCTATTTGAAGATTTATCGAAGAAAAGGACCAAAGATGGAAGATTTATATATGACGAAGAACTCAAGTCTATTAAATGAAGAAATTAAAAGACGAGTTGAATTTATTCGTCGACAAATCCCGAATCGAAGTCGAAAACGTCAACTTTTCTGAAAAAGACGAGAAGACAAAAAGAAAGGGAGAAATCCCATTCACCAAACCAAACCAAGGCCTATAAATAGAGACCTCCTTCACAAATTTGAGGACTAGTTCATTTTTCTGTTTCTTTTCTCCTATTTCGTAGGAACACCAACACCCTTAAGGTGTTTGGTGATTTTTATTTTTCCTTTGATTCCTTCATGATCTTGTAAGTTTAATCTTTCTTTTTGTTTGTTAAACCTTAATCTTTCAATATCAAGTTTCCTTTTAATCTTGTTCTACCTTTTCTATTTGATTCTCTAGTTCTAAGCTTTTATTTTATTGGTTTTGATCTTAAAAAACAAGTGGGTTTTGAGTTTTGGTTGATTTGTTTTGATGTTTATCATTAGTAGATGATTAGTGGCTAAATTGGTTTAAGTTTTGGTTAAAAAACTTGGTGGATTTTGGTTAAATTTGTGGTGTTTGGTTTTCCCCTGTTCTTCATCTTCATATAGTTCCCCAGATTCTGAACCAACGTTTTCACCTCAATTATTCCGAATAAACAATGTTTTCCGAATAAATCCCTTTTGTTTTAATTATTCCGATAAGCATCTATTCCAAATGAAAGAGTTTGTCTAAAATTATTCCGGATAAAGCACATTATTCCGAGTCAGCAAAATATTCCGAATCAACATTATATTCCGAATGAATCTTTTGAAGTAAATATTTCGGATGAGCAACAAACATTCCGAACCAACTCTTTTGCTAAATTATTCCGAATGAAGCCCTTTTGTTTAATTATTCCGAGTGAAGCATTATTCCGAGTCAAGCAATATATTCCGAATAAACAGATTTATTCCAGATCAGTCATTATTCCGAATCAAGCAACTTATTCCGAGTGAACCAATATTCCGAATAAGCAAAATATTCCGAATGAGCATGAGTATTCCGAGTCAGTGTGTATTCAGAATGAGTCATCTTTATTCCGGATGAAGCACATTATTCCGGATCAGCCTAATATTCCGAGTGAGCAGTTTATTCCGAATGAGCCTTCTTGTTTTGATTATTCCGGATGAAGCAAGTATTCCGAACGAGCACAAATTATTCCTGTGACACCCTAGAATCGAGGTCATTAACGATACCCTATATTACGCTAATTTTTGAAATATTTGATAAATTTTAATTTCTATAATTATAAGTATTTTGGTTAAAACCGATGTTCGAGGTTATAATTTTTACGTTTGACGTTTTGAGAAGGACGATGACGATTACGATCCCGAGAGATGCCCAATTTTATATAATTTTTGACGATTTATCGATAATGTAATTTTTCGAGAATTTTATTTACGGTTCGTGTTAAGTTGAGTCGGGTGAGTTTTATAGCCATCCAAGTACATTTAAAGTATCCCAAAAATATTTTGGAGCGTTCGGGAAGATTTCCGACTCCCGTAAAATTTTCAAAATTGACAAATGAGTCAAACCCGCAAAGTTTTGAGGTCGTTTTCTATTTAAGGACAAAAGAAGCCCAAAATTGCACAAAGGTCCCTCCTAACTATCAAAAAGGGCCAAAATTGAAACACACACAAACACATACAACATTTCACCAAAAATCAAAACCATCACTCCCTCTCTTCTCTCTCTAGCTCACGGCACACCCAACCCACACAAAAATCCACCTAAAATCTTTTCTACTTGATTTTTCAAAAATCTAAGGTTAGACCACGCTTAGTTTGGTCATTACCCACCTATTCATGTGCTCAAATCCAACATGCATTGATAAAAATTTTTCAAGATTTTTCATATGATCCAAATTCGTTTTTGTGGCTAATTGAGCTAATGCATGTTGATATTTAGTGTTATGGAAGTATAAACACCATGAAAACCCACCAAAATTAATTTGGTTGTGGTGATTTGGTCACCCAAACCCCACGGCAAAGGGGGTGTTTGGGGAGCCATGGTGGTTGTTGAATTTGCATGTTATATTTGTGTTTGGTTTGTTGTTTTAGAAAGATTCATATAGGTTTTATTGCTTGCATGTTTATTTTTCTTTGATTCTTGATATTGAGATTGGTTGATCAATAGGGGTAGGATGGAAGTTTGATGTTAGGATATGTTTGGGAAGGCTTAGGATGATGTTTAGTGTTGGTTAGAAGTCTTGGAATCGAGTCTAAGCATGTTTTTGGTATGGTTATTTTTAGGCAGAAACATTTGGTCTATTTTGGAAAAATGATTTTTGTTCCAGGTCTTGGAAACTAAATATAGTGATAGATGGTTTTTCTAGCTTTAATTTGGTATAAGGTAGAGCCCGTGACTCAAAACGAGCTAAAAGTTATGACATTTTAAAGATCGGGTACCGGGAGACGAGGACTTTCATAATCCGGATTTGTGCAAAGTTTTAGTCAAATCCCGAGGGTCACAAGTATAATTTGGTGAATGATCAAGGGTCAAAACTTGGTCCCTAACCTGTACAAATGAGTCTATATGTTGACTTATGAGTCAAGGAAGTCAAAGGTATTTTCATATAGGTCAAAGTGGTCAAAATTGGTCGAAGCGCAATTTCAGCCCGTAAAATGTAGTCGTGGAAATGAGTTGCGTAACGGGTCGTAAAAGTGAAAACTTTTGTTGGACTTAAATACATGTTATCTACAGGTCATATAGGATTTTTGGAAATTTTGTCAAATTTTATAAGCATGGTTTAATAAGGTAAAACAGCCCGTACTTTAGTCAAGTACCGGCGAGAACGTGTAAAAATGGACAACGTAGGTTATAAGAATGAATGGTATAAAATGAATGATACTTGTTGTTTTTTGTTTTTGGCGTGAGTTATATTTGTCTTAAGTGACTTGTATATATGTATTTTATACAGTACCGTAAGTATTTAAATGAGATTACTCATTACGCGTTATTTGTGATAGGTGTTGGTTTACCCGGGCATCCGTAACATCGTCAGTGATCACTCCTCGAACTACCGACTACTTAATATCTAAGGTGTGAATTTATAGCCTCGCTTATATTATTTCAAATTGTTTTACCCGCGAGGGAAATGCATGCTAGTTTTTAAAAGGAACGTATATCATGAATGATTGTTAGACCCGAAAGTTGCCTTAGAAATTGTGTTGAGTACCAAAGTTGCAAAAGTCCCTAAATTCATGAACTATTAACTATTGTCTTGCCCTTGCGAAGGGGGAAATAGCCGCTTATGCAATTTGTAGTACTACGGGGTTAACGACCCAATGCTAGCCGAGAAGCTGTACTTATAGTAAGTTCTGCGGTAGATTATTTTGTATGAGAAATAAGGTATAATTGCAACTGATGCCTTTAGAAGGGGCACTGGTTTCATCTGAATCATGCCGGTATATTTACGCGGGTGATTGAGTTAACGGATTAGTGTCATGAGCTTAAACACAATTGTCAGTATCCTGATTATAGTTTGTTTGATCGACAAGACTATAAATGATCACGAATGGTTTTTATTATATATACGTTCAAATGGATTGAAAAACCTATGAATTCCACTCAACGTTTTCGTTGACCAAATTTTTGGCATGTATTTCAGGTAACCGCTGAGCAGTAGGATGGAGCATGCATGGGATGGATGTTGTGTGATCGGCTTGGTGTCCGCTTGTTTTTCCCTCCTTTTTTTTTACTTAAACAATTTTTATGTTTAATGTCATTGTAAAACTGAAGTTTTTGGGGTTGAGATTCATGGGGACCGAAAACGCTAAACTCTGTGCACTATTTGGGGTTGGAAAAACTGTGGACATGTATCATCTAACAATTTTAAATGTTGAATTTTTAAGTCGACGTCTTATTAGCGTCGTTTGATATATCTTGTGTGCAATGAATACTGTGTAGCACCCATTGTTGTAGTTCCGCTGCGCATAACAATTGTGGGGGTGTTACAGATTGGTAATCAGAGCCACGAGTTATAGAGAACTAGGTCGTTTTTGAAAATACTAAACTATAACTTTTGGTGTCGTAAGAAAGGGTCCAAGCACACACAACTATCCTGCATGGCTCCGGTAAGATTTATTGTTGTATTTATGGCATTTGACGTATACTTTTGAGTAAAGTATATATGTGGGTAATTATTATATAAGTATGGAATTACTATATGTAGACGTTAAATTTTACGTGAAATATCCGACATCGTAATTTTCATATTAATCATGCATGAGCATCATATTATTACATTTCGGGCATATGTACCACCTTTGCATTGCATTTGCATGCATATATTTATAATTATTGTATAATTACTTATGTACCCTCCGAAATTCGCTGTTATTGCAGGAATGGCCGAGGTACCGCCCAACGATAACGGGAACGATTACGTCGTAGGTCACGAAGGGGGACCGTTTCCTCCGAACCCGCCGGACAATAATAATGGATGGATCGCTCCAGAAGACGAAATAGGGCCGGAAAACGACAATGGCGAAAGTGAGGTGGATAATTTCAGCATGAGTAGTGACGACAATGAGGATTCCGAAGAAGAGCCCGAGGAGCTATTGGATGATGGCATTCCCGAGGATGCCGTAGGCCAGACCGAACCCGATTTGTTTCAATCCCCGAGTTCGCCGAAGGGTTATGAGGTACCACCGACCGGTCGTTATGAGCAGCAACCCTTTGATCGCCCGATGGACAATAGTAATGGGAGCAGTGGAAAGTCATCCAAGTCGCCATCGATTCATGAGAATATTGCAAGGGTCTATTTTCCGAGACCGAGTCACTACTGGGATCCCGCAGGTCGTTTGGGGAGGATGGAAAGGTTAATGTATGAGCGGTTTGTAGTTGAGACTAGGGTGATTAAGAAGTTTGATAAGACTGAAAGGGAGCATCAAAGACTGTTGGAAAGGACTTCAAGGATTGCGTATGATGGGATGATGAACATAAGTGCCATCAACAGTTTGAAATCAATGGTTGCGAATTTAAGTGCTAGTCTTGATCGTGTGAGGGAAGATCAAATGAGGTTGTCGAGGATGCAGAGTTGGGAGCATCGTGTGAGGGATTCATTGCCCCCGGATTGGAGATTCGTGGACGATGTGGAGATGGAGGCGAATGACTTCATGGTTCAGCCGCCTACTGGAGGTGCTTGTATTTCGGTGGGAAATCAAGTAGCGATTGAGCATGGATCCACATCAGGGACGAGAAAGGAAACAGAATGTGGGCCAGATGAGAAAGGAAAGGGAAAAGTGGATGATGTGGATGAGGACGTGAGTGATGAGGAAACCGAGGAAGACGACGACGAGCCGCCATCCAAGAGGCAGTGTGGATCACCACATGCCTAGTTACTTGTTTTGTATTTTTCTTTGATCATTGTAATAGAACTATTTTAGACCTTTGTATGATGGTATTATGACGAGAAACTCAAGTACTTGATGTTTTGTGGTGAATGATTGTAGTGGCATTACTTGTCACGATTTTGGTTAACTATCAATACAATCTATGTTACCTTTCATGATCTGTGATATGTCTTAAATTTGATCTTTTGTGGTGTGAATTGATGAATATTAGTAACTCCGTAGTGATGTGTCGTTGTATGTATTTTATGTCTGGGAAACTTGATATGAATACTTACATTGTTTTTCTATTTTTCTTGTCTTGCAGAAAGAGATATTCGATAAAACAATGCCTCCAAAGTTGACTGCCGATCGTGTTAACACCATGATTCAGGAAGCGATAGCTAATGCGTTGGAAGCGGACCGAGCTGGGAGAAATCAGGATCCAGGAAGGAACGCGGGGAGACAACCAGCCCCAAGAGTGTGTACCTATTCAAGCTTTATGAAGTGCGGTCCTACGCAGTTCCGTGGATCGGGTGGAGCCCTAGAACTTAGGCGATGGTTGGAAAAAGTTGAGAGTACGTTTGAAATCAGTGGTTGTGCAGAGGCGGATAAAGTAAAGTTTGCAGCAGCTACATTTCTGGGTGATGCGTTAAGCTGGTGGAACACCCAGGTAGCTACGGTGGGATTGGCTGTGGCGAATGCGAGAACGTGGAATGCAACCAAAGCTTTGTTGACCAAGAAGTTCTGCCCAGAGGAGGAATTGGGGCAATTGGAGGACGAATTGAGGCATTTGACCTTAAGGAACAACGATATAGCTGCTTACACCAGGAGATTCAATGAGTTAAGTCTTTTGTGTCCGGACATATTTGCCAATGATGCCAAGAAAATGAAGCAGTATATAAAGGGTTTATCTAGCAACATCAAGGGTGAAACAACTTCGTCGAAACCTGGAACGTTTGACGAAGCGGTTCAAATGGCACACGCTTTGATGGACGTTAAGCTTCAGGATAAGCAGAACTACATTGTTGAGGGTAACAAAAGAAAATGGGAGGCAGCACAAGGCAATCAATCCCAAGGCCAGAACCGAGGAGGAAACCGAATCAACCAAGGGCCGAACCGTAATCAGCAGTTTAATCAGAGAAGGAACGAAGGGATGAGGGCAGTGACGAACCCTAGAGGTGTGAAAGTGAACCCCCATTGTGGCAAGTGCAACTTGTATCATGTTGGAAACTGCCCGCCGGCATGCGGCAAGTGTGGAAAGGCAGGTCATAGGACTGCTAGTTGTCGAACGGGAGGAGTAGCCACTGGGGCTAATGCTATCAGGATGAGAGGATGTTATGGTTGTGGAGAAAGGGGGCATGTGCAAGCAAATTGCCCGAAGACAGGAAACAGACGGGGAGGAAATAATGCGGCAGCTGTGTATCAAGTGGGAACTGCTGATAAACCACAAGGTCCCAATGTGGTAACCGGTACGTTTTTGCTAAACGCTTGTTATGCTAGTATTTTATTTGATTCTGGCTCCGACAAGAGTTTTGTAGACGTTAGATTTAGTCGTCATATCGATAGAGAACCGGTGTTGTTAACGACTAGTTATAATGTTGAATTGGCCGATGGAAAAATTGTTAGTACGAATTCTATACTGAAAGGGTGTACCTTGAAGTTAGGAAACTACGCTTTTAAAATCGACTTGATGCCTATAGAGCTAGGATCGTTTGACGTGATTGTGGGAATGGATTGGCTAATGGCGCATAGTGCTACAATCGTCTGTGGTGAGAGATTGGTGCAGATTCCGCTGAGGAATAGGGTTTTGACGGTAAAGGGAGACGAATGCACTTCTCGTTTGAAGGTGATTTCGTGTTTGAAGATGATGAAGTACGTAGAGAGCGGATGCGATGTGTTTTTGGCACAAGTTTCGAGTGATGGTGATGTAGAGGCGAGGATTGAAGAGGTACCAATTATTCGCGAGTATCCGGACGTTTTTCTAGACGAGTTGCCAGGTTTACCGCCTAATCGTGAGGTCGAGTTTCGAATTGATTTAGTGCCAGGAGCTGCACCGGTTGCACGTGCACCTTATCGCTTAGCACCATCTGAGTTAAAGGAGTTAGCGGATCAATTGAAGGAATTGATGGACAAAGGATTTATTAGGCCGAGCTCATCACCTTGGGGAGCGCCAGTGTTGTTCGTAAAGAAGAAGGATGGTTCGTTTAGAATGTGTATTGACTATAGAGAACTCAATAAGCTGACGGTTAAGAATCGGTACCCATTACCGAGGATTGATGATTTGTTCGATCAATTACAAGGTTCCAGTGTATACTCAAAGATCGATTTAAGATCAGGGTATCATCAACTGCGTGTAAGAGAGGAGGATATTCCTGTAACTGCCTTTCGTACGCGGTATGGACACTTTGAATTTCGAGTGATGCCGTTTGGGTTGACGAACGCGCCTGCTGTATTCATGGATCTTATGAATCGCGTGTGCAAGCCGTATCTAGATAAGTTTGTTATTGTTTTCATCGACGACATACTTATTTACTCTAAGAGTAAGGAGGAGCACGAGAAGCACCTGAGAAAGATTTTGGAGTTGTTAAGGAAGGAGAAACTGTATGCAAAATTCTCTAAGTGTGAGTTTTGGTTGGAATCAGTGCAGTTTCTAGGTCATGTGATTGATAGTGAGGGAGTTCGTGTAGATCCTGCTAAGATCGAAGCGATCAGGGAATGGTCAGCACCGACGACGCCGACTGAAGTTCGACAATTTTTGGGTTTAGCTGGGTATTATAGAAGGTTTATCGAAGGATTTTCGTTGATTGCGAAACCATTGACGCGGCTTACCGAGAAGAATAGGGTGTATGAATGGGGAATTGAGGAAGAGCTTGCTTTCGAAACGCTCAAGGACAAGTTATGTTCCGCGCCGATTTTATCATTGCCTGAAGGAACCGAAGATTTCGTAGTGTATTGTGATGCGTCTCGTAAAGGTTATGGAGCGGTATTAATGCAACGTGAAAAGGTGATAGCTTACGCGTCGAGGCAATTAAGGAAGAACGAGGAGAACTACACGACGCACGATTTGGAATTAGGAGCGGTAGTGTTTGCGTTGAAGCTGTGGAGACACTATCTGTATGGGACAAAGTGTGTTGTATTCACTGATCACAAGAGTTTGCAGCACATTTTAGATCAAAAGGAGTTGAATATGCGACAAAGACGATGGGTTGAACTACTGAGTGATTATGACTGCGAAATTCGCTATCACCCTGGGAAGGCGAATGTTGTAGCGGATGCATTGAGTAGGAAGGAACGGGAGAAACCTTTGAGGGTTAGAGCTTTAGTGATGAGTGAGAGCGTTGACTTAACCGAAACCATACTGAAGGCTCAGGAGAGAGGATTGATGAAAGGGAATGTTGAAGCCGAGAATTTGGGACGAATGTTGAAACCTCTTTTTGTGATTAGATCTGACGGACTAAGATATTTTGAGAATCGGATTTGGTTACCATTGTGTCCATCTGAGGAAGGAAAGCCTGGAGTTCGAGAATTGGTTATGAATGAGTCGCATAAGTCGAAGTATTCGATACATCCTGGATCGGATAAGATGTACCACGACCTGAAGAAAGTTTATTGGTGGCCGAATATGAAGGCAGATATTGCTCGTTACGTCAGTAAGTGTTTGACTTGCGCGAAGGTTCAGGCAGAACATAAGAAACCATCTGGATTGTTGGTACAACCGGAAATCCCAGAATGGAAATGGGAGAAAATCGCAATGGATTTTGTGACGGGTTTACCTAGGACTCCTAGTGGATGCGATATGATATGGGTAATTGTGGATAGGTTGACGAAATCTGCTCATTTCTTACCTATGAAGAAGACGGACATCATGGAAAGACTCGCCAGCGTGTACGTGAGAGAGATCGTCTGTAGACATGGAGTGCCGTTATCGATCATTTCGGATCGTGACAGTAGATTTACGTCGGAATTTTGGAAATCGCTTCAACGTGCGATGGGCACTGAACTGAGTTTAAGCACGGCTTATCACCCGGAAACTGACGGCCAGAGTGAACGAACGATTCAAACGATGGAGGACATGCTCCGAGCGTGTGTGATTGATTTTGGAGGAAGTTGGGAACGCCACTTGCCTCTAGTGGAATTTTCGTACAATAATAGTTATCACGCGAGTATCAAAGCGGCACCGTTCGAAGCATTGTATGGAAGGAAGTGTAGATCGCCCGTGTGTTGGAGTGAAGTAGGGGAAAGTCAATTGACTGGACCCGAAATGGTGTTAGAAACGACAGAGAAGATCGTGCAGATCAAGAACCGACTACTTGCTGCGAGAAGCCGACAGAAAAGTTATGCTGATAACCGAAGGAAACCGTTGGAGTTTGAAGTTGGAGATATGGTTATGCTCAAGGTATCGCCATGGAAGGGTGTAATTCGTTTTGGAAAGAAAGGAAAGTTGAGTCCGAGGTATATTGGACCGTTTAAGATCGTTGAACGAATTGGACCAGTAGCGTACAAGTTAGAATTGCCGACCGAGCTTAGTGCTATTCATGATACGTTCCACGTATCGAACCTGAAGAAGAGTTTGGCGGACAAGGAATTGGTGATTCCTTTGGACGAGATTCGACTAGACGACAAAATGCACTTTGTGGAAGAACCTGTGGAAATCATGGACCGGGAGGTCAAGCGGTTGAAGCATAGTAGGATTCCCATTGTGAAGGTCCGATGGAATTCTAAGCGTGGACCGGAATACACCTGGGAACGTGAGGACTTTTTCAAGGAAAGGTATCCTCATTTGTTCCAGTAGCACGAAATGTGAGTACAAGAAGAGGCGAGCGCCGGGACGTCGCTCTCTTTAAGGAGGGGTGGATGTGACACCCTAGAATCGAGGTCATTAACGATACCCTATATTACGCTAATTTTTGAAATTTTTGATAAATTTTAATTTCTATAATTATAAGTATTTTGGTTAAAACTGATGTTCGAGGTTATAATTTTTACGTTTGACGTTTTGAGAAGGACGATGACGATTACGATCCCGAGAGATGCCCAATTTTATATAATTTTTGACGATTTATCGATAATGTAATTTTTCGAGAATTTTATTTACGGTTCGTGTTAAGTTGAGTCGGGTGAGTTTTATAGCCTTCCAAGTACATTTAAAGTATCCCAAAAATATTTTGGAGCGTTCGGGAAGATTTCCGACTCCCGTAAAATTTTCAAAATTGACAAATGAGTCAAACCCGCAAAGTTTTGAGGTCGTTTTCTATTTAAGGACAAAAGAAGCCCAAAATTGCACAAAGGTCCCTCCTAACTATCAAAAAGGGCCAAAATTGAAACACACACAAACACATACAACATTTCACCAAAAATCAAAACCATCACTCCCTCTCTTCTCTCTCTAGCTCACGGCACACCCAACCCACACAAAAATCCACCTAAAATCTTTTCTACTTGATTTTTCAAAAATCTAAGGTTAGACCACGCTTAGTTTGGTCATTACCCACCTATTCATGTGCTCAAATCCAACATGCATTGATAAAAATTTTTCAAGATTTTTCATATGATCCAAATTCGTTTTTGTGGCTAATTGAGCTAATGCATGTTGATATTTAGTGTTATGGAAGTATAAACACCATGAAAACCCACCAAAATTAATTTGGTTGTGGTGATTTGGTCACCCAAACCCCACGGCAAAGGGGGTGTTTGGGGAGCCATGGTGGTTGTTGAATTTGCATGTTATATTTGTGTTTGGTTTGTTGTTTTAGAAAGATTCATATAGGTTTTATTGCTTGCATGTTTATTTTTCTTTGATTCTTGATATTGAGATTGGTTGATCAATAGGGGTAGGATGGAAGTTTGATGTTAGGATATGTTTGGGAAGGCTTAGGATGATGTTTAGTGTTGGTTAGAAGTCTTGGAATCGAGTCTAAGCATGTTTTTGGTATGGTTATTTTTAGGCAGAAACATTTGGTCTATTTTGGAAAAATGATTTTTGTTCCAGGTCTTGGAAACTAAATATAGTGATAGAGGGTTTTTCTAGCTTTAATTTGGTATAAGGTAGAGCCCGTGACTCAAAACGAGCTAAAAGTTATGACATTTTAAAGATCGGGTACCGGGAGACGAGGACTTTCATAATCCGGATTTGTGCAAAGTTTTAGTCAAATCCCGAGGGTCACAAGTATAATTTGGTGAATGATCAAGGGTCAAAACTTGGTCCCTAACCTGTACAAATGAGTCTATATGTTGACTTATGAGTCAAGGAAGTCAAAGGTATTTTCATATAGGTCAAAGTGGTCAAAATTGGTCGAAGCGCAATTTCAGCCCGTAAAATGTAGTCGTGGAAATGAGTTGCGTAACGGGTCGTAAAAGTGAAAACTTTTGTTGGACTTAAAAACATGTTATCTACAGGTCATATAGGATTTTTGGAAATTTTGTCAAATTTTATAAGGATGGTTTAATAAGGTAAAACAGCCCGTACTTTAGTCAAGTACCGGCGAGAACGTGTAAAAATGGACAACGTAGGTTATAAGAATGAATGGTATAAAATGAATGATACTTGTTGTTTTTTGTTTTTGGCGTGAGTTATATTTGTCTTAAGTGACTTGTATATATGTATTTTATACAGTACCGTAAGTATTTAAATGAGATTACTCATTACGCGTTATTTGTGATAGGTGTTGGTTTACCCGGGCATCCGTAACATCGTCAGTGATCACTCCTCGAACTACCGACTACTTAATATCTAAGGTGTGAATTTATAGCCTCGCTTATATTATTTCAAATTGTTTTACCCGCAAGGGAAATGCATGCTAGTTTTTAAAAGGAACGTATATCATGAATGATTGTTAGACCCGAAAGTTGCCTTAGAAATTGTGTTGAGTACCAAAGTTGCAAAAGTCCCTAAATTCATGAACTATTAACTATTGTCTTGCCCTTGCGAAGGGGGAAATAGCCGCTTATGCAATTTGTAGTACTACGGGGTTAACGACCCAATGCTAGCCGAGAAGCTGTACTTATAGTAAGTTCTGCGGTAGATTATTTTGTATGAGAAATAAGGTATAATTGCAACTGATGCCTTTAGAAGGGGCACTGGTTTCATCTGAATCATGCCGGTATATTTACGCGGGTGATTGAGTTAACGGATTAGTGTCATGAGCTTAAACACAATTGTCAGTATCCTGATTATAGTTTGTTTGATCGACAAGACTATAAATGATCACGAATGGTTTTTATTATATATACGTTCAAATGGATTGAAAAACCTATGAATTCCACTCAACGTTTTCGTTGACCAAATTTTTGGCATGTATTTCAGGTAACCGCTGAGCAGTAGGATGGAGCATGCATGGGATGGATGTTGTGTGATCGGCTTGGTGTCCGCTTGTTTTTCCCTCCTTTTTTTTTACTTAAACAATTTTTATGTTTAATGTCATTGTAAAACTGAAGTTTTTGGGGTTGAGATTCATGGGGACCGAAAACGCTAAACTCTGTGCACTATTTGGGGTTGGAAAAACTGTGGACATGTATCATCTAACAATTTTAAATGTTGAATTTTTAAGTCGACGTCTTATTAGCGTCGTTTGATATATCTTGTGTGCAATGAATACTGTGTAGCACCCATTGTTGTAGTTCCGCTGCGCATAACAATTGTGGGGGTGTTACAATTCCGAATGAAGGTTTCTGTTTAATTTATTCCGGATCAAGCATTTTATTCAGAATCATTAATTTTTCTAAGTTAAGGTATTTTACTATTTTATTTTAATTCAAGTTTTATTGTTATTAATTGTTTTAAGTTTATTTTTATTACTTCACGCACTTACCTTTTAAGTAGATATAGATCAAAAGCTCCCCCTTTTAGTTACCGAGAACAACTATTCCACTTGAACCGTGATCAATTCGAGAAGATACCGAGAACGAAACAACGACAAATACAATTGGGTACGAGCAACACAAAGAAAGATCTTGCAAAAGCTACCTTTTATTAACTAACCAAAAATCAGTTATTAAAATGGCGCCGCTGCCGGCTCTTTTCGTAAGGATCAACGGTTTCTTGTGAGAAAAATTAGATTTTAGGATCCGTTCTTTCGGGAATGTTATTTTGAAACACAAAAATTTTCTAAAACGCATAAAAATATACACTTTTCAAAAATACAAAAACATTAAAAAACCTATAAAAACCAAAAATATTTTCTCTTGCATTTTCTTTTTAGTGTATGCGTACTCGATCAACGTCTTATCCCGAGCCCGAGACTCTCGATAATTTAGACATGGCCGGTGTACACAACAACAATAATAATCCACCTCACCCCAACATGAATAATCCACCCCTACCCGACCTACGAACCATGGAGGAGCTATGCCAACCTACGATGAATGGACGTGGAGGCCCGATTGCGCCGATGCAAATCACGGCTCAAGAGTTTTCATTGAAGCATCACATGATCCAACAAGTGCAAACTAATATATTTCACGGAATACCGGATGATGATGCCAACAAACACCTCGACAAATTCATTACCATCAACCAAAGCATGAAGTTACCCGGTGCTTCTATGGATGTATTTCGCCTTCAACTATTTCGCCACTCGCTTTCTCACCATGCCGAAAAATGGTTTGACCGTCTCCCAAAGAATTCTATTCATACTTGGGACGACATGACTCAACGATTTTTGTCGCGCTACTTTCCACCATCCATGGTCACGAGCCTTCGTAACCAAATTAGTGGATTCATGCAAGACGATGATGAATCGCTCTTTGATGCTTGGGAACGATACAATGATTTGATCAACCGTTGTCCAAATCATAAAATGCTCCCCGTCACTCTCATTGATACTTTCTACAATGGTCTCACTTTTCGTGATCGTGACACAATCAACGCCGCCGCCGGTGGTACTTTTATGAAAAGGAGACCAGAGGAGTGTAGAGAGTTGATTGAAAACATGACTACTCACCACAAGAATTGGGATTCATCCGCATCCTCAAGACTAATCCGAGAGTCAATGTTTCTTCTACTACTTCCAATCCTGAGATAACCGAACTTACCTGAAAAATCGCGGAAATGAACAAGAATTACATGACCATGGCCACAAACCACTTTCAACAAGCTAAAGCCGTTGCTATTTCTTGTGACACATGTGGTGGTCCTCATTCTTACAATGATTGTCCTTCTACTCAAGGCAACTTTTGTGAAAACGTTAACGCGGCATACGGTACTTATCTCACGGGAGGCTATCAAGCTTGTCCTCAAGGAGACCGTAACTTGCTAATTTATCGTTCAAACAACTATCTTGCACCACCCGGTTTTACTCCTCAAAACCAAAACCAACAACAAAGCTATAACCGAAATAACCAAACCCAACCTCGTGCTAACAATCAATATCAATCCCAAAGAAACCCATACCCACCTCAAGGAAATTCTCAAGCTTACCAAGCTCCACTTCTCAATCAACCAACGGCGTTGAATCAAGACATAGAGACGTTCATGAGGACTAATAGAGAGATGGTGACGAATCTTCAGAGTCAATTCATCAACTTGAAGGGAGACATGGCGAAACAAGGGAGTGATATTCGAGCCGAGCTAAGGAATGACATGGCGAAACAAAGCAATGATATTCGTGCAGACACGAGAGACTCTTTCAACACTCAAGCGGATAACATACGTGATATGATCGGTTCGCTCTTCCAAGGTAATCAACCCTCTTCTTCGGGTACTCTTCCGAGTAACACCGTTGCTAATCCACGAGGGGAGATGAAAGCAATCACCACTCGTAGTGGAAAAGGTTATACGGAACCCGAGCTTCCTACACCTCCACCCGTGATTGTGAACAAGGAAAAAGAGCAACTTTCCTCACCTCCTTTGCCTTCTACCCCCATTCCTCCACCACCCGCGGTTGTGAGTGATCCTACCCCCTAAATCCTTCCTCTTCATCCGATATACCTTATCCTTCAAGGTTGAGGAAAGAGAAGCAAAAGAGCAAGGATGATATTCAAGTTTCAAACTTTCTTAAAATGTTTAAACAATTGAATTTTAACATCTCCTTTGTCGAGGCTCTCTCTCACATGCCTAAATATGCGAAAATGTTTAAAGATCTTCTTAGTGACAAGGAGAAGCTTCTTGACATTGCTCAGACCCAACTTAATGAGAATTGCTCCGCGGTTCTCTTAAGGAATTTGCCCACCAAACATGGTGATCTGGGTCGCTTCTTGATTCCTTGCAACTTCCCGGGAGTAGAGAATTGCATGGCCCTAGCCGATCTAGGTGCTAGTATTAACTTAATGCCTTTAAGTGTTTGGAAGCAATTATCTCTCCCCGAGCTAGTCCCCACCAAAATGACTTTGGAATTAGCTAACCGTACGGTTTCTCATCCAGTAGGGATAGCCGAAGACGTCTTCGTTGGCGTTGACAAATTCACCTTCCCGGCGGATTTTGGTGTCGTTGACTACGAGATGGATCCCCGTGTTCCATTAACCGTTGGACGTCCTTTCTTGAGGACCGGTCGCACTCTCATTGATGTAGCCGCGGGCGAAATAATCATGAGAGTTGGTGACGATAAAATTGTCTTCAACATGGGTAAGATTTCTAAGCAACCTTTTTCATATGAGAGTGTTAATGCTATTGATGTTCTCGATGAGGCTTGTGAAGAACACTTTCATGATGCTTGCAAAAGTAATCTCTCTTCTCTACCCAATGTTGAGATAGTTTCCTCAATTGCTCCGTCATTGACTCCATTTGGAGAAAGTGACTTTCTTTTGGATGATTTTGAAGCTAGCTTGGGTCCACTTGATCTTAAGTATGATGATTCTCCCATCGATTGGGAAGAAGATATTCGTACAATTGAGAAACTTCTCAATGAATACCCGTTTTCTCCTCCTTCTCCTAAAGAGGTGACTAATGATGATCCATCGTTAGTTACACCATCTATTGAGGATCCTCCTACTCTTGAGCTTAAGGACTTACCTCCTCATCTCGAGTATGTTTTCATAGAGGACATTGATCAACTTCCCGTTATCATTGCTAAGGACTTAAAAACCGATGAGAAAACTCGTCTCATTGAAGTTCTCAAGAAACATAAAAGAGCTATCGCTTGGAAAATCTACGATATTCGCTGAATTGATCCTCACTTTTGCACGCATAAAATTCTCATGGAGGACGACTTTAAGCCCACAATTCAAAGCCAACGAAGGGTGAACCTAAAATCCATGACGTTATCAAAAAAGAGGTTATCAAACTTCTTGATGCGGGCATTATTTACCCTATCTCGGATTCACCATGGGTTAGTCCAGTCCATTGTGTCCTAAGAAAAGCGGAATCACCGTTGTGCCCAATCAAAACAACGAGTTGATTCCTACACGTCTCGTTACTTGGTGGAGAGTTTGTATAGACTATCGAAAACTCAATGATGCCACGAGAAAGGATCATTTCCCTCTTCCTTTTATGGACCAAATGCTTGAACGTTTAGCGGGTAATGAATATTACTGCTTTCTAGATGGTTTCTCGGGTTATTTCCAAATACCCATCGATCCTCAAGATCAAGAGAATACAACATTTACTTGTCCCTATGGCACATTTGCCTACAAAAGAATGCCTTTTGACTTATGCAATGCCCCCGGGACTTTCCGAAGGTGTATGTTGGCTATTTTAAATGACATGGTTGAGCAAACCATGGAAGTCTTCATGGATGATTTCTCGGTCTTTGGGGATTCATTATCTTCTTGCCTTGACAATTTAGAACGTATGCTTAAGCGGTGCGAAGACACTCGCCTTGTTCTAAATTGGGAAAAATGCCATTTTATGGTAAAAGAAGGCATTGTGCTAGGACACAAAATCTCAAAAGCCGGTCTTGAAGTCGACCGTGCTAAAGTGGATGTCATAGCCAAATTACCTCCACCTTCAACCGTGAAGGGTGTGAGAAGTTTTCTGGGTCATGCGGGCTTCTATCGTCGATTCATTCAGGATTTATCTAAAATCGCTCGCCCGATGACCCACCTCTTGGAAAAAGATACTCCTTTTATCTTTTCTAAAGAGTGTATCGAAGCCTTCAATCTTCTTAAGGATAAGCTAACTAAGGCATCGGTCTTGGTTACCCCTAATTGGGAGCTACATTTTGAGTTGATGTGTGATGCTAGCGACTTTGCTATTGGAGAGGTTTTGGGCCAAAGAGTGAATAAAAACTTCCAACCAATCCGTTATGCTAGCAAGCCAATGACGGGGGCTCAATTGCATTATACGACAACCGAAAAAGAGCTTTTAGTTGTTGTCTATGCTTTTGAAAAATTTTGCCTCTATCTTGTTTTATCCACCACCATTGTATACACGGACCATTCTGCGTTGAAGTACTTGATGACTAAGCACGACTCTAAGCCAAGACTTCTTCGTTGGGCTTTACTCCTTCAAGAATTTAACATTGAAATTCGTGACAAAAAGGGAGCTAAAAACCTAGCCGCATATCATCTAAGTAGACTTGAGGATCCATATCAAGGGGATCATCCGAATAAAGAGATCAATGACTCTTTTCCCCTTGAGACCTTACTGTCTATTTGTGCCAATCTTGATGACACCCCGTGGTTTGCGGACATTGCAAACTACTTGGCGGGTGGTGTTCTCATCAAATGGTTAACATCCCAACAAAATAAAAAGTTCTTAAACGATGTTAAGCCTTACTTTTGAGATGACCCTTTTCTCTTCAAACAATGCGCTGATTTGATTATTCGCCGATGTGTTGACAGACCGACAGCTTTAGACATTCTCGAGGCTTGCCACAAAGGACCCACCGGTGGTCACTTTGGTCCCAACTTCACCGCGAAGAAAGTGTTTGACTCGGGATTCTATTGGCCCAGCATTTATCGTGACGCTCACGCAATGGTTAAAAACTGTGATGATTGCCAAAGACAAGGCAAGATCACACATAAAGATGAGATGCCTCAAAATTTCATACAAGAATGTGAAATCTTTGATGTATGGGGCATCGACTTTATGGGGCCATTCCCTTCTTCTAAAGGAAACAAATACATCCTTGTCGACGTTGAATACGTTTCTAAATGGGTTGAAGCCAAAGCTTTACCCACTAACGACGCAAGGGTGGTTTGTAATTTCTTGAAACAACTGTTTGCTCGATTCGGTGTTCCTCGTGCTATAATCAGTGACCGCGGGACTCATTTTTGCAATGATCAATTTGCAAGAGTCATGGCTAAGTATTGTGTCAATCACCGTATTTCCACCGCTTCTCATCCTCAAACCAACGGTCAAGCCGAGATATCCAACCGTGGATTGAAGCGAATTTTGGAACGTACTTTGGGAGAGCATCGTGCCTCATGGGCCGATAAACTTGATGATGCTCTGTGGGCTTTCCGTACCGCCTATAAGACACCGATTGGTTGTACACCTTATCGCCTTGTGTACGGGAAAGCATGCCACCTCCCTATCGAGCTGGAACATAAGGCATACTGGGCCTTGAAGTGGGCTAACTTCGACATCAACAAAGTCGGTGATCTTCGCAAGATTCAACTCAACGAGCTAAATGAACTGAGGAATGAAGCTTACGAGAACTCATTGATCTACAAGGAGAAGACCAAGATCATCCATGATGCTAGAATTAAGAACCGAGAGTTCCACGTTGGTGATCAATTCTTACTTTTTAACTCTCGGTTAAAGATCTTCTCGGGCAAGTTGAAGAGCCGTTGGTCTGGTACATTCACCATCGCCAAAGTCTTTCCCTATGGCACCATTGAGCTTTCTCAACCAAATGGGCCCAATTTTAAGGTGAATGGCCAGCGTTTGAAGTTGCACTTTGGAGAGGACATCTGTCATGAGATGATTCCATCCCTCACCACGTTTCCCATGAACTAGTTTCGGGATCGAGTCAGGCTCGTGACTCGGTTAACAAAAACAAGCGCTCCTCGGGAGGCAACCCGAGTATCTATCCCCCCCTTTCCCGTTTTTTATCCTAAGTGTAGGGGGAGCTATATAGGTTGCTTGTGTTTGTATGGTGATGTGATTACAGGGTAAGTGCACTTTTGGAATCTTTGAAGAACCGTGCTCCCATGTTATCCGCAAATCCGGTTCTATCTTTCAACTATCGTGATTCAATTTTCTTCATAATCACATTTGAAATTGATCACTTTAGTTGTCCCCTCCTTAACTTGATTTAACCAACGTGCACAATGTCATAAGTGTAGGGGAGACTTTTCTCACATGCTTAAACATTGAGAACAATGTTTATATTAAGTGTAGGGGAGACTTCTATCGAAGTTTTAAGTGGACTTTTCCATTAAAGTGCCTTCATTTAACCGGAAAATCATATTTTTCGACATTTTTTTAAACTTTTAATCTATTTTTGCCTAGTTGTATAGTTGTATTTTCCATTGTTATGGTTATTTTATTTCCTTGCTAAAATAAAGTTTAATAAAGTGGTTTTAAAATTTTTTCAAAGTCGTGAATATTTTGACTCAACCCGAGTTTACTTATCTAAGTTTACTCTAGCTAGTATCCTTAACGTGTTTAAGTCAAGTTTTGCTAGGCTTTTATATAGGGAACTTTAAAACGCGAAGGTCTTAACTCTCACGGGTTAAGAACAAGAACTTTTCGCAAGTTCCTATAATTGATCCTAGAGAGTCGTTTATCAAGGGAACTTTAAAACGCAAATTATAAACTTGAAAGAGTCTAAGAAGATGCAAGATCCTATAGATGACTCGAAAACCCAAAACTTTGATTTAATTGGCTAAGCATCCACGAGTCTCATTCCTTGAGATTTTAAATTATGGAGAACGAGAGATGATAGAGTCAATTATAAGTTTGGTATTCTTCCGTGAATTTATGTGAGTTGATTATAAGCCTATTCTCTCATCGCTTGCAAATAAATTTATCTGCAATAAATAAGGTTATACGATTTGAAAAGTTACTTAGCTTCTAGCCCAAGATCGTTTAAAAGTTGCTCGGTATTGATTAGAGTTCATAGCCAAGGCATAACTTATTGAATCGGGATGCGAAGATTGGCGAGTCCGAAAAGACCCTAACAAGGCATGAGGGCTACATTTTGTTGCTAAAGATCCAAAGTGATGTGAAGAATCATTTATCAAGAATCAATATGAAGGATCGAGACACACGACGAAAAGAGAGTACTCCCCAAAAGATCATGGAGAAGTCTATCCAAAAAGGCCCTAACAAGGTATGAGGATAAATAGATCCAAGTCCTAAAAGGAGGCGGATCATTGTATATCAAAGTCCAGAATAAAGATTGGAGAAAAATGAAGAAGTCGTGGTCCAAAGATGAAGAATCTCTCAAAACTTCAAGTGAAGAAATTCCTATTATGAAGAGAAGACCATAATTTCAAGAACGTCTCTCAAAGATTTGAAGTATGAAGTCGCTGCCAAATATCGGTCCGAGAAAGGTCTCAAATCGTGAAACGAGTTATGCCAAGATATGAACTTTATGAGGTCCCGAGAAGCAGTTTTAAAAGATTTTATCCTTTAGCTAATTATTGATCAAATCGTCCTACTTTGTTTTCAGCTTAAATAATTATCGAAATAAGTCAAACAATGCTTCCTCGTGATCATTTAAGACAATATTAAAATATAAGAGATACACCTGGGAATAAGGGAGTCTAAGTGAATAATTGGGCCACATGAGTTCGTGTTAGTTTGCTAACTTATAATAACAATGATCTCGTTTTTAAGATTGGTATGGGGAACGTGAAACTTGAGAATGATGAACATTCATGACAACCTAAAACCCCAATGTAAGTCTTTGAATTCTTTACTAAAAGCCAAGGTAGGTGATTTATGATGAGAAATGTAAACCGTGCTTTAAAATTAATGCATTGCATGAGGGTATGGCAATGGTTAAGTGTAGGGATTTGATACGTGTGAAAACAACCATCCTTTTACCACTTATTGCTTGCTAAAACGAGACCAAAATGCGTATTTAATGTCATTTGTTTGGAATTATGCGTTGTTTGTGTGTTTGTTGTGTTTTCAGAGCCAACCGGATAAATATTAAAGAAAACATGGGATTGCACGGGTTTTATCGAAGAAAAAGACGAAAAGACGAAGTCTATAGTCCAAGAGATGCAAAAGATTTGAAGTCAATGGGCCTATTTTAAGATTTATCGAAGAAAATGACCAAAGATGGACGATTTATATATGTCAAAGAACTCAAGTCTATTAAATGAAGAAATTAAAAGACGAGTTGAATTTATTCGTCGACAAATCCCGAATCGAAGTCGAAAACGTCAACTTTTCTGAAAAGACGAGAAGACAAAAAGAAAGGGAGAATGACCACTCACCAAACCAAGCCAAGGCCTATAAATAGAGACCTCCTTCACAAATTTGATGACTAGTTCATTTTTCTGTTTCTTTTCTCCTATTTCGTAGGAACACCAACACCCTTAAGGTGTTTGGTGATTTTTATTTTTCCTTTGATTCCTTCATGATCTTGTAAGTTTAATCTTTCATTTTGTTTGTTAAACCTTAATCTTTCAATATCAAGTTTCCTTTTAATCTTGTTCTACCTTTTCTATTTGATTCTCTAGTTCTAAGCATTTATTTTATTGGTTTTGATATTCAAAAACAAGTGGGTTTTGAGTTTTTGTTGATTTGGTTTGATGTTTATCATTAGTAGATGATTAGTGGTTAAATTGGTTTAAGTTTTGGTTAAAAAACTTGGTGGATTTTGGTTAAATTCGTGGTGTTTGGTTTTCCCCTGTTCTTCGTCTTCATATAGTTCCCCAGATTCCGAACCACCGTTTTCAACTCAGTTGTTCCGAATAAACAATGTTTTCCGAATAAAGCCCTTTCGTTTTAATTATTCCGAACGAAGCATCTATTCCGAATGAAGGAGTTTGTCTAAAATTATTCCAGATAAAGCACATTATTCCAAGTCAGCAAAATATTCCGAATCAACATTATATTCCGAATGAGTCTTCTGAAGTAAATATTCCGGATGAGCAACAAACATTCCGAACCAAATCTTTTGCTAACTTATTCCGAATGAAGTCCTTTTGTTTTAATTATTCCGAGTGAAGCATTATTTCGAGTCAAGCAATATATTTTGAATAAACAGATTTATTCCGGATCAGTCATTATTCCGAATCAAGCAACTTATTCCGAGTGAACCAATATTCCGAACAATCAAAATATTCCAAATGAGCATGAGTATTCCGAGTTAGTGTGTATTCCGAATGAGTCATCTTTATTCCGGATGAAGCACATTATTTCGGATCAGCCTAATATTCCGAGTGAGCAGTTTATTCCGAATGAGCCTTCTTGTTTTGATTATTCCGGATGAAGCAAGTAATCCGAACGAGCACAAATTATTCCGAATGAAGGTTTCTGTTTAATTTATTCCGGATCAAGCATTTTATTCAGAATCAGTAATTTTTCTATGTTAAGGTATTTTACTGTTTTATTTTAATTCAAGTTTTATTGTTATTAATTGTTTTTAGTTTATTTTTATTACTTCACGCACTTACCTTTTAAGTATATATAGATCAAAAGCTCCCCCTTTTAGTTACCAAGAACAACTATTCCACTTGAACCGTGATCAATTCGAGAAGATACCGAGAACGAAACAACGACAAATACAATTGGGTACGAGCAACACAAAGAAAGATCTTGCAAAAGCTACCTTTTATTAACTAACCAAAAATCAGTTATTAGTTAACCTCAAACAGCACTTGGTAGGTAACTTGCAACATTCAATATGAATCAAGCTCGTGACAACTGGAAAGCAACGATGGTGCGATTCTTTAATGAATCAAACTTGTTCCAGGAATCAGAATTGACGGCTTTAATCATGCGGATAATTTTATCCAAATGAGTCACTCTTTACGTTCGCAGTCAGCTTTGGACGGTCGAGTAAAGAGAACGGGTTTACCCGCGAAATCTTGTCAAGGAGATTTTTAATTAAATCTACCTGCCACAAGTACGATATTTTATATCGTCCAAAGGTCTTCACCGACCAGAGGTAAAATGCTACTTAATTAGAATGAAATGTTCAAAGCCATTTCGTTGGTGTCTACTTATGTTACGGCATTTGAAGACGGTGGCGTTGCGAAATCCAAGAAGAAGTCGTCCCCGCATGCTTATACTTTATGTACTTAATACCTCATCTAATTCAAGAAAGCCTTAAAGTTAAGTCTTCCACTTATCGAACTCTGAAGCTTTCAAGAATTACGAAGGTATAAGTATGTGGGACATGGTGTCACGAAGAGGCGAAGATCACAACTGATGGATGCACGAGATCAAGGCAAGAGATTCAATCTCAAGATTGATATCAATGATCGCATCAACATGTTCACCAGAAAAGAAAAAGAAAAAGAAAGACGAAGACTACGAGCTCAAGACAAGCATAGTATTCTAGGTTTATCTTATTATTGTAACTTGGGTAATGCCCTTGTTTGGAGTGACCTCCCTTAGGGGGAGATTGTTGGAAATACGTTTTACGTATTAAGAAGGATCGGTCACTCCAACATTAGTCCATGTAATAGCTCATAGTTTAGATATTTATCTTTATTCAACAAACAAGACCAAGCCTAGCCTACAATATGTGTAGGCCGGCCTAAATGTAAGCCCAAGCCCATGACAAGGGCTTGGGTATATAAACCCTCTCCTTTGATGGAGAGGGTAGTGGTTCTTCATAATTTTACACATAGTTCTCATTAGTTTCTCTTTCTAGAATTGTGTGAAATCCACCATCTTTCTATCTCTTTCTCTCTCTAAAACATAAGCAAGATTTACATATCTTACAATGATAATGATTGGATGCGGGTGCTTACTATTCATATATCTGATTACTCGCAGTTTACTGATCTTTTGGGTGCAGATGTGAATGAACAAAATTGTATCCCACGGGAAATGGCCTTAATGCGCAAACAACAATTGTCTCTTGCTGCTCAACTCCGTGAAAAGCGTCGAAACAGACCTTTGTCAAGAACCGAGGAGAGGAAGTTAATGCAGCGGTATGTCGAATATTAGTCGGCTACTTACTTTACTGTTGGTTCGACTTGGGACCGGGTTAGGGGATTGTCTTTTGAGGAGCTTAAGGATCTGTACCAGAGGATGATAAAGCGTCAAAACACACCGATACCTGAGCGCTTCATCTATCGCCCTCCTCCACGAGTGATTTCCACTTCTCAACCTGCTGTTGCTCATGGTTCTTCATCTTGTGTTCCTCCTGTTTCTACTAGTATACCATCTGTTGCTGATACTTCTACTGTTGGTCCTACAACCACACCTTCGGTTGTTCATCCTACTTCATCTTCGGTTCCTACCACCACAACCAATGCTACTACTACCACCCCTGCTACTCCTGTAATGGAGCAATCCTCACCACCAGTGACTGAACCACACCCTACCCCTTCTACTGGTGCAGCCGCCTTTGATCCTTTGTTTGGTCAAGGTTTTGATTCTACTCATGTTGATATTACTGCTGCTGGGAAGGTAAAGGTTGAATCTTCTTCTGGTATTCCTGCACCTCGTCGTTCCATTCGAAAGAAGAAGGCTAGACGTGGTAAGTCTGTTCCTTTTGAGAAGCGTGCTCCTGAAAACCTTATTGATGTCGCTTCGGATAGTGACACAGAGTTGCCAATGGGTACGGGTTATATTGTTGCTTGGACGGTTAAGCCATCCACGAGTATTGCTGGTACATTCAAACATAGGATTTCCATCAGTGATGGTTATGTTCGTTATGTCTCGGGCCTGCAAGGTGTTTTGACATGGGCAGATCGTCGGGATCTTATGTAATTGTATGGGTTGGTGGATGCTGGTATTCCTACCTCTCCGAGTGAGGTGGCCAACTGGCTTGGGCTGACAATGTGGGGTGACTTGAAGATGATGCTTGACTCTCCTCTTGATGCTCCTCATTCTGGTGTCTGGAAAGATCAGCCACGCTGGGTAATCAAGAGATGGAAGCTTTATGCTGGCTGTGGGGTTCATATCTTGGAGTTGGAGTCTGGTGCCATAGTGTTCATGCTTACGGATATGGAATATCCTTTGACGATTGCTACTATGGAGGCCATGCTGGAATGTCATTTGCAGATATCCAATGCCCCTTTAGGGAATGAGACTTCCATGGCTACTACGTTGGTGGAAGGGATCCAAGCCCGGTTGCTAGCTGACAAGGTTGCAGCGTCTGGTATGTGATGGGTATGTTTTTCTGTTTTTGTGATTATAATGACATTTTTTTCACCAATATGTATAGTGATTGGTGAATTACATTATCGTTAAAAAAAATAAAAAAAAATAAAATGTACTCTTTATATAATATATGCTTATACTTTAAACATATGATGGATTTCACACTTGTACATAATATAATATCTGCTTATACTTTTCCATCATAAATTGGTTTTCATTTGACTGTTTCACACTTGTGCTGGTTTGGAGTTACATCTGGTGTTGGACCTGGTCCACACAACAAATGGTGCTCAACTCACTATGTCTCACAGACAAGAAAGAGTTGATTCACCATGAAGGTACAGCTCTGATATGATAGTCAAATCCGTTGATGGTTGCCAGGTTACCCAAAACTGGATGGTTTTCACTTGCCATAGTCCTAGACTGAAAAGTGGCTAATCCAAGGGGGTACGGCTCTTGGTAAAGATTTTATCAAATCCGTTGATAGCTATAATAGCTTGCTCAAATCTATAGGGTTTTCAGCTCACCGATGTTTAATTGCTAAGAGTTGGCGTGTCCAGAAGGGTACGACTTCTGGTAAAGACATATCAAATTCGTTGACGGCTATGATGGTTTGCCTAAAATCATCAGGGTACCCCCAGTCACCATTGATTCACGTTCTAAGAGTTGGGCTGGGTTCTGGTCTCCCAGGGTGATGCTTATTCCACCATAAAGACTGGCTAGCCCAAGAGCGAGCAGCTACTTGGTAAAGGGTCATAAAATCTGCTCATGTTGCTGTGAAGATTCGACAGGATGCAGATTTGTTTCAAGCTTTCAAGAAGCTTCTAGGTGTTCTTTGTTGCAGCAGTCTTTATGTTCTTTATGCTGATGGTTATGATGTTGTTGTTTTATTTGCTGTTCCAATCCACAAGTTATGTTGCACGATTTGCCAGGAAACTTGAACTCAACAGGTCAAATTCAAGTTTAGGGGAGGATTTTTAGGACCTTTAGAATGGTTATTTGTAATAGGTAGACTAGGAGGTATGAAGTTCCTCCTGGTCCTAGTAGTAGTAGGGGCAACACGTGCTCCTGGTCTTATAGAAAGTCAAACTTTATTATTTAAGAGTATTATGTTAGGATATGCATGATATATGTTAGGAAAGGATATGCATATCAGTTTTACACATTTTGGTTTAATGATGTATTAGGGTTTCCTTGTAGTATAAAAGGAACCTTAGGCAGAAGGGTTTAACATACCTTCATAAAACATAACTCTAGTTCATATTAATATTAGAAATCCTTAGTAAAGGATCAAGTCGTTATATTTATTTTGTTCTTCTTGTTCATAGTATTTGTAATCCGCACTTATACTGTGTGATTTATATAGAGTCTCTCTATGAATAGACTTGTGATTACAGAAGTCGTTCACCGTCCCCAACAGGCTGCAAGATCCACATCTAGTGGACCCAACACCTACGATGCTTGTCGGCATAACTCTTCTGACATGACCGTGCTTCTTGAAATTTCTGCTTAGCTACTAAGACCTTCTCATTAGTCAAATCTATCATTTCTGGTCCTTCAAGTGTTCGCTCACCAACCTGATCCCAGCAGATTGGGGCACGACACTTCCTTCGATACAACATCTGGAATGGAGCACACTTAATACTTGCGTGTTGTATGCAAACTCTACCAAACGGATGTAATCGTCCCAATCTCCCGTCTATTCTAACGCACATGACCTCAACATGTCTTCTAATGTCTGAATCGTTCGCTCCGATTGCCCGTCTGTTTGAGGATGAAAAGCCGTGCTAAGCTTAAGTTTTGTACCCCAAGCCTTCTGCAGACTCCTCCAAATTCGCGAAGTGAAACGAGGATCTCTGCCTGAGACGATGATGGATGGAGCACCATGAAGTCTCATGATCTCCTTCTTGTAAATATCGGCCAGTTTACTGACCGAATCCTCTTTGCAGATTGGTAAGAAATGAGCTGACTTAGTAAGTTGATCAAAGATAACCCAAATCGCAATGTGTTTCCTCTTTGTCCGCGGAAGACCGGTAACAAAATCCATGTTGATCTTGTCTCACTTGCACTCTGGAATATCTAACGGTTGTAGAAGACCGCCAGATCGCTGATGCTCGATCTTAACCTACTGGCAGGTAAGACATTTGGTGACATAAGTCGCAACATCCTGTTACATACCACTCCACCAAAAGTATTGCTTGATGTCATGGTACATCTTGGTCGAACAAGGATGAATAGAGAATGGGGAGCTATGAGCCTCAGCTGACAATGCTTCCTGGAGTTCTTGATCATCAGGAACACAAAGTCTCATGCCCTGTCATAAGATACCGTCTGCGTCTACTCGAAATTCTGTCTGCTTCTCCAAGTTCTAAATTATCGCCCAGATTTCACCATCATCCTTCTGAGCTTCCTTGATCCTAAAGAGTAACTCGCGTTCCACTCTAAGATTAGCCCAGTAACCGTGTTGTCCATGTACCATGATCTCAATGTCCAGTCGCTCTAAGTCTCTTATAATTTCCTCCTCAATTTTAATGCCGTTTATCATTCCAAACTTTCTGCTAAGTGCATCTGCCACCACATTCGCCTTGCCGGGATGATACTGTAAATTGATGTCATAAGCCTTCAACAACTCTAACCATCTCCTATGTCTCATGTTCAATTCACGTTGAGTGAAGATGCACTTCAAGCTCTTGTGGTCCGTGAAAATTGTTTGAAATACGTTTTTACGTATTTATGAAGGATCGGTCGCTCCAACGATAATTATGTAATGGGCTCGTGATCTATTTAATTATTGTATAGTCCATATAGCCCACATGTAGGGTGGGCTATATATATCCCCTCCTAGCATGTTAGGAGGGGTTGTTGATTCACATTTCACACTTAATCATATTTCCATCTTTCACTTTCTCTCTCTACCTTTCCCCTTTTCTCTCCTTTCTCTCTCTAATCCTTTATCTCCTTCCTTCATTTCTTTATGATTATCATCTAAATCAACCATATAAATCCACCAAATCCATCACATAGAATAGGCCATTAATCACGTAGACCTTCAATTGGTATCAAGAGCCATGGTTAGTTTGGTTTATTCTTGTTTTATTTCTTTTTGATTTTGGTGGGTTTTTGATTTAATCATGCTTAAATTTTAAAAAGTTTGTATTTTTTTATAAAAAGTTTATGTTTTTATGTGTTATCATATCAAATCTTCAAATTTACTTACTTTTTAGATAAAAAATCACAAATTTTTATATAAAAATAAAAAATTTCTTTATCAAATCTTAAAAAGTTTGTGTTTTTTATAAAAGTTTGTATTTTTCTCTTTTTAATTTTGTATTTTTTTTTTGATTAAATCCTTCTATTTTAATTGCTTTTTTGTTTGAATTTCTTAAATTGAACTTTTAATTTACCACTTTAACTTTTTAATTTTTTATTATTGTTTTTCGTTTATCAATTTTCGTTTTTATCCAGATTTTCATATAGTTTTCTATAATATTTTTATTTTTTTTATTTTTTTATTTTTTTTATTTTTTTATATAAGTAGTTTTTATAGTTGTCCTTATTTTTTTATATATATAATCCGTATTTTTCTTTAATTTTTTAATCTGTTTTTAATCAGTTTTTTTTTTAATCTGTTATCAGTTTTTTTTTTGTCCTATCGAATCTGTTTTCTGTCTGTTATATAATTTTCAGTTTTTATATAATCAGTCTTCTTTGTCAAGTTTTGTCCAGTCATATTCTGTCCAATTGTCCAAGTATTTCAGTCCGTCTCTTCGAGTTTCGAACCTGTTTCTGTCAGCCTAAAAGTTCCGAATCAAACCACAAGTTCCGTATCAAACTAAAAGTTCCGAATCAATCTCTAAGTTCCGAATCAAACAGAAAACTTCCGAACCAAGAACTTCCGGATCAAGCCAAAAGTTCCGGATCAAGAAGTTCCGGATCAAGAAGTTCCGGATCAAGAACTTCCAAACCAAGAACTTCCGGATCAAGCCAAAAGTTCCGGATCAAGAAGTTCCGGATCAAGAAGTTCCTGATCAAGAACTTCCGAACCAAGAACTTCCGGATCAAGAAAAAAGTTCCGATTCGGAACTCTTCCGAATGAAGCAACCATATTCAAACTAAACGGGCAAATCATCGTCTTTCAAAAAGACTCATTCCCTCGAAACAGACAAAACATCTAAGACTCGAATCAAACAAAAAAAAAACTCGATCACTCACACAAAACTTACACTCTCTTCTCACACTCGACTCCCTCGACCCTCGACTCGACACCCACTCACTCTCACAGACTCAAACAAACATCACCTAGACTCTCGGTGCACACTCACCAGACCCCCACCTCGCCTCCCTCTCTCGAATCAAAACCCTCCCCCAAAAACTGACACGACTTACACCCTCACCTCTCTATACCTCTGTTTTAACAAAACAAACCCAACACCACATCCTATAACTCTGTTTTAACAAAAACCCCACAAACCCTCGTCTGATTCGACCCCACATTCGACTTCCTCACCTCACTCACTCACTCTCACATCGCTCATTCACTCACACCCATCCCCACCCTCTCGTCTCTCTCCTCACACCCTCACGGTTTCAAAACTATCATTCTGACCCAAAACAAAATACAACTTTTTCACCCTTCCCACAACTCACACCCTCGACTCCCTCTCACTCGTCACATACGACAACCAACAATCAAATCTCTGTTAACCCAACTCACAGACACACAAACACACGGACTCGAACACCAACAGAAAACCACAAAAGAAAGACACTACAGTAGAAGAGAGAGAGACTCAACAAAAAAAAATAAAAAATTAAACACACACGCGAGTAAATACCTACCCGAGATCTCCTTCAAGATCTTGAAGCACTTTCTGTTCGTGGATTATATGATAAGATGGCTGTGAGTTTGTGAGTTTAAGGAAGATTAGGTTAGTATTGGAGAAGAGAGAGATTACATGGAAACGAATCAGTCGGAGTTATCAAAGAGTGAGATTAAGATTATATTGTTTGACTGAGATTGGGATAATTGAGATGGAGGAAACAAGATGTTTATGTGAGATTGGGTTTTTTGTGAGTTGTTTCAGTCAAAGAAGAGAGAGAGAGATATAATAGGAATAAAGAAGAGGCGGAGCATTCTATGTGTATTAAGAATAAACAAGAGTTGTTTTTTTTTGAAGAAATTGTCCACGTGTGAGAGGCGGATTTTACAAGGTCCCTTGACCGTTGTCTTTTATCTTGCCACGTTTATCTCTAATCTCATTACATTTATTTTATTTTTCTTGATTTTAGGTTAATAAACGTTTAGTTTTACAAAATTTTGTCAAAATTTCAAAATCAAATCTTTTTATTTTTTAATTTTAGAAAGTTTTTTAAGATTGAATTAATTCTTATTTTAGAAAATTTTCATTTTTTTTTTATATATTAACTTTTCACTTTTTAATAATCCATTGAGATTTTTATTCTTATTCAAAATTTTCTTTTGAAAATTTTGTACTATTAAGTTATAATCGGGACAAGGCAACGTAACAAAAGTGACGTGATAAAGTGCCAACTTATTTTGCTGACGGATTTTTGATCGGGTTTATTTTATTATCGTTTGAACCGACAACATCTTTTGAGCCGAATCGAATTGTAAAAATCCTGCACACTACAACATTCACTTATCGTTCATCGATTTTCAATGGATTTCTTGAATTCGACATCGAACAAGGGAAAATTGCATCAAGTGCAAGCCAACGCTAGAGAAAGTGGCATCACTTCATTTCAAATGCTTCAGTCTCATCTGGTCACTCTTTCGAGGATTCAAGGAGGGAGCGAATTTGTGACAATCTTTGGACAAGATCGTCATATATTCATCGACTCCATTTTTACCACTTTGACCCAACTCGCCGAGCAACTCAACCATGGAAACTTTAATCACTCTGCATCGGTACTTGCATATAAGGCTCTTGTGACACACCTCACGCCTTTCCTCCAATTTAATATCATCAAGCCTGAAAGTTCAATGATTTGCCAATCGTTTCTTCGAGATACACATACCGAGCTTCGAGTTTTCCGTGATACGATTTTGAAACTCATGTCATCGGTCTCGTCTTCAATATATCAAAGATCACAACTTCAGCAAGTGTATGTTAATGGAGTGCAAGAATCATTGACGCAGATGCAAGAGGATAATGGTCATACGGTTGACAACTTGGAGCCTAACGATGGCACGAGCACAGATTCAGAAGGACAACATGATGCCAGTGGCACGTCAGGGAATGTTCACGAGATTTCTCTTGATGACACCTTACCCATTTATGACGAAGAGCCTGCAAACATGGTACAATGTGATGTTGGTTATGATGTATATGCTGATGACATGCCGCATATTGAGCATTCTGAACCTAATTATGACAAACATGGGATGGACAAGAGTGATAGAAATACCACTTATGATTCATCCGATGTGAGTCATAATGGGGGAGAAAGTGTTCAAAATGCTATAGTTCATCATGATAAATGCTTTATAACTGCCTCGTTAACTGATTCTGATTCCAAGATTAAAGAGCTCGAAACGATCGTTGCTCGGCAATCAAAAGATCTTGAGGATGCCAAACTTGAATTTTCTAAGAAAACGGACAAATTTGAAACATACTTCGAAAAACTTGAAAAGTCAAACGTTGTTCTTGAAAGAAAATTGGATCAAACTGTTCTAGATTCTAAAGCTGAAAAGGATAATCTTTTGAAACAAATTCAACTGCTTGAATCTAAGTTGGCATCCCAAGATAACGTGCTCAAAGAAAATGAGACTTTAAAGGCCCAAGTACAGGAAAAGGTTTTTGCTATAGCTGCGTTGAAAAACGAGTTAAGGAAAAGTAAAGGACCTAGTGTGGACACTAAGCTTGAAAAACCATCAATCTTGGGGAAACCGCCTACAAATCAGTTCGTCAGACAACCGATTGTCAGACAACCTACTGCATTTAGATCCGAGCGACCACAATCCTCGAGACCGCGGTTTGCCTCCCAAGTTGATTTGGTTCATCTTATTAGACCAGTCACTCCAGCAACTAGGCCCAATGTGATCACTCCAGCTTTAGCAAGACCAAATCATATGATTGCCTCTAGTTTCCCTAAAAATACCAAGACCACGTCTAGAACTAATTCAAATGACGTTTGCCATGAATCTGATCTTAGGGAAGCTAAGCAAAAGACACATGTAAGAGATAGGAATTTCAAACCTAGTCAGATGCCTTCTAGTTTACCCAACACTGCTAACCGTAGCATGTCCAATCCTAGGAGCATCAATCAATCATCTAGGGATTCTAGATCTTACTCGGACATTAAATATGCTACCTGTAAAACATGTAGAAAATGTGTCTTTACGGCAAATCATGATGCTTGTATCAAAAAATTGCTTAATGAGGTGAACTCCCGTGCTAGACTTAAATCCCAGTGGGTCGCTAAAATCAAACCCTTTGGTAAAATGTGGCGCCCCACTGGTAGAACTTTCACTCTTGTAGGAAACGAGTGCCCTTTAACTAGGATAGTCTCTGATTCTACGAAGACTACTAGGGAGGAAATTGCAAAGGATGATACATCACTTAAGCCTGAACTTAAGGTTTTCTATAAAAGGAAACGTTTGCCAACTAAGACAAGTGAATCATCCCCTCAGGCCACCTCTGACACAAGAAAAGCCAACTGTGAACCCCCACGTGCTTCAAGAATAGATATCTCTAACCCATGCAAAAGTATACAAACTCCTAATGAGAATGCAGGTACCAAAGTTGATGTTCCAAAAGAACGAAGCGGTCCAATCGTTGTATACCGTTCAACTAAGGACACTCTTAGAGTTTGGTTGCTGAAGAAGCAGATATCAGAGAAACAAATGTCTCAGGGGATTCATGGTTAAGCTGCAAACAAGGACTTACAGTCACATAACAGACTGTAACTCGATCTCCAAAGACAGGAAAGTTCATCCCGATGATGACTTATCCTAAAAACGAGAAATTCATTTTTCTCGGGCATGAGCTTATGTTAAAAAACATTCCACGTTTTTAAGCTCATGCACAAGGACTTATAGTCACATCACAGACTATAACTCGCTCTTCAAAGAAAGGAAAGTTTATCACCGATGGTAAACTTATCCTAACAACGAGAAATTAATTTTTCTCGGGCATGAGCTTATATCAAAAACATTCCAAGTTTTTAAGCTCATGCACAATGACTTACAGTTAAATGTCAGACTATAACTCGAACTTAAAATAAAGGAAAGATTATCTTTTATGATAACTTATTCTCTTAACGAGAAATTCACCTTTCTCGGTCATGAGCTTGTCTTAAAACATTCGAAGTTTTAAGCTCAGAAAGGAAAGTGTATCTTTTAAATAAGAGAACTTTTCCTCATAACGAGAAATTAACCTTTCTCGGTCATGAGCTTTCCGTTAAAACAGTCAAAGTTTTCAAGCTCATGAAAACGACTTCTAAGTAAATGTCAGCTTAGGACTCGTTCTTCAGATAAAAGGAAGGGTTATCACCGATGGTAACTTATCCTTACAACGAGAAGTTTACAACTTCTCGGACTTGAGCTTTCCTAAGATATTCCAAATCTTAAGCTCAAGTAATTGGTTTTCAAAACTTTGAACACAATTTTTCGAGAATTTCTCAAAAGGTTTTTCTAAATCTTTCAAAATTGTGTGTTCAAAAATGTTTTGATAAAAAGAGCATGTCTTCTGGAATCGATAATATTTACGAACCTAGAAATTTCATTCAATAATGACACGGGGTTGTAAATAAAGTTCGAGCAGAAGTTCAAACTTTTAAAACATGCTCAAAATGGTTTGCTATTATTTCAGATAGCAACCCGCTTTTCATACTCAAGTCAAGCATTTCACCGGAAAGCATTGACTCAACAACGGGAATTAATTTTCTCGGGGACGTGACGAGGTGACCAACATTCGTGAACAAGAACCATGTGCTTCTTTCATATGTTGTTCTCCATTATTCAGGTCCAACCTCGTACATTGCTAATCTTGTGAATTCATTATTATATCTGATCTTTGCACGTAATAAATACCTTACACTTGTGTTTAAAAGGTATTTAATTTACGTTTCAAGTACACCCTCATTAATTTGAGGGGGAGCTTGTTAATATCACGAAGATAATTGGATTTGCATTTTTCTTCCCAAATTTTCTTAAAATGCTATTAAATCAATTGATATTAAAAACATCGATTGGGTTAATATTTTTAATATGGGGGAGAAAATGTGATTTAATATGGGATATGATCAATCATGAATGGTTTGACTTAACGTGATAGCTCATCCCAACATATGCAAAATGTTTTCGGATATCGTGGCATATGTTAAGGGGGAGCAAAATGGATTTGCACTTCAAAATGGATTTCATGGTGACATACACTTACCCAAAACATCTCTATTCACGACGGTGAAGATTGTGGTGACATAAGGATGGTAGGATAGGTTAAAGTCCAATGATTTCTCTAGAACCGGAGGAATCTTCCCAAGGACCTTCCATAGCTAGAAATAGTAGTCCTTAGGAAAGATGGAGAAAGATTGTGAACGTAGCTGAATGCCGACCAAGTACTTAAGTTAGCACTGGAACAATCACAACAAGGTGCTAGTGATGACGTATTGGTAAGCATTGAAGGGGTTGAAGAATGAAAAAGAATTTTAAAGATAAAGGGTGTAAAGAAAGAAGCCCTCCTTACAACTTTAGGCAGAAACCGGGTCAATACATATGCTATTGAGATCATTTTTGTTAATGATTCTCGATATTGAAGAAAGACGTCATGGACCCAGTGATGCAATGCACAACCCTTCCCAGCTAACTCAAATATCTCTCAAAAGGTATTTGTTTTAATCACACGGAGATCAACACATTATCTATTGATTTATTCACTCCGAATAAATTGGTATTGAAAAGGTGGCACTCCTCTCCAGCCTCCGATCACTAAAAAATCCAAAATGCACGATCGAGTCTGGAGCCATTTGAGATCATCAAATATCTCATTAGGATACACTTTCATTATTCCTTGCTTCTTCACACACTGTGAAAAGTAAGAAAGATCTTAAGAGTCCTACGCAATATCTTCATGATCTTGCCTGAACATCCGAGTAATACGAAAGTATTTACAATGAAGATGGAAATCCTTCTTGAGCGAATATCAAAAAGCTCATGGTAGGTGACTTGTGCGATTCTTTATGAATCAAACTTGTGATAACTGGAAAGCAACAGTGGTTTAATTCTTAAATGAATTTAAACACGTTCCAGGCCTCTACGCAATTTCTTAATGATCTTGCCAGAACATTCAGAGTAATACTATTAAGTATTTACAGTGACGAATGGAAATCCTTCTAGTGTTAACATCAAACAGCACTTGGTAGGTAACTTGCAAGATTCTATATGAATCAAGCTAGTGCCAACTGGAAAGCAACGATGGTGCGGTTCTTAATTGAACTTCACTTGTTCCAGGAACATGAATTGACGGCTTCAAATCATGCGGATAATATTATCCAAATGATCCACTCTTTACGTTCGCAGTCAGCTTTGGACGGTCGAGTAAAGAGAACGGGTTTACCCGCGAAATCTTGTCAAGGAGGTTCTTTATTGAAACTACCTGCCACAAGTACGATATTTAATATCGTCCAACGGTCTTCACCGACCGGAGGTAAATTGCTACCGAATTAGAATGAAATGTTCAAAGCCATTTCATCCGTGTATATTGTTTGTTGCTAACTGTCTTATGCAGCGTAACAAAAAGGTGGCATTGCGGTGTACAATCCAGAAGAAGTCGTCACCACATGCTTATACTACATACAATTAGTACTTCAACAAATTCAAGAAAGCCTGAAGGTCAAGTCTTCCGCTGTATCAAACTCTGAAGCTTTCAAGAATTTAAAAGTATAAGTATGTGGAACATGATGTCACGAAGAGGCAAATATCACAAGTGAAGAATGCACAAGGTCAAGGCAAGGAAACATGCTCAAGACTAAAGTCAAAGATCACATCAAGCATATTCACAAGAACAAGATCGAAGACTCAAGCATAGATGCTAGGTTTAAGATTTTGTAAAAAGATGTGACCTCCCTTAGGGGGAGATTGTTGGAAATACGTTTTTCCCAATAAAGTCTCGGTCACATCTTAGTTAGCATAGATCACGAGTTATAGACTATTTAGAACTTTGTTTCTTGGAGCGACCTCCCTTAGGGGGAGATTGTTAGAAATACGTTTTTACGTATTTATGATGGATCGGTCGCTCCAACGATAATTATGTAATGGGCTCGTGATCTATTTAATTATTGTATAGTCCATATAGCCCACATGTAGGGTGGGCTATATATATCCCCTCCTAGCATGTTAGGAGGGGTTGTTGATTCACATTTCACACTTAATCATATTTCCATCTTTCACTTTCTCTCTCTACCTTTCCCCTTTTCTCTCCTTTCTCTCTCTAATCCTTTATCTCCTTCCTTCGTTTCTTTATGATTATCATCTAAATCAACCAACCTAATCCACCAAATCCATGATATAGAATAGGCCATTAACTAAGTAGACCTTCAAAAATGTCACATGATTCTCCATACAAGTAGTGCCTCCATATCTTCAATGCAAACACGACTGCTGCAAGTTCCAAGTCATGTGTAGGGTAATTTTCCTCAAAAGGCTTAAGCTTTCGTGAAGCGTACGCGATCACTTTCTCATGTTGCATGAGAACACAGTCAAGTCCCTTCCCCGATGCATCACTGTAGATCTGAAGTCCACCTGTACCAGATGGGAGAGTAAGAATCGGTGCAGATACTCACTTCTGCTTTAGGTCATCAAATCACTTTTCTCTTTCTTTAGTCAAGACGAATTTATCCCCTTTCCGCATCAGTTTGGTCAATGGTAGTGCTAAACGGGAAAAGTTCTCCACGAACCTACTGTAGTAACCAGCTAAGCCTAGGAAACTGAGAACCTCAGTCGCTGATGTCGGTCTTGGCCACTTGGTAATAGCCTCAACCTTTGTTGGATCCACAGTGATTCCTTCTGCTGATATAATGTGACCTAAGAATGCCACCTTGTCTAACCAGAACTCACACTTGGAGAATTTAGCATACAACTGCTTCTGACGAATAATCTGTAATACCGTACGAATATGGTCTTCGTGTTCCTCCTTGGACTTAGAGAATATCAGGATGTCGTCAATGAAGTCAATGACGAACTTGTTCAGAAATTCATGGAAGATTCTGTTCATCAAATCCATGAACATTGCTGGAGCATTGGTAAGGCCAAATGGCATGACTACAAATTCGTAGTGGCCATAGCGTGTACGGAAAGCAGTCTTGGCGATATCCTCCTCTTTTACAAGTAGCTGGTGATAGCCCGACCTCAGATCAATCTTGGATAAATGTTTGGCCCCTTGGAGTTGGTCAAACAAATCGTCAATGCATGGTAGAGGATACCTATTCCTGATGGTGATCTTGTTGAGCTCGCGATAATCTATGCAAATACGCATACTGCCGTCCTTCTTCTTCACGAATAAGACCGGTACGCCCCATGAAGATGTGCTCGGTCGAATGAAGCCTCGTTCCAGAAGTTCTTGCAATTGATCCTTCAGCTCCTTCAACTCTATGAGAGCCATGCGATAAGGAGCCTTGTAAATCGGCTCAGCTCCTGGGATAAGCTCGATGTTAAACTCTACTTCACGTGCAGGTGGTATGCCCAGAAGTTCTTCTAGAAATACATCTGGAAATCATGACACTATCGGCTGATTCTGAATTGATGGAGATTCAGCATCCATGTCATGAGCAGTAGCTTGATAACCCTCGCAACCATATGAAAGTAATGCACGTACTTGCAGGGTTGATATGATTTATACAGACCTACCGGGTACGAACCCGTTGTGAATGTACTCTGGTGCATTAACATCACCGAAGATGACTCGATAAGAATGGCAGTCTATGGTAGCATGATGCTTGGATAGCCAGTCCACGCCCAATATCATGTCAAAATCATTCATGTCTGGCGGGAGTGCGTCAACAGGACGAATCTTGTCATCAAACTCTAGTAGAAGGCTCTTGTACACATGAGTTATCCGTACCGAGACTCTTAAAGGTGTGGAAATGTTTAGTACATTCTCTAATGGCATGGGGGATATCCTAACATTCTTAGCATAAGTAGTAGAAATGACCGAATGAGTAGCACCCGTGTCAAATAGAACACGTGCAGCTTGACCATACATATATAAGATTCCAGTGATGTACCTGTAGACTTTTTGGCCAGATTGGGAGAAGTCGTGTTAACGCGTCCACCAGTAGGAGGCGACTTAGTATCAGCATGTCCAGATGTGCCCTCCATCTCGCCCTTGCGACAGTTCTTCATGCGATGGCCAGGGAGACCACACTTGTAGCATGCGTCGCTGTCACGGGGACATGGCCCTGGGTGCCTACGGCTGCATGTAGTGCAAAGAGGATGAGTATATCCTCCAGCAGGTGTCCTTGCTGGCTGAGAGCCTGATAAGAATAGTATACATGAGTTATGACAATAGGTACAAAGGACAATGCGGAAAATTCGTAAGATGTAATACCAGTGATAGTTGGACGGTTAGGCTGTGAACCTCTTTGGTTATGGTCCCTCCCGTTACCATGATTCCTGGTAGAAGATTCTCTAATGTGTCAGAATTATGAACTATTGCATGTAATCATAAGAAAATGAATAAGTATAAGGACCTGCTACTGTTGGAGTTTCCAACGTTGTTACGGTAATTATCATTACCGCCACGCCTATCCGTAGCAGAACGGTCGTGAGTCAGACCATTTCCCTTGGGTTGAGTAGGTTGTTGCTGAGTAGCCGGCAGAGACCGGTCCCCAGTCTTCTGCCTGGAAGATGTTGTTTAAAAGAGATATTAATATAGACATATACTGAAAGAATACGGTTTGGTCACCGCTGATTAACGAATGTTTACCTCTTCTCGGGTCCCTCTGCTTCCCCGAACTCTTTTCTTTCTTGCAGCATCTCCAGCTTACGTGCTGCATCGGCCACTTGTGCCACTGTGTTGAACGTAGCACACACCAAGTTGTTTGCGACCGATGTACGAAGAGCCCACCGGAAGTGGTATGTTTGCTCTTTGGGAGTACCTGCTGCTGCGCCAAGAAAACCAGCAAAACGAAGAAAGCGCTGCATGAACTCGTTGCTGTTCTCTCCAGCTCTCTGTCTGATTTCATGGTACTCTCTCTTCAACTTGTCTTGCTCAGCCTTGGGAAAAAATTGTCCCATTGCCAAATCCCTTAACTGAGCCCAAGTCAAACCAGCCACCCAATTATCACCTCCCTCAGACTGATTCAGTGCCTTCCACCATGATAGCACATCGCCTTCAAACTGGTAACAGGCCAACCTCGACTTGAAGACGGGGTCACAGCCCATTGCATCGAAGATCTTCTCAATGTGAGCCAACCAGCTTTCAGCTTCACTAGGGCTATCTGTTCTCTCGAAAGATCGAGGGCGTAGCTTATTGAATCTCTCCAGCCATGTGACAAAGGTTGCTGGAGGAGGAGGAGGTACTGGGTGTTGTTGCTGATTGTTGGCAGCCTGCACCTCAGCCCTAATTTCGTTGCTCAACTGAGGAAGCATAGCTTGCATTACAGCTTGGACTGCTGCATTGAGTTGTTCCTGCTCGCGTGTGAGAACCATCTGACAGTATAACATAAAAATACATGATTAAACTGATCAAAACATAAAATATATACATGAAAAAATTTATACCAATAAATCATGAGAAAAATTTTATGTAGGAAAACTAGTACATGAATGCATGATGCAGTTTTATGAAAACTTTTACATGCGCGAGAGTGAACGCCTATGGTCAGTTCACTCAAAACAAAAGACATGGCGAGAGGACACCAATGGGTCGGTCCCAAAGTTAAAAGTTTCGATAAAAGCACCTGCGACTAAATAGGGCCAGTCGTGTACCAACCATTACTTAGTCATAAACCTACGACAATGACATAAATATGAGTGCATGAAAACAATGAATGCATGAAAACCGACTGTCAGTTCTAGGAAGACCATATTGACTACCGACTAATCACATGTCATGTTTTAAGAGCCTACAGGTCGAAGCCTTGTATCTGATACCATAATTGTAACACCCCATTTTGGTAAATGGAATGTCACGCGTGATTATGGCGTGTCATCAAAGCATACAAGGATAAATGTCTTAAACATTACATGACCATAAAGGAAATACTGGAAACAAACATCGGTACCCCAAAGTAAAGCTCATCACACACAAACATAAGTACTGTAAAGGAAAAGGACTAAATAATGTCCATGGAAATAAGTAGCAAAAGTATGATGATAAGCATAAAGTAATAAAGGCTAGAAAGCTTCCAATCCATATGCACGTATGCTTAAAGTCTACGAGCGTCCCTGAGTACATGCCATTTTGGGAACTGAAAGGAAAACAGCTGAACATAATACTCAGTGCACGTATATACAAGCATAGAATGAAATACATAAGCATATACAACATATAGCAGCGTAATTGATTAAGTCCTGGAAAACCTAGTATAACTTAGTAAAACTGGTTCTATAGTTTGAAAAGCCTTATGTTTATCTTATAAAAACATTTTAACATGTTTACCATTAGCCAATATAGGTCAGGAGATATCAACGTGCATGAATACTTGTAGGGGTAACCTCGTCATGCAATTAAAGGGGCTGCCTCTAATTAATATAAATTTTGGATAGGAGGGATCAGCTCCTTGTGAAGGATGCAAGGCACACACCACATTCACCTAAATAATCTGTAAAAACATGTAACCTAGGATGCACCCATACGCCCCACATGATAACATAATAATATGGCCAAAAGCTGAAAGGGACGCCACTAGCTATCACTCTGCCATGGTGAAGTCATAACACTGGTGCCTCAAGTGTTATGGTTATGGTACCTGCATAACTAGGTAAAACTGGTCATGCATGTATATAGCTTAGGCATTTAATTAAACATAAGCAAATCAAAACATATAAAACATATACTAGGAAAACAGTTGGCTGCATACGGGGAATCCTAATAAGGAAAGAATGTCCATACTGAAAGGACGGAGAATCCGTACCTTATGTCCAGTGAACGAAGAAGACGAACGGAAGAGAGTCCCACTTCGATCTCACTAATGCTACATACATAATATACATGTATAAGTATTTTGTTTACTGTGTAAATGTCTTAGCTTGTTTTATATGTTCATGTCATGTTTTAATGATTTTATCGTTATGCTGTGCTTATCATGTATTCTGGATATTCTGGTTAAGTATTACTTGTATTTCTTGTATTATTATACTTGTTGTGTAATAATAAATAACTTTCTAAAAATAGCAGGTTTCCTAAAATAGAAAGTTCCCAAAAATAGAAAGTTTCCAAAAATAGAAAGTTTCCAAAAATAGAAAGTTTCCAAAAAAATATATTTACTGGTTAAAATAGAGAAGTTTCTAAAAATAGAAAGTTTCCATAAGTAGATTAGCTGCTTAAATTAAATAAGTTTCTAAAAATAGAAAATTTCCATAAATAGAATTAAGCTGGATTATTTAGCTAATAAGATAAGCTTAAGTTTTTACTGATCAATATTCTAAGTTATGATTTTAATAGTATAGTTTATTAATTAATACATGTAAATTAAATAAACTATATGTTATAAGATTTAATTAAATATAGCATGATTTAATTAAATAAAAGTGTAATTAATGCTTAGGTTAAAACGTGTATTAATATTTATTATTAATATAACCTAAGTCATGGAAATTAATTAGTTATATGTCATGTTTTAATAATTAATTAATTACTATAGTCTAAATTAAATCATAAAATACTTAGGTTAAAATAAGGTATTATTAATAATAACAATATAACCTAAGTCATGTCTTTAATTAAAATAATTATATAACATGTTAAATTAATTTAATTAATCTTGTAATTAATTAAACTTGTAAAAATTAATTAAGCTTGTCAAATTAAGTCGTGAACCGAACCCGTGCTTAACCTTGAACCGGACCAACAGACCACCCCTACCAAAAACTATGGTAAACCGGCCTAAGCCGGTTGCCCTGCCTTCGGTTCGCTGCCACCGGCTTAAGCCGGTGGTCCTTTGGTCTCTCGGCTAGCCGCTGGCTAAGCAAAGTTCCCACCGGCAGTTAGCCGGTGGTTCCCCCTGCTGCTGCGGCTCGTGTTCCCCCTGCTTGGTCATATTAGCCACCGGCTTAAGCCGGTGGTGCTTGTTTGTTTTTCAGCCGAGACCCCCAAAAACACAAGGCCACCCTGACATGCGTTGGGGTCCCTTGTTCCCTGCAGCCAAGACACCCAACCCACACCGAGACCATGGGGTCTCGGTTGTTGGTGATTAAAAACCCACCGAGAGCTTCGGCTCTCGGTTCCATGCGTCGACCGAACCAAACACCCCTAAAACATCCATGTTTATTTACCCCATTATTTAATTAACATGTTTGATTAATAGTTTTTAAAAAACCCTTGATTTTATGTGTTCATGATATAATAAATAATTAAAAAGAAAAAGGTTTAAGAATTACCAATGCGTGAAACAAAAAGAGAATGATAACACGAATGATCTCACTAGAATTGGATCACCAAAAATCAACAAACACCCCTTCCTTGTGGTGTTCTAACCGGCAGCCAAAGAGGGAGAAAAAGGAGGCTAGGGTTTAGTTATTTTTTTAATCTTCTGTATTAATAAAAATATATTTCCCCTTTTTCCATTTTAGCAAAAATTAAAAGTGGGCTTGGCCCCCTTTCTTTTGTTCATGCCACGGGTAGGTGGGCCCCACAAGAGGAAACCCATTGTTTTGCGTGTTCTAATTATTTACGTGTTCTCGTGGTCGTGTTTACATGATTTATTTATTCCTCGTCCGTGTTATAATATATATTTATCCGTAACGTAATAAATATTACCTAAATACATAATAATAGGTTCGTGATTATTTACGTTCAGGATTTCATGTTCGTGATTATAATTATTGTTGATAATAATTATCGTGTATTACTATGCTTAAATACTTATCGTGTAATAACACGTATGTAATACTTGTAATTAACATTCGTGAAACGTAAACATGTTATATTAGGAAATTTTTAATCATGTACGTACGATTATATATGTACTGTTCACGGTAAAAGCATGTGGGTTTTACATGAGGTGTTTATTATGGCCAAAGACGTATATCCTCACGCTAAAAGCGAATTTTGGATCTTTAAAGCTTCAATGATTAACGCATAATTCACTTTCAATTTCGCATAGATTTTTTGGCCTTGTGAGCTTCAAATTGTTTGCTTAATTTAGGTGAGCACTTGAAATCTTATTATTAGGTGAAGCTTTTGATTATTCGGGTTGCCAATACTTCAAAATCGTGACGCTGGCGATACCTTAATGTCTTCCTAATTTAATTACATGGAAGCTACTAGAAAAGACTAGAAACCAACAATCAAGACTAAACCGCTAAGCCAGTACTTATTAAGCAAAATATATATACAAGCAAAGGGAGAATAAGCAAACAACGAGAACACATGAGTTTTTGAAAGAATACGAGTACTCTACGTTTAGCATAGTAACTTATAATTAACTCTATCATTTCTCGTCCTCATTTAATAGACATAGCCTAATGTAAAGTTAAGGAATCGAAGCTAAGTGCTCAACACGCACGGTCGAGTCGAAAATTACTCTTATTCTCTCCATCGGAAAATCTACATTCGTGTCTTCAAACACTTATAAAACATGAGAAAAATTAAAACTTTGGCCATTTTTAGCCTTACTTTGCAACTAAACGATAAACAAAAAGATAAACTTTGGAAAGCGTGAAGGTTTGGCAAGGCAAGTATCTATACACCCCCCATACTAAAGTTAAACATTGTCCTCAATGTTTCGAGTCTAAGGGTTTGAAACCCCCATACTAGAGACGAAGTCGAATGCCTAATATAGCATGAAAAGGGTGGAACCGTTAAGTTTAAAGCCGATTATGAAGTGTGCTATAAACCTAAGGTTAGAACATATAAGGATATATCATGGATATTCAGAAATTCTTCAAAGCAAACGATCGAGTGCTCCCATAAAACAGACACGAGAGTCTCCAATCTTGAAGATCATGATCATCTAAAAACCACAATGCACAAACAACCAAGGAACAAAGGTTGGAAGGGCACAAATCCCCTCACGTTACTACATTAGAAAGCGATAATATGTACATGGATAAGCATGGGACTCCCCCACGAGGCACCTCATTTTTTATTACCGAGTCATGAGCTCGACTCGATCCCCTCAATACTAATTATCATTGGGGAAGGTGACTTGGTCGAGGTACGTCAAAGAGGGAACTTACCCACCAAAGTAGTGCTTCAACCTGTGTCCATTCACCTTGAAAATGGTGCCATCATTTTGAGCTAGCTCGATGGTTCCATAAGGAAAAACTTGGGTAACGGTGAATGGGCCGGACCAACGGGATTTCAACTTGCTGGAAAATATTTTCAAACGTGAGTTAAAGCAAAAATTGATCTCCAATGTTAAAAACTCGGTTTTTAATTTTTGAGTCATGAAATTTTTTAGTTTTTTCTTTCTAAATCAAAGAATTTTCATAAGCAATATCTCTCAATTCATCTAACTCATTCAATTGCATTTTCTGGTGTTTTCCCGCGGTCTCAATGTCATCATTACAATGCTTAAAGGCCCAATAAGCTTTGTGTTCGAGTTCAATTGGCAAGTGACAATTCTTCCCATATACGAGCTTATAAGGAATGCACCCAATGGGCGTCTTATGAGCGGTACGAAAGGCCCAAAGCATCGTCTAACTTATCCGACCATGATTGTCGGTTTTCTCCAATCGATCTCTCCAAGATTTACTTCAACGCTCGGTTTGAAAGTTTGACTTGCCCACTCGTTTGTGGGTGATAAGCCGTCGAATGCCGATGTGTAACCCCATATTTCCTTAGGACCCTTTCGAATTGGTCATTACAAAAATGGGTTCCACGATCGCTTATGATCGCACGAGGGGTTCCAATCCGAGAAAATAAGCTTTTCAAAAACTTGACTACCACACGAGCATCGTTTATGGGCAAAGCCTTAGCTTCCACCCACTAAGATAGGTAGTCAACAGCGACAAGGATGTACTTATTACCACGAGATGATCGGAACGCCCCATAAAATCAATTCCCCAAACGTCAAAGATCTTACACCCTTGGATGATGTTTGGTGGCATTTCATCGTTTTGTGAGTCTTTTCCTTGACGTTGGCATGAGTCACACGACTTCACAAGTGCGTGTGCATCTCGGTAAATAGTAGCCAAAAGAATTTGGCATCAAAGACCTTCTTCTCCGTAAGATTAGCACCATGGTGACCACCCGTGGGTCCCTCGTTACAAGTTCTAAGGATATTAGAAGCTTCGATGTCAAATACACAACATCGAATGATTTGATTCGCACAAGTCTGAAAGAGGTAAGGGTCGTTCCAAAAGTAGAACTTGACGTCACGAAAGAATTTCCGTTTTTGTTGAGTCGTCATACCCTTGATGATGAAGTTCCCCGCATGGTAATTTGCGATGTCCGCAAACCATGGGGTAGATGAATCAAGCTTAGAATTCACTACACCAAGTGTCTCGAGGGGAAATGTTTCGGTAATTTCCTTTGGCTCGTAAACACTTTGGTGAGGATCTTTGATTGTGGTAAATTACGACCTTTAGGAAAATGAGTGTAAAAGCGGTAAGTATTAAACAAATGATTTTAGGAAAAACCAAGTGTTAATGACCCTAAGGTGAAGTTCGTTTCCCAAGTTGGTATATGTGTGTGAAAAACTTGTTAAATGTTTATGATTAATAATTGAAAGAAGGGGATGTGAAAAGAGGATGACGAAGACGTGAAATTAATTACAACTAAGACTTAACGTAAAACCGTAAAATGAGCTAAAATAAGAATTAATTCTAAAAATTACCAAAAATTCACCAAAAATCAAAATAAATAAACTAAGAGTTTACTAATGATCAAAACTTTTTCAAACCTTTTAATTAATTAAATATTCAATTTTTAAATGCTAATTAAAGCCCTAAAAATCAAATAAATTATCAAAAAGCCCAAATAAAGATTTTTCAATTGGTAAACCTCTAAAATGACCTAAAAAGATAAAAAAACTATTTTTAGAAATTTTTAAACTAACAAAAACTATTTAAAATGATTTAAAAAATATTAAAACTTAAAATAATTATAAAAATTAATCTAAAGATGATAAAATTATTCTAAAAGTTTCAAAAATCCTATTTTAATGTATCTAAGCTAAGAAAAATGTAAAAATTTGAAAAATGTGAAATTTGAAAAATAATAATAAAATAATATTAAAATCCAAAATTTATAAAAAATTCTGAAAACTTGCAAACTAGTTTATTTTAAACAAAATAAACAGAAAATGGAAGTGAAAAGACAAGAATACCCCTATTGGGCCCTCAAATGGGCCAAAACCAAAAACAGTCCACTTCAATGGGCTTTTTAGCCCAAAAAGTCAAACTTGGCCCAATTGACTTGGAAAAGCCCAATCTGACTCAAAATTCAATTCTAAACACAAAACTCTAAAGGCCCAAAAGCTGAAAGTGAGCTTATCACAGCTTATTAAGCAAACAACTTATCCTTATTGGGCTTTTTAGCCCATTAAGCAATAAGCTAATGCCATAAGCTCTAATTTGACACACAAACTTCTTTTGGGATGCTTAAGAGATCTGTAAAAAGAAATTTTGAAAAAGCACACTCAATAAGCAAGAAATAAAAAAAGTTCAATTTCACTAAAAGACAAAATAGTCGGGTTTGAGATAAAGGGCACCTCAGAACTTGATTCAACTTGCAAAATGTCACAAATGAACTCAATAAGCCAAATCAATCAACAAAAATCCAATAAGCAACACCAATAAGCCAGAATGAACCAATAAGCACTTATGAAAAAGTCAATTAAGTTGGTTTTCTAGTCAAACCCTAAAGTCAACCCACCAAATGCTCCAGTATGAACAAATGGGTCAAATAATGAGCACCTATTACAAAATCCAAGTTGTTGCTGGTTAAAATAAGCTATTATAGCTTATTGATAACTTGAAACCCAATTAACACTAGCAGTGGCTAGCAACAGGGGAAAGGAGTTCCCACTGCTTTGACTATTTGACCAAGCTTTTTAGAGAGATTTTGTTGGATTCAATTGGAAACAAGGGCACCCTTGTGATCAGTGAATCACAAGGAGTCAATATCAACAAGAAAATCACAATTTGGTTCACACAATAAGCTCAAATCAATCAAACAGTCACCATATATTGCTCAGACATGGGAAATAAGCAGTTATGCACAAATAAGCAGATATAGCATGAATAAGCCAACCAAATTCAACAGGATGCATACACAAGCTATATAAACTATGAATAAGCACAAACAAACTTAAATCAAACATTGAATCAAAGTAAATAACAAGATCAAAGCAGATACAGTTACTGATAAGAAACAAAGTGAATATGCAGAAACTTTGCTGATCTAATTAACACTAAATCCAATTTCAATGCTTCAAATCTCTTTCCCTGATGTTATTAACCTAGTTTAATCACTTGTTAACCGTAGTCTATGATTACAGCTATGTGTCCCTTAAACCACAGCCATAAAAATCAAGTAAACAAGATTTTATAGCCCTATTATGAATCTAGGTGTTTCAACCCGCAAAACTTGCATACAAATGACCAAGTATATCAGATAAACAAGTACCAACAACCAAAAGCACAATATACCCAATAAACAAGCCTTAACACCTGCTTATGCAGTTAACCCAAACATCCCTTAAAAACCTATTTTGACAAATTTTCAAAGGATTATCAAGATTTAACCCACAAATCAAACTAACAACACCTCATAAACATCAAATAATGCCAGATGAACAATAATCAACAATAATAACACAGATTGAAGAACAATCATGCATAATCACCAATATTCAGAAAATAAAGGAGAAAAAATGAAAAGGGAGAAGGTGAAAACCTCCAAGACCTACATCCAGGCCCTGGATTGTTTGAGCTGAGGTACTAGCAGAACAAGTACCAGCTTCAAAGTACCTACTAAGATGAACAAATAAAAGTGATGCACAATAAACAAGCACTTTTCTGATTTTTGAAACCCAAGTTTTCTCACTTAAAACCTTGCCTCAAAAACCTTCAAATATCAAAGTGGAACTCAGAATTAGGCTATTCTAACACCAACTTTTAACAAATATAAAAGAGATTTCTCAAAATTCAGAAAATCAAATTTTATTAACTTAAAAAGGGATTACAAAGATTGATAGCCTAAAACTGGAACAAAGGGACTCTCACAGGTTGAGGTCTCCTTTTATAGACAAATGCTAAGCCTACACTGTTCACAAACCCTAGAAGTAAATTTCCTATAATGTCCTTGAGGTCTTCTAGACGATTCTTGGTTGTGAGTTGTCCAAAATGATCCAATATGTTTAAAATAGCTTTGTGATGAAGCTAAGAGTGTAGGCTGTTTATTTTGACACGTCAGCTTACTTGGAGAGGAAGTTACATTTTGATTGGTTGAAAGGGAATTGGGGTGGGGTCCATAGTGAGTGGGAGTGAGGGTTTTTGATGTGGGATGTGTTTCTGCATGTGTGAATCACACATGTGCCAGGGTAATTGAAATTAACCCTTTGTTTTAAGTGAGTAAATTCTGGGTGGTGAAAAGGTGAACAGTGGTAAGTTTGATCCGATTTTGGGGGAAACTTGTCTGTTTGGCGCAATCTTGGTTTAAATGTTTCACTTGCTCACTTTTAGTCCTTGGTCTTTGGCCAAACATGTATAACAAGTTTATTTTCCTAATAAACTTGTTTCCCTTTGTTATAGAAGTTTCAGACTTCATGTTTTGGCCACAAAAAGTTTTCAACAGGGATTTTAGGGCTTTTATCACTTTAGGCTAATTACAATTTCAGTCCTTTTGATATTTAAACCATATTTAAAGGACTAGAAATGTAATATTCTTGATCTTCAAGGGCTTCTTTGGAGTTTGGACTTTATGAAGGACCATTCTTGACAAATTAGATTTGATGAGGGACTAATCTTGCCATTTCTTCAAAGTTGAAGGGCCTTTTTGCAATTTTGACAAACTTAAGGGACCAAACTTGTAATTATGAATTCACAAGGGTTTTAAGTATCATTTCTTCATTCATTGAGGATCAAATCTTGCATATCTTCAAGGGTAATTTTTGGATAAATCATGATCTAGGGCCCGGTTCTTTGTACGGCTTCGTTTCTCGTGTCCGTTTTTCCTTTTTTCTTGTGATCTTTTGTCTTTTTCACGATATCCATACCTAAAATACACAAGTAAACAAACACAAGCATATATATGGTATTTTATGACATTTTTATGCATTTAAAGCCCGAAAAGACCGATGAGATCATGTATAAATGCCATCTCATCACTCCCCCATACTAAGCCATTGCCGTGCCCTCACGCAATGCTAGAATAAAGTATCTAAGCATCACCAAGATTCAATTTTGTTAACCTTTATTGAAAAGTGAAGACTTGCAACAATACTATGAAGATGTGTAAAGACATAATGTATGATTTTCATCACAAATGTGACTTTTAGGGTCAAAGAATAGAAACAAGTAAATGTCACTTAGAGTAAACTTCGTCATCCTTGATTTTCATGCATTCCATGCTAAGTGCAAAAACGAGATCATTGTTGGTACAAGTCACAATGCTAACACTACTCATACGTCCAAATTGTGTAATACTTTTTCTCCCCGCAATCCTAGTTATTATAAAAGGAAATGGGTTACTAGCATTTTTTAACTATTTGTCATGGACCACAAGTGATTCATATTGACTTATTTGAGTAGTTATTAGTCCGAAAGCAAAGTAGCACGATTTAATCGATAGTTAGCCGAAGGACAAAATCTTTTAAAACGGCTTCTCGTGTATCTCCTTAAGTTCATATCTTGGCATAACTCGTTTCACGATTTGAGACCTTTCTTGGACCGATATTTGGCATGTACTTCATACTTCAAATCTTGGGATGACGTTCTTGAAATTATGGTCTTCTCTTCATATATTTGGAATTTCTTCACTTGACGTTTTTGAGAGATTCTTCATATTTGGACCACGACTTCATCATTTTTCTTCAATCTATACTTTGGATTTTGATATACAACGATCCGCCTCCTTTTCGGACTTGGATATATTTATCCTCATACCTTGTAAGGGTCTTTTCGGATAGACTTTCTCCATGATCTTTAGGGGAGTAATTGCTTTTCGTCGTGTGTCTCGATCCTTCATATTGATTCAGGAATAATTATACTTCACATCATCTTGGATCTTTTGCAAAAATAGAGCTCATCATGCCTTGTTAGGGCCTTTTTGGATCATCACCAATCTTCGCGTCCCGCTTCAATAAGTTATGCCTTGGCTATGAACTCTATTCAACCCCGAGAAACTTTTAAACGATCTTGCGCTAGAGGCTAAGTAACCTTTCAAATCGTACGACCTTACTTATTGAAATTATTTTTATTCCTAATGCATTGATCTTATGGGAAGAAAAAGCCACAATTAAAAACATATGAGTTTTTGAAAGAACATTTCCATGTTCTACGTTTAGCATGATCACTTGTCTAACTCTATCATCTCTCGTTCTTCCCTATATAAAGACCTCTAATTAAAGAGACTCGTGAATACTTAACCATGAAAGTCAAAATTAAGCCAAATTTGGATTAGCTTTCATTAAGACTATATCAAATCAAAGTTTTGGGTTTTCAAGCCACCTATAGGATCTTTCACTTTCTGGGACTTTTTCAAGTTTAGAGAATGCATTTTATAGTTCCCTTGATAAGGGACTTTCTAGGATCAATTATAGGAACTTGCGAAAAGTTCTTGTTCTTAACCCGTATGAGCTAAGACTTTCGCGTTTTAAAGCTCCCTATATAAAAGTCTAGAAAAACTTGAATTGAGCGGGTTAAGGAATGTAAATGGCTCCAAATGCCCATCAAGTCAAAAATTAGCTCTTATTCTACCTATCGGGAAATTTACATTCGTGTCTTAAAAACACTTATGAAAACTAAGAAAAAATTTAAAATTTGGCCATTTTTAGCCTTATTAGCAATAAAAGCAAAACATAGAAAATTTGAAAGCATGAGGGCGTAGCAAAGCAAGTACCTATTCACCCCCCATAATAAAAGTAAACATTGTCCTCAATGTTTCGAGTCTAAAGGTGGAGCACCCCCATACTAGAGACGAAGAATCGAATGCTTAGGATCTAGCATGGAAAGGGTGATCAAATATATCTAAAGTCGTTTATTAATTATGCTAAAAGATAATTGTTAGAACATCAAAGGATATGTCAATGGATTCGTGAAAAACTTCTTCAAGCAAACGATGGAGGCTCACGTAAACGAACACGAGAGTCTTCAATCGTAGATGATGATGATCTAGATAACACAATCACAAACAACCACGAGACAAGGAGTTGGAAGGGTACAAGTCCCCTTATTAGTGATTAGTAAGCATAAAAGATAAGCATGGGATCTCCCCCACGAGGCACCTCGTTTTTGATTACCGAGTCATGAGCTCGACTCGATCTCCTCAAGATGTGAACATTTAGGGAAAATCATGGTATGACAATTTTTTGATGGGGCTTACATGATAAACAAGGCCCATAAAGCAACCGGTATTAAGGACTAAGTCCTTTGATTGTGCAAAATAACGGGATCGAAGATGGCATCTTCGTTTTCATTGGATAAATAAATCAACGCCACTTCATCATGTGTCAATACAAACCCAAAGGGTTTAAAGAAAATAGATGAGAAGAAATAGAAGGGTGGGACAATTGGTAAGACAAACTTTTGAGCTACTCGAGGTAGACTCGCACCAAGCAAATAGATATAGTTTCCATTTATTGCATCGGTGGAAGACCGAGATCTCCCTTTACATGAAATTCCGGGATCGAATATCTCGTCCTCGGTGGACAAGGATGAGGGAACATAAGGGGCTTTCCCCATACTAAAACCACACAAAGCATCGTCAAAAGGAGTAGACGAGCTTGTAGCACTCAAAACACGTGGTGATGACGGAGTTAGATTTGTAGAAAAATCAATTAAATCACATTTAAAATCTTTTCCTTTTTTACCTTTTAAACTCTCCTTATGAAAACCTTTTTTGATTATGTAAAAAATATTTGGTGTTTCTAAGACGATGTTAGTCACACTAAAAATTCTCACATTTGAAAACCGTTTTGGTTTTGGTGGTGGTAAGTTCTCAAAACGTTTATCGATAAAGAAAACCTCCCCATCGGGGTCTACATATTCGTCATCCGAAAGATCTTCCGTAGAAACCGAAAACTTATCAACACTTTTCAAGAATGAATGTTCGATGTGAGGCGAAGGATTTTTCGATTCAAGTATTGACGGTTTCTTCTTTGTAGGCTTTACATTCATAACCTCCACCGACGGAGGAAATGGTAAATTATTTTTGGCGACATTTCCTAAAACTCTTGGTGAAAATTCTTTGCAAACGACATTGGTTGAATTACCATGGTTTAAAGTTACGATAGAATAGACATGAGAAATATTGGATTTTTGTGTTGCATTGATGACAAGTTCTTCCTCATTGAAACGAAGGGTGATTTTTCTAGCATGAACATCAATAAGTGCTCTTGATGTATCCAAAAATGAACGACCAAAAATGAGAGGAACTTTTGAGCGATAGGAATGTCTACAACGATAAAGTCAACGGGATTGTAAAACTTTCCGACTTTAACGAAAACGTCCTCGGCTACTCCACATGCTAAAATCGTAGAATGATCGGCCATCTCCATAGACATGTTCGAAGGAGTAAGAGCCGGAAGCGAAAGCGATTTGAAAATCTCAAGAGGCATTAAATTAATACTAGCACCAAGATCGGCCAAGGCGTAGCATTCCTCCATATCTTGAATTGAACACGGAATCAAAAATTTACCGGGATCACCGACTTTTTGTGGTATGCGGCTAAGAAAAACCGATGAACAACTAGACGATTGTTGTAACTTCTCTTTTTTGTTTAGCATACTTTTGAAGTTTGCGGCGAATCGAGTCATCATGATAAGAGCGTCGGCAAAACTTATGTTAAAATGTATATCACGAAACATTTTCATAAAAAGCTCAAATTGATAATTATTCCGTTCTTGTGCCTTTTCCTTGTTACGTCTCGAAGGGTAAGGTAAGGGTGGTGTGGGTTGGACATTAGGCAACGGCCTTGGAATCTCGGGTTCCACAACTGGTATTGGTTCAACCGTAGGTGTGGTATGAGCGGTACTTCGTGGGATTGTAATGTGCTCCTTTTCGACCATCACCTCGGGTTCTTTCTCGATTTCCTTCTCCGTAGAAGTACTTGGACGAGAGATTGGTTCTTTGAAAGTTTTACCACTTCGTGTAGTAATAACCTTCATTTCTCCCTTCGGGTTTGCAATGGTATCACTAGGAAGACCACCCGAGGAAGAGGGTTTACACATGATTGCTTCAAACATTTTAGCCATTCGGTCCTCAAATTTTGATTGCCTAGCATCCGCTTTTAACAGTTCTTGCTTAATCTCATGTTGTCCTTGTTCTATCTTTTGTTGATTTTGTTGAAGACGTTGGACATTTCCTTCCATTTTATTTGCATGAGTTTTAAATTCATTAGCAAATTCGTTTTGAAGCTCGTTTTTTAACTCGGATCTTAAGCTAATCATCTCACGTTGCATGTTATCAAACTTAGCATCATTTGCTTTAGCATAGTCCAAAAATTCTCCTTGAAGATTTTTAGTGTGAGCATTTTGAAAACCTTGTGTAGTGTTTTGAAAATCACGGTTTTGGTTTTGATTAGTGACTTGTCCATTCCCACTTTGATAAATCCCTTTGTTGTAGATACGTGAATTGCCTTGGTAATTACCACCTTGGTTGTTGTTTCGATAGTTATTAGCATTTTGATTTGGTGGAGCTTGATTTGGGAGGGAACCTTGGCCGTTTTGGTTATAAGTTCCCGTTGCTACATAAGCACTCGAAGTGTTACCATTCGCGGTAATACACTCGGAAAGATCATGAGCTCCACCACAAGACAAATAACTCATAGCAACCGCTTTAACCGAAGCGGAATTTGAAGCTTCTTGAGCTTTCCAATGGGACATAAGATTAGCAAATCTATCAAAAAGCAGATTTTCCTCATTAGCTTCATCATGTAAGGCATTAATGCTACGAGACGATGACGACGATGACGAACCCAAATTGGAAACACTCGGTGTGTTACGAGGGCTATAAACCTTAGATCTATTCTCGATAATCTTTAAAGTTTCATCGGTCGTTTTGCACAAAAAATTACCACCCACGGCGGCATTCAAGTAATCTCGTTCATGATCATTAAGCCCATTATAAAAAGTATCAATTTGATGCAATTATGAAAAATCATGGTGTGGACATTCATGTAACATTTCTTTAAGGCGTTCCCATGCCGTTGAAAAACTTTCATTATTTCTTTGCACAAATCTTGAAATCTCATTTTTTTCTAATGTGTTCTCTTAGATGGTGGAAAAAATTTGTTCACAAACTTAGAAACGAGATCACCCCATGTCAAAATCGAATTTGGTCGTTCTTTCTCAAGCCAAATTTTAGCGGGTCCATCTAACGAGTATGAAAACAACATCATCTTAATGGCGTCATATGGAACATCCTTAAACTTGCTAGTGGCGGTGAGACGATTAAAATTCCTAATGTGGTAATGCGGGTTGTCTTTCTCATGACCTCTAATCTTATTAGCTTGCAACATCGACATTAAACCCGTCTTAATCTCGAAATTCTCCGCAAGGATGGCGGGAATCACAATGGCCTCTCCAAATCCCTCGGTGGGTGCTTGTAGCAACTCCATCATAGTACGATTAGCCATGACGACTTCTTGTTCCACAATAGGTTCAACAATTGGAGGTTGTTCTTCAATCAACGTCTCTTGATTGGCTTGCTTTTGAAGACGTTTACGAGCTCATTTTGCTTGATTACGAGTGATCATAAACTTCACGAAGAATGGGAGGTGAGCAAAGAAGATTCTTTTTGGGTGTTTTTTGAATTTTCAATTTTTTTATGTTTTTGATTGTTTTTAATTAAGTTTTTTTTGGATTTTGGTGTATCTTCGTAGATAACAATCTACCAAATCTCTCCTCGAATCAAACTCTTGATTAAAGAAGCCTCAAAGGAATGAAAACAATCACGTGGAATGAACCCCTTCGAATGACTTTAGAACTTTGGTGAAAACCAAATTGTTCAAGAGGGTTTAATCACAAAGCAAACAAGCAAATATATTATACGTAATAATACTTTGGGCGGCAAAACCCTCGATTAGCCTTCAATGGGCGGCGCGAAGCACTTAAGAGCCTTTTTCCTTAGGGTATATATTATAATGCCCGCCTTATACCCACCTTATAGTTTGTATTTTTCAAAATCGAGCTTCACGAAAGTATTTATCTATTTTTGCCTTTTTCTTTTTGTTTGAGATTCGAATACAATAGTTAAGAGATCAAATCCTAATTAAGGTTGTGTTTTCACCCTTTTGGAGGTTTCTACTAATACAAATACTATTTATGGTTAATAATAAAAACAACAAGACAAATTAATCACGACACACCTCCCCGGCAGCGGCGCCAAAAATGATTGTGGTAAACTACGACCTTTAGGAAAAGGAGCGTAAAAGCGGTAAGTATTAAACAAATGATTTTAGGAAAAACCAAGTGTTAATGACCCTAAGGTGAAGTTCGTTTCCCAAGTAGGTATATGTGTGTGAAAAACTTATTAAATGTTTGTGATTAATAATTGAAAGAAGGGGATGAGAAAAGAGGATGACGAAGACGTGAAATTAATTACTACTAAGACTTAACGTAAAACCGTAAAATGAGCTAAAATAAAAATTAATTCTAAAAATTACCAAAAATTCAGCAAAAATCAAAATAAATAAACTAAGAGTTTACCAATGATCAAAACTTTTTCAAACCTTTTAATTAATTAGGTATTCAATTTTTAAATGCTAATTAAAGCCCAAATAAAGATTTTTCAATTGGTAAACCTCTAAAATGACCTAAAAATATAAAATCTATTTTTAGAAATTTTTAAACTAAGAAAAACTATTTAAAATAATTTAAAAACTATTAAAACTTAAAATAATTATAAAAATTAATCTAAAGATGATAAAATTATTCTAAAAGTTGCAAAAATCCTATTTTAATGTACTTAAGCTAAGAAAAATGTAAAAAGTTGAAAAATGTGAAAATTGAAAAATAATAATAAAATAATATTAAAAATCCAAAATTTATAAAAATTTCTAAAAACTTGCAAACTAGTTTATTTTAACCTAAATAAACAGAAAATGGAAGTGAAAAGACCAGAATACCCCTATTGGGCCCTCAAATGGGCCAAAACCAAAAAACAGTCCACTTAAATGGGCTTTTTAGCCCAAAAAGTCAAACTTGGCCCAATTGACTTGGAAAAACCCAATCTGACTCAAAATTCAATTTTAAACATAAAACTCTGAAGGCCCAAAAGCTAAAAGTGAGCTTATCACAGCTTATTAAGCAAACAGCTTATCCTTATTTGGCTTTTTAGCCCATTAAGCAATAAGCTAATGCCATAAGATCTAATTTGACACACAAACTTCTTTTGGGATGTTTAAGAGATCTGTTAAAAGAAATTTTGAAAAAGCACACTCAATAAGCAAGAAATAAACAAAGTTCAATTTCACTAAAAGACAAAATAGTCGGGTTTGAGATAAAGGGCACCTCAGAACTTGATTCAACTTGCAAAATGTCACAAATGAACTCAATAAGCCAAATCAATCAACAAAAATCTAATAAGCAACACCAATAAGCAAGAATGAACCAATAAGCACTTATGAAAAAGTCAATTAAGTTGGTTTTCTAGTCAAACCCTAAAGTCAACCCACCAAATGCTCCAGTATGAACAAATGGGTCAAATAATGAGCACCTATTACAAAATCCAAGTTTTTGCTGGTTAAAATAAGCTATTATAGCTTATTGATAAGCTGAAACCCAATTAACACTAGCAGTGGCTAGCAGTAGGGGAAAGGAGTTCCCACTGCTTTGACTATTTGACCAAGCTTTTTAGAGAGATTTAGTTGGATTCAATTGGAAACAAGGGCACCCTTGTGATCAGTGAATCACAAGGAGTCAATATCAACAAGAAAATCACAATTTGGTTAACACAATAAGCTCAAATCAATCAAACAGTCACCAGATATTGCTCATACATGGGAAATAAGCAGTTATGCACAAATAAGCAGATATAGCATGAATAAGCCAACCAAATTCAACAGGATGCATACACATGCTATATAAACTATGAATAAGCACAAACAAACTTAAATCAAACACTGAATCAAAGTAAATAACAAGATCAAAGTAGATACAGTTACTGAAAAGAAACAAAGTGAATATGCAGAAACTTTGTTGATCTAATTGACACTAAATCCAATTTTAATGCTTCAAATCTCTTTCCCTGATGTTATTAACCTAGTTTAATCACTTGTGACTATGATTAGATCTAGGTGTCCCTTAAACCACAGCCAAAAATATCAAGTAAACAAGATTTTATAGCCCTATTATGAATCTAGGTGTTTCAACCCACAAAACTTGCATACAAATGACCAAGTATATCAGATAAACAAGTACCGACAACCAAAAGCACAATATACCCAATCAACAAGCCTTAACACCTGCTTATGCAGTTAACCCAATTTGACGAATTTTCAAAGAATTATCGAGATTTAACCCACAAATCAAACTAACAACACCTCATAAACATCAAATAATGCCAGATGAACAATAATCAACAACAATAACACAGATTCATGAACAATCATGCATAATCACAAAAATTCAAAAAATAAAGGAGAAAAAATGAAAAGGGAGAAGGTGCAAACCTCCAAGACCTACATCCAGGCCCTGGATTGTTTGAGCTGAGATACTAGCAGAACAAGTACCAGCTTCCAAGTACCTGCTAAGATGAACAAACAAAAGTGATGCACAATAAACAAGCACTTTTCTGATTTTTGAAACCCAAGTTTTATCACTTAAAACCTTGCCTCAAAAACCTTCAAATATCAAAGTGGAACTCAGAATTAGGCTATTCTAACACCAACTTTTAACAAATATAAAAGAGATTTCTTAAAATTCAGAAAATCAAATTTTATTAAAATAAAAAGGGATTACAAAGACTGATAGCCTAAAACTGGAACAAAGGGACTCTCGCAGGTTGAGGTCTCCTTTTATAGACAAATGCTAAGCCTACACTATTCACAAACCCTAGAAGTGAATTTCCTATAATGTCCTTGAGGTCTTCTAGACGATTCTTGGTTATGAGCTGTCCAAAATGATCCAATCCGTTTAAAATAGCTTTGTGATGAAGCTAAGAGTGTGGGCTGTTGATTTTGACACGTCAGCTTACTTGGAGAGGATGTTGCGTTTTGATTGGTTGAAAGGGAAATGGGGGTGGGGTCCATAGTGAGTGGGAGTGAGGGTTTTTGATGTGAGATGTGTTTCTGCATGTGTGAATCACACATGTGCCAGGGTAATTGAAATTAACCCTTTGTTTTAAGTGAGTAAATTCTGGGTGGTGAAAAGGTGAACAGTGGTAAGTTTGATCCGATTTTGGGGGAAACTTGTCTGTTTGGCGCAATCTTGGTTTAAATGCTTCACTTGCTCACTTTTAGTCCTTGGTCTTTGGCCAAACATGTATAACAAGTTTATTTTCCTAATAAACTCGTTTCCCCTTTTTATAGAAGTTTCAGACTTCATGTTTTGGCCACAAAAAGTTTTCAAAAGGGATTTTAGGGCTTTTATCACTTTAGGCTAATTACAATTTCAGTCCTTTTGATATTTAAACCACATTTAAAGGACTCGAAATGTAATATTCTTGATCACTAAGGGCTTCTTTAGATTTTGGACTTTATGAAGGACCATTCTTGACAACATAGATTTGATGAGGGACTAATCTTGCCATTTCTTCAAAGTTGAAGGACCTTTTTGCAATTTTGACAAACTTAAGGGACCAAACTTGTAATTATGATGTCACAAGGGTTTTAAGTATCATTTCTTCATTCATTGAGGATCAAATCTTGCATATCTTCAAGTCTTCAAGGGTAATTGTTGGATAAATCATGATCTAGGGCCCGGTTCTTTATACGGCTTCGTTTCTCGTGTCCGTTTTTCCTGGTTTCTTGTGATCTTTTGTCTTTTCACGATATCCATACCTAAAATACACAAGTTAACAAACACAAGCATATATATGGTATTTTATGACATTTTTATGCATTTAAAGCCCGAAAAGACCGATGAGATCATGTATAAATGCCATCTCATCAATCTTCAAAACGAGAAAGATGATCGGCAGCTAGATTCTCGTCTCCTTTTTTGTCAAGGATTTTGACATCAAATTCTTGTATGAGGAGAATCCAAAGAAGCAATCTCGGCTTTGCATCTTGTGTAGCCATGAGATACTTGATTGCCGAGTGATTCGTATACACTATGCATTGGGTCAAGACGAGGTAAGGTTGGAATTTCTCAAATTCATACACCACGACAAGGAATTCCTTTTCCGTTGTAGTGCATTTAAGTTGAGCCTCGGTCATCGTCTTGCTAGCATAGTGAATAGGCAAGAAGTGCTTTTCATGACGTTGCCCCAATACGGCCCCAATAGCGTAATCACTAGCATCACACATGAGCTCAAAGGGGAGGTTCGAATTGGGAGCAACAAGAATGGGAGCTTCTGTAAGTTTCCTTTTAAGGATTTTAAAGGCTCGTACACAATCTTCGTTAAAGACAAAAGGAGCATCTTTTTCGAGGAGTTGTGTAATAGGTCGAGAAATCTTTGAAAAATCCTTGATGAATCGACGATAAAAGCCCGCGTGGCCTAGGAAACTCCTAACTCCCTTGACGGTTTTGGGATGAGGTAATTTGGCGATGATGTGTACCTTAACTTTGTCTACCTCAATCCCCGCTTTCGAGACCTTGTGCCCTAAGACGATTCCTTCCTTAACCATGAAATGACATTTTCCCAATTCAGCACAAGGTTGGTTTCCTCACAACGTTTAAACATTCTCTCAAGATTCGACAAACACGAAGTGAACGAAAAACCAAACACGGAAAAATCATCCATAAAGACTTCCATCGTCTTCTCGATCATGTCATGAAAAATAGCCATCATGCACCTTTGAAAGGTTCCCGGTGCATTGCGAAGTCCGAATGGTGTTCTACGATAGGAAAACGTTTCATATGGACACGTAAACGTGGTTTTTTCTTGATCACGAGGATCGATGGGGATCTGGAAGTAACCGGAAAAACCATCTAAAACGCAATAGAAATCGTTTCCCGCAAGACGCTCCAACCGGTAGTCGATACACACCCTCCAACCGGTCACGAGTCGAGTTGAAATTAACTCGTTGGCATCGTTTGGCACAACGGTCATTCCTCCCTTCTTAGGGACACAATGAATAGGTCTCACCCAAGGGCTATCGGAAATAGGGTAAATCATTCCCGCGTCAAGGAGTTTAAGGACTTCCTTTTTTATGACGTCGTAAATTTTAGGGTTCACCCTCCTTTGGCATTGAATTGCGGGTTTGTAGTCATCCTCCATTAATATTTTGTGGGTACAAAATTTGGGATCGATCACCTTAATGTTGGATAATTTCCACGCAATTGCCCCTTTGTGATCCTTTAGAACATCGATAAGTGTGGTTTTTTCATCATTCGAAAGATCCTTCGGAATAATAACCGCCAACTTATCGTCTCCCCCAAAAATACGTATTCAAGATTTGGAGGTAAATCTTTCAACTCGAGGATTGGTGGTTCCTCAATTGAAGATTTGGGCTCGATACTCATAACCTCCTCGGGTGGAGGAAATGGGAAATCGTTAAGAAAATCCTTGAAAATCGAGAAGTCCTCATCGTTGTCGAGGTCTTCGTCGCAAGTACGTTGAACATCAAATTCTGCCAACATAAAACCACCGCCTTCAAATGGAGTGAAGGATGGTGTCGAATTGTCAAGAATGTGATCAAGCATAGTGGGATTGCCATTATTTTCATCATCACCAAAACCTAAAACTTCCTGTGAAAATTCCTCGCAAACAACATCGATCATATCAACGAGGTTCATGGTCGCGACGGAATAAACATGAGAAATTGGAGAATTTTATGTTGCGTTTATAACAAGTTCCTCGTCGTTGAAACGTAAGGTAATATGTCTAGCATGCACATCAATCAATACCATCGATGTATCCAAAAACGAACGACCTAAAATAAGAGGAACTTGAGGATCTGTCGGAATATCGACAACGATAAAGTCTACCGGATAATAGAACTTTCCCACTTTCACAAAAACGTCTTCGGCCAATCCACATGCGGGAATAGTGGAATGATCGGCCAATTCGATAGACATTAATGAAGGAGTAAGATTAGTAAGATTGAGCGACTTGAAGATTGCAAGTGGCATCAAGTTAATACTAGCACCAAGATCGGTCAAGGCATAGCATTCTTCCATATCTTGAATTGCACATGGAATCAAGAATTTACCAGGATCACCGACTTTTTGAGGTATGCGGTTAAGATAAACTGAAGAACAACTAGACAACTGTTGTAATTTCTCCTTGTTTTTCAACATACTCTTAAAGTTAGCGGCAAATCGAGTTATCATGACCAAAGCGTCGGCAAAACTTACATTGAAATGTACATCACTAAACATCTTCATAAAAATCTCAAATTGGTAATTGTCACGCTCTTGACGTTTCTCCTTTCAAAGTCTCGATGGGTAGGGCAATGGTGGTGTGGGTTGAGGCATAGGAATAGCCTTTGCAATCTCGGGTTCTAATTGTGGTAATAGGTTAACCGTAGGTGTGGCATGAGCGGTACTTCGTGGGATTAGGACATGCTCCTTTTCGACCACCACCTCGGATTCTTCCTCAATTCCCTCCACCGTTGGAGTAATTGGTTGAGGAGTCGGTTCCTTAAGTGTCTTACGCTTCGTGTGGTAATCACTTTCATCTCTACCTTAGGGTTCAATATGGTGTTGCTAGGAAGACTACTCGAAGACGGTTTACACATTATAGCCTCAACCATGGATGAAGTTTTATCCTCAAACATAGATTGCCTCTTCTCGACCTTAAGCATCTCTTGTTTTATTTCATGTTGCCCTTGTTCCATCTTTTGTTGGTTTTGTTGTAACCTAGTTACATTTCCCTCCATTTTGTTGGTGTGGATCTTAAGCTCATTTGCTAACTCGTTTTTCAACTCCTTTTTCAAGTCATTCTTAAACTCGGATGTTAGGCTAATGATATCTCTTTGAATATTATCAAACCTAGCATCGTTTCCATTTGTGTATTCAACAAATTTATTTGGTAGATCTTTCAAGTTTTGCAAACTCTTGTTGTTAATTTGAAAATCACTGTTTTGATTTTTGTTTAAAACTTGATTGTTATTAGCTCCTTGATTCCCATAGTTGTTACCTTTCTAATTGTTTTTGTAACCAACTTGATTGTTTAGATAGTTGCTGTTAGCATTTTGATTGGGAACAAAACCCGGTGGAGTCATTGGATTAGAGCGGGTAACTTGACCGTTTTGGTTGTAAGTTCCCGTGCCTGCGTAGGCACTCGAAGTGTTACCACCATTGGTAATGCACTTGGAGAAATCATGACCTCCACCACAATACATGCAAGAAACCTCAACCGCTTTAGCCGTAGCGGGAGAACTTTGTTCACCAACTTTAAACTCAATCAAAAGACCTTTAAGCTTATCAAAGATTTTGTTCCACAAATTTGCCTCAATTTGGCAAGCATCGATGGTGTTGGACAATGATGGTGAAGCCGAAGACGAAGCCTTACGAACACTCGATGTGTTACGAGGACTATAGACTTTAAACCTATTCTCAATAATCAACAACGCTTCCTCAACGATTTTACACAAAAAAATTACCACCCGCGGCGGCATTAAGATAATCTCTCTCATGATCATTCAATCCATTGTAAAATGTGTCAATTTGATGCAAGTCGGAAAAACCATGATGAGGACACTCGTGCAACATTTCCTTAAACCGATTATAAACCATAGAAAAACTCTCATTAAATTCTTGTGAAAATTATGAAATCTCGTTTTTCAAATGCGTAGTCTTAGAGGGCGGAAAAAATTGTTTCACAAATTTTGAAACGAGATCCTTCCACGTCAATATAGAATTGGGTGGCTCTTTCTCTAACCAAGTTTTTGCGGGCCCCGTTAAGGAATACGGAAAAAGCATCACCTTAATCGAGTCATTAGCAACATCCTTAAACGTGCAAGTGGCGGTAAGACGATTGAATTGGCGGATATGGTTATGCGGGTTGTCCTTTTCATCACCACCGAATTTGTTGTTTTGCATCATCGACAACAAACTCGTCATAACTTCAAAATTCTCCGCAAGGATGGTGGGAATCACGATAGCCTCTCCAAAATTCTCGGTGGGTGCTTGAAGTAACTCCATCATAGTTTGATTAGCCATGGTAGCTTCTTCTTCTACTATAGGTTCTTCAATAAGAGACTCCTCACTAGAAAGGTTAGGTGTGTCTCCTTTCTGTTTTTTCATTTACGTGCACGTCTTGCTTGATTACGAGTAGGCATAAACGTCACGTACAACGTGGGGACGAGAAAAGAAGATTCTTTTTGCTGTTTTTAATTTTTCCAATTTTTTTGTGGTTTTTTATTGTTTTTACTTTTTTTTTTATTTTGTGAATGTATTAAGTAGACAAAAATCTACAAATCTCTCCTCAAATCAAATCTCTTGATTAAAGGAGCCTCATGGAATGAAAACGATCACGTGAAGTGAACGCCTTCGATGACTTTAGAACGTTGGTGGAACACCAAAACGTTCAAGAGGGTTTAACCAATTGAAACTAAGAAAATATATATGATACTTAGATAATACTTTGGTTGGCAAACCCTCGATTAGCCCTCTTTATCTAAACACGCACAAGTAAGCGGGGAAACGAGGCGGTGCAAAGCACTTAAGAGCCTTTTTCCTTAGGGTATACTTTATAATACCCGCCTTACACCCACCTTATAGTTTATGTTTGTCAAAATAAGCTTCACGAAAGTAATTATCTATTTTGCCTTTTTTCTTTGTTGAGATTCGAATACAATGATCGAGTGATGAAATCCCCAATCAAGGTTGTGTTTTCACACCTTTGGAGTACTTGTGAATTTATTGTTCTACGCATACAATATAGTAATATTCACACAAAAAACAAAAACCAATAATATGTATTAGTAGAGTTATACTAATATAATTATATTTATGGATAGAAAAACAACAATTGTTCAAATCAAAACACAACACGCCTCCCCGGCAGCGGCGCCAAAATGATTGTTGTAAAATACGTCTTTTAGGAAAAAGAGCGTAATTAGGGTAATTATTAAACAAGTTATTTAGGAAAACCAAAAGTAAATGACCCAAAGTAGGGGAGAGTTCGTTCTCAAGGAGGCAAGTGTGTTGTGTAAGAAATGATTAAGTGTTTGAGATTATAATTATCAAGAAAGAAAATAGAAAAGGATGACGGTTACGATTATGAATTAAACTAAGACGAAAAGTCGTGCACGTAAAACCGTAGAATATGACAAAATTTATAAGTTACCCTAAAAATTCCTAGAAAATTGCAATGACTCCTAAAAATGTAATTAGAGTTTACAAAAAATCAAAAATCACTCAAACCTTTTATTTAATTAAATATTAATTTTGTAATGCTAATTAAAGCCCAAAAAATCAATTTAATTAATAAAAAGCCCAATATGAGATTTTCACTTTGAAACCTCTAAAATGACTTAAATAAATTAAAAACTATTTTTGAAAATTTTAAAATTAATTAAAACTATTTAAAAATGATTCAAAACTAGAAAATCTTAAAATAATTCTAAAAATTAATTAAATGACACTAAAATTAATATTTAGATTTTAAAATTCCTAACATAATGTATTTTAACTAGGAAAAATGAAAAACTTGCAAAAATCTACAATTTAATTTTTAATAATAAAATACTAATAAAATAATATTAAAAATCCGAAATTTATAACAAATTCTAAAAAGTTGCAAACTAGTTTATTTTAACTTAATAAACCCAAAAATGAACTTGAAATTACCAAAATAGCCCTAATAGGCCTTTAAATGGGCTGAAATGAAAACAGTCCACTAAATTGGGTTTTTGGCATAATAAGCAAAAAGTTACCCAAATAAGCCCAAAATCACCTACTTGACTCAAAAATTGATTTTAAGCACAAAAGTCTAAAGGCCCAAAAGCTGAAAATGTGCTTATCACCGCTTAATTATCAACAACTTATTCTTCATGGGCTTTTTGGCCCATTAAGCCATAAGCTAATGCCATAAGCTCTAATTTGACACACAAGCTTCTTTTGGGATACTTAAGAGATATGTGAAAAGAAATTTTGAAAATGCCCAAGAAATAAGCCTGAAATAAGCAAAAGCTCTCTACAGAAAACGACAAAATAGTCGTTTTTGAGTTCTAGGCCACCTCAAGTGCTGATTCTTGTTGCAAAAGGTTTTAAATGACTTAATTAAGCAAAATCAACAAAAAGTGTTTCAAATAAGCACAAAGAATAAGCTGGAATAAGCAAATAAGCACTTATGAAAAAGTCAAGTTAATTGGTTTTCTAGTCAAACCCTAATTTGCTCCAAATCAGTTCAATGGGTCAAATGATGAAGATTGATCACAAAAACTAAGTTGTTGCAAGTCTTAATAAGCTAAAATGGATTATGAATAAGCTGATTAAGAATTAACACTAGTAGTGGCCAGTTTTGGGTGTCCAGCAGTGGGAAGAGTTTCCACTGCTTGACTTCTTTGACTTTTTGTCTTATATGGATTTTTGTTAGATTCAAGGCACAAAAAGGCACCCTTATAACTAGTGGGTTATAAAGAGTGAATCACAATCACAAAAACACAAATCCGAACAGCCAAATGATACAGTTAATTTAAAAGATCACCAGACATTACACAGACATGAACAATAAGTAGATTTCAACAAATAAGCAGTTTTAGCAAGAATAAGCCAACCAAATTGAACCAAATGCACACAACATCTTAGATTAATTCAAATTAACATAAATCAACTAGTTTCATACACTGATTTAAAGTTTAGAACACGATTCATGCTTTAAAAATTTACTGATGAACAAAGAAGAAGCAAATTATGAAATTTGCTGATATACTTGACCACAGATCCAATTTAAAAAACTCAAATCTCCTTAGCAGGTTATACAAACTTGATTTAAACACTTGTTAGCCCTAAGAATGCATACAATCTATGTGTTTCCAAAATCTTAGGTCAAAACAGGCACAATCAAACAAGTTATAGCATAATAACGAAATTGATGTTTAAAGGCTCAAGACTTGCATATATTAGCACATTATCACTTGTATAGCAGATACCAACACTTAACAAAAACAAATCCTAACTCAAAATCAAAGAAGCACCTTAAATCAGTAAACCCAAACACCCCTTTCACTTTTTAAATCCAAATTTAACAAAGCAAATGTGTGATTCAGTTTTACCCAAGCATAATCTAGCATCATAACATCAATATCATGCAGTATCAAGCAGATTTAAGCCACAAGAACAACACTCATAACAACATAACAAAAAAATCACAAAATCAAGTATCTTTAACAGATTTTAGGAAATGAGACTCAAACCTCATGAATGTACATCCATACTCACGAATTTTTTAGCTGATGTGTCTAGCTAAACAAGACACAATCTTCCAATAACACCTGCTAAGATTCAACAAGGTTAAAGGCACAATTTATATAAAACAGAAAGATGAAAAGTAAAAGCTTGATTAAGGAAACCTTGTTCCCTCTCCTTGATTATCCCCAAACCACAAGCTTACAACACCTTGATAATCTTCTTATCAGGGTGCTATAATCACTTGTAATCCAAAAATTACAAGGGCTTGAACCAAGAACTTAGCAAAATATCAAGTTTTGAAAAATTATGCAATTTCTTTTACAATGTTTAAGAATAGGTTTTGAGATTTAACAAACACAAACATATAACATAAACAAGCAAAGATTAAGATTGGCACTTAGATTTATTCAACACTTCAAACCTTTTTCATTAAATTTGAAAGAAGGATTTACAGAAATGTAAACTAGGAAAAACCAAGAGCAAATGTAAATGTTGCAGCCTAAGGCCTTTATATAGGCTACAATGATTCTAAGAAAACTAAAAATATAGTGTAAACCTTAATGGTGAAGTCACAAAATTGCCCTTGCAGTTTGAATATTGGAAGATCATGTGAAGTATCTTGGAAGCTTGATAGGGTGTAAAGCTGGTTAGAATTTGATCAATGGTCCAAAGTTAGCTTAAATTTGAAGCAGCTTTGTCAGGTGTTAGATGACTGGCACCTTTTGGCATCTTTCTCACAAACATATGCATGGGATAGAACATGTGAAATTATGGGTTATGTGTCATGCAAAGTGAGAGTTGGGTTTTGATTAGGGATAGGTTAATCACAAATCTGGAGGGTTTTGGGTTTTAATTCCAAGGATTTAACGAACCACCAATTTTGTTCTTGAGTGAATAGTGGGTTAGTTTGATCCGGATTAAGGTTTGAATTGTTTTTTAGCGCGTGTTTTATAACTAATTAATATTAGTTAATAAAACCGGCTTGGTCGATTGTGACATGGAAAAAGGGTGTGATTTGATTGGTGGAAAATGTGAGTGGGACACTTGGCAGCCCACCATTGGTCTAGGTAAGTGTTAATGTTTGACAGCTTTTCCCTCTCTTCTTTCTTCTTCTCTTTATTTGTTGTTTAAATATAGAAAACTACATTCCCTTTGTAAATAAACTTTCAGTTATCAAACTTTGGCCACAAAAACTTTTCCAAAAGTTTATCAAGGGTATTTCTTGCCATTTTTTGATACTTGAAGGGCTGTTTTGGCATTTTCTTCAAACTTTATGGTGTTGACTTGTATTGTTGACTTCTCGGAGGACTAATAATGACAAGTCTTCAAATTTGAGGGACCATTCTTGCCAATTCTTCAAAGTGGAGGGTCCTTTTTGTAATTTGACAAACTTTAAGGACCAAACTTGTAATTATGAATAAACAAGGGTTTAAAGTGTCAATTCTTCAATATTGGAGGAGCCTTCTTGTAGAATCTTCAATTCTTCAAGGGTTATTCTTAGAAAATCAACACTAGGGCTTGGTTCATTGTGCGGCTTCGTTTCCCGTGTTCGTTTTTGCTTGTTTCTTGTGATCTTTTGCCATTTTCTCAATATCCGTACCTAAAATACACATATAACAAACACAAGCATATATTTGGCATATTCATGATATTTAATGCATTTTAAGCCCATTTTGGACGATGAGACTATGTATAAAAGCAGTCTCATCAGTAATCTCTAGCCGAATTTTTCTTGTTTTAGCATAAGGGTAAAACTGATTTAAGAATTTTGACTCAAGATTAGCTCATGTAAAAATAGATCGTGGTGGTTCGTTTTTAAGCTAAATTTGGGCTTGCCCATCAAAGGAGAAAGGAAAAAGGTGTAAGTAAATAATGTCTTGTGTTACATTGGTTTATTTAACGGTATTAGCGTATGAACGAAAATGACGGATATGAGCGTAAGGATCGTCGTTCTCAAATCCGTAAAAAGGATGACCATATATCAACGTAATCAAATCTGAATTAAGCTCAAAATAATCATCCTCAATATCTGGTATCACGATCACGTCGTCGAGACATCCCTCAGTAGGCACTTGCAACAACTCATAAATCGATCGATTATCCATAGCCATGTCAAAAGCACGATTCTCGGGATCGGCTTGACTCGTCATAGTATTATTATTCTTCTTCGGAGAAGAATATGATACACCAAGCGGTATGTTTGCAAACGCGCGTGTGCGTATGAAAGTAAAACTGAGGAATTCCCTTAGTGACTTTGAAAGGGAATGGTTACCCAATCGAGGTTCAATTGGTAATATCTACAAAAAGCTATATATGTACGTAATACTACTTGGGTGGAACACCACTAGCTATTCTCACCTTCAAAAGAATCACAAGGTAGCGGAGGAACGAGGCGGCATGAAGCACTTAAGAGCCTTCTCCTTTCGAATGTGAAATACACTCTCCTTATACCCCGCACATAGTGAGTTCTCTCTACAGATCAAATAGTTAGTAGTATTTATCTATTGCGCCTTTATTAAGTTTGATCGATACGCGTGAAAAGCAACAGAACACGGATAATCACAGTGTATTGCAAAGCAATACTTTTGAAGATATGTGTATTAGGGGTTCGTATCTACGTATACGTATTTACATATAGTTATATAAAAGAAAATATTTTTGTATTTTTTATTTTTTAAGAAGATATATATGTACGATAATATTGAGAAATACTATATATACTATCAAACCCGTATTTTTAAAATATGAAATCGTCATTTCACATCATTCTGAAAATATGGTTTTCATTTTATTTCATATGTTATAAATCTGAATTTTTAATTAATAAAGAAATATAAATAGCTAAAACCTTATGTTAAATAATTTTGAAATTTGAGGGATTTTAACCTAAAGTAAAAAATAAACTTTCCATTAACAGAATTCCGGTTTTAGGGTGTTTTTGTATACACCAAAATCTTTTATTTTTTAGTTTATATTATTTTGGGAATGAAGTATAAGGAAAATGGAATAAAATATTTTATATTTTAAGTATTAGGTTATTTTAAGAAAAGAGTGTAAAACTTGGACCATGTTTTATCTTATATAGAAACATGGTATATTTAGTCCATATTCCCTCAAGGTTTTTTATGCACTGTAGTTTTCATTCATTCTCCCAAAAAAATTCCTCCATTGTTGGTTTTCTCAAGGTTTTTTTTCTACATCTCCATTGTAGAAACTTTGGACTTTTAAGCTATTTATTGGTGGTTTCTTCCATCTTTCTCCTCATTCCTTGTGCTTTGGTGCTTTGGTTATTCCCATATCATCGTACTCTGTTCATGTATGTGTTCTTGAGTCCTTGTGTCACCTTGTATGATTTTTTACATTTAATTTTGTTAATATTATGATTTTTAGGGTTATAAACCCTAAAACATGTTATGGTGACTGATTTGCCTTAAAAACATTTTCTTATCTTAGATCAGCCCTAATATATTTCAAACAAGTTTTTATATGATTATAAACATGATCTAAACTTTGTAATATAATCTAGACCCTAAAAATGGTTAAAACAAATTAAGACCCAAGGCTGTCTTGTTTTTATGTCATCTTGTAAGGGCTGTAAAACAAGTTTCAAGATAGGTTTTGATGTGTTTCAAAAGCGTATGATATAGTAATTTGAATCTAGTTTTTTTATATGGTCTCTGTTTATTTTTAAGAGCATTTTATGGTCGGGTTACTACTGTTTTTCCATAAGGTCTCAAAACTGATTTTTAAGACTAAAAAAGTCACGTTCACTAAAAATGCCATAAACCTTTAATAATCCAAATTAAGCTAATCCACTTCAGGGAGAAGATATTCATATGTTGGGGCATATCCATGATTTGTTCTAATTTTTTTAGGGCTAGTTAGACGGGTCAAATCATTCGCATAATTATGTATGTTCTGGTTAGACTGTTTTTGGGCTAGGTTGGGCTTATTGGGTCATATCTTGAGTTGGGTAACCTTTGGGCTTTGACACTTTTACAGAGGCCTTGTTGACCCATAGGTTGGTCTATGTGATTTTTTAGGGATTTTATGGGAAATCTTTAAAGGGGTAGTTAAGTAGTGAAATATACCTTAATTACCGGCAATCTTATAAATTATGAAACAACTATTTTTGGAAAGTCAATCACCTATTTTTAGAAATTTGTATTATATGATAAGTTATTAGTATATGTGATGAATGGTGTTAGCCTCAAACTATTGAGTCAAACAAGAATGTTCGGTCATATGTTTATTATTTATCGTATTTTAGAACGTTGTAATAGGTAGTAGATTAGTCGTGTTTTACAGGCTTAACTTTAAGCTAAAGTTCATTCAAAAGTAACTAAAGCCCAAAAGATAAGCCCGACCCATTATCATATAGCCAATTATGCCACATGTAGGCAAGGTTATAAATACCTCTACTTGCATGTAAGGAGAGGATGGTTGGTTCATTATTCACTCTCTCTAATCTAATATTCACTAAGTTTCACACACTTCTCTCTCTTTTCTCTCTCTACTTTCTTTATCTAGAATTCATCTATCTTCTACTTTCTTTCTTGCTTAATCATCATAGGGACAACAACTTTGTATCAATCGCCATAGGGTATTTTTATGATTAGTTGTTGATATACTATTTGGTTCATATTATTTTCACCTAAAATCACCTCTGATTCAAGTTTTTTCTTGTTCTTTCCGTGCTCTAAATCTTGCTATATACCTCTTTCATACTTGTGGTAAGGATTTGGTTGTTGTGGTTTTCTTATTATCTCGGATTTCTTGTAAAAATATCAAGTTTTTACTTTAAGTCTCGTAAGTGTTCACATATTGCGCGCCTCCCATCGCAAAGCTTTAGGGGTTTCACATTGCGATCGTAAATTCCGATCACTTATTGCGATCACTTATTGCGATATGTTATTCCGATCACTTATTGCGATCACTTATTGTGATTTGTTACTCCGATCACTTATTGCGATCACTTATTGCGATCTATTATTCCGATATGTTATTCCGATGACATTCCGATAAGAACATTCCGATAGCATTATGATAGAACATTCCGAAAGCATTCCGATTGCACATTTTGATAACCTTCCGAATACACATTCTGATAGCATTCCGATTTCACATTCCGATAGCATTCCGATCGATATTGCGATGGGTATTCCGATGGATTAAAGAAGTTTTCAAAAACATGTTTTTGAAAATGTGTTTTTTGCTCTTGGAGAAATTTTTGGTTTTTGAAGAACATTTTTAAGGGATCTCAACACTTTTTCACTTCAACAACAATCACTATAACACATCTACTTAAGATCCATATTCAGTTCATCATTTCTGAGAATATTGAGATGGATTCTACTATAGAATATCATAGGACGAATAACAACATAATGGTGGCGGGTAACAAAGAAAGACCACCAATGCTTGTGTCGGGTCGATATGATCAATGTCAATCCCGTTTTCTATGTTTTCTTGACAAAAAACATAACGTTGATGCTTTAAGGCAATGTATTTATGATGGACCCTATAAACTCTCAAGGATTCAAGTTCCTAGAGTACCAGCCACAGACACAACTGACGAACAAATCGCATACGAACGTGATGAAAAGAGAAACAACCTCACACCAGAGAACCGTGCTTGGTTTTATGCAGAGAAGGAAGCAATTTACTTAATTCTCAGTGGCATTAGAGATGATATTTATTCCATGGTTGATGCATGCCCTACTGCTAAAGAAATGTAGACGGCTATTGAAAGATTGCAACAAGGTGAATCACTTAACAAACTAAGATGTTTTGGAACTTTGGCAAGTTTACATCAAAGGATGGGGAGTCAATTGATTCTTATTACTCTCGATTCCAAAAAATGATGAATGACATGACCCGAAACAACTTGCAAGTTTCCACCATGAAAGTCAATGTCCAGTTTCTACATCAACTTCAACGAGAGTGGACACGATTTGTCACCTTGGTGAAACAACAACAAACGTTAGACGAAGTATCATATCACACGCTCTTTGGAATTTTGAAACAATTTCAAAATGAAGCAAATGAATTTCGAGCTGAACGTGTTGTAGGGTTTCAAATCCACTTGCTTTGGTATCTACCACTCAACATTACCCAGATTATCGTTCTCGTGCTCCAAATACCTACTCTACTCAATCATCATCACAAGATCATCCACTGTCTCTAAGTCACATGCTCCAACAAGATCCCGAGGCAAAGAAGTTGCAAGAGCACCATCACCCACACCTGAGCAATCATCCAAAGAAGACAGTGATGAAGAACTATATCAAAAGGATAGGGAATTCAAGCAACAAATGGCTTTCATTATGAAGCAATACATAAAAATCTTCAAACCTACCAACAAAAACCTCAGAACATCATCTAACACGAGGAACAACTATAATCATATTCCTCCAAGGAATGACACACGAAGGCGTGCTAAGAGTCCTCCAAAGTATGATCGACAACCCGCAAAGTATGATAATCAGAGGGTTGCTACTGTTGTTGCAAATAAGGAAACTATTGGTACTCAAATTGTGCAACAAAGTGGGATTCAGTGTTTTAACTGCAGAGGTGATATGATATTTTTAAGTGGAATTATGTGGTATGTTTTGTGTTTGTGTATAAATAGGTAAGAAGGATACATTTTTAAGCAAACAAGAAGAAATCAAGCTTATTTGGATGAAAAAAGACAAAGAAGGATCAAAGATGACAAGACTTTGAAGATAAAGGACCTATCTTGACAATATTCCAAAGTTGAAGGACTCAAAGTGTAAATTGGTCAAAGTCAAGATTAAAGTCAAACATGGTCAACTCCAAACTCAACCAAGTCAAAGGGTCAAATTAAACAAGTATGCAAGTGGAAGGACCAAAAATGTTATAAGAATGAATATTCTAGCTCATTTGGATATTCTGCCATACTCTAGGGACTTAATTTGCCAAAAATACTCCAAGTTTGTGTGTGATCCATGTGCATTGGTTATTAACCAATGAAAATGCAAGGAATATTTGGCACGGATCACCAGCTGGCAAGCCACATCACCAACACAATAAATGAGCCGTTATTGCTACAGTCAACTCCACTAGTTCATTCATCAACCAATCAGAAGCTTACAACCCATAATGCATTACATCCAAAACAGATAACAATCCGTGTGTTCACCTGAGATCCAATCAGAAAGAGCCACGTGGCATCTTCTTCAACCACGAGCCCATAACCATTCTTGAGCTATACTGAATTTCAAGAAATGATTTCTACATGAAACTTGCTCGTTTTCAAGAGAGGAACACATTAGGAAAACTTAATCAAGCTTAAACTCAAAGAATCGAAAACCCCCAATTCATGAAGAACACAAGAATCTGCAATTAAGAGATTGGTGACACCTGGCAGCTTGCTATTGGTGGGGATACGTCATCAACCCCAAATCACTCTCATTGCTTGTCTATAAATAGTGATAGGATCTCTAATTTGTTGTAAGTAGCTAAGTGTGAAAATTTCACACACTTCCCATTTTTCTCTCTCAATCCTTTTAGTTAGCTGTTAGTGTAACAAACTCAAGAGCTTGACAAACTCTTGAGTTAGTTATAGTTAGTTGTACCTACTTACCTAATTCTATAACAACTTTTCACATTCAAATCAATAAAATTCCCTCCTTTTCCTTCAATCTTCTTTTCAATTCCTGCATTCCTGTTGAACTTGTTGCTGTTATGCGTTGCTTGTGATCACATTTGATCATAAGAAGCTTTTGTTGAAGAATTGTAGCTGTTCATTACCATTCCTGTTGTTGAGTTGATTTTGTAGCAGAATTGAGTTGATTTGATCAGAAAGATGAATGTAGATGGTTGATTAGTAGATTTTAGTGCTAAGGTGGTGGTTTAGCATTGTTTAGGAGGCTCAGTGCCTACCTACTCCATCAATGGAGGCTCATTGCTAAAAGGTTTCATGTTTCATAGTTTTGTTCCACTAAACAGTCCTATGCATGTTAAATTCTAGTGTAAATAATATATGTTGCTTTGATCAAGTGTGATTAGTCTGTTTTGGATTGATTCAGTTGTTTAGATAGATACTTGTTAGATTGGTAGCTTGTTACTTGCTTTTACTTGTTACTATTATCCATTTCTTTAGTCATATAGCTTGATTTAGCATTTTGAGTACTAGCCTGTTATATTGCATATTCTTGGTTCATTTGTGCTTCATATTGATCAATAAGCTTGTGTAGATATCAGTCTTAGATCAGCTGAACCATTTGCTTAGTTTCTCTTCACAAAAGTTGTTGAAGTTCAGATAACTTGTGTTTGGATTTGTAAACATTTTGTAGTTCAAGTTTAGTAAATTGGCTAAACATAGTTCATTTACAATCATTTTGTCATTTTAAACAAGTATGTGTAGTTTTCAAGTCAAAAATAAGGTCAAACAGGCAATTGGTTGAAAAAAATGTTTGGGTCAGTTTTGTGATACTTGTTCATCAGATAAGTAGCACTTTTCAATCTCTTAGCAGTTGTTCATTTCTTAACCAATTTCAGTGAAACTAGTTTCTACTTGTGCTTTAACATCCAAAGTTTGATTTTGTAAAAGGATATTCTACAGTATCTTAATTCAAATGAGAAATCAGCTTTTTCATAAGCACTTAAGCCATTTCAAGTTTCTGTAACAAAGTAGCTAACTGATTTCTTGTTCTGGCAACTCTACTTCATAAATCTTATGATTTTCTTTCACATTCTTGTTTAGAAACATGTCCTGATTAAATTCTGAGCTTTTCAGCTTTTTTACTTTTTGGTCAAACTTGGTCAATAAGCTAGGTTTCAGCTTATTTGCGATTTCCAGCTTAAATACTTGATCATTTTTCATAAGAAAAGACATTCCAGACTCTCCATAAGCTATTTAATAAGATTTAGCTTAAAAATTGGAATGTGCATGTCTGGATTTTATTATAGCTAATTCGTAGCTTATTGGAGTTGGCTTATTTGAGTTCTAGTGCATTTCAAACTTTTTCCTTGGACAAGCCTAAGTATTTTTCAGTTTTAAGCAGTTTAAAAATTGTTTGAGCTTATTTGGTGCATTTTTGAGATTATACGAGCCTTATTTTCCCAAGGTGTCCGTTTTTGGTTTAATATTCCCTTTTATTGCACTTTAGTCCCCATAGTTTGTAACAGTTTCCATTACTAGATAACTTTCCACTTTATTAGGGTTTGCATTGTTTTAGTCCATAACTTTTCCTTATTTATCATTTTTAGTTAATCAGTTTTGGAAGTTGTAAAATTTGTTAGGAATTTGTTAGAATTTGCATAATTGGTCCTTATACTTTCTGATTTTTACATTTCAAACAATTTAGTTTCATTTACTTACATTTTTAGCACATTACTTTCCTAGATTTACAATTTTGTCCTTTTGTGAATAAAATTTGGTATGTGCTAATTGTTTTACGGTTACGTAGCTTAATATTTTCACATTTTTACGTGCTTGCTTAAATAGACTTAGAAAATCCAAATAACCCTATCAACCAAAAACGATAATAAACCTGCTATTGTTAGGACTTTCAATTGGTTAAGAAACAAGAGAAACGAACTTCAATTTACACAATTTCAAATGACGTCGCTGCCGGTTCTTTGACTTTACGAGAGACTATCGATTGATGGTTTTCATTGGCTTTTGGAATCCGTTCACCTCGTGAACGTTATTTTTACATATCATAAATCAAAAACATAAAAAAAAATTCAAAAATATAAAAATATAAAAACTAAAAAATAACAAAAACAATTATTTTCCTAAAGAATTGACCAAAAAAATTAAAAAATCAAAAAGCAATCTTTTTCCTAAGATATTGCAACCAAAAATATATATTATTGGATTTCCTCGGTTTTTATGTACATATACTATTTTCTTTAAAAAACCCCTATAAATACAAAAATATGTTTCTATATTACTATATGTAAATACGTATACGTATAAGAACAACCAATACACATATTCTCCATAAGTATTGCCAAGGCAATACACCGTGTTAATGGGCGTTCCGGTCCTTGACACACGTATCGATCAAATTCAATAAAGCAAGAATAGATAAATACTTCCAATAGGCAATAATTCGAAGAATACAAACTACAAAGTGAATAGAAAGGCGATGTGCTATAAAATGCCATCTAAGGGTCAATAGGTACTTAAGTGCTTCGCGCCACCTAACCCCCCGTTCACTAGTGAGTATTCTAAGAAGGAAGGCTTCATTGGGGGTCTTGCACCCAAGTAGTAATTACGTATATTATACTTTCTTGTGGATATTTCATATTGAAACTCGAAGAGGATAATCCTTTTCTCTTCAAAGTCAAACGAGAGCTTCTCTCTCAATCCTCGTATTGAGTTGCATGCTCACACGCGGGCGTGCACAAATACCGATTGGTGTACAACCCCTTCCTCCGAAAAGGAAGAAAAAGAGAAAGAGTAGGAACACCGCCGTCCATCAAGCCGATCCCGAGAATCGTGGTTTGATCCATACACATCAAGAATCCATGGCCGGAGTTGATACTCGACCTTTGATGGAGCACTTGAAATCCAATGTGCAAGGATGTGCCAATGCTATCAAGATATCCGATATTCCCGCAAACACCTTTGAGCTAATAACATCCATGATTAACTTGGTTTCAAATACACAATTTTATGGGAACAAGAATGATAATCCACATGATCACCTTAAGAAATTTCTTGCTCTTTGCAACACCATTAAGTACAATGGAGTTCCTCTTGATGCCATTAAGTTGATATTGGTGCAATTTTCACTAGAGGGTCCGGCTAAGCATTGGTTAGATACACAACCACCCGAGAGCATTACCACATGGGATGGTTTCACTAAGAAGTTTTTGAACAAGTTCTTTCCTCCATCTAAGACTACGGCTTTGAGGAACTTAATTATAGTCTTTCAAAAAACACCTAGTTAAACATTTAGTGATGCTTGGGAGGAGTATAGAGAGTTATTGAGGAGATTCCCTAACCATGGATTGGATGAAGTTCACCAAATCAATACTTTCTACAATGGCGTTAGACCTCATCACTAAGACTCACTCAATGCTTCCGCGGGAGGAAATATTCTTGCTAAATCCATTCAAGAAGCTTAGGACATAATTGAGACTAAAGCAATGGTTCAAACTAACACACAATTCGATGAGACAGTACATGTCATTCAAGAAGGAGGTTCCAAACCATCTGAGACTCAACTCATTTCATCCATCCAAGAATTGACTCAAGCTCAAAAGGAACGTCAAACAATTATGCAAAACATACAAAATATGCAACAAACCATGATGAATGACTTTATGAAACTTTCTTTGGGCAATAATTCCACCAATGATGTGCATGCTATTACTCTTTCATGTGAGACTTGTGGAGGTCCCCATTCATATCAACAATGTGATAAGGTGCAAGGATATCAAGGGGAGTGTTATGCTTACCAAGAAGAACATCGAGAACATTTCAAACCCAATATTAATCCAAACAACCTTTCTTACAAGTCTCGAAATTACCTTGCTCCAACGGGATTTCCACCCCACCCACCCACCATTACTCAACCCAATCCACCCTAATTGTTACAAAGGAATCAAGGTCCAAGACCACAATACCAAGGGAACAATTACAAGGCACCTAACACCTTTTAAAATCAAGGAAATACTTTTCATCCCCAAAATCAAGGATTTTACCCATCACCAACCTTCCTAAATCAAGGATACCCTTAAATTCAAAATCAAGGATATGTGCCATATGATAATAAAGAGTATGTTGAGAGGAGAATTCGTGAAAGTGAGAAAAGAATGCAAGTGAAAATGAAACTCATTGTGGAGGAGCAAACTAAGAGGCTTTTAATGGCATTTAATCAAAGAAAACAAGGAGCTTTACCCTCTAACACACAAATAAACCCGAGGGCTAATGTCAATGCTATTACAACAAGAAGTGGAAAGAAAACTCATGATCCTTCACCACCCGAACCTACTTTGGTAAAGCCTACTCTTATTCCTTCTTGTGATAAGCCTTCTACATCTAGTTCACCATCCTCAAGTTCTACTACTTCACCATCAACATCTTCTCAACCTATACTCACTTCTCCTTTACATTCCACACATACTCATGAAGAAACCAACAAGAAAAACATTTCATCAACCACTCAACCACAACCAAAACCAAGTCTCCCTTATCCATCAAGATTGAGAAAGAAAAAGCTTAAGAACAAGGATGATATCCAAGTCTCAAACGTTTTGAGGATGTTCAAGCAACTCAACATAAACATCTCCTTTGTGGAAGCTTAGCCAATATGCCTAAGTTTGCTAAGATGATCAAGGACTTACTTTCTAACAAGGAGAGATTGGTGGATTTGCCTAATGCTTCCTTGAATGAAAATTGCTCCGCGGTTTTGCTTAAGAAGTTGCCCACTAAGCTTGGAGATCCAGGGAGGTTTTTGATTCCTTGCAATTTCCCGGGGGTGGAAAACTGCATGGCTTTAGCGGATTTAGGAGCAAGTATAAATCTCATGCCATTATCGGTTTGGAAGATACTTTCACTTCCCGAGCTTACTCCTACTAAGATGACTCTTGAGTTGGCCAACCGTACTATAGCTTATCCGGTGGGAATTGCGGAGGATGTTTTTGTTGGGGTTGATAGATTTACATTTCCCGCGGATTTTGTGGTGGTTGATTATGATATGGATCCGAGAGTTCCTTTGATTGTTGGTAGGCCATTTTTGAGAACGGGTCGAACTCTTATAGATATGGCGGAGGGTGAACTTACAATGAGGGTAGGAGATGAGAGAGTTGTGTTTAACATGGGAAAGTTGTCAAAGAAGTCTAATGAGCCCAAAGCGGTAAAACATATTGATGTTGTGAATGAGGAGGAAACTCATGATGATATCCTTGATGCAGTTTGTGATGAATATTTTTATGAAGCTTACTCAAGTGGCAATTTATGATCCTCCATATGTTGAGACCCTAGACTCCCTAACCTCATCATTGGTTATTCATGAACCTCACGAGCTTAACTTTGGTGATTTTGTGATTCATTCCAATCCTCTTTTTGAAACATCATTTGACAATCCATTTTTCCACCATGATGAAGAAACCAATGAGGATTTTATTGATGATGAACCTCTTCTTTGTGATACACCAATATATGATGATTATAGTGATGATGAGTTCTCCATTTTCGAGTCTCCATTCTTTCCTGATGATACTTCCTTGAGATTTGAGGGGTCACCAATCTATGATGTTTATGGTGATGAGGAAGATTCTATCATGGATGAGAGTGATGCGTTTTTAGAGGTGGATATACCTTTTGAGTATACTCTTGGTTATATTGATGAGGAGGGGGACATACTCTTTCTAGAATCTCTATTGCATGAAGATCCTTTACCTTCTTCTTTGCCCACCTCAACCTTTCAAAGTGATAAAGGAAAACAAGTCATCATGGTTCCTTCCAAGAGGTTGTTATTACCCATTACTCCACAACCTTTCTCTCACTATGTGACTTACAAGGTAGAATCTTCTAAGACAACCACCACTTGTTATTTTCCCATCAAGGAACGGATTTTTGATCCTGGCATAGAGCTTCCTAAACCATCTCAGTATCCGCCTGATGCAACAAAAGGAAAACTTGTGAAAAATTGGAGAGTATCACCCTTTCACCTTTTGAAGAACATATGGGCAATCATTTTGGAGAACCACACTTCACCCTTTTCACCATTGATTGGTAAGTTAGTTGTTGAATTGTGTTAGAAGTGGGATGGTAATTATGTATTTGATCTGGGGGATATTTATGGAGTTTTGATAATTGAAAACTTATTTTACCTCATCATGGAGATTTTTCTTAAAGAGGGCAAAACTTTTACTCTCCTTGATAGGTTTTAGACACTTTTAAGTGTGGGATGAGTCGAGCTAGAGACTCCTTAAATCAAACTTGAATAACTAGGTTTAGAAGTTGTTAGATATAGAGTGTTGTAGGTTAGAAATAAGGATAGCAAGTTGATGAGAAGTGTAGGGGATACCTTCTTTTGTCTTCATGTTGTTTGTAGGGTTTCTCACTCATCACGTGCTTTGGAGCTTAAGGAGGAGGCCCGTGTATCCGGTTCACTTCGTTACTATTGTGATTTTTCATAGACACATTGTGCTTTAAACATGAAGTCACTTTAGTTGGTCTTTCCTTAGCTTGGGTTAAGCAAAGTCTATTCATTGTCATAAGTGTAGGGGAAGTTGTGACAATCCGTCAATTTATGGTTTATATTTTATTCTCAATATTTATTTAAAAACATTATTTTAATGTTATAATATGAACTCACTTATTTTTGGGAAGAAATTTGGATTTACGTCTTGGAGTAGCATCGACTACGTCTAAACCGGAGGATTCCACGTTACGTGCTTACGTTTACATACACCGTTTTGGTGACAATCCGACATTTCAGAAAATAAATTTTTCCGTGAATATTATTTTGAGATTTTAAATTTGTGTTGGTTCATAAACTCACAAATTTACGAGAATAGATTAGGACTTACGATTTTATTTTAACGTCCTTTACGACTAAACCAAAAACCTTAGGATTACGTATTTACGTTTTCGAACTCCGTTTTTGATGAGACAATTTTTATTGGAATCGTTTTGTGTCGTTGATTCATAATTTATAAAAACGTTTTTCGTAAAACGACCCGAGGGCACGCAAATCGAGGAAACTAGAATCGAGGAGTACCCGTAAATAAATGGGGATGAGACAAGTGGGACACTTGTCCCACCCCCACTCAAAACCGGCCCTAACTAGCCACACAACACCACCACACCACATTTTGTGTCAAGTTGTAAGCTAAGTTAACACTTGTCACTTAGGCTTACAAGTTAAGCTACCATCTAACTAAAACCACTAGCTACACACATACCCTCATTTCCATCCATGCAAATCTCACAAATCCTCTCATCCCACTCCACCATTGCCGTCCCATTTACACCTCCAAACCACGATCACTTGATCGATTTTAACCACAAACATATGTTATAATTAACATATGTTAATCTCCATTCAAAAAGAGGAAAATTGGTGCAAGTTTTAACATCCAAGGAGGAGTTTCTATGGATTATTAGGGCTGATTTTCCACAAGGTGTTCATGAAGAATGGTGGTCTTGAAGATGGTCTTGGTTCATCACAAGTTTCTCCATCAAAATCCATGTTTTGATCACAACCTACATCAACTTGGTGGTATAAAGATTGTCCTCCTCATCCTCTTGTTATTTTTGATTATGTAATATTGTTTTTCTTTCACTTATGTATATGTATATGATGATGAATAATGATTAAAAATATTGTGTGGGGATTTGGTGTTGATAAACATGCTTAAAAAGATGAAAAACTATAAGAAACAAGGTTAAAATCTTACTTAATTTAGATGGCTGTATAAAACAGTAAAGAATCATATGGTAAACTGGTAAAATGACTTGAATAGATTGACAGTAATCTATGGATCTTGTACACATGTGAGAGTTGGCCATGCAATGGAATCATTGTAATGAGTGAGATATGATCAAAACAAGTTTAAAGTACAAATTTGAGTTCACTGTTTTGGACGATTTTTAGAAAATACTTAGAGGCTTATTAAACAGTAGATATAGTAGAGTTAAATGGAGCACATATCATTTAGTTTATGTCATAAAAATTTGAGCTTCTATCTCCATATAGAACTCTAGATATGGCAGTTTTGATGAACATGAAAATAAAAATCAGATTTTAGAAATTAAAGTATAATAGTATTATATAAGCACTCAACTAAAAATAGTATAAAATGTGAATTAAAACCCACTAACTTATATAATACATTTATATAAATATGTATAAGGATAAATAAGTGGACATTTTATAAAAATTGGTAGTTTGATAAGTTTTATAAGTAATAAAACTATAAACATGATTTTTACGACTTTTTCGGCTATTACCGTAAAATTAACGTTTTTCGCCAATTAAAACTCAGACGATCAAACCAGTCTAATGTAAAGTTTTTAGAACTCATATACTGATATGTAAACATATATAACAAGTAAAAACCGATAAAACCCAAACTATACAACATATAGACATTAACGAGCTAAGTTAGCATATTTGGACTAATGATTTAACTAAATAAGTTAAACACTTATAAAAATTATTTATTGGGCTTAACCCATTTGGGCCCAACATGTAAAGTGTAAATACTGATAATACAAGTATAAAATGTATTAATACAAGTTAAAGAACTTATAATAAGTTTATTGAACCTAAAACACGTAAATAGGTAAAACTAGTAAACTAGTATAAAAGTTATCGACACATAACACTAAAATGAGTAAACGAGAATATGTAAACCCACTTGATCATCATATATATATAATCATCATATGTATACATAATTGTTATTTTTATAAAGTCATTGGACATGAGTCTAAGACGAGTGTTATTTGTCTAGGTTTCCGTGATTGAAGCACGTACCGTACGTCAGAATTGGCGATAACCCGCCTTCCCACATCAACTTGAGTTCATAGCCTCGCACTCTTTTAAATGTTTTTATGAAATATTTTATAAACCCGCGAGGGAGATAACATGTTAGTTTTTATAAAATAGGACACCATTTGTCCCGATTGTTTGTTTATTGATTTGGACCCGAATGAGTGTATGACCCGATTGTATGACCCGATAAATGATTAAAGGACCCGATAGATGAAATAAAATGGATTATTAAAGTTAGGTTATGTCACTAAAAGTCCCATTAGCATTAATTGTGAACTACCGGGATTTGGTAGACGCTTATGCATATAATAGTACTATTTGGGGACGATCACCCCAGTTCGCGCCTTGACGGTTGATCCCCGTCGTGCTACATTGATTGGTAAGCGAATTTATGTATGAGAAGATTTCCATAGCGTGACCTTTGTGATGACACTCTACTTTAGATGGGCAAATTGAGTATCGGGTTAGCTACCCGTTGTTTGGTTTAGTAAGGTAACAATGTCATGCGGCTTATAATAATCCAAATTAACGAAATACTACTAGACGCACCGAATTACGATGTATTGCCTGACTAGCAATACAGGGTCATACTATTGATATTATGTTCATGTTTTGGTTTTATATAACCATATTCATATAACGATTTTTTATTTAATCTATACAACGTTGCAAAACTTATTGTATGGTGTTTTTAACGACAATGATTCGTATAATGGTTTTTAAGGCAAATGCCTATATTATTATTTGATAAAGATTTGTATAAAATGATTTTGGCTATTTTATGGCCTATTACAATGATTTGTTCAAAAATGATTTTCGGTAATTGTTTTATAACGATGTTATATTAATGGATTTTATTAAACTCTACGAATTCACTCGGCGTTATCGTTGACCTTTTCTTTTAACATGTTTTATCTCAGGTACTTGAAGGTAATTCTCGAGAAGATGACAAGAATTCATGGCCCGCACTTAACCAATAATTTCCATTCAAATGCTTTGTAAAACTTTGTATGAAATAATATGACTTGGGACCTATGTAACTTTTATATTTATGAATGGAAATGCTTTATTAATAAACGACGCGATTGTTATGCATTGTCTATGATGTGAGTAATGTGCTATCCCGTAACACCAACTAGTCTTCCGTTGTATTGAGTTGTACAAAATTGGGGGTGTTACAGTTTGGTATCAGAGCTCTCGTTATAGAGAATGAAAGATTTTTAAAACCAAGGTTTTGAATAAAACATTTCAAAATATTTTAACTATAAACATTTTTCTAAAAATGTCTAAAAATCTTTTGACTATAACGGTGCCGAAGAATTCCCGAGTTACCGACAAGGCCAGACTGAGAAGTGTTATTTTAATATATATATAACTTGGATTATATATATATATATGATGTAATTTTATTACATGATTGTTTGATGATTATTTTAATATTTATACGAGGTATTTATACGACGTAGATTGTCACAAGGAACCCTAAATCCCCTAGTAAATTAATCGAAGCTATTCTCGTAGGAATTCTAGCTGTCCTAGATCTAAACCAAGTTGTGGATATTTATGATCCCAACAAATGGTTGATATTCGTAGAAATGTTGATATTAGTTGATTGCCATATTAAAGAAGAATTGGCGAGATTAAAACTGATATCGATGTCGTGACGATCTTTCCTTATAGAGTGGAGTTTGACAAAACGTTATCACCTAGAAAGATGTCATCTGATTCGTTGTCATCCAATTCTTAAATTGAAATCGAAAGGGTGAATGTTGCACTTGAGGCTGTCATTGGAACCATTACCCAAAAGCCTCATGCCACTAGTACCTTTCCGAGAAATATTGAATGTATGAGTCATCTCGTGCTAGTGACTCATTTGATAATTGTTGTTGTAAGAGCTATAGGATTGGAAATTATGTGTTTTTCATATTGAACTTTTATTGCCCTTTTAAGCTTTCAAAATAAAGTTGAAAGTGTTGGAGAATGAGGTAAGATATTGAATTGCGTATAAGTTGATTAAAACTTGAAAAAAAGTAAAGTTTAACCCGTATGGAATATGAGATTGTTAATAGAAGTCGTTAAGTTTTGTGATTGAATTATGAGGTTTTAAATGATTGTAGTTCGTGTTAAGGGTTGTTCCTAGGCCATTGTCCAATGATGAGGATGCCCAGTGTCCAGCAAATAAATTGAAGAAATCTTCTTCTGAAATTGGGACCGATGGATCTTCCGGGACAGGTGGGACACCTAATGACTCTTGTAGATTAGTATTCATTGTGGTATCTTTTAAAAATCCCTAACGTAACTGAGACATCAGTTGGTAGGATGAGTTCTTGAAATTGTATGACATAGTGACACGTAATGTGTTACGGTACAATTTTGACTTGTTTGTGATTAATGAAAAGACTACCTTTGAGTGCTAAATCCTACATGTATCGATGTTATCTATATTTTATTGCTTCATCCTAATGTTCGCATTAGTGATGCAACCAATGAACAAGTACTCATCTTGAATTAAGTTACGTTGTGGATTATTCTTTTGAGCGCCATCGAGATCATGAACCTCATGATTTTTTGGTTAAAGCTCATTTCCTATCATATTGTAGTTAGTTCTTGGTGAACAACTCTTCATCACTCTTTTGCAGATCACTCATTGTTTTTATAAGATAAAACGGTACCCCTTAAGAAAAATTGAATTTCCATCACTATAAGGATTATTCAAAGTGAGATTTATAAGTGATTGATATCAAAATGAAGTTGTTTATGAGAAGCTTTGGAAACTTAATTATTTCCATAACAAAGAAAATCTTTGTAAATTTTTTTTTGATTCTTATTTAAGAATTAAGCATGAAAATGTTTTTATAAATATGATGATAAAATTTTGACGAACTGAGTATTGCATCGTTAATCTTGAAATTGTATATAGTTGCGCGCCTACATACAATTTGGAATGGACCATGCAAGGCTGATTAGTAGTCACCATAAAACTAATGAATAAACACTACATTTTCTTTGAAGATTTTGAAAAGATTAAATTTTATGAGATCTGGAAGAAGTGAAAAATAGGGACATATTGATAGGGACACCTACATATGTGCCTGTACTATTTATTCTTCTGAGTCAAATTTACTCATCTGTGGAACTTGTCTTATTTGACAATTGATATTCCCTTCTTGTCGAATTCTCTCGTAGTGAGATTCTTAGGAAAAGTATCTGATTACCGAGTGTTGATACCCGACTGAGTGTATCGACATTCCTATCATTTCTTTTGATTTGATTTCATTTGAATGATCTAGGTAACGATCCGAGGAGCTTTCGAATGCGTACTCAAATTATGAAAACATGGGATATATTCATATTCGTTAAATGTTTTCGTTTGTATCTGATTTGAAATTCTATCGCGTAGATTATGCGTTGACCTTACTCTTTTAATATTAGTTGTGTCTCCATATATCCCAAAATTTGTGGAAGGATTATGAGTTATTATTAGTCTTTTGAGAAGTTCACATCTTATCGACGGCAATAAAACTGGAAAGTTGATAATGCCAGTAGAATGAAATGATTGATTATGACATGACGACTTTGTCTTAATTGATGGGAACTCGAATAGAATTCCCCTAAATAATAAGATGTTGATTATCAAAAGTGATCTAAATAATTCTTGATGGATGACCATATCCTGCATTTAGACTTGAAATTATATTGTGAATGATTGTGAATTAGTCATAGATATTATAATCTAGAAAGAACCTAATATGAATTTATTAAAAGATGTTTCTGTTATCTGAAACTTTAGGAGGTATTTATTGGTGAATTACCTAGACATTCGCCATTAAGGCAAGTTGAATTTGGTATTGATTATATTCTCGGTGCTGCACCTGTGGCTTGTGCACTGTACGTCAGCACCATCTGAATTTAAGGAATTACCGTACAACTGAGAGAGTTGTCGGAGAAAGATTTTATTCTACCAAGCTCGTCATCATGAAGAGCTATGGTGTTATCATTCCTTATATTTATAGATTACTGTGAACTGAGTAAATTGACAATCGAAAACGATATCCATAACTCGAAATGGAAGATTTGTTCGATCATTTACAAGGTTCTAGCGTATGTTTTAAAGATTTGATTCACGGCATGGTTATTATCAACTTCGCGTCCGCGAAGAAGATTATCTATTCCAATCCCTACATCCGGTACTTGTAATGAACATTATGAGTTTCACATGATGTTGTTTGGATTGACTAATACACATGTAGCATTCATAAATTTGGTGAATCATGTGTGAAGGCTGTAATTTGATAAATTCATGCTTGCGATCATTAAGGACCATATGTTTGTTTATAAGAATAAGAAGGAGTTAATAATTAATTATAGACTGCCCTGAGTTGGCCGAGTAATGAAAACTTGTACCTTAAATAATTAACATGTGATTTAAGACTTAATCCTTTATATTAATTGACCGTGTGATTAAAAGAAAATGGAGATATGTTTTGACAAATGTTTTAACAAAGGATTTTTAAGGGATTATTCCCTTATACACAAATCATTTAACTAAACTCCTGTTTAGGGGTAAATGTTTGTGTATACTTCTCGACATCTTAAGAAGAATTAAGGAAACCATTTAAACCATGACTTGAAATTTGAAACGACACTATTGCTTTTCAAATAAGAAAATCTTGACCAAAGTATAACCAAAGATTTTTTTTTCGAACATTTACGAATCCTATTAATTATTTTCGATAAATCAACAAAAATCGTGTTAATTAAATTTAAAATTTATTTTGAACATTTTTATATAATTGGTCGAACTAAGAAATTTAAAATTTTTACGTTTACTTTTCATAAAAATCGAATATTTATTATTTAGTTACTTGTAATATGTATCGACGCTTTAAACGTCGGATTAATCAAAACTGATAAAAATGATAGATGAAACGAAATTGAAACTTAGAAAATATGAAGAATGAATTTATGAGTAAATTGTGGACATGATAATTATTTCATCAGGAAAGGTGAATGTAGATACTGACGCATTATGTAAAAAGAATAAAGAATAAATTAGGACATGTTCCTTAATAATGAAGGTGCAAAATAAATTGCCGAACAATTTAAAAATAACTAATGTTGTAAAAAGAATAATATAGATAATAAAAAGGGATTCGCAGCTAATGTGAACCATCCGAATTGAGAAGCCGATAGCGTTGAATGTATAAAAGGTCGTTTGTGGTTGCCTAAATATTGTGAGATATAGTTATGTTGGAATCGTGTAAGTATAGGTATTCTATTCATGTCATTTCTAATTTAATGTATCTTTAGCTGAAGAAGTTGTACTGATGACGAATTATGAAGGCAGACATCGCCTCATACATTAGTAAATGTCTAGCTATCGCAAAGGTCATCATCTGAATTTGATTCGATTTGGGTCATCGTCGACAGACTGACCAAATCTGCTAATATCATTCCCATTAATGATAAATGCAAAAGAGTTATGTAAACATGGTATGCCATATCGATCATCTCTATCAAGATCCTCTCTTTGCATCGAATTTCTTGAGATTTGCTCAGGAGTTATTGAGAACGAATCTTGAAGAGAGTACTATTTACCACCCCAAATCGAAGGGACGAGGTAAAGTAGCGATACAAAATACTATAAGCGTTGTTCTATGTTTGAATGATTGACCTTTGGTAATAGACCGTATAATCGCTTTCCTTTGGAAGGATTATCATTGATAATCATCGTATTAGGATTGAGATCGAATCTTGTTAGGATCTAAATATTAGAGCATCTGTAAGCAGAAGTTGAGATAAAGACACCCGACATACACCCATTGTGAGTTGGACATGTCTTTTAGGTTTAAGGTTTCCTATGATGGCGAACCTAAGCTTACAAAATACCCGACCCGCGAGATCTGAAATGATTGTTGAAATTAGGATCTGATTATTGACTGCCGGTAGTGGGCAAGAGGTTATGTGAATATAAAATGTAGATATTGAAGTGCCAGATGGGTAGCAAAGTTATGCCAAAACTTTTAACCTTGGAAAAATGAATTAATGATCTGACAAATCATGGGATATAAGTCCCCGTTGTATGGGACCATTGAGATGATGTAAAAGATTTGGTTTGAAAGGCATATAAGCTGGATCTACCCGTAAATAAATGGGGATGAGACAAGTGGGACACTTGTCCCACCCCCACTCAAAACCGGCCCTATCTAGCCACACAACACCACCACACCACATTTTGTGTCAAGTTGTAAGCTAAGTTAACACTTGTCACTTAGTCTTACAAGTTAAGCTACCATCTAACTAAAACCACTAGCTACACACATACCCTCATTTCCATCCATGAAAATCTCACAAATCCTCTCATCCCACTCCACCATTTCCGTCCCATTTACACCTCCAAACCACCATCACTTGATCAATTTTAACAACAAACATATGTTATAATTAACATATGTTAATCTCCATTCAAAAAGAGGAAGATTGGTGCAAGTTTTAACATCCAAGGAGGAGTTTCTATGGAGTATTAGGGCTGATTTTCCACAAGGTGTTCATGAATAATGGTGGTCTTGAAGATGGTCTTGGTTCATCACAAGTTTCTCCATCAAAATCCATGTTTTGATCACAACCTACATCAACATGGTGGTATAAAGATTGTCCTCCTCATCCTCTTGTTATTTTTGATTATGTAATCTTGTATTTCTTTCACTTATGTATATGTATATGATGATGAATGATGATTAAAAATATTGTGTGGGGATTTGGTGTTGATAAACATGCTTAAAAAGATGAAAAACTATAAGAAACAAGGTTAAAATCTTGCTTAATTTAGATGGCTGTATAAAACAGTAAAGAATCATATGGTAAACTGGTAAAATGACTTGAATAGATTGATATACAGTAAGCTATGGGTCTTGTACACATGTGAGAGTTGGCCATGCAATGGAATCATTGTAATGAGTGAGATATGATCAAAACAAGTTTAAAGTACAAATCTGAGTTCACTGTTTTAGACGTTTTTTAGAAACTATTTAGAGGCTGATTCAACAGTAGCTATAGCAGATTTAAATGGAGCACATATCATGTAGTTTATGTCATAAAAATTTGAGCTACTATCTCCATATAGAACTCTAGATATCGCAGTTTTGGTGAACATGAAAATAAAAATCAGATTTTGGAAATTAAAGTATAATAGTATTATATAAGCACTCAACTAAAAATAGTATAAAATGTGAATTAAAACCCACTAACTTATTTAATAAATTTATATAAATATATATAAAGATAAATAAGTGGACATTTTATAAAAATTGGTAGTTTGATAAGTTTTATAAGTAATAAAACTATAAACATGATTTTTACGACTTTTTCGGCTATTACCGTAAAATTAACGTTTTTCGCCAATTAAAACTTAGAGGATCAAACCCGTCTAATGTAAAGTTTTTAAAACTCATATACTGATATTTAAACATATATAACAAGTAAAAACCGATAAAACCCGAACTTTACAACATATAGACATTAACGAGCTAAGTTAGCATATTTGGACTAATGATTTAACTAAATAAGTTAAACACTTATAAAAATTATTTATTGGGCTTAACCCATTTGGGCCCAACATGTAAAGTGTAAATACTGATAATACAAGTATAAAATGGATTAATACAAGTTAAAGAACTTATAATAAGTTTATTGAACCTAAAACACGTAAATAGGTAAAACTAGTAAACTAGTATAAAAGTTATCGACACATAACACTAAAATGAGTAAACGAGAATATGTAAACCCACTTGATCATCATATATATATAATCATCATATGTATACATAATTGTTATTTTTATAAAGTCATTGGACATGAGTCTAAGACAAGTGTTATTTGTCTAGGTTTCCGTGATTGAAGCACGTACCGTACGTCAGAATTGCCGATAACCCGCCTTCCCAAATCAACGTGAGTTCATAGCCTCGCACTCTTTTAAATGTTTTTATGAAATGTTTTATAAACCCGCGAGGGAGATAACATGTTAGTTTTTATAAAATAGGACACCATTTGTCCCGATTGTTTGTTTATTGATTTGGACCCGAATGATTGTATGACCCGATAAATGATTAAAGGACCCGATAGATGAAATAAAATGGATTATTAAAGTTAGGTTATGTCACTAAAAGTCCCATTAGCATGAATTGGTAACTACCGGGATTTGGTAGACGCTTATGCATATAATAGTACTATTTGGGGACGATTACCCAGTTCGTGCCTTGACGGTTGATCCCCGTCGTGCCACATTGATTGGTAAGCGAATTTATGTATAAGAAGATTTACATAGTGTGACCTTTATGACGACACGCTACTTTAGATGGGAAAATTGAGTATCGGGTTAGCTACCCGTTGTTTAGTTTATTAAGGTAACAATGTCATGCGGCTTATAATAATCCAAATTAACGAAATACTACTAGACGCACCGAATTACGATGTATTGCCTGACTAGCAATACAGGGTCATACTATTGATATTATGTTCATGTTTTGGTTTTATATAACCATATTCATATAACGGTTTTTATTTAATCTATACAACGTTGCAAAACGTATTGTATGGTGTTTTTAACGACAATGATTCGTATAATGGTTTTTAAGGTAAATGCCTATATTATGATTTGATAAAGATTTGTATAAAATGATTTTGGCTATTTTATGGCCTATTTGTAAAAAAATGATTTTCGGTAATAATTTTATACCGATGTTATATTGATGGATTTTATTAAACTCTATGAATTCACTCGGCGTTATCGCTGACCTTTTCTTTTAACATGTTTTATCTCAGGTACTTGAAGGTAATTCTCGGGAAGACGACAAGAATTCATGGCCCGCACTTAACAAATAATTTCCATTCAAATGCTTTGTAAAACTTTGTATGAAATAATATGACTTGGGACCTATGTAACTTTGATATTTATGAATGGAAATGCTTTATTAATAAACGACGCGATTGTTATGCGTTGTCTATGATGTGAGTAATGTGCAATCCCGTAACACCAACTAGTCTTCCGCAGTATTGAGTTGTACAAAATTGGGGGTGTTAAAGAAGTTTTATACTTCCATGCTCTTAAACATTGAGGACAATGTTTAGCTTAACTGTAGGGGGTATTCTATCGAAGTGACCTTACCTAGACCTTTTCATTGACCTTCATGATAACTTGGAAAATTAATTTTTCAAAAATTTTTCAAATTTTTGATCTACTTTGGCCACCAAAAATATGCATTCATAATTTTTTGCATCAATCATTTTTCATTTGCATAACACATTTGCATTGCATATTTTTTCTTTTATTCTTTATGAAAAATATATAAAAAGGAAAAATATAATAAAAATATGGTTTAACAAATTTAGACTTCTTTGACATATTAGGCCCGCCATGGATATTTTGACTCAACCCGAGTTTGCTTATCTAAGCTTACTCTAGCTAGTATCCTTAACCATGTAGTCCTTCATTGGTCTATTAGGATAAGCATCCACCAATCTCATTATTTGAGATTTTAAATTTGTGGAGAATGGGAGATGATAGAGTTGAAGCAAGTATAAAAAGGCTAGATAAACTTCATGATAATTACTTGTGGCCAAACCCTTCTCTTCTTTACCTCTAATTTCTTCGCATGTATATATGTTAATAAATAATCAAGAACGGTTTTAATTGGTTTGTAATCTCTTATGCATTTTTGACTAATCATTCATGGTTGGTATAAGTACGTCTTAAGATTCTAAGTTAGAACGTTTTATGTGTCCTAGACTTATGTCATGCTTAATACTTAGCGGGTGTTTTTCCTTTTATTCTTTTCAACTTTCTTTGTGAGGAATAAAGAAAAATAAGAGCGGCTTACACAGAAAAATGAGTGGCTAGAAAAAAAAAGAGAAAAAGAAAAAAAAAGAAAAGAAAAAAAAATTATACAAGACTCCCAAGAGGGGCAGTGAAGTGTTAATTATAGTAACTATTAGATTTCAATATTACCTTGACGGGTTGCGGGGATTTAATAGTTGCTCCAATCCAATATTACCTTGACGGGTTGCGGGATTGAAGATCCAAAGTCTCAAAAAGGCGGCGGATGTAAATTATTGCGTGGGTTTTATTTTTCTTTCCTTAGCGAGTATGTAGCTACTTATTTATGCATGACATAAGGATTTTACACATAAGGCGAATGACTTATTACTCTTGAAACGGACTTATATTAATTGTGAGCGGTTTTTCAAGTTATGGGTGAGAGGATTACTTAGGATTAAAATTGTGCTTCCTTATTTTTGGATTTTATATTTCTTATATTTCATGCTTCAAATAATGACAAATTTACCCAAAAGCAATTTGCTCAAATAATAACCGGTTCCACATTTAATTGTCATGAATAAGTTGATGCAATTTTTACTTGTGAATGCAATGATCCCATTTTTAAGCTTGGTATTGGGAAAGTGAAACTTGAGGGTGATAAGTGTCCATGGTACCCAAGCCCTAATTTAAGTCATTGACTTCTTTACGAGTTTTTCCATCAAAGCCATTTCAAGAAAAATCCAAAAAGATGTAAATAGAATTGTTTCTTTTGCATTGCATTGTTAAAAATCAAAATCATACATCATATAGAGTAGCATAGTGTATTAGCATTCCATATTGGCCAAGGTGGGTTAACTATGAGGAGAATGTAAATTTGTGCTTTAAAATATAACATTGCATGAGGTCATGGCAATGTTCAAGTGTAGGGGATTTGATATGAGCAAAACTCATATCAATTAATCAACAAATCACCCTAAAACACATGGAAAATGCCTAACTTTTGTGCTATAAAGCGAAATTATGTGGTGCAAATATGGTTTTGGGGTTCTTGACTTAGACTATAGTTTAGGATGTTTTGTGCAAATATGTGCTTTTATGTGCTTATGTGTTTATTTTGTGTGTTTGGAATGAGGTTTGGATATCGTTTATGGGTATATGGTACTCATAAGTAAATCGAGGAACGGTTATTTCATGTTCATGAGCTCACAAGGTAGTGACTATGAAATGAGATGGTGTTATTTCGTGGTTTTACGTATACGTATATGTATTATAGAAAATCGTATTTTTACGACTTAAGTTTAGCACTTAAAGGTCTCGGATGAGGTAATTAGTCACGGGAGTATTTTTCGGGATGGTTTTAAATCGTTTAGGACTTAGTTAATTAGTTTCTTTCATATTTCAAGAGTTTTTATAAAACTGTATATTTTACGTCTTTTACGGTATACGCGTAAATTTGACTAGTTTTACGGTTTTGAGGTTCGGGAGGCTTTAGGAGCTGAAATAAATTAAGGGAATTTAAGGTAATAATAATTAATAGTTAATTTACAGTAATATAGTTAAAAAAAGTCGGCCATAGGGTGTTGGGATTGTTTTTGGGCCAAATTTTGCTTAAGGAAAGGAATGGGAGCCCACTTTGAGTACTATTAGGCTTCCTAGTTAGTTTTAATTACCCATATTATTCCCTTTAGCCCCCAAAACGATTTTTATTTCTCCCAAACCTAATATGAGTCGTGATTAACAATGGTGGATGAAGAAAACTCAATTATTCAATTATGGTTTAAGGTATGCGCTAAAACTATGCTTAATTAACGTTTAATTTACGTATGTAACCTAATATGATGGATTAGAGTTTGACATTCATAATTTTTAATTATATTTTGTTAATAATCTGTAATTAATGATGTAGTTAATAGGTTTTTATAATTGTAAATTGTTTTTAGGTTTTAATTAGGGTTTATGTGTAATTAATTAGGTTAATTTAATTGAATCCGTTTTTAAAAACTGGGCAGAATTTAGGGTCAATTGTTTTGATCATATGCGGAGTTCTACAAACTCTTATTTTGCGATCCAAGTATCCCTGGAAAGGTAATTGAAGTGGCTTTCAAGTTCAAGAAACGAGAACTAAATTGGAGATAGGGAAGTGGGTCAAAAACAAGTTACAACAGTCGGCGGTCAAAACAGTTTTGAAATCAGCCTGTTTTCTTTTTATGATTTGGGTTGTTTGGGGTATTTAGGGTTATGTTGGGACTTTCAAACGAACATGGGAGTTGGTTTATATATCATAGGAAGTATCTGCATTGGGGCTAAGATTTTGGGTTAGGGTAAGATCCCCTAAGCATAACAAACTTTTTGTATGTTCAAAATCAATAAAATCTGGATAGACAAACGTATATATATATATATATATATATATATATATATATATATATATATATATAATATATATATATATATATATATATATATATATATATATATATATATATATATATATATATATATATATATATATATATATATATATATATATATATATATATCGGGGCCTTAACAGTAGCTTTAAGGTTGGGGCAAAGGGGGGGGAGTTAGCTAACATATTTACGGGAATAGGGTTTCCTTTACAGAGGTCATGGGTAGGTTAGGTGGGCGTTTGGCTTATAGTTTGGAGACCTAAAAGTTGGGACTGTTTTGTGTAAAATATGAACGGGATAGGTATCAAACTTAACCAAGTTAAGGACTTGTTAGGGAAGGGTAATGGGGTGTTTAGAACATATGAATGAGGAACATATATGGGAGAAGGCTAGATGTCCATCATAGGTTGATGAGCCATTTTTAGAGATTGGTTCATATTTTGATTTTGTGTTTTTGTTTGTTAGCTTTTTGCTAGTGCACGGATTATTGGGAGAAGCTCAATCAGGTGAGTTTCATAGTCCCATATCTTTTAATGATTTTGACTTCCAGATGGGATGGAAGAGACACTTATTATGGTTTTGTAAATTGTTGTTGTGAATGTTTTATGATTGGTGATGGACTTGTGTCTACTTATGTGATTAACCGCTAATTGATTCATGATAGTTTTGTGATTTGACTTCGTACCAAGGGGATGATGACAAGGCGGGGCCTTGGGGAGGTACATAGATGTGTGAGCATCTAAGGGACCAACGGATAATGACAAGGCGGGGCCTTGGGATTGGTACATAGGTGTATGGGCGCCTATGGTACCATGGTGTTTGGTAAGGCTGGGAGCCTTGGATTTGGATTTAGTTTGGTTTGTTAAATCTTGAATATTAGTTGTTAATGCATGTTTGTATCACATTGTCCATATGTTCATTTGTTAGTGGTTATTATTCACAGCTTATGGTTTGATTTTGGCGTTGGAGTCTAAACCTATGACTCTCACCAACTTTATGTTGACGTGTTTTAGTGTCTCTTTCAGGTGAGAATGTGGTTAAGCTTGAGAATAGAAGTGGCTAGTGTTGGAGACATTAGGATTGCATTTAGAAGGAGATCCTCGTTCCTTCTTAGTTTATTTTTATGTGTTTTGAATAAGTGATACTGTTGACACCTATATGTTTGCTTTGTTTATGTTATTGTTTGTCTTGGGTAAGAGGTAGGACTGTTACCTACTTGCCTAGACTCCTGCATTTTGTGGAGATATTGTCATGACATTTGTGTCACCATTTTATGACATTTCCATTTCATTTAGTTATCTCTATAGACACGCCATGTTGTGATGATATCGATACGTCACGCCCCATATTCCACCATGTTGGGGTGTGACAGAATGGTATTAGAGACAATGGTTATAGAGAATTAGGTTGCCTAGTCGCGTAGCCTAGTCTATAGCTTAAGTGTCCATGCATATAGGCGTCATAGGAGTATGTGTGCATTTTATAATAATTGATGTGTTTGGATGTTATTTTGTGATTTTTGTTAAGTTATGAACTACTATGGTTCATACTTAGCCACATGTTATTTTCTTTTCGGGTTGTGACTAGTGCGGGTTGAACCATAATCGTCCACGCTAGCCATTGTTGTATTTTTATTAAATTGTACATTATAATACATAATTTGGTACAAGGTAGTTTCTATCTTTTGTTGAGTTATTTTATGTACCTGAGGTATGTTATTTTTCTTTTGATGTTTAAGTCATGTTCCCTAAGAATCGTGTGGTGGTTCGAGTTACTAGGAGTACATGGGTAGGAAAGATTTTAAGGTGTTTCCATTATGATGGGCGACATGACTTATAATTGATTATGTTTTCGTTTTGGATTTTGTCTATGCTGTTTTAGCTAGACTATGGATTTCTGTATTCCAAGAGTTTGACTATGTAATTTTACTGTTGGAGTTTTTGACCTTATTGTTTATGTGTTATGTGCTTAGGTGAGTTGATGGATTTATGTGTTATGTGTTGTATTGATTCTTATAAGTGTCATCATAGGAAGGAGTGCATTGGGGAAAGGGTAATTGTTTAAGTATGGTGGCCAACATAGTTATACAAGTACCAAAACTTCAATGGGTTCCTATGTATGATTGCATGAAAGAGGGTTAGTACATGCTTGTATATGATGAGATGTGGATTATTGGTATATGTATAGTATATAGGTTTATGTAACGGTTGCCTATGATATGGATATTTTTGAGTGTGTTATTGTTTTGGGTTATAGTCATGTTGTGTGATTATGGGGTCACACGATATGGACTGGTTTAAGTGATGGGTTTTATGCCTTGTTGTGGCATGGTGAGATGGTGAGATGGTAATTACTCGTATGGAAAAACGAGTGTATGACGCGATCGATTGACTTGAAATGTATGATAACGAGTATGTTTTGACAGATTTAATAGGTATATATATACATCTATATATACAGATGTATATATACTAGTAGATGTTATGTTATGATATTCGGTCGTTCAATAGTTATTATAACTTGAACGTACCTAGTGTTCTCTCGTGTTTAAACAGTTTATTAGTGCTGGAGTTTGATGGAGTTCCAACGATGTTTTGAATCTTTAGAAGTGTGTCTACATCTGGGTATGTATTTTAATTGATGAGAACTATCAAATTTTCTTGCAAAGGAGTCTAGCTAATAAAAGGAAAATGCTTTTGAAAACACTTTGTAAGTGTACGGTTGATACAAAGATTTTGCTAGGTTGAAAGTTTGTTTCTCGGTATCTTCTCGAATTGATCACGGCTCAAAGAGGAACTATCTTTCTTGGTGACAAAGAAGGGGGATTGGTTTTCTATTCTACTAAAAAGGGTTAAACGAGCAAAAGGATAAATATACTCTAGAAACAATTATCTAAAAAGTAACTCAATCAAATTAAAATCAAATTAAAAACAATAAAGTGGAAATTAAAATTAAACAATAAATGAAAACAAACTTTAAAAACTTAACTTAAAATCTTAATTTCAAAAACTTAATAACAACATAAATCATTCATTCGGAATAAATCTCTTGATTCATAATAAAAGTGCTTATCCGGAATAACTAGCTCATCTGGAATAAATTTGAAATCCTTGGTTCGGAATGTTTGTTTATTTGGAATAAAATTGCTCACTCGGAATACCTTGGTTCGGAATGATACACTCATGCGGAATAATCACTTGGTTCGGAATATTTCCTTCATCCGGAATAAATGCTCTATGCGGAATAATCAAAAGAAAAACCTTGACTCGGAATAATCTTGCTTATCCGGAATAAACGTTGATCCGGAATAATTATGACAAAAGAGTCATTCAGAAAAACGGCTCATTCGGAATATAATGTTCATCCGGAATGTACCCTTGATCCGGAATAATTAGTTGACTCGGAATATTAAACCTTCATTCGGAAAAAGTGACTCATTCGGAATACACAATTCAATCAGAATGTTTACTCATCCGGAATAATCAAAACAATTAGCTCATTCGGAATATTTTGTTTAATCGGAATAATTAAAAGAAAAGTTTCGTTCGGAATAATTAATTATGGTTCGGAATCTGGGGATTTGAAGAACACGAGGAACAGTGAAAATACAACAAGACGAATTTGAACCAAAATCAACAAAGTTTTAACCAAAGATTCAACCAAACTAACCACTAATCATCTACTAATGATAAACATCAAATCAAATCAACAAAAACACAAAACCCACATATCAAACTCAACAAAATAAAAACTTAAGACTTTAGAATCAGTAAGAAAAAGAGGAATAAGATTAAAAGGAAACTTGTATTAAGGATTACGATTTAACAAACAAAATGAAAGATTAAAACTTACAAGGATTCGGATTGGATTTAATTAAAAATCACCAAACACCTTAAGGGTGTTGGTGGGTTTTCTACGAAACAAAAAAGGAAGAACAAAGAAAAAATAAAAGTTGGATCCCAAGTTGTTAAGGGGAGGCTTTTTATAGTCCTTGGGCTTGGTTGGTGAGTGGGCTTTCTTCCTTTCTTTTTTTCTTCTCGTCTTTTCCGTAAAGTTGACGTTTTCGACTCAGATTCGGGATTTGTCGATGAATAAATTCAACTCGTCTTTTAATTTCTTCGTTTAATAGACTTGAGTTCTTCGACATATGTAAATCATCCATCTTTGGTCCTTTTCTTCGATAAATCTTCAAATAGGCCCATTGACTTCAAATCTTTTGCATCTCTTGGACAATAGACTTCGTCTTGAGTCTTTTTCTTTGATAAAACCCGTGCAATCCCATATTTTCTTTAATATTTATCCGGTTGGCTCTGAAAACACAACAAACACATAAACCACGCATAATTCAAAACAAATGATATTAAATACGCGTTTTGGTTTTAGCAAGAAATAAGTGGTAAAAGGATGGATGTTTTCACACCTATCAAATCCCCTACACTTAATCATTGACATGCCGTCAAGCAATGCTTAGTGACAAAGCAAAATTATACTTTTCTCATAATCAATCAACCTTGGCTTTATTAACACACTACTACTACCAAACAAAAACTAAAGTACTAAAGAGAAATTAAAGCTTGAATAAAACAAAATGGATAGAAAACCATTTTCACTTGAAAATAGCTACATGGAAATAACTTGCAAAGAGATCAAAGACTTACATTAGGGCTTTGGTGCTGCGAAGATTTATCACCCTCAAGTTTCACGTTCCCCAGACTAAGCTTAAAAACGAGGTCATTGTTATTATAAGTTAGCAAAACAAACACTTACACACATGGCTTAATTATATGCTTAAACTCCCTTATTCCTAGGTGTATCTCTTATATTTTATTGTTGTCTTAGAATGATCACGAAGATGCATTTTTGGACTTATTGCGATAGTTTATTTAGGCTGAAAGCAAAGTATGACGATTTGATTAATATTTAGCTAAAGGACAAAATCTCTTAAAACTGCTTCTCGAGACCTCAAAAAGTTCATATCTTGGCATAACTCGCTTCACGATTTGAGACCTTTCTCGGGTCAATATTTAGCATGTACTTCATACTTCATATCTTGAGAGACGTTCTTGAGATAATGGTCTTCTCTTCGTTAATAGAGTTTCTTCACTTGGAGACTTTTGAGGGATACTCCAACTTTGTTGACCACGACTTCATCATTATTTCTTCAATCGTTAATTGGGATTTTGAGATACAACGATCCGCCTCCTTTTCGAACTTGGATCTATTTATCCTCATACCTTGTTATGCTCTTTTCGGATAGACTTCTCCATGATCTTTATGGGAGTTGATTGCTTTTCGTCGTGAGTCTTGATCCTTCATATTGATTTTGGGAATAATGCTTTTCACATCACCTTGGATCTTTAGCAATAAAATGGAATCCTCATGCCTTGTTAGGGCCTTTTCGGACTCGCCAATCTTCGTGCCCCGCTTCAATAGTTATGCCTTGGCTATGAACTCTTATCATTACCGAGCAACTTTTATACGATCTTGGGCTAGAAGCTAAGTTATTCAATAAAATCGTACGACCTTACTTATTGCATTTATTCATTTAAGGCGATGGGAGGAAAAGCTTATAATCACACCAAGTGTGCTAGTGCAAGAATACCGACTTATAATTGGCTCTATCATTTCTCGTTCTCCACAATTTAAAATCTCAAGTAATGAGACTCGTGGATGCTTAGCCTAATAAACCAATTAAGGTCTACATGGTTAAGGATACTTGCTAGAATAAACTTGGATAAGTCTATTCGGGTTGAGTCAAAATAATCGCAACATGCCTAATATGTCAAAGACTTTTAAACTAGCTACACCACTTTATTAATATTTTAGACTTTATTGTGGGATATATACATATGAAAGCAACGATAAAAATTTAAAAATTACGACTATATGGCCAAAGTTAATTAAAAATTTGAAAAATGCTGAGAAAGATGATTTTCCGGTTAAATGAAGGCATTTTAATGGAAAAGTCCACTTAAAACTTCGATAGCAGTCTCCCCTACACTTAATATAAACTTTGTCCTCAATGTTTAAGCATGTGGGAAAAGTCTCCCCTACACTTATGACATTGTGCACGTTGGTTAAATCAAGCTAAGGAATAGACGACTACAGTGATCAATTTCAAATGTGAGTATGAAGAAAATTGAATCATGATAGTTGAGAGATAGAACCGGATGTGCGGATAACATGGGAGAACGGTTCTTCAAAGGTTCCAAAAGTGCACTCATCCCTGTAATCACATCACCACATAAACACAAACAACCTATATAGGTCCCCCTACACTTAGGAGGTAAAATAGAAAGGGAAAGATACTCGGGTTGCCTCCCAAGGAGCGCTTGTTTTTGTTAACCGAGTCACGAGCCTGACTCGGTCCCGAACTAATTCAAAGGAAAGGTGGAGAGGGATGGAATCATCTCATGAGAGATGTCCTCTCTAAGGTACAACTTCACTCGTTGGTCATTCACCTTAAAATTTGGTCCATTGGTGTATGAATTTGCATGATTCTGCTTTGATTTGAATGTTTTCTGTTTGATTTAGCTTCATTTAGGGTGTTTATGCATGCCTAGATAGTTTAAAATCAATTTGGTTATGTTTTGTAGACAATTTGTTTGTTAAAATTTGAAATCAATGAGTTAAAAGGGTGTTTGGGTTAAGGGTCTTATTGGTTTAAGTTGACTTTAAACTAGAAGGAAACTGCCTAAACAAACTTGCTTTATCAGTATTAGCTTATTGTTCTCATTGGTTCTGAGTTTGGTCAAGTTTTATAGGAATTGCATGTCTTATTCTTGGTTAAATTTGGTAAAATGTAAGTATGCCCTTAACTGACTAGATTCTTAGTTAAATCTGCATTTGATCTTTGTTCTTTGATAAGATTTAGGGTAATTTAGGATTGTGTTTAGTTTGTGTGTCCATTTGGTTGGTTTTCTGCTAGTTTGTGGGTGTAGAATCTTACTCAAGTGCCAACTGCATCAGCTAACAGCCCAAGACCCCATATTTTGTTTAAATAGTTACTTGATTTGGCCATCTTGTGTGATTCTTGTGAGCTTGCTTGTGTTTTTTGTGTTAATTGTGACTCCCTACACTCAACTGAGTGTAGGGGTGCCCCCATTGTCCATCAAATACCACAAATCGCCAAGAACAAGCCCTCTTGTTCATTTCTTCACTTGTGAAGATACGTTTTTCTTTGTGTTCATCAAGCAAAACTTATCTGGGCACGTTTTTGATTCATTTAGTTAAAATTTTAGCTTAATTGTTATAAAGTTTGTGTTTTAGAGTAAGTGTAAGTTACTGTATTTGAGTTTTAAAATTTTTAAAAAAGAAAAAAAAAAGGTTTTTAACAAAAAGGACGTGGCCAAGACTCGAACCTGCGCCACTCCTCTCACACACCAACGTGATAACCAGTTTCCCTAGGGTCTTTGACTGGTTATCACTTGGTTATTTAAATACTTAAGGTATATTAGTTTATAGCTTATTCAAACAAGTAGTTTAGTATTAAGCTGTTTGTAGCTTATTTGTTTTAGCTTTTCACCATTTAGCATTTTTCCTTGGTTCTTTATTAGGTTTAGGACTTTTTGGCTTAAAAAGTTTATTTTTCACATGTCTAATTAATTTATTAGGAATATTTTAAGTTTTAATTTTAGAAAGTACATAAAAATAGAGAAAAGTGTTTTAAAAATCTGGAAAAATAGTTTTTAAGTTTTTAATAGTATTTTTGAGGTTTACATCAATTAAAGTTTTCATACTAACTTAATTTTTTATTTTATATGATTTTAGGGTTTTTAACCAACTTTAGAAATTAATATAAAATTATTAAAAAGATTTTGGAAACTTTTGTTTGCATTTTTGTCTTAGTTACATTTCTCTAGATTTTTGGTAATTTTTTAGAATTTTTTCATAAACTTTGAATTTTTTTTGAATATTTTATTATTATTTTATTATTAAAAATTGAAAGTTAGTTTTTTCTACTTTTTTCATTTTTCCTAGTTCAACTATATAAAGTTAGGAGTTTTGCAACTTTTAGAATATTTTCATTGTCCTTAGATTTATTTTTATAATTATTTTAAGTTTTTATAATTTTAATAGTTTTTAATTGTTTTAAAATAGTTTTTATTAATTTTTAAAATTTTCAAAAATAGTTTTAAATTAAGTTAGGTTGTTTTAGAGGTTTACAAAGTGATAAAACTCATTTTGGCTTTTTGGTAATTAAGTTGATTTTTAGGGCTTTAATTAGCATTAAAAAATCATTATTTAATTAATTAAAAGGTTTGGGTGATTTTTGATTCTTTGTAAAGTCTTTTTACATTATTTAGGATTGGTTTGCAATTTTTAGAAATTTTTAGGATAAAATTTTAAATTTGGTGCTTTTACGATTTTACGTGTACGACCTTTTCGTCTTAGTTTAATCCGTCATCGTAACCGTCATTCTCTTCTTATCTCATTTCTATTTTCCTTTCTCACAAATAAAATCACAAAAAGTTAATCATCTCTTAACACAACGCACTAGCCTCCTCGAGAACGAACTCATTTTAGGGTCATAACTTGTGGTTTTCCTAAACTATTCGTTAACACTTACCCTAATTGCCTCCTTTTCCTAAAGGTGTGCAAAACTACAACCATCATTTTTGCGCCGCTGCCAGGGAGGCATGTTGTGTTTTTATTTGAACAATTGTTGTTTTTATATAGCCATAATAGTATTTGTATTAGTAGCACTCTACTAATACGTATTATCGGTTTTTCGTTTTTTTTGTGAATACTATTACTATATTGTATACGTAGAACAATAAATACACAAGTATGAAAATACGTGAGAAATCACAACCTTGACTTGGGAGGTCATTACCCAATCATTGTACTCGAATCTCAAACCAAAGAAAAAAGGCAAAAATAAATAAATACTTTCGAGAAGCTCGATTTTGAAAAATACAAACTATAAGGTGGGTATAAGGCGGATATTATAAAACATATCCTAAGGAAAAAGGCTCTTAAGTGCTTCGCGCCGCCTCGTTTCCCCGCTTGCTTGTGAGTATTTGATTTTGAGAGCTAATCGAGGGTTTTGCCGCCCAAAGTATTATTAAGTATCATATATACTTTCTTGGTTTTATTTGATTAAACCCTCTTGAACGTTTTGGTGTTCCACCAATGTTCTAAAGTCATCGAAGGCGTTCCCTTCACGTGATTGTTTTCATTCCTTGAGGATTCTTTAATCAAGAGATTTGATTAAGGAGGAGATTTGTAGATTTTTGTCTACTTAATACAATTCTAAAATCCAAAAAAAGTAAAAACAATCAAAAATCCAAAAAAAAATTGAAAAAGTTAAAAACACCAAAAAGAATCTTCTTTGCTCATCCCTACGTTGTACGTGACGTTTATGCTTACTCGTAATCAAGCAAGACGTGCACGTAAACGAAAAAACAAAAAGGAGTCAACAACTACTCCTAATCTTTCTTGTGAAGAGACTCCAAGTGAGGAACCTATTGTAGAACAAGAAGCTATCATGGCTAATCGTAATATGATGGAGTTGCTTCAAGCACCCACCGAGGGTTTTGGAGAGGCCATTGTGATTCCCGCCATCCTTGCGGAGAACTTCGAGATCAATACGGGTTTAATGTCTATGCTTCAAGCCAACAAGTTTTGCGGACACGAAAAAGACAACCCACATTATCACATTAGGCAATTTAATCGTCTCACCGTGACAAGCAAGTTTAAGGATGTACCACACGATGCCATTAAGATGATGTTGTTTCCATACTCGTTAGATGGACCCGCCAAGATATGGCTCGAGAAAGAACCCCCAAATTCGATTTTGACGTGGGGTTATCTCGTTTCTAAATTTGTGAATCAATTTTTTCCACCATCTAAAACAACACATTTGAAAAACGAGATTTCACGATTTTCACAAAGATCTAATGAAAGTTTTTCAATGGCTTGGGAAAGGTTTAAAGAAATGTTACATGAATGTCCACACCATGATTTTTCCGAATTGCATCAAATTGACACTTTTTATTATGGGCTTAATGATAATGAACGAGATTACCTAAATGCCGCCGAGGGTGGTAATTTTTTGTGCAAAACGACCGATGAGGCTTTGAAAATCATTGAGAATAGGTCCAAGGTTTATAGCCCTCGTAACACACCGAGTGTTGCCAATTTGGGTTTGTCATCGTCTCGTAGCATTAATGCCTTGCAAGATGAAGGAAATGAGGAGAATCGGTTTTTCGATAGGTTTTTGACTCTTATGACTCATTGGAAAGCACAAGATGCTTTGAATTCCACATCGGTTAAGGCGGTTGCCAAGAGTTGTATTTCGTATGGTGGAGCTCATGATTTTTCCGAGTGCATTACCGCGGATGGTAACACTTCGAATGCTTATGTAGCCACGGTAACTTCTAACCAAAACCGTCAAGGTTCCCGCCCAAATCAAGCTCCACAAAATCAAAATACTAACAACTATCGAAACAACAATCAAAGTGGTGCTTATCAAGGAAATCAACGTAACTACAACAAGGGTAACTATCAAAGTGGAAATGGGCAAATTTCAAACCGAAACCAAAACCGTGATTTTCAAACTACCACACAAGGTTTTCAAAATGATCACACCAAAAATCTTCGAGAATTTTTGAATTATGCTAAAGAAAACGATGCTAAGTTTGATAATATGCAACGTGAAATGGTTAGCTTAAGATCCGAGTTAAAAAACGAGCTTAAAAACAAACTTGCTAATGAACTTAAGACTCATGCTAATAAAATGGAAGGAAATGTTCAACGTCTCCAACAAAACCAACAAAAAATGGAGCAAGGTCAACATGAGATTATGCAAGAGTTGTTAAAAGCGGATGCTAGGCAATCTAAGTTTGAAGATCGAATGGGAAAAATGTTTGAAGCTATCATGTGTAAACCTTCTTCTTCGGGTGGTCTTCCTAAGGATACCATCGTAAACCCGAAAGGAGAATTGAAGGTTATTACTACTCGTAGTGGTAAAACTTTCATAGGACCTATTTCTCGTCCAAGTACTTCTACGGAGAAGGAAAAAGAGAAAGAACACGAGGTGGTGGTCGAAAAGGAGCAAATTCCAAGCCCACGAAGTACCGCTCAAACCACACCTACGGTTGAACCAATACCAATAGTGGAACCCGAGATTCGAAGGCCGTTTCCTATGCCCCAACCCACACCACCCTTACCTTACCCTTCAAGACGAAACAAGGAAAAGGCACAAGAACGAAATAATTATCAATTTGAACTTTTTATGAAAATGTTTCGTGACTTGCATTTTAATATAAGTTTTGCCGACGCCTTGGTCATGATGCCTCGATTTGCCGCGAACTTCAAAAGTATGTTGAATAACAAAGACAAATTGCAAAAGTCGTTAGATGTTCTTCGGTTTTTCTTAGCCGCATACCTCAAAAAGTCGGTGATCCCGGTAAATTTTTAATCCCATGTGCAATACAAGATATGGAGTAATGCTACGCCTTGGCCGATCTTGGTGCTAGTATAAATTTGATGCCTCTTGAGATTTTTAAGTCGCTCAATCTTCCTAATCTCACTCCTTCAAGAATGTCAATCGAGATGGCCGATCATTCTACGATTCTAGCTTGTGGAGTAGCCGAGGACGTCTTTGTGAAAGTTGGAAAGTTCTACTATCCCGTGGACTTTATGGTTGTTGACATCCCCGTCAATCCTAAAGTTCCGCTAATTTTAGGTCGATCATTTTTGGATACCTCGAGAGCACTTATCGATGTGCATGCAAGGAAAATCACTCTTCGTTTCAATGAGGAGGAACTCGTCATAAATGCAACTCAAAACTCCACACTTTCTCATGTGTATTCTATCACGTCTTTGAACAATGTCAATCCCATCAAAAACATTTGCAAAAGGATTTCAAAGAGAGTTTTAGGAGTTGATGATAAAAACGATTTTCCGTCCCCTCCGCCGGTGGAGGTTAAGAGTGTTAAGCCTACGTTTCCAATCACGAATGATTCTTCGGATGATGAATATGTTGACCCCGATGGGGAGGTTTTCTTTGTTGACAAACGTTTTGAGAACTTACCACCACCTAAACGAAAACGGTTTTCAAATGTGAGAATTTTTAGTGTGACTAACATTTCCATAGAAACACCAAATATTTTTGACATAATTAAGTCGGGTTTTCATAAGGAGAGTTTAAAAGATGAAAAAGGGAAAGATTTTAAATTGGATTTAAAAGATTTTTCTACAATGCTAACTCCGTTATCACCTCGTGTTTTGAGTACTACAAGATCGTCTTCTCCTTTTGACGATGCTTTGTGTGGACTTAGTGTCGGGGAAGCCCCTTATGTTCCCTCCCCTTTCTCCACCGAGGACGAGATATTTGATCCTGGAATTGCTTATAAAGGGAAATCTCGGTCTTCCACCGATGCAATAAATTGAAAATATATCTATTTGATTGGTGCGAGTCTACCTCGAGTAGCTCATGGTTTTTGTGACTTACCCATTGTCCCACCCTTCTATTTCTTCTCGTCTATTTTCTTTAAACCCTTTGGGTTTGTGTTGACACATGATGAAGTGGCGTTGATTTGTTTTTCCAATGAAAACGAGAACGCCATCTTCGATCCCGGTATTTTGCACCATCAAAGGACTTAGTCCTTAATACCGGTTGTTTTTGGGCCTTGTTTATCATGTAAGCCCCACCAAAAATTGACCATACCATGATTATCCCTAAATGATCACATTTATGGGGGATTCGAGTCGAGTTTTTGACTCGGTTATAAAAAACAAGGTGCCTCGTGGGGGAAACCCATGCTTATCCATGTACATATTATTGCTTTCTAATTAGTTTAATGTGAGGGGATTTGTGCCCTTCCAACCTGTGTTCCGTGGTTGTTTGTGAATTGTGGTTTTTATATCATGATCTTCACGATTGAAGCCTCTCGTGTTCATTTTATGGGAGCACTCGATCATTTGCTTTGAAGACTTTCTCATTATCGAAATGATATATCCTATGATGTTCTAACCTTAGGTTTTTAGCACACTTCATAAATGGCTTTAAATTTAAAGGTTACACCCTTTCCATGCTAGATTAGGCATTCAACTACGTCTCTAGTATGGGGGTGTTTGCACCCCTAGACTCGAAACATTGAGGACAATGTTTAACTTTAGTATGGGGGGGGTGAATAAATACCTGCCTTGCCAAACCTTCACGCTTTCCAAAGTTTATCTTTTTGTTTATCGTTTTTGTTGCAAAATAAGGCTAAAAATGGCCAAATTTTAAAAAATTTCTCATGTTTTATAAGTGTTTGAAGACACGAATGTAGATTTTCTGATGGCGAGAATAAGAGTAATTTTTTACTCGACCGTGCGTGTTGAGCACTTAGCTTTGATTCCTTAACTTCACATTAGGCGAAGTCTCTTAAATGAGGAAGAGAAATGATAGGGTTAATTATAAGTTACTATGCTAAACGTAGAATACTCGTATTCTTTCAAAAACTCATGTGTTCTCGTTGTTTGCTTATTCTCCCTTTGCATGTAAATATTTTTTGCTTAATAAATATTGACTCTAGCGGTTTAGTTGGGATTGCTGGGTTTCTAGTCTTTTCTAGTAGCTTCCGTGTAATTAAATTGGGAAGACATTAAGGTAGCCAGCGTCACGGTTTTGAAGTATTGGCACCCGAATAATGAAAAGCTTCACCCAATTATAAGATTTCAAGTGCTCACCTAAATCAAGCAAACAATTTAAATCCCCACAAGGCCGAAAAATCTATGCAAAATTGAAAGTGAATTAGGCCTTAATCTTCGAAGCTTTAAAGATCCAAAATTCGCCTTAGCGTGAGGATATACGTCATTGGGTAATAAAACCACCGATGAGGCGGATAATAAAAGGCAAGGCAAGACCGAAGTCATAATAAAAGCTTCATGGCGAAGTTGAATAAAAGATGGAGGTAAACCAATGATAATAAGGCCCTTCCGTTAGGGGGCGTATAAAAGTCTTGGTAATAAGTCTCATGTTCAAAACCGTTATAAAACCGTGTTTATCGATCCTTCTTGTTGACTAATTTTTTGACATCGTTGTCTATTAGGAGGGGTTATTGATTTGATGGTCTTGGTTACACCGTTAGGACTCTATTTTTAGACCTAAATCTCTATTATCACATAAGAGCTGCATAACCCGACATTAATAACTGTTCATCTGACTTGTTTGACTGACAAAAGTGCAGACAGTCAGAACCTTGAGCAGTGCAAACGTTTGAGTCAGAAGTGACCCGTGGGTCCCACCTGACGTTTCACTTGCCACTTTCCCCCTAGCCACACGATTAAAAATAGTGGCAAACACGTGTCACACATCCAACAGGTCGTGACCCACGAGGCATCCCTATAAATAAGCCACCCCCACGGCTGTGTGAAACACATAGTTATAACCTCCATTTCTGCCATTAAAGCTTTCCTCTTAGCTTGAACCAAATACGCACGGATCCCTTCACACGCAGGTTAAAACACCACGTCCTTACACTTTTATTTAGTAATGGCTCATAGAAACAACCCTACCATTGGATCCGTGCTGAATGTTATGACCCAAGACCAATTAAACCATTTTTGTACAAACTATTTCATCCCTACCAACCTACACCCCTCGCTTCCTAACGCCGGAGACCTCATAACTGAGGCTCCAGCGGGTAAGATTGGCCTGTATACTCGCCTCTTTGATGCGGCTAATTACCGCATCCCCTTCACCCATTTTCTTGTAGATCTGTTAGGATACTATGATGTACATATCAGTCAGCTCCACTGCATAGGTGCCTGTAAGATTAGTCAATTCGAGATCCTCTGCCGTGCTAGGAGAATCCCCCCAACCGTAGAATTATTTCGACTCTTTTATGTTCCCAACATAGTAAACGGTTGGGTATCTTTTAAGAAACGATCCTCTAACAGTCCCCAATCGCACAATAAACCAATGGATTCATTGAAAAACTGGTATGATCACTACTTTTTCGTTGACGCAGTGGTATGGCCGGGCGATTATACCTTCAGAACTAGGATACCTCACGACCCCAAGCCGCACACAAGTACATACAACCCCCGTCATTCCCAAGAGTTAGATCTGAATAGGACCGGGTTCCATAGAAACCTTCCCGAGTCATTCCTATGTTTGCTAGGGATTAGCCGCAATTACTTTGGTCCATCCAATAGGTATCCCGTTTTTTGGAGAAGGCAGGGCGAAGGTAGGCTAACATCCGTACACAAAAAATGTATACAATTATTAGACAAACAGCTAACATATGTTGTTTTGTGCTGGACAGAAATGAACTTCTTTGGACTTTTGCGCCAGGGCGACCCGAAGCTTGTACCAGAGGGTCTTCGTCCTCTCCGTGAGAATGAACAACCCCTTCTTGAGCATACCTGACCCGTTACGGTTTCTCCTGAAGCCGTGCCGGATCCTCATTCAGACGAGGAAGAGCATGGAGACAACGGTGATGGTGATAACCAGGTGAATGAAGGAGGAGTCGGGCCCTCCTCACCACATAGGGAACAACAGGGGGATAATATTGAACTAACCACCTCCAGCATTCGCCGACTGATGGGCGATGATGATTAAGAAGTACAATAACAAGTCAACCTGGAAGAAGAGGAAGAAGAAGAAGTCGAGGAGGAGATCGATGAGGCAACAACGCAGCCCGTCGCCAGGCGTACCCGAAAAAGAAGCAACCGTGTGAGGAGAACTGCTTCAGTCGAGATTGGCGAACACAACGCTCCTGCCAAGAGACTTCGAGAAGACCAACCCTTGTATCAATCTGTCAGGAGTGCTACCCAGGGTTCCGAGGCTATCCGGGCCGCTCATGTCGATCCCGTCACTCAGATTGCCCCAACCGCCTCCGAATTAGCAAGAGACGACATGTAAGACTCCATCCTGATATGTAAGAATGACAAGTTTCCTTGTAAGCAATACTTAAGATATTTCCTAATACTTGTTTCACAGGGACGACCAAACTGGTGCCGCGCCTCCTTCTGACACCCAAATTGATAAGGGGAAAGGAAAAGAAATGGAAGGAAACCCCACGGCCCCCACAAAGTCCGGCCCTGTATTTGAAGAAGGTTCACCCACAGCCTCCCAAGACCTCCCAGCGTCCGGCCCCCCTCAACCGTTCAATCCTGTATGGAATATCACAACGGCATCACGACTGAGGGACGCCGATGAGTGCCGGGAGTACCTCAAAAAATGCATACCACCAAGCTTGGTGCGAGAGGTAAATTCGCTCAGTCACGCAGACTTGGCGGATGAGTATAATGGTGCCCTGGTACCCCAAATGGCGATGGGTACCTCGATGAGGGTAAGGTTTGAAGCCGCACTTGGGCATGTTGACTCTCTCAAGAGGAAAGTTGGACGGAGGGAGAAGATGATTGTAGATAATGAAGCTCAAATTGCCGACCTCCAATCCTAACTGGCCAGTGCCGAGGTGACCATTAAAAAACGGCCAGCCCGTGCGAATGAATACGACCAACAAGTGGCCAATCTTGAGTCACAACTAGATGCTGCAACCACCAAGGTACATATCCGTGCCGCACCACCCATATTATAAAAGAAATATATGCTAACGCGTTATTTCTTATAGGTAGCCACGGCGGAAGCTTCTGCCCATTCGTACTCCAGCCAAGTAGACGTGCTTAACAAGAAACTAGAAGACGCGCACCTGGCCGTCCAAAGCCTGGAGAAAGTACAAAGGGAACTTGCCGATGAGAGGGCTGTCATCCAAGAGCTGAAAGAGGCATTTGCCCAAAAAGAGTTGAAGATTGATGCCCTCGCTGCTGAGCGTGACAATGTGCTATGCCCCCAACTGCTAACAGCTATTGCCGGCCGTAGGTGGATGGTTGGGCATGGAGCACGCCTGGCCGTCATGAAGGTATTAGAGGCCCCGGAATTTGTGCAACAATTCGCGAGCCTTGTGTCTGATGGTATTGACCACGGACGGCACGAGGGAATGGTTGAGGCCGCTGAGCTGATCACGAAAGGGGAGGACGTTACCAATCATGCCTTCTTTAAGCCTGAAGCTGCTAGCAAGATGACTGCCTCCATGGCCGCGATGCGAGATCTGTACTATCCATTCCTGGACGAGCTGGAGGCCACCAAAGATGCGTCAAATATGGAAATCATGGGAAGGCTCAGTCCTAGCGCGTCCTCCCGTGCTTCCTTCACTCCATCCCCCAGCCACCTGACACTCCCCATATACGAGGACGTAACCAGGGTCGTGCTTGACGAAGAACCCTTAAGTGTGGTGCTGGAGAGAACTGCGGCTCAAGCCCAGAAGCGAAAAGAAAGTGATGAATGGTTGTCGTGTCTGGTCGAAGAGCAAGTGAAAATGGGTAAGTTTTTCCCCTCTATGTAGGATGCTCCTACTTTATGATCCCTTTTAGACACTTTGGTTTGTAACCTCTGAATATTTATTGTTTCTATTCGTCCGTGCATGTACACGGCTAACAACATTTGTATTTTGTATATAAGTCCGTGAGTGACAACGGCAGTTTTGTTATCTATTTGGAAACTTGTGTATTTTGACAGTGTTTAAATATTGTAGCACAATACTGCATGATATATCACGTCTTACACACAAAGAAAGAAAATTCATACAAGTCTATAATTTACTAGACATGCGACGTGCGTCTTTACTATGCGGAGCGCTGTGCGGCTACGGCATATGAGACTTACCCCAAAGTCTTGTGAGTAAGGTGTCTAGTAAGGATACATGATCCGTGCGGCTGGGGTTGCATCCCTCTTACGCGGCAAGTTGAATTAGTAGGTTCACTTAATCCTCTTACCCCGCCTGGAGGCGTATAGTACATGTACAGTAATTTGAAAGAATGCATATGAATATAACATATTATAATATAAGTAAAATTCATACGATTAACATAAAATCTAAAAAATGATTTGTACGAAACAGGCCGTGGAGCTAGCTAGGCACCACGGCATTTTATTAGAACGTTTACACTTTTGTTTGAACAATAATGACAAGTCCTAAAAAACAAGAAAAGAATCTAAACAAACATAAGAAAAATAAAAACAGATAAGACCGCATGGTTCTTTATTAAGACCGCATATAGCGAAGTACCCATGCGGAAGCCGTAGCTTTCAAAGATAGCACCTTTTGAGATTGGAAATATTCCATGTGCGCTCTAGGGCGCGGCCATCCATGTCACGTAGCTTGTACGCGCCTCGTCCCAAGGCTTCAGTGACTTCATACGGTCCTTCCCACTTAGGGCCCAGCTTTCCTGTGTTCTCCGCTCGACTTGCTTCGTTAGCACGATAGACGTAGTCTCCCGGTCGAAAAGAAACACCTTTGACCTTGGCGTCATAATAAGCCTTCATCTTAGCCTTGGACTTAGCCTCATTGATGGCTGCTATTTCCCTTTTTTCTTCCAACAGATCCAGGTTGATTCGCAGCTGTTCATCGTTCGTGACGACATTAACCTCCGTCGTGCGGATGGTAGGCATTCCTATTTCTTCTGGTATAACAGCTTCAGTGCCGTAAGCCAATGCGAATGGAGTATCTCCGTTGGCTGTTTTGATCATAGTTCTATGCGCCCATAGCACATGTGACAACTCATCGACCCATTTACCACTTCGTTCATCCAGACGCGCCTTGATGCCATTCCCCAAGCTTCTATTTGCTCGTTCGACGAGGCCGTTTGTCTGCGGATGCTTAACAGATGCGAAGCGCCGCTTGATGTTCAATGATGCACACCAATCTTTGAATGGGTTGTCCGTGAACTGCTTGCCGTTGTCCGAGATGATTTCTCCTGGTAGACCAAAACGGCACACAATATGTTCCCAAACAAACTTCTTAACTTGTTTACCTGTGATAGACTTGACTGCCTTGGCCTCTATCCATCGTGTGAAGTAGTCCATTGCAACAATCAAGAATTTAACTCCCCCCGCAGCTACAGGAAATGGTCCTGCAATGTCAATTCCCCACTTATAGAATGGCCATGGGGACGTGATAGGTGTAAGCTCCTGCTGCGGGTGCCTCGGTACTGGCCTATTCACTTGGCAATCACTACACTTGCGAATCATGTCGCGCGCGTCTCTGTGCATGGTAGGCCAATAATATCATGTTCGTAAGGCTCTAGCTACCACGGATCGTGGACCTGCATGCATGCCGCACAACCCTTCGTGTATGTCACTGATTACGTAAGCGGCCTGACGTGGTCCAACACACCGCAGCCACGGATGTAAGAAAGAGCGCTTGTAAAGGATGCCTTCTCGAAGTTCGAAATGCTGCGACTTCCTTCTGATGCGCCGTGCTGCTTTTTCCTCGTCTGGAAGGGTCTCAGTAGTCAAATAGTTGATGATTGGGGTCATCCATGTAGGTCCATCTTCTTCAACTATAGCAGCAACCTCCCCTTCCGTTATAGATTTCTCCTTGAGTATTTCCACCAAGACTTGTTTAGATAAGTGAGCGAAGCTTGTGGATGCGATCTTGCTAAGAGCGTCCGCCTTCTTGTTCTCGCCCCTTGGCACCTGCTTGATGGAAAACATACTGAAAGTCGCGATTAGCGACTTGACTTTTTCCAAGTACCTGACCATGTTGTCCTCCTTAGCTACATACCCACCTAGAATATGGTTCGCTACAAGCCGTGAGTCCACGTAGGCCTCAAGGTTGCGGACTCCCATTCTAGCGGCGATTTTCAAACCCGCAATTAATGCTTCATATTCTGCTTCGTTGTTGGTGGCCGTGAACTCAAAACGGAGGGCGTACGTGAATTCCATTCCTTCTGTATTTGTGAGGATGAGACCTTCTCCGGACCCGTCCATACACGAAGATCCGTCCGTGAATAACACCCATGGTTCTGTTGGGATCTCGTCTTGCTTGATGATTGGCCCTTCCTCATCCGGCTTCTCGATCAGGAAATCTGCCAAGATCTGGCCTTTAACAGCCGTCCTTGGCCTGTAAGATATATTGTGCTCCCCCAATAGGATGCTCCATTTCTGTAGCCTCCCTGACACATCTGGTCTAGAAATAACCTGCTTGATTGGCTGATCCGTGATGACTACAATTGGGTGCGCCTGAAAGTACCGGCGCAACCGCTTTGTAGCAAACACTAGTGCTAACACCAATTTTTCCATGGAGGAATAATTTAGCTCCGGCCCTTGTAGTGTTCTACTTATAAAGTAGACCGGAGTTTGTATTGTATCTCTATCCATCATAAGTACCGCGCTTATTGCGCCATGAGTAGCTGAGAGATACATAATGAGTTCCTCCTTTGGCCGGGGAGCTACTAGCATAGGGAGAGATGCAAGATGCTGCTTGAGTTGGCCGAAGGCTTCCTCGGCTTCCTTCGTCCAGCGGAAGTCTCCCTTTCTAATGCACTTCTTGAGTGTCTTAAATAGGGGTAATGACTTCTCTACGGATTTAGATAGGAACCTATTCAGCCCGGCTAACTTCCCATTCAAGGACTGCACCTCCTTCCGTGTCTGAGGGGACGACAGTTGTATCACTGCGTCCGTCTTCTCTGGGCAAGGTTTGATGCCGTTTGGATCAATCAAATATCCAAGGAACATTCCCTCCGTTGCTCCAAACGTACATTTCTTTGGATTTAACTTCATGTTAATCCTTCTCAGCGTGTCGAATGTCTCTTGGACATCCCGGAGAAGCGCCTCCTCCGTGTGACTTTTTATCACCAAGTCATCAACATAGACTTCCAAGTTGCGGCCTATCTGTGATTCAAAAGCTTTGTCCACCAACCGCTGATATGTAGCACCGGCGTTCTTCAGTCCAAACGGCATTTTCGTATAGCAATACACGCCTTGGCTCGTATGGAACGCCGTTTTTTCTGCATCCTCCTCCGCCATCTGGATTTGGTGATACCCTTTATATGCGTCCAAGAAGCATTTAAAAGGATACCCACATAGGGACTCCACCTTCCAGTCGATTTCCGGTAACGGGTAACAGTCCTGTGGGCAGGCCTTGTTTAGATCCGTAAAATCCACACACATGCGCCAACTTCCGTCATGTTTCTTGACCATGACCGGATTGGACAACCACTCGTGGTAATATACCTCGCGCATGATGCCTGCATCTACTAGTTTCCGTACTTCCTCCATAATCACTTGGCTGCGCTCAGGCGCCTGGCCGCGCTTCTTTTGCTTGATGGGTTGGTACCCTTGGCGGATCTGGAGCTTATGCTCTGCTATCGCACGTGGCACACCTGTCATATGCTTTGGCTCCCATGCGAATATATCTAGGTTTGCACTTAAAAGAGAGCACATGGCCCTTTTGCCGCTATCCGAGAGCGCCCCTCCTATGGATACTTCCTGTTCCGGATAGTCAGGGTGAATGGCCACCTTCCAATTGGGAGGTGGTGATCCATCTTTGGGCGGAACAGGTGGAGCCGGTGTTGTCACGGTGTGACACTCGGATGCCGGTACGATTGTGTTGTAAATGGTAACAATTCCCCCCTCTACGGGGAATTTGATCATTCCGTGCGCCGTAGAGGGTACCGCCCGTATAACCAAAATGCCTGGTCTGCCTATGATTCCATTGTACGGAGAGTGTGAACGTATCACCATGAAGTTCATCCACGCCGTAGTTGAATGTTCCTCATTCCCAATGGTTACAAGCAAACGTAATTGCCCTATCGGCCAAATAGTGTCTCCACTAAAGCCAGTAAGCGACGATGTGGCCGGTACTAATTGGCTTCTTATTTCTGGGCATAGCTGCACGAAACAGTGTTCATACAGTACCTCTGCTGACGATCCTCCATCCACATACATGCGACGAACGTTGTGTGTTCCAATGCTTATCTCAATAGTGAGAGGCGCATCGATCACATCGCTTGCTGTGATGAGAGGGAACGAGATTTCCCTGCTGCGTGAAAATTTTTGGCCAACTTTCTGCCTCGTGCGGCGCTGTCTGGATTGGATCATGTATATAGTCGAAGGTTTGTCCTTTTGGGGATCCTTCTTATCATACTTCTTGTTGTTGTCTTTTCCATCCTTCCAATCCTTAACTAGGTGCTTGAGTTTGCCTGATTTGATCAGTGACTCAATATGCTTCTTGAGCTGGATACACTCTTCCGTACCGTGGCCTTTGTCATTATGGAACTCGCAGAAGCGACTTCCTTGCCGACGTTCCAGGGGAGTGGTCATTGGGGAAGGCCTTGTAAAGTTCGCCCCTTCTGTCAGCAAGATCTCCCGGTAGGACATCTTTAGGGGGGTGAACTTATCGTCCGACCGTCCTCCTTTGCTTTGGCTCTTATAGTCTGAACCCTTGTTATTGTTCTGATTACCTTGACCGCCCGACTGTCTCCGGGACTGGTCATTTGACCGGTACCCATTTCCTCGGGATGGGTAGGCCGCGGCAACAGCTGTTTCTCCTTCTATGAAATTTCTGACCCTTTCCTTGAGGTCATCATATCTCTCTGGACGCTTGTCATAGAGGCGCCTGATCAGTTCTCTGTCTGTTATGGCGTGCATGTAATCAGAGATTTTCAGGAGCTCCAGCAAGGTTCTTGTGCGCGTGCACTCATCATTGAAGCGCTCAGTGAAGGCTTCTGTGGACTCCCTCGGCCGTTGCTTGACAGTTGCCAATGAGACCGGATCCCTATTATACTTCTTCCTTTGATTATAATTGTTTTCAAACGCAGTGCGTAGTTCCGTGAAACTATCAATGCTCCGTGGGGGGAGTGCCTCAAACCAGTCACGGGCGTTTCCGATCAAGGTCGAATTGAACATTTGGCACCATATGGGCATGGGCCATCGCTCAATTTTAGCCTGCGTATCAAATATTTTAAGGTGATCCACAGGATCACCGGACCCATCAGAAGTCTTGATACACGCCGGCATGCGACGTTTGGTGTCCTCAGAATAGTTCCGAATGCGGAGGGTGAACGGGTCTTCCCTGGGATCCGCACATGGCCAGGTGAGCCTAGGGTCATCCCATGGTTCACACGATCGACGCGAAAGATCGTCCGCTTCCGCATCTCGATAGTAAGGGCCACCATAATACTCATCATTGTTTGGTGGTGGAGGGGTACGCCTAGGCCGGCGGCGCTTAGGCGGATGGTCATCTGAGTCCTCCCCAGACGGGTCTGGGGACGGCGGTGGTGCCCCATCCTTTGAATAGGGACCACTTTTTTGGGATGAACCAGGAGCCTTTCTCCAAGTGTTCATTCTGTCCCACACACTCGGGCGACGTGCGGTTCTGGCCAGCTCTCGACCTGGTCGTTCGGGTGAACCATCCGAGTTTTCTCCCTCTCGTGATTGCATTAGTTCCTGCACGAGGCGATCCCCTATGCGCTCAAACACATTCCGGGGTTGAGGAGTTTCCTCAAAGGTGCCCTGTTCCTGAGGCCGAGGTCTCCTTTTTCTCTGATTTTGGGAGGAGGTGATTGGTCCGGTGTCACCAAAGTTGAGTCTGGACTGGAGGTTCCTCCCCAGATTCAACATTGATGCGATCCCCGGGACGATCCTATCGAAGTTCTGTGTGAGAACTCGAGTAAGATCCTCCTCGCTGAGTGGTAGGACCTCTACCTCTTCCTCTACCGATGGTCTGCGCGGCTCCTTGTTAGGAGGGTTGGGCGCACTCCCTGGATCCGGATTGTCCAGGGTTGAGGTAGGTGGGGGTGTTGTGGAGATCGTGCTCGTCACCCCTAAGGGCTGGAATCCACCACGGTTGCCAGGTCCGCCTGCAAGGCGGCTAGATGATTGGCTGGGGATGAGTATCCCTTCCCCTTGGGACTTCCGGTTTCCAGGATTCATATTCCTGGGATTGGCTTGCTGATGCCCCTTCGTCATTGGAAATTCAGAATGAGATTTTGTTCTAGCTTAGTGTAATGGTCCCATGGATGGCGCCAACTTGTTGATGCAAAAGTTGGTTGATGCTTGCTAGACCCGAATTAGGCTTAATTCGGGTTGGCTGGGCTCCGGCTCCTGCACCAAGTGAATAGTTTGGTTGGGACCCTACACACTAAACAGCACGCGTTAGGCTTACCGTGGGAATGTTTCCCACGATTAGAATCCGGCGTGAGAGTAAGTAATCGATTTAGGGTTTATGTGAGTTGAGAGTATAAGTCGTAATACCTTTGTAGAACCCTTGAAGGTTCCTTTTATAGGCAGTGAAACCCTAATGGGCTTTCACTGATGCTTCGGCCCCAAGGAAGAGATAACTACCAGAATTTAGAATGATTGTTATCTCCTAAGTCTGGTAGTGAATATCCTCCTCCATTGGGATAAAGATATTCCTAGACAGAATATTATTCTGACTAACCCTACGTCGGCCGTACCGGGCCGTGGGCCGCACACGTGTGTGCGGTTACTGTTCATCCAAGCCCATAAGCTTGAATGACATTATTCCACCTATCTGTGATGGGCCGGATACGGGTAGTACCCATGGGCCGGGTTCATGACCCGGCTAGGGACTATACATCAACAAAATATAAGAGATACAACTTATGAATATTGGGAGGATAAGTACATGATTAGGGCATATGAGTAGTGTTAGCATTACTAACTTATAATGACAATGATCTCGTTGCACGCTTGGTATGGAATTGGGGTGAAAATCGAGGACGATGAAATTATTTCTAAACGAAGCATTCACCTGTTCTTATTCTATGAACCTAAACGTCCCATTTTGCGATGAAAATCATACATTATGTCTAAAACGCAAGTAGTATCAATAGTAGTAGTTTAGCTAGTTTATCATTCAATAAAGTGAATAAAAATGAATTTTGGAGGTGATACGATACTTAATTCTAGCATTGCGTGAGGGCACGGCAATGGTTTAGTATGGGGGAGTGATGAGACTGCTTTTATACATAGTCTCATCGTCCAAATCGGGCTTAAAATGCATTAAATATCATTAAAATACCCAAATATATGCTTGTGTTTGTTGCTTGTGTATTTTAGGTACGGATATTGAGGAAATGACAAAAGATCGCAAGAATCAATAAAAAACGAACACGGGAAACGAAGCCGCACAATGAACCGGACCCGAATCATGAATTTCCAAAGAAGACCTTGAAGATTTGAAGATTGGCAAGATTGGTCCCTCACTTTTTGAAGACTTGTCACTTTAGACCCTTGTAAACCTCAATTATTACAAGTTTGGTCCTAAAGTTTCAAGACATGACATTATAAGCCCTTGAAGAATGCAAATATTGCATGAATAGTCCTTATTCAAAGTTTGAAAGTATATTGGGCCATTTTCAGCAAGTTGATAAAAGTTGTTATGAGTAAATGGGGCGTTGACAAGTTTCTAAATTGAAGTGACAAGAAAAGGGGAATAGAAGGGCTACTTTTTACAAGACACCAAACTTAACCCCACCAATCACCCACCTCCACGTCACCCACTACCACCCAGCAACCAATCCCATCCTCCCAACCATCCACGTCAAATCCCACTCCTTATTTATTTAACTGATTATTAAATCAGTAAAAAAAATTGGTGGTAAACCTATTATTTTAAACTTATTTAACCCAAAACAAATCAAACACTTAACTAATTATCACCTTCATCCTTTAAACCCTAGAAAAAACCCAGTTCTAATTACCCTATTTTTTAACCTAAACCCCAATTAACATTAGGGGTTCTACTCCTTACCCCACTCCCAACACAACCCCGAACCCAGAAAGTGACCTCCTCCTTTTCTGTCCCCTCTCTAGCTCACACTGTCATGAGAACCCATAAGGCTCCAAAAATATTTGACCCATTGAACGCCTATGATGCAACTACTTGTTCTCCACACAAAATGAACGCTCAAGATTACTTCTCCAAGGCTGTCAACATTCAGAGACCATGTGAAGACTTGTGACCAAGAATTTTCAACAAGATTCCAAAGGGCTTTTTAGGGATTTACTGTATTAGGGTTTTAGCATTCTAGAGGGTTCTGTTTAAGCTTATAAAAGGAGCACTCAACATGTGAGCTGCCCTTTGTTCCAGTTTTTGCTTTTCAACATTTTGTAATTCCTTTTTAAAAATTAATGAAAGTTGGTATGTTTTAAATCTGTAATTCCTTTTTATTGTTTTAAAAGTTGGTGTGTGTTAGAAAAGCAAGTTGAGTTCCAAAATTGATTGTTGAGTATTTTGAGTTTTCAAAAAGAGAAGTTTCAAGTTTTGGAAATTCGTTTTCTATTTGGCAAAAAGGTTCATAAGCCACATTAAGTTGTTTTATTTGGGCTTATATATGTCCATTGAACCCTAATATCTTGGAGATATCAAGATTCAGTGGGTATAAAAGCTTGGGTAAAAGGCAAAGTGAGGTGAGAGACCCTTTTTTGCTGATTTTTACCCATTTGGTTAACACTCACTATATCAAAAGCTACAAGCTTTTAGCTTGTAGCAATTGATATTTGAAGTTTATCTCTTGGTCTTGTGGTGATTGTGCAGGGAAAAATTCATTTCATCACATTTTTCCAATATTGGTGGTATTGTACTTTATTAAGCAACCTCAACCCATTTTATTCCAAGGACCCCTAGCTTACCTAGTTGTTGGTTAAGCTCAGGGGAGCATAGCTGACCCTCACTAGGATGCAAAGTGAGGGAGGTGCTCATTTTCCTTCATTTCTCTTTTTTACTTTCTTAATTTTTCTGAAAATTTGTTTGGTATATGAATTTGCATGATTCTGCTTTGATTTGAATGTTTTCTTTCTGATTTAGCTTCATTTAGGGTGTTTATGCATGCCTAGATAGATTAGAATCAATTTGGTTAAGTTTTGTAGACAATTTGTTTGTTAAAATTTGTAATCAGTGAGTTAAAAGGGTGTTTGGGTTAAGGGTCTTATTGTTTTAAGTTGACTTTAAACTAGAAGGAAATTGCTTAAACAAACTTGCTTTATCAGTATTAGCTTATTGTTCTCATTGGTTCTGAGTTTGGTCAAGTTTTATAGGAATTACATGTCTTATTCTTGGTTAAATTTGGTAAAATGTGAATATGCCCTTAACTGCCTAGATTCTTAGTTAAATCTGCATTTGATCTTTGTTCTTTGATAATATTTAGGGTAATTTAGGATTGTGTTTAGTTTGTGTGTGCATTAGGTTGGTTTTCCGCTAGTTTGTGGGTGTAGAATCTTACTCAAGTGCCAACTGCATCAGCTAACAGCCCAAGACCCCATATTTTGTTTAAATAGTTACTTGATTTGGCCATCTTGTGTGATTCTTGTGAGCTTGCTTGTGTTTTTTGTGTTAATTGTGACTCCCTACACTCAACTGAGTGTAGGGGTGCCCCCATTGTCCATCAAATACCACAAATCGCCAAGAACAAGCCGTCTTGTTCATTTCTTCACTTATGAAGATACGTTTTTCTTTGTGTTCATCAAGCACAACTTATCTGGGCACGTTTTTTATTCATTTGGTTAAAGTTTTAGCTTAATTGTTATAAAGTATGTGTTTTAGAGTAAGTGTAAGTTACTGTATTTGAGTTTTATAAATTTAAAAAAAAAGGTTTTTAACAAAAAGGACGCGGCCAGGACTCAAACCTGCGCCACTCCTCTCACACACCAACGTGATAACCAGTTGCCCTAGGGTCTTTGACTGGTTATCACCTGGTTATTTAAATACTTAAGGTATATTAGTTTATAGCTTATTCAAACAAGCAGTTTAGTATTAAGCTGTTTGTAGCTTATTTATATTAGCTTTTCACCATTTAGCATATTTCCTTGGTTCTTTATTAGGTTTAGGACTTTTTGGCTTAAAAAATTTATTTTTCACGTGTCTAATTAATTTATTAGGAATATTTTAAGTTTTAATTTTAGAAAGTAAATAAAAAATAGAGAAAAGTGTTTTAAAAATCTGGAAAAATAGTTTTTAAGTTTTTAATAGTATTTTTGAGGTTTACATCACTTAAAGTTTTCAAATTAACTTAATTTTGTTTTTATATGATTTTAGGTTTTTTAACCAACTTTAGAAATTAATATAAAATTATTAAAAAGGTTTTGGAAACTTTTGTTTGCATTTTTGTCTTAGTTACATTCTTCTAGATTTTTGGTAATTTTTAAGAATTTTTTCATAAATTTTGAATTTTTTTGAATATTTTATTATTATTTTATTATTAAAAATTGAAAGTTAGTTTTATCTACTTTTTTCATTTTTCTTGGTTCAACTATATAAAGTTAGGAGTTTTGCAACTTTTAGAATATTTTCATTGTCCTTAGATTTATTTTTATAATTATTTTAAGTTTTTATAGTTTTAATAGTTTTTAATTGTTTTAAAATAGTTTTTATTAATTTTAAAAATTTTCAAAAATAGTTTTAAATTAATTTAGGTTGTTTTAGAGGTTTACAAAGTGATAAAACTCATTTTGGGCTTTTTGGTAATTAAGTTGATTTTTAGGGCTTTAATTAGCATTAAAAAATCATTATTTAATTAATTAAAAGGTTTGGGTGATTTTTGATTATTTGTAAACTCTTTTTACATTATTTATAATCTGTTTGCAATTTTTAGAAATTTTTCGGATAAAATTTTAAATTTGGTGCTTTTACGGTTTTACGTGTACGACCTTTTCGTCTTAGTTTAATCCGTCATCGTAGCCGTCATTCTCTTCTTATCTCATTTCTATTTTCCTTCCTCACAAGTAAAATCACAAAAAGTTAATCATCTCTTAACACAACGCACTAGCCTCCTCGAGAACGAACTCATTTTAGGGTCATAACTTGTGGTTTTCCTAAACTACTCGTTAACACTTGCCCTAATTGCCTCCTTTTCCTAAAGGTGTGCAAAACTACAACCATCATGATGATATCCGTATGTCGCGCCCATATTCTGCCATGTTGGGGTGTGACATGTGGTATGTTTTGTGTTTGTGTATAAATAGGTAAGAAGGATACATTTTCAAGCAAACAAAAAGAAATCAAGCTTATTTGGATGAAAAAGACAAAGAAGGATCAAAGATGACAAGAATTTGAAGATAAAGGACCTATCTTGACAATATACCAAAGTTGAAGGACTCAAAGTGTAAATTAGTCAAAGTCAAGATTAAAGTCAAACATGGTCAACTCCAAAGTCAACCAAGTAAAAGGGTCCACTAAACAAGTATGCAAGTGGAAGGACCAAAAATGTTATTAGAATGAAGATTCTAGCTCATTTGGATATTCTGCCATACTCTAGGGACTTAATTTGCCAAAAATACTCCAAGTTTGTGTGTGATCCGTGTGCATTGGTTATTAACCAATGAAAATGCAAGGAATATTTGGCACGGATCACCAGCTGGTAAGCCACATCACCAACACAATAAATGAGCCGTTGATGAGACTGCTTTTATACATGGTCTCATCGTCCAAATCGGGCTTAAAATGCATAAAATATCATTAAAGCTGCCAAATATATGCTCGTGTTTGTTACTTGTGTATTTTTAGGTACGGATATTGAGGAAATGGCAAAAGATCACAAGAATCAATCAAAAACGAACACGGGAAACGAAGCCGCACAATGAACCGGGCCCAAGTTTTGAATTTCCAAAAATGCCCTTGAAGAATTGAAGATTGGCAACTTTAGTCCCTCAAGTTTTGAAGATTTACACTTTATACCCCTCAAATATTCAAAATTATGAATAGGGTCCCTAAAGTTTGAAGACTATACAAGATCAGCCCTTGGAAAATGAAGAAAATGCATTAAAGGTCCTTGATAAAAGTTTGGAAACCTTTAGTGCCAATTTTGACAACTTGCCAAAAGTTGTTAAGTGTTATATAGGAGTTGTTGCTGATTTAATACAACATGAACAAAAGAGAAGACCTTGGGGGCCATTTTTGCCAAACAACCAAACCATCACCACCACTCAGACCCTTACACGTCATCAATACCCACCCAATAACCCATTTACCCTACCCTACCCAGTCCATACCCAGCCCACAACCCTTAATTATTACCCGGTTTATTAAATAAACCTTGGTCAAAACCCCAGTCAACTCTCCCCTTTTTCCCACCAAACACCCTTTTAAAATTCCTTAACCCCCTTTTTCAGATTAAACAACACACTAATCACCCTATAAACCCTAATAATCCCCAGTCACAATCAAGAGCAAAACAAAGGGTTTCTAGCTGAATTTGTCCAGATCCCTAATTAAACATTATGTCACCATAACCCACATCCTAAACCACCACAAGACACACCCATGTGTCTTGTGGACCCCTCCCCTGTCCATCGCTTTCGTCCTCAAACCCTACACCCGACCAATTTAACATCCCAGATTCTTCTACTTGGTCCCCAAGTTCAAATGGACGTCCAAGATCAAAGTTGCAAGCTGGCCATCACTCTCATATCACATGGAGCCTGTTTGACTGATTTTGAAGACCTCGACCAAGGGCTTTCTAGGAAATTCAGTTAGCTAGGGTTACACATTGTAATATTTTATTATTATTATCTAGAAGGATCCGTTAGCTAGTATATATATGAGTGATATGTGCTCATATACGTTTTGTTCCAGATTTTGCTAAACTCTTTTGTAATCCCTTTTTATGAAAATAAAAGTTGGTATTTTATTGAATGTAATTCCTTTTTGTTTGGTAAAAGTTGGTGTTTTGAGTGTCTAAGCAATCTGAGTTCCATTATTCTTGTGTAACACCTTGTGTGTTAGAATTTTCAGAAAGGTTTCAAGTTAGTCTAAATTTCAGAAACCTAAAACTCCAAAGAAGTGAAAGTGTATTTGGAGTTTTGGACTGGTGAGTTTGAACTTGTTTTAAAACGTGTTCCAAGTTCAAGTTTCAGGAAGTTTTGTGAGAAGGTTTAAAAAGGTTTCAAAAAGTTCAGATATTGTATTTTGTGCTTTCTTTCTTGTTTTTCTTGGCAGGTTTTGGAGATTTGTTTGTCCAAGTGTTCTGCATAGGCCCCAGCCTATAGGGAGGTGGTTTTTCAACCACTAAGGGTCCTGGATGTAGGACCCTTAAGGTAGCTCCTTTTTCCTTTTCCATTTTCAGTTTTCTGAAAATTATGTGATTTGTGTGAAATTGCATGAAAGGTGTTAAGTGTTTGTTTAGCTGTTAGATATTACTCTTGTTAGGTGTTTATGCATGTTAGAAGCATAAGTAATCACTTTGGTTGAGTTTTGAAAGATTTTGCTGTGTTTAATTTGATTTCAGAAATTTAAAGGGGTGTTTGGGTTTGCACTTTATTTGAGTTTCCTTGATTCATTTTTGTGCTTAAACCTGTTATACTCACTCATTAGGTAGAAATAGATTGTATGCTAGCTAGGCTTTCAGATTGGTAAAGTTTTCAAGCAAGATTTCATGATAAAATTGGTCATATAGCTTAAAAATCAGTAACTGCCTATAGTGCATGATTTTGTGTGAAATTTTGCATTCAAGTTTGATTATCTGCTTAACATTAGGGTCATATAGGATTGTGGATTTCTTGGATGCTACTTGGTGTCATATTATGCAAGATTTAAGAGTCTGAAATTCATATTTGTGCATTTTGAACCAGCAACAAGTCATCAGACCTACCCCTTGTGTATCAGCATCCTTATGTGCATTTGTGAGCTTGATTCTTGCTAAGTGATTTGTTGATTTGTGTGATTATTGACTCCTTATACTCCAAAGAGTATAAGGGTGCCCCTTTGTCCAACAATTCACCACAAAAAGCCAAGGAACAAGCCCTCTTGTTTCTGATTTCACTTGTGAAGAAAGCAAAAGTTCTTTGTGTTCTTAAAGTCCAAACTGAGCCCGTTTTTGTCTTTGAAAGTGGCTTAATCTTGATAAAATTGAATTTTGATTGTGTTTTAGTGAGTAAAAGGGTAACAAGATTTAAGTTTAAAGCTTAAAAAGAAAAAAAAATATAAAATCAAAAAGGACGTGGCCAGGACTCGAACCTGCGCCACTCCTCTCACCACACACACAATACCGTTGTGCCCTAGGGACTTTGACTGAAAGCTTTCATTTCAAAATATACTTAAGGTGGTTTTGTTTTGGCTTTTGTTAAATAAGCCGTAGCTTATTTGGGCTTTTCTAGCTTATTCAATAAGCTATTTTGGCCAGGCTTATTTTTCCTAAGATTGTTATAGGGTTTAGCATTTTTTTGAACTTAGTTTGGATTTTTCTCTTTAATTATTTATTTTTTATTCATTTTTCTTTAGACGTATTTTATTAATTAGATAAAAAATAGTTAAAATAGGTTTTAATTTTTAGAAAAATAGTTTTTAGGTTTTATTTAAGTAATTTGAGGTTTACATATCAAAAAGTTTTCAAAAAGTCTTATTTTTAATTTTATTTGATTTTAGGGTTTTTCAACAACTTTAAAATTTAATATAAAATTAATAAAAGGGTTTTAGGAACTTTAATTTGCATTTTGTCTTATTTGTAATATTCTAGATTTTTGATAATTTTTTAGAATTTATTTATAAACTTTTTATTTTTTTGATTATTTTAATATTATTTTATTGCTAAAAATAGAAAGTTGGTTTTTTCTACTTTTTTCATTTTTCCTAGGTTAAGGACACATAATTAGGAATTTTGTAACTTTCCAAATCTTTTTAGGACTTTTCATTTATTTTTTAGAATTAATTTAAATTTTAATAGATTTTAATAGTTTTTAAGTGTTTAAAAATAGTTTAATTTGATTTTAAAATTTTTAAAAAAGTTTTTAGCTTAATTAGGATATCTTTGAGGTTTACAAACTTAAAAATCTTGTTTAGGGCTTTTTAATAATTAATTGTGATTTTTAGGGCTTTAATTAGCATTAAAAAGTCATTATTTAATTAATTAAAAGTTTTAACAAGTTTGGATTTTTTGTAAACTCTTAGAATATTATTGGGGATTTCTAGTAATTTTTAGGAATTTTTAGGTTAAAATTTTAATTTTTGTACTATTTACGGTTTTACGTGTTCGCCTTTTACGTCGTAGTTTAATTTGTTTTAGTAACCGCCTTTTCTTTCCTTTCTCATTTCTATTCTCTTTCCTTTTCTTCTAAATAAAATCAAAAATCAAAATCAACTCATTACATAACACACGTGCCTCCTCGAGAACGAACTCACTTTTAGGGTCATACACACACGATTTTCCTAAATCGTCGTGCACGCTTGCCCTATTTTGTTGCCTCTTTTCCTAAAGGGGTATACAAATCACAAACATCAGCCGTTATTGCTAAAGTCAACTCCACTAGTTCATTCATAAACCAATCAGAAGCTTACAACCCATAATGCATTATATCCAAAACGGATAACAATCCGTGTGTTCACCTAAGATCCAATCAGAAAGAGCCACGTGGCATCATCTTCAACAACGATCCCAGAACCATTCTTGAGCTACACTGACTTTCAAGAAATGATTCCTACATGAAACTTGCTCGTTTTCAAGAGAGGAACACATTGGGAACACTTAATCAAGGTCAAACTCAAAGAATAAAAAACCCCCAATTCATGAAGAACACAAGAATCTTCAATTAAGAGATTGGTGACACCTGGAAGCTTGTTATTGGTGGGGTTACGTCATCAACCCCAAATCACTCTCATTGCTTGTCTATAAATAGTGATAGGATCTCTCATTTGTTGTAAGTAGCTAAGTGTGAAAATTTCACACACTTCCCATTTTTCTCTCTCAATCCTTTTAGTTAGCTGTTAGTGTAACAAACTCAAGATCTTGACAAACTCTTGAGTTAGTTATAGTTAGTTGTAACTACTTACCTAACTTTGTAACAACTTTTCACATTCAAATCAATAAAATTCCCTCCTTTTCCTTCAAACTTGTTATCAATTCATGCATTCCTGTTGAACTTGTTGCTGTTATGAGTTGCTTGTGATCACATTTGATCATAAGAAGCTTTTGTTGAAGAATTGTAGCTATACTTTACCATTCATGTTGTTGAGTTGATTTTCTAGCAGAATTGAGTTGATTTGATCAGAAAGATGAATGTAGATGGTTGATTAGTAGATTTTAGTGCTAAGGTGGTGGTTTAGCATTGTTTAGGAGGCTCAGCGCCTACCTACTCCATCAATGGAGGCTCATTGCTAAAAGGTTTCATGTTTCTTAGTTTTTTTCCACTAAACAGTCCTATGTATGTTAAATTCTAGTGTAAATACTATATGTTGCTTTGATCAAGTGTGATTAGCCTGTTTTGGATTGATTCAGTTGTTTAGATAGATACTTGTTAGATTGGTAGCTTGTTACTTGCTTTTACTTGTTACTGTTATCCATTTCTTAAGTCACATAGCTTGATTTAACATTTTGAGTACTAGCCTGTTATATTGCATATTCTTGGTTCATTTGTGCTTCATATCAATCAATAAGCTTGTGTAGATATAAGTCTTAGATCAGCTGAACCATTTGCTTAGTTTCTCTTCACAAAAGTTGTTAAAGTTCAGATAACTTGTTTTGGATTTGTAAACATTTTGTAGTTCAAGTTTAGTAAACTGGCTAAACATAGTTCATTTACAATCATTTGGTCATTTTAAACAAGTATGTGTAGTTTTCAAGTCAAAAATAAGGTCAAACAGGCAATTGGTTGGAAAAATGTTTGGGTCAGTTTTGTGATACTAGTTCATCAGATAAGTAGCACTTTTCAATCTCTTAGCAGTTGTTCATTTCTTAACCAACTTCAGTGAAACTAGTTTCTACTTGTGCTTTAACATCCAAAGTTTGATTTTGTAAAAGGAAATTCTATAGTATCTTAATTCAAATGAGAAATCAGCTTTTTCATAAGAACTTAAGCCATTTCAAGTTTCTGTAACAAAGTAGCTGACTGATTTCTTATTCTGGCAATTCTACTTCATAAATCTTGTGATTTTCTTTCACAATCCTGTTTAGAAACATGTCCTGATTAAATTATGAGCTTTTCAGCTTTTTCACTTTTTGGTCAAACTTGGTCAATAAGCTAGGTTTCAGCTTAGTTGCAATTTCCAGCTTAAATACTTGATCATTTTTCATAAGAAAAGACATTCCAGACTCTCCATAAGCTGTTTAATAAGATTTAGCTTAAAACTTTGAATGTGCATGTCTGGATTTTATTATAGCTAATTCGTGGCTTATTGGAGTTGGCTTATTTGAGTTCTAGTGCATTTCAAACTTTTCCTTGGACAAGCCTAAGTATTTTTCAGTTTTAAGCAGTTTAAAAATTGTTTGAGCTTATTTGGTGCATTTTTAAGTTTATACAAGCCTTATTGTCCCAAGGTGCTCATTTTTGGTTTAATATTCCCTTTTATTGCACTTTAGTCCCATAGTTTGAAACAATTTCCATTACTAGCTAATTTTCCACTTTATTAGGGTTTGCATTGGTTTAGTCCATAACTTTTCCTTACTTATCATTTTTAGTTAATCAGTTTTGGAAGTTGTTAAAATTTGTTAGGAATTTGTTAGAATTTGCATAATTGGTCCTTATACTTTCTGATTTTTACATTTCAATCAATTTAGTTTCATTTACTTACATTATTAGCACATTACTTTCTTAGATTTACAATTTTGTCCTTTTGTGAATAAAAATTTGGTATGTGCTAATTGTTTTACGGTTACGTAGCTTAATATTTTTCACATTTTTACGTGCTTGCTTAAATAGACATAGAAAATCCAAATAACCCTATCAACCAAAAAGGATAATAAACCTGATATTGTTAGGACTTTCAATTGGTTAAGAATCGAGAGAAACGAACTTCAATTTACACAATTTCTAGAGGTTATGGGCATTTGGCTAGGAAATGCAGGCAGTCAAAGAGGGTCAAAGGTTATGGTTATCATAAGGAAAAAATAATTTCGTGCAAGAAAATGGAAGCTGGGATCAAGCTATCAGCTGAGGAAGGAGAATGCTTGACGACACAGATGATGAATTTTCCGACCAAGAACTCATGGCATATTATTCATACATGGCAAAGATTCATGAGGTCCTGAACGTCACTAAAGATGACAATGGTCCAATCTTTGATACCGAGCCAATTGATAAGGTACAACATGATGATGCATATAATGTGTTTGGTGATATACATGAGCATAGTGATCTACCAACAACAATTACTGACACGTGTATGATGGAAACAGTTGATAGCAATACCACACCCGATTCATCAGACATGTGCAATAATGAGTTTGAGGATGATCAATATGCAAATGATTATGATGACGACGAGCATGTCGTTCTTGCTAATTTAATTGCTAGTTTACAAAAATATGTCAATAAAAATAGAAAGATTCAAAAGAAATTAAAGAAGGAAAATGTAGCGCTCACTCAAAACTTTGAAGAAAGCAAAGCCGCTCTTATAAAATCTAGTGAGACAATTGATAGTTATAGGGCTGAACTTCTTCAAAAGACCAAAGAGCTTGAGGGGTACAAAAGTCGTGTTATTAACGTTAAAAAGGACGATTTTGAAAATAAATACAACGAAGCTCTTACTTTGTTAACTAAAGAAAAATGTCAATTTAATGTTTTATTAAGTGATGAACGTCAAAAAACGTACCTTGCCACAATAAAAGTTAATGAACTTGAACTGAGGCTCTCTATGAATACCACCGATTCCTCTAAAATTCTTGACGAAAAGAAACAAGAGGTTGAAAAATTAAAACAAGTTTTCAAAAATAGACAAAGTGAAGATACTGAAAAAGTAAAGGATCTCGAAGAACAAGTCGATTTTTTGAAAAAAGTTATTTATATAACGCATGACTCTATTAAAATCGTTAGAATGATAGCACCACTGTCGTTTTTCAAGGGTCAACCTAGTTTCGCTAGCCCCAAGTACCTCGAACAAGCTCAAGCTGCAAACCCTCACTTATATTTTGATGAGTCCGAATGGACCGATCATGATTGCCCAGTAGTTAGCCTCGATAGTGAAGAGACGTCCCTTTAGGATCAGGATATTAGATCACCGGTCAACAAAGACTTTGTGACACCATATAATTATTTATATCAAAACAGTCTTAATGGTCTTTTCACTCCACAAAACAGAAGTCTCGTGTGGAATTATTTCTTGAATGCATACAACGAAGAATTCAATGGAAGAAATTTTTTGCCACTAAGAATTCAAATGTTTTTAAATATATTAACTATTTGCCTCTTGATGCTTCTAAAAGAAAAAGTAGAAAAACACTTGGTTTTCTTAAACACCACATTGATAATGTTCAATCTATTGTTGAAAGCGATTGGGAAAAACGTCAAAAGGATAAGTGGAAAACAGAGATTCCTCACGACATAATTGTGCTTGTGAAAGAACTTTTAATACCAAATACGAAGATAATCAAAGAAAATGTTCTTGAGTTTGAAAAATTAATTCGGTCTGACATGTTTGATGATTTGAAATATGTTGAGTCTCTGGAAAAATAAATTGATGAACTTTAAAATGACAAATCAGTTTTTTCAAACGAATATGATCTACTCTTAGAAGAATGTCTCTCCAAAGATATTTTGTGTGTTACTCTTCAATCTTGTGTTGATATCGATGAATATTCTGATGTTACATGCAAATATCTTGATAAGATCAAAGAATGTGAGCGTCTTGAACTTGAGCTTTCGAAACATAAAGAAAATGTTGATAAAAAGGCTATTGAGTTACTTCAACATAAAACTAATTTCCTTCAAAAACATTATCATTCTCTTGAACTTGCTTTACAAAACGACATCGGAAGTTTTCCACATGATAATAAATTACAAGAAAAACTTTCCCAAATGTGTCGAGAAATGAATGAAAAGAGTTTGGAAATTAAAGAGTTGAAAGCTCAGTTACAAGACAGGGAAATAGCGATAACATAGTTGAAGAAACTTGTTGCTAAGATGGGTGGGAAAATTGTGGAACCTAGTGTTAAGAAACATGTTGTAAGACAACCCAATGCGCACAAAGTGACTAGACCCTCTATCTTGGGAAAACCATCTGCTTTCTCTAATTCTGCATTTGCAAAACCTGGGTTTGCCCCCAAGACGGATGGGAAGGATAGGTTACCACATAATACTCCCAAAACACATATTCGATCACAAAGCATTAAGAACACAAATGTGATTAAACCAGGGATGTATAGATTGGCCACTAAGCCTACACACAACAAAGAAAGTCAATCATCTCAGACTTATAGAAACACTAATAGACGTGTGTCTTTTACTACAGGAGTAGTCCCCACTGCTTGTGTTAGTCGGCCTCAGCTTAAGAGCACTCGAATGAATGAAAAGGTTTGGAAAAACAAAAGTCAAGGGAAGATGAAGGAAGTAGAAGACCACCCTAGGAATTTCAATGTTTCTGAGAATAAAACGTCTGTAATCGCGTGTAATGACGATTTGAATGATTCGACTTTGAATGCTGATGACGTATAGTCCCTAGTCGGGCTGGATAGTCCGACCCACGAGTACTACCCACATCCATCCGGAATGGATTAAATGCTTGTCCGATGTGCACGCGGAAGCCAAGTAGGCCTAGTAAGCCGCTGTCGCACATAAGGTTAATTACTTAGCCAGGTACTTGTCATAGTGCGACATAATCAGACGAGAATATAATCTATAATATAGATGTATTCGCCTAAAGGAGTGGTATATACACTTACCTTGGTTATATGATAAGGGTCAAACTTTTTTAGGTCATTATCTCTTCCTTTGGCCGCAAGAGTAGGAGAGCCCATCCAGGACTCTCTCGGGTATAAAAGGAACCCCATAGGTTCCACAAAGTATGATACACACAATACCCTAAACACTACATACTCAAATTGATTACTTACTCTCACGTTGGAGTCTAATCGTGGGTCACAATCCCACGGCAAGCCTAACGGTGTCTGTTTAGTGCGCAGGGTCCTCAAAGCAAGTTTCACTTGGTGCAAGAGCCGGAGTCCACAAGACCCTAAACTAAGCCTAATTTGGGTCAAGCTCGGTCTACCCAACTTTTGTATCAAAAAGTTGGCACCATCCGTGGGACCCACACTAAACTCTAGCTAAAGACGAAAAGCAGCACAAACCCTCACCTACCAAAGGGGGGATTCAAGAAACCAACAGGTCCACACTCAAGCTTTAAACCTAATAACCCAAGTCGTGGAGGGAAGGGACTGCAAGTATCTTTCTCTCAACTAGTCACTTCGACCCCACAGGCGATGGGAACTAAATCTCCTCTCAGGAGATCCCTAATTAAGGCCATAAGGATGCTCTAGACGCAAGGGCTGTGATAGATTCGCAAGCTAAAACAGAAATCCCCCCTCGACAAAGCAACGTATGAGCGACTATGTCGCAAAAAACTATGAGGTTTTGATCCCACTCATGAGGGCGCAGACAAGGGCGAATCCAACAAGATATCTTCGGATCAGTCTAGACTTCGATAAAGAAGTCATGTCTAGGGAAGGGTCAAGACCTAGCAAGGAAGCTAGAAAGGAGAAAAGAAAGAAGCAATGAACGACTGAGATCCCAGATTCCCCTTCGGATGCGCCTCTAATTGAAGACGCATCATCCTCAGACAGTTCCAAGGACTCAAGAGAAGAGGATGGTTTCATGACACCAGTCAATGACCATCGGCGCACAAGCGTGAAGAACAGACTAGGGCCTAACCCTACTAGTAGGCGAAGCGCCCTTAAAAGACTGGGCCCCTTGGAAGGAGACTCATCTTAGGATCTGCAAGTTTAGGAAATGAATAAGAGCACCGGAAGGATGCGCAAGAGGAACTCTTCAAGTGAGGATTCCTCGGACTCTAGTCATGGTAACCGCCACCCTCGCCATAAAAGGGTCACCCCATCTTCCACTGAGGACTCTGATTCCTCTGATTCCGATAGAAAACATCGCACGACACCCAAAAGACCAAGGATACAAGGTGAAGATCAATGGACCTTTCCATGGTGTCGATAGAAAGAAAGTGCATTTTCAGAGCGCATAACGACTTTCAGGGATAACAAAAAAAGACGCATATCGTCCAATGTCAAGACCTACGACGGTACGACGGATCCAGATGACCACCTAAAAGTGTTTGAATGTCAAGCAGGGATAGAACAGTGGCCACAAGCTGTGTGGTTTCATATGTTCAACTCAAAGCTCATCGGGAACGCGCGGACATGGTTCGACTGCCTCCCGCGTAGGAGCGTTCATGGGTTCGAAGAAACTATGTGTAGCAGAAGAAGTACGACAAAATCCCGGTTTCACTCGTGAGAGTGAAAAAGAGGCACAACGAAAGCCTCAAAGACTTCATGGAGTGCTTCTGTGACAACCGTGGTTTTGAGGTTCGTCACTTGGTCTTACTTTTAGGTTATTTTATGTGTGACTACTTGATTTTTGTGCTTACGTGTTTATTTTGTGTGAACGAGGTTGGTGTGATTATCGTTTATGAGTATAGAGTACTCATAAGTAAACCGAGGAACGGTTAATTCATGTTCATGAGATCACAAGTGGTGACAATGAAAATGGTGATATTGTGGTGTTTACGTATACGTATAAGTATTATAGTAATAGTATTTTTTTTAGGATTTACGATTTAGCATTTAGAGGTCTCGGGTGAGGTAATTATCCATATGAATATTTTTCGGGATGGTTTTAAGTCATTTAGGACTTAAATATAAAGTTTATTTCAAAATTTGAGATTTTTTATAAAAGTGTATATTTTACGTCTTTTACGGTAAAACGGGTAAATTTGACTAGTTTTACGGTTTTGAGGTTTTGGAAGTTTTAGGAGCAGAAATAAATTAAGGTAAATTAATGTAATATTAATAAGATATTAATTTACAATAAAAAGAAAAAAAAATAAAGAAAAAAACGAAATTAGGGGTGTTTGGGTCGGTTTAGAAGAGAAAAAAAGGAAGAAAAGGAAAATAAAAGGAAAGTGGGCTTTGGGTTGGACTAGGATTCACCCATACCCTATATAATGTATATACTAAACCAAATTCATTATTTTTCTCCCGGAGATGAAGGAAATTCGTGAGTCTTATAAAAAATTAGGGTTCTTTATAAAATTTGGGGGTTTTCATAAATCCAAGGTAAATCTTCAAATCCCTTTTTAATTAAATTGTTTTTATGTTTTCTTTAATAATCTTATGATGGATTTAGGTTAGGGTTTAATATAAAAACAGTAAATTAATGTTGTATTAATCATAATATGATGATTACATAAGTTAGGGCTTGTAATTAGAGGGATTAGGGTTAATTAATGAGGTTGATTTTGTTAAACCCGTTTTTAAAAACTGGGCAGATTTTTGAGTCAATTGTTTTGATTATATCGGGAGTTCTATAAACTCTTATTTTACGATCCAAGTACCCCTGGAAATCTATTTGAAGTGGCTTTCCAATGCAAGAAACGAGAACTAAATTGGAGGTCGGGAAGTGGGTCAAAAACAGGTTACAACAGTCGGAGGTCAAAACAGTTTTGAATTCAGCCTGTTTTCTTTTTAAGTTTTGTGTTGTTTGGGGCACTTAGGGTTGCATTGGGATCTTCTCACGAACGTGAGATATGGTTTATATATTATAGTTAATATCTGCACTTGGGCTAAGGTGGTGGTTTAGGGTAAGACCCCTTAATGGTAACAAACTTTTAGTACGTTTAAAATTAGGAAATCTGAAATGACGAAAGTAGATATATATATATATATCGGGGCCTTAACAGTAGATTTAAGGTTAGGGAAATTGGGAGGTGTTAGCCAACATATGTAAGGGTGTGAATATTCTTTTTACAGAAACCATGGGTAGGTTTAAGTGGGCGTTTGACCTAAAGTTTTGAGACCTAAAAACTGGGACTGTTTTGGGTAAAATACGAACGGGTTAGTTATTAAACTTAACCAAGTTAAGGACTTGTTAAGGAAGGGTAATGGGGTAATTAGAGCTTATTAATGAGGTAAATATGTGAGAATGGGTTAGATGTCCATCATAGGTTAATGAGCCATCTTAGTGATTGGTTCGTTTATTGATTTCGTGTTTTTGGTTTGTTAGCTTGTTGCTAGTGCAAGGACGTGTGAAGGAGCTATCAGGTGAGTTTTCATAGTCCCATGTTTATTATTGTTTTTGACTTCCAGATGGGATGGAAGAGACACTGTGTTGAGTTATTTATAAATTGTTGCTGTGAATGTTTTTAAGGTTTGAGATGGACTTGTGTGTACATTATGTGATTAACTGCTATGTGATTCTTGTTTGTGTATGATTTGGATCGGGGGACACGTGCCGTCTCAGTTATTGTGGTTTGACAAGTTAGTGGCCTTGTGGTTTGACAAGGTAGTGGCCTTGTGGTTTGACAAGGTAGTGGCCTTGTGGTTTGCCAAGGTATTGTCCTTGGGATAGGTACATAGGGTGATCATCTAAGGTACCATGGTGTTGTTTGGCAAGGTAGGAGCCTTGGATTGGTTTGGTATGATTGGTCTTGATTGATAGTTGTTAATACATAATTGTAACACATTGTCCATATGTTCTTTTGTTGATGATTGTTATTCACAGCTTGTAACTGATTTAGCGTTGGAGTCTAAACCTATGACTCTCACCAATTTTATGTTGACGTGTTTTAGTGTCTCTTTCAGGTGAGAATGTGGTTAAGCTTGAGGATAGAAGTGGCTAGACTTGGATGCCTTAGGATTGCATATAGAAGGAGATCCCCGTTCCTTCTTAGTTTACCTTTATGTTTTTTTGATAAGTGATACATGTTGGCACCTATATGTTTGTTTGGTTTATGTTTATTGTTTGTCTTGGGTAAGTGGTAGGACTATTACTTACTTACCTAGACTCCTGCATAGTTGAGATATTGTCATGACATTTGTGTCGCCATTTATGACATTATATTTGCATTTTAGTCTTCTCTATAGAGACACCATTTGTTGTGATGATATCCATACGTCGCGCCCCATATTCCGCCATTGGTGGGGTGTGACAGAATGGTATCAGAGACAATGGTTATAGAGAATTAGGTTGCCTAGTCGCGTAGCCTAGTCTATAGCTTAAGGGTCCCTGCATATAGGCATCATAGGAGTATGTGTGCATTTTATTATAATTGATGTGTTTGAATGTTATTTATTGTGATGTTTTGACTGGTATGAATTGAACCATAGTAAGTTCATACTTAGCCACATGTTATTTTCTTTTCGAGTTGTGAGTAGTGCGGGTTTAACCATAATCGCCCACGCTAGTCATTGTCGTATTTTACTTATAATGTACATTATAGTACATAATTTGGTACATAGTAGTTTCTATCTTTTGTTGGGTTATTTTATGTACCTGAGGGGTATTATTTTCTTTTGATGTTTAAGTCATGTTCCCTAAGAATCATGTGGTGGTTCGAGTTATTAGGAGTAGGTGAATATGAAGGACCTTATGCTATTTCCACTCTTATGGGCGACATGACTTATAACTGATTATGTTTTCGTTTTGGATTTAGTCTAGGCTGTTTTAGCTAGACTATGGATTTCTGTATTCCAAGAGTTTTATTATGTTATTTTATAGATGGAGTTTTGGACCTTATTGGTTATGTGGTTATGAGCTTATGTGAGTAGATAGATTTATGTGTTATATGTTGTATTGATTCTTATAAGTGTCATCATAGGAGGGAGTGCATTGGGGAAAGGGTAATTGTATAAGTATGGTGGCCAACATAGTTATACAAGTACCACAACTTCAATGGGTTCTCAAGTATGGTTGCATGAAAGAGGGTTAGTACATGATTGTATATGATGAGATGTAGAATTTGGGTATACGTATTATATATGGATTTATGTAATGGCTGTCTATGATATGGCTATTGTTCTTTTTGTGTTTTATGTTTTGGGTTATAGTTGTGGTGTGTGATTATGGGGTCACACGATATGGTTTGGTTTTGGAGGTGGGCATTATGCCTTGTTGTGGCACGGTGAGATGGTGATTAGTCGTGTGGAAAAACGAGTGTATGACGTGATTGGTTGATCCGACATGTATGGTAGCGAGTATGTTTTGGGTGATTTAATAGGTATATATATGCGGATGTATATATACTACTATGTGTTAAGTTATGGTATATGGTCGTTCACTAGTTATTATAACTTGAACGTACCTTGTGTTTATTCGTGTTTTATGGTGCTGGAGTTGATGGAGTTTCAACAACGTTTCGAATTTTTTGAACTGTGTCTTGTAGCGTATTCTTTGAGTTCATAATTCACGTGTACGTTTTAAAATGTTGTTCTGGGTTTTAAGTCCGTTGAAATAAATGGAGATTTCTTTTGGGATAATGAAATCTATTGGGTTGAGTCTTACATTTCTTTTGGTTGGTATATGGAAAAAGGGAGGACTTGGAAATCTACTATAGAGTTAGATAGTTGGTTGTATTCGGTAAAATAAGGGTAAGGTGTTGGAGTCATGTTTGAAACAAGATGTAACATAAGTTTTTTTTTATCAACACTTTTTATTTCTAATTCTAAAAGACTTTCATTAAAATAAAGCAAAGTAAAATTTCTTTCTACTTACATAGTTTATATAATCGGATTTAACTGATTCATGCCATTTATAGTTATTGATACAAGGTTAAAAGGAGTTATGAATATTTCACATACAATTATATCTTTCATTGAAAAGGATTGCATTGATCACTAAGTCTATTCTTTAGTTTTTAAAACAACTAGCATAAAATTGTTTTGGTCATAACTTATTCGTTTTTAAAGCTTTTTGGGTGATTCAAAAGCCTAAAATTATGTACTCGGAACGTACTTTTCAAATATTCAAAATGTATAGTCATGGGAGGTTAGTGGACTGGTCGGAATTGTTGTACAAGTGTCGGGTTCAAGGTTGAGTTTGAATAGTAGTTTTATTTTTATGATTTGGGATGCACGGGATACCTAGTCTTTGAGTTGAGTTTTGAGATCGTCTAGAAGGTTGTTTGTAGATGGTGTGAGTCACATAGATGTGGGGAGGTAAGGAAAAAAAATTTAAAAAAAAATATATATATATATATATATATATATATATATATATATATATATATATTCTTTTGGAAAGTCGATCTTTTGCACGGTTTAAATAATATGTCGCGGGGCGTAATATGTTTTGGTTGCCATTGGGTGTTTCTTGGATTATTTTTCGTTGTCATGGGTCATTTGGAATTGATACATGTTTTGGGTTTGAGTTTTCTTTGGAGTCTCGTGGTTTTTGATTTGTTTTAATTGGTGCACGTGAAATGTCGTTAGTTATCCGTGGGTTTAATTCGTCGATCGTATCTGGTGTATTCAGGATGTAGTTTTGGTTTTGTATGGTTTAGGAGCGTTGAGGTAGAACCATGAATAGAGCAAGTAGGTGAAGTGAGAGGAGTTGTAGTTAGTGTCATCCAAGGCAAATCGTTGATGGAGTGAATTAAGAACAAGAGCTGTTAGAAATTGCAAGGAATTTATTCGTATTGCCGCTAAGAGAGGGTGTGAGGAGGACATAGTCGAAATTGCTAAGGATGTTGTATGAACGCTTTGGGTTTACGGTTATGCATTTGGCTTCGCCAAAGCACTAGCGGTTTTCATGGAGTCAATGAACCGAGTGTGCATGAACGTCTATAAACGAGTTGTCATCGGGAGCATCGACGACATCTTGATCTACTCAAATCTTAGAAGGAGGATGAGGCGAATTATGTGTGGGTTTTGGAGTTGTTAGTAAAGGGAATGAAACGTGAGATTTTCAAGTGTGAGTTTTAGGATTTAGTTGGCCAGGACTAGTAGTCAGAGATGATGGCATATCGTGGAACCAGCAAGGGGCGAAGTGAAGAAGGACGAGGAAGCATTTTGGAGGCTGAAGAGGTGGATTGGATGATGAGCAGATCTTGGCATTATCGGAAGGACTGGATGAATTCGCGAAGCATGACGATACGTGGAGCAGGGACTTGGACGCGTACGCGGACGACAAAGAAAGGCGATCGCTTATACGTTGCAGGAACTGAAGATTTGGAAGAACTGGATAGACTTAGTTAGTGGAGCTGTACTGTTATATCTGCCTAGAATGCTAGAGGCATTTGGTGTACGAGACGTGGAGAATGATCTATACGGATCATGAACGTATCCAACACATATTCAATCATCTTGATTGAACATTTGGCAAAGGTGATGGGTGGAGTTAATTGATGAAAGAAATTTGCAAGGCCAAGTACCATCTGGGAAAGGCAAGCATGGTCGATGAGACATGGAATAAGAAGGATGAGGTGAAGCTGAGACGAACTTGAATTATAGGGACGATGTATTAGAGTGGTTTGGATGAAGGATGTGGGTTGCACGAGTTGAGTTGTCTAAAGCAGTGAACGCGTCAACATTTATGTTGCGTGGCTTAGACAATCGTAAGGAGGAAAAGGGACGTAGACTATACTTCCTACATGGATAGGAGTAGTTTAGAAAGGGCGATGTAAGGACGAAGTTGGTGGAAGGGATACATAATGCGGTGGGGGATTAAGTATGATGAGAGTTGGGTGATAGTCGATAGACTGACTAATTCATCATCTATTTCAAGAGGAATGAGAAGTCACGTAGTTGGGAAGTTGAAAGAATTAATAGATATGTGAAAGACCGTCATAGGTCACTTTGTAAGGAAATTGGAATTTAAAGTAGTTTGGGTTACGGACTGAAGGGAGTTGATGAACGTAATTGGACATGGGTGATTGAATTAGAGGTAGTTCGGAAACTCGTTAGCGATGGCTGAGTTTTCATATAATGATAGTTATCGTACTAGAAGTCGATAAATGCCATTTGAGGCACGATATGAAACGATAGGGTGAGTTGTCCTCATTGTGGACTAGAATTGGTAAAAGAGGCTACTAATGTGGTAATGGTGTTTGTGGACAGAATGAGAGCAACAAGGGATGCTATGTAGAAAAGGAGGAAACCACTAGATTTAGTGACAAAGTTATGTATGGAGTTTCACCCATAGTAACGGGTGGTATGATTTGGAAAGATGTAAGTGTTGATGTAGAGTTTTGTAGGTCCATTTATGATCTTTGGGAAGATCAGACCATTAGCTTATGAGCATAGAATTACCTGGGGGAAATGAGTTGTATACATGATACATTTCATGTATTGGGGTTGGTAAATGTTGTTTGAGGATGCATATTTGCATGTCCGGTTATTCGGGTTTTCTGCTAATAAGAGTCTTTGTTTTATCGAAGAGTCATTTGCGAGATTTATTGACTGTGAGGTCAAGAGTTTGGCAATGGGTTTAATTATTTTTGGTTTGTACATGTGGTATCTTGAAACTTTAACTGAAGTTCACGTGGAAATGAGAGGAGTTCATTTAGAACAAGTATCCTCGTGTGATTTGTTGTCTGTGTGTTGATCCTTAGGAGTAAATCTCGGGACGAGATTTCTATTAGGAGGGAGTGATGTGACAACCGTGGTTTTGAGGTTCGTCACTTGGTCTTACTTTTAGGTTATTTTATGTGTGACTACTTGATTTTTGTGCTTACGTGTTTATTTTGTGTGAACGAGGTTGGTGTGATTATCGTTTATGAGTATAGAGTACTCATAAGTAAATCGAGGAACGGTTAATTCATGTTCATGAGATCACAAGTGGTGACTATGAAATGAAAATGGTGATATTGTGGTGTTTACGTATACGTATAAGTATTATAGTAATAGTATTTTTTTAGGATTTACGGTTTAGCATTTAGAGGTCTCGGGTGAGGTAATTATCCATATGAATATTTTTCGGGATGGTTTTAAGTCATTTAGGACTTAAATATAAAGTTTATTTCAAAATTTGAGATTTTTTATAAAAGTGTATATTTTACGTCTTTTACGGTAAAACGCGTAAATTTGACTAGTTTTACGGTTTTGAGGTTTTGGAAGTTTTAGGAGCTGAAATAAATTAAGGTAAATTAATGTAATATTAATAAGATATTAATTTACAATAAAAAGAAAAAAAAATAAAGAAAAAAACGAAATTAGGGGTGTTTGGGTCGGTTTAGAAGAGAAAAAAAAGGAAGAAAAGGAAAAAAAAAAGGAAAGTGGGCTTTGGGTTGGACTAGGATTCACCCATACCCTATATAATGTATATACTAAACCAAATTCATTATTTTTCTCCCGGAGATGAAGGAAATTCGTGAGTCTTATAAAAAGTTAGGGTTCTTTATAAAATTTGAGGGTTTTCATAAATCCAAGGTAAATCTTCAAATCCCTTTTTAATTAAATTGTTTTTATGTTTTCTTTAATAATCTTATGATGGATTTAGGTTAGGGTTTAATATAAAAACAGTAAATTAATGTTGTATTAATCATAATATGATGATTACATAAATTAGGGCTTGTAATTAGAGGGATTAGGGTTAATTAATGAGGTTGATTTTGTTAAACCCGTTTTTAAAAACTGGGCAGATTTTTGAGTCAATTGTTTTGATTACATCGGGAGTTCTATAAACTCTTATTTTACGATCCAAGTACCCCTGGAAAGCTATTTGAAGTGGCTTTCCAATGCAAGAAACGAGAACTAAATTGGAGGTCGGGAAGTGGGTCAAAAACAGGTTACAACAGTCGGAGGTCAAAACAGTTTTGAATTCAGCCTGTTTTCTTTTTAAGTTTTGGGTTGTTTGGGGCACTTAGGGTTGCATTGGGATCTTCTCACGAACGTGAGAGATGGTTTATATATTAAAGTTAATATCTGCACTTGGGCTAAGGTGGTGGTTTAGGGTAAGACCCCTTAATGGTAACAAACTTTTAGTACGTTTAAAATTAGGAAATCTGAAATGACGAAAGTAGATATATATATATATCGGGGCCTTAACAGTAGCTTTAAGGTTAGGGCAAGTGGGAGGTGTTAGCCAACATATGTAAGGGTGTGAATATTCCTTTTACAGAAACCATGGGTAGGTTTAAGTGGGCGTTTGACCTAAAGTTTTGAGACCTAAAAACTGGGACTGTTTTGGGTAAAATACGAACGGGTTAGTTATTAAACTTAACCAAGTTAAGGACTTGTTAAGGAAGGGTAATGGGATAATTAGAGCTTATTAATGAGGTAAATATGTGAGAATGGGTTAGATGTCCATCATAGGTTAATGAGCCATCTTAGTGATTGGTTCGTTTATTGATTTCGTGTTTTTGGTTTGTTAGCTTGTTGCTAGTGCAAGGACGTGTGAAGGAGCTATCAGGTGAGTTTTCATAGTCCCATGTTTATTATTGTTTTTGACTTCCAGATGGGATGGAAGAGACACTGTGTTGAGTTATTTATAAATTGATGCTGTGAATGTTTTTAAGGTTTGAGATGGACTTGTGTGTACATTATGTGATTAACTGCTATGTGATTCTTGTTTGTGTATGATTTGGATCGGGGGACACGTGCCGTCTCAGTTATTGTGGTTTGACAAGTTAGTGGCCTTGTGGTTTGACAAGGTAGTGGCCTTGTGGTTTGACAAGGTAGTGGCCTTGTGGTTTGCCAAGGTATTGTCCTTGGGATAGGTACATAGGGTGATCATCTAAGGTACCATGGTGTTGTTTGGCAAGGTAGGAGCCTTGGATTGGTTTGGTATGATTGGTCTTGATTGATAGTTGTTAATACATAATTGTAACACATTGTCCATATGTTCTTTTGTTGATGATTGTTATTCACAGCTTGTAACTGATTTAGCGTTGGAGTCTAAACCTATGACTCTCACCAATTTTATGTTGACGTGTTTTGGTGTCTCTTTCAGGTGAGAATGTGGTTAAGCTTGAGGATAGAAGTGGCTAGACTTGGATGCCTTAGGATTGCATATAGAAGGAGATCCCCGTTCCTTCTTAGTTTACCTTTATGTTTTTTTGATAAGTGATACATGTTGGCACCTATATGTTTGTTTGGTTTATGTTTATTGTTTGTCTTGGGTAAGTGGTAGGACTGTTACCTACTTACCTAGACTCCTGCATAGTTGAGATATTGTCATGACATTTGTGTCGCCATTTATGACATTATATTTGCATTTTAGTCTTCTCTATAGAGACACCATTTGTTGTGATGATATCCATACGTCGCGCCCCATATTCCGCCATTGGTGGGGTGTGACAGCTTCAAATCTGAATGCAACCAGATTAAGGATTGCCCGGAGATTCTCAAAATTTCTGGATTCCTCGCAGGCATCACAAATCTGGACCTAATATAAAAGTTTAACGACAGAACTCCGAAAATATTCGACGAGGTAATTAAAAAGGTCCGAGATTTCATCCATGGAGAAACCGCGGCAGCAGATAGCAGGCAGATGGCCTCATGCTAAAGTACCAGGACAGGCCCAAGAAACAATCATATGGACAAAACATCAGTCGCACGTCGGACTTCCAGGGAGAGGCAAAGCAAGGGCGCGACAAAAACAACAACAACAACAACAACAAGTTCACCCCGCTGCAAAAAACCTCCAGGCTGATATTCCTATCCGAAGGAGCAAGTTTTCCAAAACCTAGCCCAATATGGGACCAGCAAATAAACAGGATAACACATAACATTGCGAATACCATGACGATAAAGGGCATGCTACTGATGAGTGCATTAAATTGAAAAGGCACATTGAGAGCCTGGTCAAAGCAAGAAATCTGAACCACCTGATAAGAGACTGGAGAAAGAACTCGGCTACGAAAAAGGAGGAAGCGAAGAAACAAAAAGATAAACCCATAACCATATACATGGTAGAAAAGGAAAATCTTTCATGCGAAGGGTGGTCGCGGATTTTTCGCACGATAAAGAAATAGCATTCCCTATTCTTTCAAATATTGACTATGGAGTCGGGTAACTGACAATTGACATAGCCCTCGGGACCACACTATAGAAGGCATGTGCGTCGATGGGGATCTACGGCGAACATATTGAACGAACATTGTTTCGCGCGACTGCCATGGGAAATAAGGAAGAAGCTGGAAGAGACAACACAGATCCTCACAGGGCTTAGCGGAGATAAGACTCGACCACTGGGACACCTCTGTACACAGGTGGCCATTAGAAATGTAGAACACTCGACAATAGAGTGGATGGACTTCAAGGTTGTGCGGTCTCAATCATCGTACAATGGGATAATTGGACAGCCGCCACTAAGGACATTGCGCGCAGTGCCTTCCACAGCACATCGTATGTTCAAATTTCTAGTACAAGATGGAGTAGTTACCATCCGTAACATATACACACTCGAAGGGGGTAACAGTACTTCTAGCACCAGTGCTAAAAGAAAGTACGTAGATAGGTGTCAACACGACATAGAGCCCAACCCACAGATGAAAAGAAGGAGGCATATCTCGGAAGAGTCCCAGGCGAAGAGCATATCCGTGCGCGAAGGCTCGCTGTCAGGTCCCCCGTGGGTCCTCTTCTCGACAGGCTTCGTAGGAAACAGCGGACCAGATGCAAGGATCATCCTCACGAACCATGGCGACATAACAATCATGTGACAATCCGTCAATTTATGATTGATATTTTTATTCTCAATATTTAATTGAAAACATTATTTTAATGTTACAATATGAACTCACTTATTTTTGGGAAGAAATTTGGATTTACGTCTTGAAGTAGCATCGACTACGTCTAAACCGGAGGATTCAACGTTACGTGCTTACGTTTACATACACCGTCCTTGGTGACAGACCGACATTTCAAAAAATAAATTTGTCCGTGAATATTATTTTGGTTTTTTAAATTTGTGTTGGTTCATAAACTCACAAATTTACGAGAAGAGATTAGGACTTACGATTTTATTTTAACGTCCTTTACGACTAAACCGGAAACCTTAGGATTACGTATTTACGTTTTCGAACTCCGTTTTTGATGAGACAATTTTTATTGGATTCGTTTTGTGACGTTGATTCATAATTTATAAAAAAGTTTTTCGTAAAACGACCCGAGGGCACGCAAATCGAGGAAACTAGAATCGAGGAGTACCCGTAAATAAATGGGGATGAGACAAGTGGGACACTTGTCCCACCCCCACATCAAAACCGGCTATAACTCTCCAACACAACAACTTGGTGTCAAGTTGTTAGTTTATTACTTACACATGTCACCAAAGCTTACCAAGTAAGCTAAGCCTACCTCAAAACTATCAAACTAAACCATTTGCATCCATTATTCACATGCAAAACAACACACACATCTCTCTCTAGCCACTTTTGGCCGTCCCTTCCTCAACCAAAAACACCCAATATGATCTTGATTCCACCACAAAATCATGTGTTATTTACACATATGTTGAAGCCACTTTGAAACCCTATTGATTGGTGGTGCTCATAACATCCAAGAAGGAGATTTCATGGAGTGGTAGGGCTGATTTTCTACAAGGTGATCATAAAGATTGATGGTCTTGAAGATGGTGTTGGCTAAGCACAAGTTTCTCCATCAAAAATCCATGTTTTGATCAACCTACATCATCATGGTGGTATAAAGATTGTCCTCCTCATCTTCTTGTTATTTTGATTATGTAAACATGTATTATATTTCCTATTGTATATATTTATGATGATTATATGATGATAAAAATGTTATGTGGGGATTTGTTGTTGATAATCATGGATAAAAAGGTGAAAAACTATAAGAAACAAGGTTAAAATCTTGATTAATTTGTATGGCTGTATAAAACAGTAAAGAACCATATGGTAAACTGATAAAATGATGAAGTAGAATGGATTTACAGTAAGCTATGAGTCTTGTACACATGTGAGAGTTGGCCATGCAATGGAATCAAAGTAATGAGTGAGATATGATCAAAACAAGTTTAGGTTATAAATCTGAAGTTACTGTTTTGGACGATTTTTAGAAAATATTTAGAAGATGTTTAAACAGTAGCCATAGAAGAGTTAAATGTAGCACATATCATGTAGTTTATGTGATAAAAATTTGAGCTTCTATCTCCATGTAGAACTCAAGATATGGCAGTTTTGGTAAAAGTAAAGATTAAAATCAGATTTTTGCAAATTAAAGAATAATACTATTATATAAGCACTCAAATTATAATGTATAAAATGTAAAAGTAAAACCCACTAACTTATAAAACTTATTTATATAAGTATGTGAAAAGTTAAATAAGTGGACATTTTATAAAAATGGTAACTTGTTAAGTTTTATAAGTTATAAAACTATAAACTTGATTTTTACGACTTTTTCGGCTATCGCCGTAAAATTAACGTTTTTATTAAATAAAACTTAGATGGTTGGACCCGTCTAATGAAAACTTTATAAAACTTATATACTGATATATAGACATGTATAACAAGTAAAAACCGATAAAACCCGAACTATAGGGCATACGGACATTAACAAGTTAAATAAACCTATTGGACTAATAAATGGACTAAATAAGATAAAAACTTGTAAAAAGAATCTATTGGGCTTAACCTATTTAGGCCCAACTTGTAAAGTTTAAATACTGATAATATAAGTGTAAAAAGGATTAAAACAAGTTAAGAACTTATAATAGGCTTATTGAACCTAAAACACGTAAATGGGTAAAACGAGAAAACTAGTATAAAAGTTATCGACACATAGCACAAAAATGAGTAAATGAGAATATGTAAACCCACTTGATCATCATATATATATATAATCATCATATGTGTACATAATTGATATTTTTATAAAGTCATTGGACAAACGTCTAAGACCGATTATTATTTGTCTAGGTTTCCGTGATTGAAGCACGTACCGTACGTCCGAATTGCCGATAACCCGCCTTCCCACATCAACGTGAGTTCATAGCCTCGAACTCTTTTAAATGTTTTATAAATGTTTTATAAACCCGCGAGGGAGATAACATGTTAGTTTTTATAAAATAGGACACCATTTGTCCCGATTGTTTGTTTATTGATTTGGACCCGAATGATTGTATGACCCGATAAATGATCAAAGGACCCGATAGATGAAATCAAATGGATTATTAAAGTTAGGTTATGTCACTAAAAGTCCCATTATCATGAATTGTGAACTACCAGGATTTGGTAGACGCTTATGCATTTAATAGTACTATTTGGGGACGATCACCCCAGTTCGCGCCTTGACGGTTGATCCCCGTCGTGCCACATTGATTGGTAAGCGAATTAATGTATGAGAAGATTTCAATAGCGTGACCTTTGTGACGACACGCTACTTTATATGGGCAAAATTGGTATCGGGTTAGCTACCCGTTTTGGTTTTAGTAAGGTAACAATGTCATGCGGCTTATAATAATCCAATCACCAAAATATTACTAGACGCTCCGAATTACGATGTACTGCCTGACTAGCAATACTGGGTCATACTATTGATATTATGTTCGTGTTTTGGTTTTCATAACCATATTCATATAACGGAATTTTATTTGATTTTATACAACGTCATAAGACGTATTGTATGATGTTTTTACGACATTGGCTCGTATAATGATTTTAAGGCAAATGCCTATATTATGATTTTCGATAAGGATTTATATAAAATGACTTTGGCTATTTTATGGCCTATCAAAACGATTTGTACAAAATGATTTTCAGTAATACTTTTATACTGATATTATATTGATGGAATTTATTAAACTCTATGAATTCACTCGGCGTTATCGCTGACCTTTTCTTTTAACATGTTTTATCTCAGGTACTTGAAGGTAATTCTCGGGAAGACGACAAGAATTCATGGCCCGCACTTAAACAATATTTTTCCATTCAAATACTTTGTAAAACTTTGTATGAAATATAATGACTTGGGACCTATGTAACTTTGATAATTATGAATGGAAATGATTTATTAATAAACGACGCGATTTTTATGCGTTGTCTATGATGTGAGTAATGTGCTATCCCGTAACACCAACTAGTCTTCCGCTGTACTAAGTTGTATAAATTTGGGGGTGTTACAGTTTGGTACCAGAGCTCTCGTTATAGAGAACGAAAGATTTTTAAAAACCAAGGTTTCGAATAAAACATTTCAAAATCTTTTAACTAAAAACATTTTTCTAAAAATGTCTAAAAATCTTTTGACTATAACGGTGCCGAAGAATTCCCGAGTTACCAACAAGGCCAAGACTGAGAAGTGTTATTTTAATATATATATATATAACTTGGATTATATATATATGATGTAATTTTATTACATGATTGTTTGATGATTAATTTGATTTTTATACGAGGTATTTATACGACGTAGATTGTCACAAGTAACCCTAAATCCCCTAGTAAATTAATCGAAGCTATTCTCGTAGGAATTCTAGCTATCCTAGATCTAAACCAAGTTGTGGATCTTTATGATTCCAACAAATGGTTAATATTCGTAGAAATGTAGATATTAGTTGATTGTGACATTGAAGAAGAATTGGCGAGATTAAAACTGATATCGATGTCATGACGATCTTTCCTTATAGAGTGGAGTTTGACAAAACGTTACCACCTAGAAAGATGTCATCTGATTCGTTGTCATCCAATTCTTAAATTGAAATCGAAATGGTGAATGTTGCACTTGAGGCTGTTATTGGAACCATTACCCAAAAGCCTCATGCCACTAATACCTTTCCGAGAAGTCTAGTTGAATGATCAAGTCATTTCATACTAGTGACTTATTTGATAATTGTTGTTGTAAGAGCTAATAGGATTGGAAATTAAGTGTTGATTCATATTGAGATTGTATTGCCTTTACAAGGCCGAAGAATAAAGTTGTAAGTATTGGAAAATGAGGTAGGATATCGAATTGAGTATCAAATTGGTTAAAGTAAAATTTAACCCATATGGAATAAGAAATTGTTAAGAGGAAATTGTTAAGTTTTGTGATTGAATTATAAGGTTTTAATTGATTGTTAGTTTGTGTTAAGGGCTGTTCCTAGGCCATTGTCCACTGACGAGGATGCCCAGTGTCCAAGAAATAAATTGAAGAAATCTTCTTCTGAATTGGGACCGATGGATCTTCCTGGACAGGTGGGACACCTAATGACTCTTGTAGATTAGTATTCATTGTGTTATCTTTTAAAAATCCCTAACTTAACTGAGATATCAGTTGGTAGGATGAGTTATGAGAATTGTATGACATAGTGACACGTAATGTGTTACGGTACAATTTTGACTTGTTTGTGATTAATGAAAAGACTACCTCTGATTGCTAAATTCTACATGTATCGATGTTATCTATCTTTTATTGCTTCATCCTAATGATCGCATTAGTGATGCAACCATTGAACAAGTACTCATCTCAAATTGAGTTACGTTGTGAATTATTCTTCGTGAGTGCCATCGAGGTCATGAACCTCGTGATTAGTTGTCTAAGCTCATTTCCTATCATATCGTAGTTAATTCTTGGTGAACAAGCTTTCATCACTCTTTTGCAGATCACTCATTGTTTTTATAAGATAAAACGGTATCATTTGAGGAAAATTGAGTTTTCATCACTATAAGAATTATTCAAATTGAGATTTATAAGTGATTGTTATCAAAATGAAGTTGTTTATAAAACACCTTGGAAAACTTATATGTTTTTCATAACAAAGGAAATCTTTGAAATTTTATTTTGATTCTTATTTAAGAATTAAGCATGAAAATGTTTTTATTATAAACATGATGATAATGTTTTGACGAACTGAGTATTGCATCGTTAATCTTGAAATTGTGTATAGTTGCGCGCCTACATACAATTTGGAATGGACCATGCAAGACTGATTAGTAGTCACCATAAAACTAATAAATAAACACTACATTTTCTTTGAAGATTGTGAAGGATTAAATTTTATGAGATCTGCAAGAAGTGAAAAATAGGGACATAATGTTAGGGACACCTACATATGTGCCTGTAGAATCTATTCTTCTGAGTCGAATTTACTCATCTGTGGAAATTGTCTTATTTGACAATTGATATTCCGTTCTTGTCCAATTCTCCCGTAGTGAGATTCTTAGGAAAAGTATTTGATTATCGAGTGTTGATACCCGACTGGATGTATCGACGTTCCTATCATTTATCTTGATTTGATTTCATTTGAATGACCTGGGTAACGATCTGAGGAGCTTTCGAATGCGTACTCGAGTCATGAAAACATGGGATATATTCATATTCGTTAAATGTTTTAGTCTGTATCTGATTTGAAATTCTCTCGCATAGATTATGCGTTGACCTTACTCTTTTAATAGTAGTTGTGTCTCCAGATATCCCTAAAATTGTGTAGGATTATGAGTTATTATTAGACTTTTGAGAAGTTCACATCTTATCGACGGCAATGAAACTGAAAAGTTGATAATGCCGGTAGAATGGATTGATTGATTATGACATGACGACATTGTCTGAATTGATGGGAACTCGAGTAGAATTCCCCTAAATGATAAGATGTTGATTATCAAAAGTGATCTAAATAATTCTTGACGGATGCCCGTATCCTGCATTTAGACTTGAGATTTTACCGTGAATGATTGTGAATTAGTTATAGATATTATAATCTAGAAAGAACTTAAACTAAATTTATTAAAAGATGATAATCTTATCTGAAACTATAGGAGGTATTTATTGATGAATTACATAGACTTTTGCTATTAAGGCAAGTAGAATTTGGTATTGATTATATTCCCGGTGCTGCACCTGTGGCTTGTGCACTGTACGTCAGCACCATCTGAATTTAAGGAATTACCGTACAACTGAGAAAGTCGTCGGAGAAAGATTTTATTATACCAAGCCTGTCATCCTGAAGAGCTATGGTGTTATCTTTCCTTATATTAGATTACTGTGACTGAGTAAATTGACAATCGAAAACGATATCCATAACTCGAAATGGAAGATTTGTTCGATCATTTACAAGGTTTTTAAGATTTGATCCGTGGCATGGTTATCATCAACTTCGAATCCGCGAAGAAGATTATTTATTCCAATCACTACATCCGGTACTTGTAATGAATATTATGAGTTTCACGTGATGTCGTTTGGATTGACCAACACACATGTAGCATTCATAAATTTGGTAAATCACGTGTGTAGGCTGTAAATTGATAAATTCATGCTCGTGATCATTAAGGACTATTTGTTTGTTAATACGAATAATAATGAGTTAATAATTATTTATAGATTGCCCTGAACTGGCCGAACAATGAAAACATGTACCTTAAATATTTAACATGTGATTAAGGACTTAATCCTTTACATAAAAGGACCGTTGGATTAATAATGGTAAGATGTATGCATATAGACTCTTCAAAAATTAAGAGCCCTTTTAAGACTTTGGATTTTACCAAAAAGAAATGGAAATATGTTTTGACAAATGTTTTAACAAAGGATTTTTAAAGGGATTATTCCCTTATACACAAACCATTTAACTAAACTTCTGTTTAGGGGTAAATGTTGGTGTATACCTCAAGATAACCTAAAAGGGATTGAGGAAACCATTTGAACCATGATTTGAAATTTGAAACGACAATTTTTGCTTTTCAAATAAGAAAATTTTGACTAAAGTATAAACCAAAGATTTTTCGAACAATTACGAATCTTATTAAATATTTTGGATAAATCAACGATAATCTTGTTAATTAAATTCAAGTTTATTTTGAACATTTTATATAATTGGTCAAACTAAGAAATTTAAAATCTTTATGTTTACATTTCATAAAAATTGAAAATTTATTAGTTAATTAATTATAATAATTATCGACGCTTTAGATGACAGATTGAGTAAAATGGATAAAAATGATAGATGAGACGAAACTAAAACATAAAGAATATGAAGAAAGAATTTTGAATAAATAAAGTTATGATATTAATTGCATCAGGAGAAAGTGAACGTAATTACTAACGCATAATATAGAAAGAATATCTGAGTGAATTGTGGACATGATAATTATATCATCATGAGAAGTGAATATAGATACCGACACATTATGTAGAAAAGATAAAGAACCAATTAGGACATGTTCCTTAATAAGGAAGGTGCAAAAATAAATTGCCGAACGATATAAAAATAAACGATGTTTGTAAGAAAGGATAATATAGATTATAAAAGAGGTTCGCGGCTAATGTGAACCATTGAATTGAGAAGCCGATAACGTTAAATGTTTTAAAGGCCGTTTATGGTTGCCTAAATATGGAAAATTGTGAGATATAGTTATGTTGGAATTTGTAAGTATAAGTATTATATGTATGTCATTTATGACTAGAAGTATCTTTGTCAGAAAAAGTTGTACTGACGGCAAATTATGAAGGCATACATCGCCTCATACTTTAATAAACGTCTAGCTATTGCAAAGGTCATCATCTGAATTTGATTCGATTTGGGTCATGCTCGACAGACTGACCAAATCTGCTAATATCATTCCCGTCAATGATAAATGCAAAAGAGTTATGTAAACATAGTGTGCTTGTATCAAACATCTTTATCAAGATCCTCGCTCCGCATCGAATTTCTAGAGATTTTCTCAGAAATCAATAAGAACGAACCTTGATGAGAGTACTATGTACCATCCCAAATCGAAGGGACGAGGTAAAGTAACGATACAAAGTAATATAAGTGTTGTTTTATGTTTGAATGATTGACCTTTGGTAATAGACCGTATAATCGTTTTCCTTTGGAAAGATTATCATTGATAATTATCGTATTAGGATTGAGATCGAATCTTGTTAGGATCCAAATCTTAGAGCATCCGTAAGCAAGAGTTGAGATGGAGATATCCGACATACACCCATTGTGAGTTGGACATGTCTCTCAGGTTTAAGGTTTCCTATGATGGCGAACCTATCCTTGCAAAATACCCGACCAGCGAAATCTGAAATGATTGTTGAATTTAAGATTTGATTATTAACTGCCGATAGTGGGCAAGAGGTTATGTGAATGTGAAATGTAGATCTTGAAGTGCCAAACGGGTAGCGAAGTTATGCCACAATTTTTAAACTTGGAAAAAAATGAATTCATGATCTGACAAATCATGGGATACAAGTCCCCGTTGTATGGGACCATAGAGATGATGTAAAAAGATTGGTTTGAAAGGCATATAAGCTGGATCTACCCTAGGACTTCAAAGACTGCGTGAATTATGTTTCGTAAATCAAACTTGATGGAATATCTATCAAGTGAAATTCTGATTGTTTTTAGTAAAGCTTAGATCGGCGAAAAGTTGCATTCATCAGAAACCCGTGAACATCATGGATAGAGAAAGTAAGTCAACATTTAGCCTGATCTTATTCCCGTAGTTATGTTTGATGAAACTCGCGTATGATGATGGATTACACTTGTGAGAAAAGACCGAATGTGAAGGAAATACCCACATGGCTTTGACTCTGTAAGAAGCGAATAGTAAAGTAAGATGATCTTTGAGGACAAAGATCCTGTTTAGGGGTAAATGCTGTGACAATCCGTCAATTTATGACTGATATTTTTATTCTCAATATTTAATTGAAAACATTATTTTAATGTTACAATATGAACTCACTTATTTTTGGGAAGAAATTTGGATTTACGTCTTGAAGTAGCATCGACTACGTCTAAACCGGAGGATTCAACGTTACGTGCTTACGTTTACATACACCGTTCTTGGTGACAGACCGACATTTCAAAAAATAAATTTTTCCGTGAATATTATTTTGGAGTTTTAAATTTGTGTTGGTTCATAAACTCACAAATTTACGAGAAGAGATTAGGACTTACGATTTTATTTTAACGTCCTTTACGACTAAACCGGAAACCTTAGGATTACGTATTTACGTTTTCTAACTCCGTTTTTGATGAGACAATTTTTATTGGATTCGTTTTGTGACGTTGATTCATAACTTATAAAAAAGTTTTTCGTAAAACGACCCGAGGGCACGCAAATCGAGGAAACTAGAATCGAGGAGTACCCGTAAATAAATGGGGATGAGACAAGTGGGACACTTGTCCCACCCCCACATCAAAACCGGCTATAACTCTCCAACACAACAACTTGGTGTCAAGTTGTTAGTTTATTACTTACACATGTCACCAAAGCTTACCAAGTAAGCTAAGCCTACCTCAAAACTAACAAACTAAACCATTTGCATCCATTATTCACATGCAAAACAACACACACATCTCTCTCTAGCCACTTTTGGCCGTCCCTTCCTCAACCAAAAACACCCAATATGATCTTGATTCCACCACAAAATCATGTGTTATTTACACATATGTTGAAGCCACTTTGAAACCCTATTGATTGGTGGTGCTCATAACATCCAAGAAGGAGATTTCATGGAGTGGTAGGGCTGATTTTCTACAAGGTGATCATAAAGATTGATGGTCTTGAAGATGGTGTTGGCTAAGCACAAGTTTCTCCATCAAAAATCCATGTTTTGATCAACCTACATCATCATGGTGGTATAAAGATTGTCCTCCTCATCTTCTTGTTATTTTGATTATGTAAACATGTATTTTATTTCCTATTGTATATATTTATGATGATTATATGATGATAAAAATGTTATGTGGGGATTTGTTGTTGATAATCATGGATAAAAAGGTGAAAAACTATAAGAAACAAGGTTAAAATCTTGATTAATTTGCATGGCTGTATAAAACAGTAAAGAACCATATGGTAAACTGATAAAATAATGAAGTAGAATGGATTTACAGTAAGCTATGAGTCTTGTACACATGTGAGAGTTGGCCATGCAATGGAATCAAAGTAATGAGTTAGATATGATCAAAACAAGTTTAGGTTATAAATCTGAAGTTACTGTTTTGGACGATTTTTAGAAAATATTTAGAAGATGTTTCAACAGTAGCCATAGAGAGTTAAATGTAGCACATATCATGTAGTTTATGTGATAAAAATTTGAGCTTCTATCTCCATGTAGAACTCAAGATATGGCAGTTTTGGTGAAAGTAAAGATAAAAATCAGATTTTTGGAAATTAAAGAATAATACTATTATATAAGCACTCAAATTATAATGTATAAAATGTAAAAGTAAAACCCACTAACTTATAAAAATTATTTATATAAGTATGTGAAAAGTTAAATAAGTGGACATTTTATAAAAATGGTAACTTGTTAAGTTTTATAAGTTATAAAACTATAAACTTGATTTTTACGACTTTTTCGGCTATCGCCGTAAAATTAACGTTTTTATTAAATAAAACTTAGATGGTTGGACCCGTCTAATGAAAACTTTATAAACCTTATATACTGATATATAGACATGTATAACAAGTAAAAACCGATAAAACCCGAACTATAGGGCATACGGACATTAACAAGTTAAATAAACATATTGGACTAATAAATGGACTAAATAAGATAAAAACTTGTAAAAAGAATCTATTGGGCTTAACCTATTTAGGCCCAACTTTTAAAGTTTAAATACTGATAATATAAGTGTAAAAAGGATTAAAACAAGTTAAGAACTTATAATAGGCTTATTGAACCTAAAACACGTAAATGGGTAAAACGAGAAAACTAGTATAAAAGTTATCGACACATAGTACAAAAATGAGTAAATGAGAATATGTAAACCCACTTGATCATCATATATATATATAATCATCATATGTATACATAATTGATATTTTTATATAGTCATTGGACAAACGTCTAAGACCGATTATTATTTGTCTAGGTTTCCGTGATTGAAGCACGTACCATACGTCCGAATTGCCGATAACCCGCCTTCCCACATCAACGTGAGTTCATAGCCTCGCACTCTTTTAAATGTTTTATAAATGTTTTATAAACCCGCGAGGGAGATAATATGTTAGTTTTTATAAAATAGGACACCATTTGTCCCGATTGTTTGTTTATTGATTTGGACCCGAATGATTGTATGACCCGATTGTATGACCCGATAAATGATCAAAGGACCCGATAGATGAAATCAAATGGATTATTAAAGTTAGGTTATGTCACTAAAAGTCCCATTAGCATGAATTGTGAACTACCGGGATTTGGTAGACACTTATGCATTTAATAGTACTATTTCGGGACGATCACCCCAGTTCGCGCCTTGACGGTTGATCCCCGTCGTGCCACCTTGATTGGTAAGCGAATTAATGTATGAGAAGATTTCAATAGCGTGACCTTTGTGACGACACGCTACTTTATATGGGCAAAATTGGTATCGGGTTAGCTACCCGTTTTGGTTTTAGTAAGGTAACAATGTCATGCGGCTTATAATAATCCAATCACCAAAATATTACTAGACGCTCCGAATTACGATGTACTTCCTGACTAGCAATACTGGGTCATACTATTGATATTATGTTCGTGTTTTGGTTTTCATAACCATATTCATATAACGGAATTTTATTTGATTTTATACAACGTCATATGACGTATTGTATGATGTTTTTACGACATTGGCTCGTATAATGATTTTAAGGCAAATGCCTATATTATGATTTTCGATAAGGATTTATATAAAATGACTTTGGCTATTTTATGGCCTATCAAAACGATTTGTACAAAATGATTTTCAGTAATACTTTTATACTGATATTATATTGATGGAATTTATTAAACTCTATGAATTCACTCGGCGTTATCGCTGACCTTTTCTTTTAACATGTTTTATCTCAGGTACTTGAAGGTAATTCTCGGGAAGACGACAAGAATTCATGGCCCGCACTTAAACAATATTTTTCCATTCAAATACTTTGTAAAACTTTGTATGAAATATAATGACTTGGGACCTATGTAACTTTGATAATTATGAATGGAAATGATTTATTAATAAACGACGCGATTTTTATGCGTTGTATATGATGTGAGTAATGTGCTATCCCGTAACACCAACTAGTCTTCCGCTGTACTAAGTTGTATAAATTTGGGGGTGTTACAAATCACGTACGCATTGCTGTTTGACTTCCCTACTACTAGCATGGAAGCGGATTTCGAAGCCGTCATAGCAGGTCTCCGATTGGCACATAGAATGAGCATCAAGAGCCTAGTGGCCTACACATACAACCATCTGGTAGAAAGTAGGGTTGACGGGTCATGCTAGCCACGAGGGTAGGTGCTAATCCAGTACACGGAAAAGATACGGGACATGACGGCACATTTCATAGAATTTGCTATACGAAGGGTTGTAAAAGAGAAGGGCGAGATCTCGGTGGACATGGACCAACTTTCAATTGTGGACATGGATAAGCCTTCTAGTCACGTTCTAGTTGATTTTATTTTGCACAAAAATGTGAGTGCGGAAATGGAGTCACCAACATGGATGACACCTATTAGACAGTTTTTGTCACATAACAAATTGCCAAGCAGCAGAAGGAAGGCTAGGCAAATACAGGTGAGATCTACGCACTTTAAAATTGTCAAAGGAACGTTGTATAGAAAATCAGGAAACGGTCGGATGTTGCAATGCTTAGCACCAGATCAAGCGCGGGAAGTGGTGGAAGCCGCACATAGAAGAGTATGTCCTCGTGGCCTGGTAACTGTGGTTGAGGAAGTCACTCTCTTAGGGTACTTTTGGCCATTTATACATAAGGATGCTCATAAAAGAGTGGTGCGTTGTTGGAGATGCCAGGAGGACTCAAGACATAGGACAAATTCTAACATAGTTACTGGCTCACTCTCAACCAAAGGCGTAGAAGGAGGGGGACTACTCTCAAAGATGGGGCGTACTCTTGGCTCCCTAGCAACATCAATTGGAAATATGGCGCGGCGTGCAGAAACACTGCTCCCATCGAAAGGTAACCACCAGCAACAACGCAGAGGAGCAGTCGCCCCCGCAACCAGGATAACTGCACGCACCATGCGACAGCGGGATCGTATGGGCGTACTAGCAGCAGCTCAAAGCACACAGCACGGTGAGGCAAGCAAAGGACTTTCGTGGACTGGGATGAGTGCGCATGGCTATGCGGAGTCAGTATCCAGCCCTGCGAGAAGTGAGTTGAGAGGCAGCCAGCATTGTGGACGATATTCTCCCTAAGATATTGCATAGTTAGCATGGACCATTCTCTTGGATACTAATAGCCTCAATAAGGATCCATGTATTTTTTCTTTATTGTCGTTTTTCTAGGGTTTCCTTTTTTGTTATTTCTTTCAAAATTGGCAAAAAGTATGAATACAACGTTGCGGTTCCTAGCTAGCTCCGCAGCCCAAATAATCTTTTTCTAAAATATATATAGATTTGTCCTTCTGGTGTACATGTACAATAAACGTTTCGTGGTGAAATAAGAGGACTAAGTTTACCCTACCAATTAAACTTGTCGTGTAAGAGGGATGCACCCCCAACGGCACTGGATTAGGTATCCTTTGTTAGGCAGCTTCCCACAAGACGTTGTGGTAAGTGTAGCACACAAACTTGTCATTCTCTATGACATAGCTTATGGTAGTAGTGGAAGGTCCACACGTAATGACTTTTGACTCGCCCATAAGTTTAGAGTCACACTCCAATGAGTTAATTCATAAACATGCGTTCTGTCTCACTCATGCGTGAATACAGACACCTGGACGCACGTATAAAACAAGGAACATGAGCATAGCACAGGACACTACGTATTGGCAAAAATACGGGTTGCCATAAATATTATATAAATTCCTTAATTTACAAAGTTATTTTGCGTAGTTAGTACAAGTCATATAGTAAATATAGGTGCCCTCTATAGGAGGTCGTTCGCTAACATCGACCTCTTCAACCTACGGTGTGCCGGGTTCAATGATGCGGGGATACCTCCTTCATACACTACAGCACGCGAGTCTGATACACATCGATGGAAGGCAGGCTCACTGGTACACCATCAGATCGACTAGGGTGTGTTAAACCTAAACCAATAGCGACACCTTTAGTTGAAGTCCGATTCTTGTTCGCAACATGTCTCACATGCTGTTTCAACTTGTTTTCTAGCGGAATCATTATTGGTGCACCAGAGATATAGACAGGGACCTATAGTTGAGAAATATCTGGTTTGGCCAGGGCATGGGGACCTTCTTCGGTTCTTTATGCGCGATGGCTTGCTAAGGTAAGGCCGACCATGATCACACTTATAGGAAAATCTTGGTCTTTCTCAAGGCGGTCTATGATGGGCATTGGGAGGCCTTATAATATGTGGAATTCAGCATCAAAGAGTTCTTGTGCGTACCTGGAGTAAATTTCACTACCCTCTAGGGGCCTGGTTAGTAAATTCTCCTTAAAGGCACGCTCCATGGCGAGGCTTTGTCCTAGTAGCCGTGCAGCATCGAAGATATCCCTGATCACTTTTTGGAGGTCGGGGTGCTCCACGGAACTTTTCGCACCTAAGGGCAAACCATGCTTTATTAACCAATGATTCTCCGCGCGCGCGGCTCTGAGGTGTGGATAAAGCTCTTCATCAAAATCGATGCTCATATACTTCAGAATCTCGGATTTCATAGCCATATCTTTGTGACAGTTGGTGACAAAATTGTTACAATTTGAAGTAAGGGCACTCATACCTTCTTCCAGCTTCGCCATAGCCCAGTAATTTTCATCCTCCTGCTTCATACGCAATCAGACCTCGCGATCTATAAGTTCAGCTAATGTTGCCTTTTCATCCTCTAAATATTGGATGGATCTGGCATTTATGCTGGACACAGCGCACAAACGTGCAAGTTCGCACTTTGCAATGGTGAGTTCGTGGTCTTTTTGTTTTGTTTCTTGGTGGACCTTTTGATTTGCCTATGCTAGTCGCTCTAATAGCTGTGATACCTTCTTTTTCAAGTGCGCGACCAGAGTTATCTCATGTGAGGAAACTGTATCCAACTCTCTCATTAGTGTTGTGTCGGGCATTTCCTGCAAGTGTTGTGCGTGGCCGGGGGGAGTTAAGTGGTGGAGGAAATCCGTGCATACAGTTGCGCAGTTAAGTGCGCATGAGCGGGTGTACTTCCAGGAGGGACCGAATTTGGTGGACTTCTAGGTACTTACACCAGCTTTGGTAGTTGCAACGAAGGAGCTGCAACTTTTAATACCCTACGAGTATTAGGAAAGTACACACATTGTTTGTTTCGATCTAGTGATAAGGAATGGCATGGTGATGCACCTGGATATATGTTTCTTTCCCAGGGCCTTGGGAGTATTCATCACGAAGTCACATTGGTGTGAGGCCTAGTCTGTAGTGTTCTCCCCCTTTTGGGAATCTGTTGGTGGGCCTGTGTAGGAGTCCCCTCCGAAACCATGGCCTTCCTCCCTTCTAAGATTCGTTTCTTCTGACGAAGACTCTTTGGTACATGGCACACTTTGGATGGGAGTATCATTTACTGCAGTTATCCTCTCGGCGCTTCCTCCAGGTGTTGGGGACGAGAACTCCAGGGATACGGTGTGTTGGCCTACGCACTATCCATTGGATAGCTCAAAAGGTGTGAAATTCCGAGCGCGCATTGTCACCGCACACGGATTCTCGCGCTTCACAAGCTGCGTATAAGTTAGTTCTGTAAAAGTTTGAGGAATATGTGAGTGTATGCGCATACGTCGTTTGAATTATTGATTTTTGGGCTACAAGGTTCTTACCATGGTTGAATTCATCAAAGTATTGAGGAAGGTGGTTTGCCGGAAGGTTCGAAGTGTAGCTCAGCCCTAGGGCGTATAGAAGGGCCTCTGGGTATTCCTGCATTGGTATCCGGTCGGTGGTAATTACCTGTGCGTCTGCTTCGTTGTACGAGCCATCAATGGGGCAGTCATCTTTCATCATTGTCTCAGGAGTGATGAAATCGTAGTCAAATGGAAATACAACCTTATCTACCCAAAAGAATTTATCGTTCCACATCTTCAATTAATCTATCTTTACCGAATCGCATTGTAATTGACCAGGGCGTTTTGCAAAGGATATCCACCCATTTATCCACGAGGGTCATTAGAAGGCGCGGAAAAGGTTTATTGTTGGGTCAACGTTCTTAAGTAAGAAGTTTATTTCAAAATTTGAGATCTTGGCGGCGCCTATACAATGCAGCTATGACAGGTGTATGCTGTAGTTGCTTAGTATATCCATCAGAAAGTGACTTAGGGGTATGCGATTCTTGGAAAACTCGATGAACCTAGTGTATATACCAATTTTTCCATTAGGGAAACTTCCAATATGTGCTTATGGATCGGGTACAGCTGGATGGAGATCTGAAGATATATGGTATTTCATGAAGAAACGAGAGACTTCTTGCTCTGTTATGCAGGACGTCACATCAAACAGCTGTGCTACCATTTTTTCTATGCAGATATTTTCCGACGGGGGTGGAGGTGGTATCGTTTTTTGTTTAAAATTTTGTTTCCTTCTATCTTAACAATGGTGGGGGGTTTGGATAGGCAAAAAGAAGGTTGAATGTTTGTCAGACTGCATTTATATACGCTAAAGACGCATGGGATCTTACGGCATGTGTCTAAAATGCTTTGTTCATCCTACGGTGTTTTCTGGTTGGCTCCTCAAACGTGGTTAGTGTCTTTCCCAGATCTCGATGTAGGGTTGTGATAGTGGACTTTGACGTGGATACTTTTTCAAACTCATTTCATGTGGGTTGTGCGTGTTATTTCTTTTAATGATGTTTGCACAAGGGCATGAGTGGTTTATAGTCTAGTAGCCGCGGTTGGAACCTTCGACCACTAGACTGGGGGGACGTGATGACAGATAGTCCCTAGTCGGGCTGGATAGTCCAGCCCATGGGTACTACCCGCATCCATCAGGAATCGATTAAATTCATGTGCGATGTGCGCGCGCAAGCCCAGGAGGCCCGGTAAGCCGCTATCTGATGAGACTGCTTTTATACATAGTATCAGCATCCAAAACGGGCTTAAAATGGTTTAAATATCATAAAATGTGCCAAATATATGCTTGTGTTTGTTCAATGTGTATTTTAGGTACGGATATTGAGAAAATGACAAAAGATCACAAGAAACAAGCAAAAACGAACATGGGAAACGAAACCACACAATGAACCGGGCCCTAGAGTTGATTTTCCAAGTAAAGTCCTTGAAGAATTGAAGGTTGTACAAGGAGGGTCCTCCGTTATTAAAGAATTGACTCTTTAAACCCTTGTATATTCATAATTACAAGTTTGGTCCTTAAAGTTTGTCAAATTTACAAAAAGGACCCTCAACTTTGTAGAATTAGCAAGAATGGTCCCTCAAATTTGAAGACTTGTCACTTTTAGTCTTCCATGAAGACAAGAATACAAGTGAAGACCTCAAAGATTGAATACATGCCAAAACATCCCTTCAAATATCATTAAATTACAAAACAAGTCCTTGAAATATCTTTGAAAAGTTTTTGTGGCCAATGTGTGAAAAACAAAACTTATTTTGCAAAGGGAAATCTGTTTTGCTTGAATAAACCACAAATGAAAGAAGGAAGGTAGAAGAAGGTTGAAAACTGCCATGACATGAAAGATACCTAGACCTATCCTGGCCTGCCACGTGCCCCACTATCTCAAAACAACTAATCACCATCCATCCCTTTGCCACCTCATAATCCCACTCAGCCGGATTAATAACTATTTTTAATTAGTTATTTAATAATGGTGGTTAACACCTTTTCAAACACTAACCAAGATCAAACCCCACTATTCATCACATGAACACTATTTGGGCTTTTGCTAAGAACCAAGAATTGAGCCTTAATCTCCTCCAGATTTAAGAATAAGGCCATTATGAACAAAATCCAAACCTTAAACCCTTTGCCACCTCACCCCAAATGCTCACATGATACTCCCCTGCTACACCTTTTGGGTACAAGACAAAAACATGGCAGAAAATCCACGAACCATAATGAAGCTTCATTCCTAAGCTTATTTGAAGCCCTTGGATCAAATTGGCACCACTGGCATCACATGTTCTTCAACAAAATTCAAAATTCAGTCAAGGAAATTTCAAAGTTCAAAGGGCAAAAGAGGAACTTCAAGCAGTTAGGGTTTTAGTTATTTTTCAGCTTTCTAGAACCATTGTGAGCCTATATTAATGCCTTAGATTACAACATAGTCTCTTGCTCTTGGTTTTTCTTTGGTCAAAGTTCTGTAAATCCTATATTCATGTTAATGAAATAGTGTTTGAATCTTTTGACGAATTCAAAGTGCCACTCTTATCTACTTGTTCTTAATGTTATATGTTTGTGATTCTAAAGTTTCAAGGATTAGTTTTAAGTATTGTGCAAGTTATTGCAAAATTTTTTCCAAAACCTGATTTTTTCCAAGTGTTTTTCAAACACTTGAACTTTTTTGATCATAAGTTGATCATAGTACCCTGATAAGAAGATTATCAAGGTTCTGTAAAGCTTGTGATTTGGGAAGGATCAAGGAGTGGGGTTCAACCTTGAAAGAACCTTGGTCATTTTCCATTTTTCATTTTTTGTTATAAATTTTTCTTGACTTTGTTGAATGTTAGCAGGGGTGTTCTTAGATGCTTGTGCCTTGTTTAGCTAGGCACATAAGCTATAAATCCGTGAGTGTGGATGTACATTCATGAGGTTTAAACCTTTTCTATTAAAAATTAGTCAAGAAGTGGTTTTAAGTGATTTGGTTAACTGTTGTTGTATGTGGTGTTCGTGTGGCTTAAATCTTGTTCTAACTGCATGATAATGTTGTTATGATCTAAGTTTAAGCTTGGTTTAACCTAAAAACGTTTTTCTCTTTGTAAAATTTGATTTCCAAAAGTTAAAGGACTGTTTGGGATTATTGCATGTTATGTGTTTTTGTTAAGTTGAGTAAGTGTTAGTGTGTGGCTTGTGTTTGCATCTGTTATAGGGGTGATTGTATGCTGATATTTGCTTATCTTGCATTTTGAAACACTCTAATCCAAATCTTGGCATTAAATCTTTGTTTCTTGTTGTTTTGTACTGTGATTTTGTGGACACCTAGAATATATGCTATACTAGGGTTAACAAGTGCTAAATCTAAGTTATTGCAACAAGAGTAAGAGATTTAGGGGTTTGAATTTGGATCTGTGGCCAACTAGTTCAGTAAAAAGGTGTTTTTGTTCATCAGTAAAACTGCTTAACTCACTTATGGTTTATATTAGCTTAAATATTGAAACCAGTGCATGAAACAAGTTTTTTTTTGTGTTCACTTAAGTTTATTTAAGCTTTTCCATGCTTTTGGTGGAGTTTGGTTGGTTTATTTTTGCTCAAACAACTTTTAATCATCATTACTAGTTATCGTCATGTCTGTATCATATCTGTGCCTTAATTGAATTAACTGTACAAATTGGCTTGGTGATTTTGTGATTTGTTGCTTGTTATTGACTCCTTATAACCCACTGGTTATAAGGGTGCCTTGTTTGTCCATTGAATCCAACAAAAGATCAATAAAAATAAAAAGTCAAGAAAGTCAAGCAGTGGGAACTCTTTTCCACTGCTACTAGCCACTGCTAGTGTTAATTTGTGAACAACTTATTAATAAGCTATAATAGCTTATTTTATTGTGCAACAACTTTGTTTGGGTAATCAATCTTCCTTATTTGACCCATTTGACTAATCTGGAGCATTTGAGCCTTTGACTTTTAGGTTTAACTAGAAAACGAATTGACTTTTCTTTTTCAAAACAGCTTATTGCTTATTCCAGCTTATTCAGTGTGCTTATTTGAGATCTTTTTTATTATTAAGCTTAGTTAAGTGATTTAAAGTATTTTGCAAAAAGAATCAGCTCTTGGATCAGCCTAGAACTCAAAAACGACTAGTTTGTCGTTTTGCGTAGAGAGCTTTGGCTTATTTCAGGCTTATTTCTTGGGCTTATTCAAAATTTCTTTTTACAAACATCTTTATAAGGTAAAGAGAAGGACGTGTGTAAAATTTCAGCTTATGGCATTGGCTTATAGCTTAATGGGCCAAAAAGCCCATTAAGAATATGTTGTTTTCATTTAAGTTGTGATAAGCACTTATTCAGCTTTTGTGCCTTTAGAGTTTTTTGTTTAAAATCAAATTTTAAGCTTAACTGGCGATTTTGGGCCATTTTGGTGAACATTTTTCTTATTGGGCCTTAATAAGCCCAATTAGTGGACTGTTTTACTGTTTGGCCCATTTGGAGCCCATTAGGGGTATTTTGTAATTTCAAGTTCATTTTCTGTTTATTTAAGTTAAAACAAACTAGTTTGTAATTTTTTAGTATTTTTTATAATTTTTGAATTTTTTATTATTAAAAATTGTTTTTAGATTAAATTAATATTTTTGCAACTTTTTCATTTTTCTTAGGTCAATTACATCAAGTTAGGATTTTTAAAAATTTTAGATTAATTTTCTCATCATTTAATTAATTTATAGAATTATTTTAATATTTTAATAGTTTTTAATCATTTTTAAATAGTTTTAATTAATTTTAAATTTTTCAAAAATAGTTTTTAGCTTAATTAAGTTAGTTTAGAGGTTTACAAATTGAAAAATCTCAGTTTGGGCTTTTTATTAATTAAATTGATTTTTTTGGGCTTTAATTAGCATTAAAAAATTATTATTTAATTAAGCAAAAGGTTTGAGTGAAATTTGATTTTTTATATACTCTAATTGCATTTTTTTAGGATTTATTGTGATTTTCTAGGAATTTTTTAGGTTAATTATTAAATTTTGTCACGTTTATGTTTTTCGTCTTAGTTTAATTTTAATCGTAATCGTCGTCATTTCTCTTTTCTTTTTTTCTTAATATTAATCTCAAACATTTAATCATCTCTTAACACACACACCAAGCCTCCTTGAGAACGAACTCACTTTTGGGTCATTTGTGCACGGTTTTCCTAAACCGTCGTACTTACCCTAATTACCTTGTTTTCCTAAACGAGTATAAAATTACAATTATCATTTTGACGCCGCTGCCAGGGAGGCGTGTTGTGTTTTGATTTGAACAAATTTTGTTTTTGTATTAACAATAAAAAGTAATTGTGTGTTTTAGAACTCTAAGCACACGTATTATCGGTTTTTGTTTTTTGTGTGAATATTATTACTATATTTTATACGTATCACAATAAATTCACAAGTACTCCAAAAGTGTGAAAACACAACCTTGATTTGGCATTTCATCACTCAATCATTGTATTCGAATCTCAAACAAAAAAAAGCAAAATAGATAATTACTTTCGAGAAGCTTGATTTTAATTAACACAAACTATAAGGTGGGTATAAGGCGGTTGTATTTCACGACCTAAGGGAAAAAAGCTCTTAAGTGCTTAGCGTCGCATCGTTTCCCCCGCTTGCTTATGCGTGTTAAGAGAAAAAGGAAATCGAGGGTTTGCCAACCAAAGTATTATCTACGTATCGTATATATTTTCTTGGTTTCAAAGATTAAACCCTCTTGAACGTTTTGGTGTTCCACCAACATTCTAAAGTCATCGAAGGCGTTCACTTCACGTGATCATTTTCATTCCTTGAGGCTCCCTTAATCTAGAGATTTGATTTGAGGAGAAATTTTTATATTTTTTTCTACGTAATACATCACCAAAATCCAAAAAAGGTAAAAAACAATCAAAAGCACTGATGAGACTGCTTTTATACATAGTCTCATCGTCCAAAAAGGGCTTTAAATGCATAAAATATCATGAAAATAGCCAAATATATGCTTGTGTTTGTTACTTGTGTATTTTAGGTACGGATATTGAGAAAATGACAAAAGATCACAAGAATCATGCAAAAACGAACACGGGAAACGAAGTCGCACAATGAACCAAGCCCTAATGAAGATTTTCCAAGAATAACCCTTGAAGATTTGAAGATTATGCAAGAAGGGTCCTCCAATATTGAATAATTGACACTTTAAACCCTTGTATCTTCATAATTACAAGATTGGTCCCTAAAGTTTGTCAAAACTACAAAAAGGGCCCTCCACTTTGAAGAATTGGCAAATTTAGTCCCTCAACAAAACTAAATTGTCAATATTAGTCCTCCTCAAAGTCAAACATACCATGAAGGACTTCAAGTTACAAGAAATTACAAGTTTGGTCCTTTAAAAATGTCAAATTACCAAAAGGACACTTGACTTTGAAGACTTGGCAAGAATGGCCCCTCAAAAATGAAGACTTGTCATTTTCAGTCCTCCAAAAAGTCAATCATACAAGTCAAGACCATTATCATTGAAGAAAATGCCAAAACAACCCTTCAAGTATCAACAAATGGCAAGAAATACCCCTGAAAATACTTTGGAAAAGTATTTGGGGCAAAAGTGTGAAGTTGGAAACTTTAATTACAAAGGAACACGAATTTAGGCTGATTTATTAACAAGTGAAAGGAGTGTGAAAAAATAGGGGCTTAAATGGGCAGACAACATAAGACACCTAGACCAATCACCACTTGCCACCTCACCCCACTCACATTTTCAACCAATCACAGCCTTCCTCCTTCCACCTCACCAATCCACTTAACCCGGTTTATTCATTAAATAAACTTGGCGCCTTAACACAAATTTAAATTTAACCCACCCTTAATCTGGATTAGACTTCACACTATTCAGCCAAGAACATGAATGGGGCTTTTGATATTTACTAAGAATTAATCATTAATCTTTTCCAGATTAGTGATTAAGGGTCTTATAAACACATCACAACCTTAAAAACCCATGCCACATCACTATCTTGCTCACATGTTGAAACCCCTTCACACGGTTTTGAGAAAAAGCCAAAATGGTGCCAGGGAATCTACCACGCACTTTTAGCTTCAAACTTAAGCTTCATTGTGAGCCTTTGGATTCATTTTCACCTTGGACAACTCATACAACCTGCCAAAACATTGTCACATGATCAAGATATTCAAACCCTCAAGGGGAATTTTTGGGACTTCACCAGCAATTAGGGTTACGTTTTTATGCTTTCTAGTAGTTCATTGTATCCTATAAAACGCATAGGACCCTTACAATTTAGCTTTGCTCTTGAATTTTCCTAGTTCACAATTCTGTAAATCTCATATTCAAGTAATGAAATGTGTTTGAATTTTTCGAAGAAAAGTCAAGTGCCAACCTTATTATCTGTTTGTTAATGTTACATGTTTACTAATCTTGAATCCTAAAACCTGTTTTCAAAGGAGTGTGTAAAAGTTTGCATATTTTCCTTAAATCTTGATATTTGGCTATGTTTCTTGGTACACCTTGGAATTTTTGGGCTATAAGTTGATCATAGCACCCTGATATTGTGATATCAAGGTGTTGTGAAGCTTATAACTTAGGGATAATCATGTGTGGGGTACAAGAGTTACATTAATCAAGGATTTGTCACTTTACTATTTTTATATTTTTGCTTCTAACCTTGTTGAATCTTAGAAGGAGTGTGTGTGGAAGCTTGTGCTTGTTCTTGCTAGCACATAAGCTCAAAATTCGTGCGTGTGGATGTACATCCATGAGGTTTGAACCATTCTACCTTAAATCTGCTTAAAATCTTGTTTTTTGGGGATTTTGTGTGTTTATTATGTTCTTGTTGAATTTATGGTTTAATCTTGCTTAATACGGCATATTACATTTGTTTATGTGTTTGATTGGGTTTGGGTAGTCTTGGAATACACTTATACTTGTTTTATCTTGATTTAAAAAAGATAAGGGGTGTTTGGGATTATTCTGTTTAAGATCATAGAGTGTGATTGTGTTTGTGGAAAGTGTTGTTTATGCTTTGTATCTGCTATTCATTTGGTTGAGTGCTAGTTTCTGCAAGTTATTGGCTTTTAAACCTTGAATCCAAGATTGTTCTTGTTCATCAGTAACTATTTGGTGCTTGAATCTTGATCTAAACCTTGAACCAGTGCATGAAACCTATTGATTTATGTTCATTTGAATTAAATATAGTTTGTGTATGCTTTTGGTGCAATTTGGTTGGCTAAATCTTGCTAAAATAGCTTATTGAGTTCATAACTGCTTATGTTCATGTCTGTGAGATGTCTAGTGATTGATTGAATTAACTGCACTCTTTGGCTTAGTGTGATTGTGATTTCTTTTTTGTTTCTGACTCCTTGTGATTTACTGATCACAAGGGTGCCTTGCTTGTAACTTGAATCCACAAAAAAGTCACTAAAGACAAATAGTCAAGAAAGTCAAGCAGTGGAAAAAGTTTCCACTACTCAACACCCAAAACTAGCCCCTGCTAGTGTTAATTTTGATCCAGCTTATTAATAAGCCACATTGGCTTATCCAGACTTGCAACAACTTACTTTTTGTGATCAATCTTCCTCATTTGACCCATTTATTTGAACTGGAGCTTATCAGACCTTGGCTTTGAGTTTTTGCTAGAAAACTCATAAAGTTGACTTTTAATTAAGTGCTTATCTGCTTATTCCAGCTTATTGATTGTGCTTATTGAAAAAACATTTTGTTGGTTAAGCTTAGTTAAGTCATTTAAAAGCTTTTGATACTTGAATCAGCTCTTGGGGTGGCCTCGAACTCGAAAACGACGATTTTGTCGTTTTGTGAAGATAGCTTATTGCTTATTCAGGCTTATTCCTTGTGCTTATTTCAAATTTATTTTTACAGATCTCTTAAGTAACTCAAGAGAAGCTTGTGTGTCTAATTTGAGCTTATGGCATCAGCTTATAGCTTAATGGGCCAAAAAGCCCATTAAGAATAAGCTGCTTTGAAATAAGCTAGCTTAAACATATTTTCAGCTTTTGGGCCTTCAGATTTTGTTCTTAAAATCAAATTTTGAGTCAGACTAGAAGTTTTGGGCTTATTTGGTTGACTTTTTCTTATTGGGCCCAAATTAAGCCCATTAAGGGACTGTTTTGTCTTTTAGCCCATTTCTAGGCCCATTAGGGGTATTTTGTAATTTCAACTTCATTTCTATCATTATTAGGTTGAAATAAGTTAGTTTTCAACTTTTTAGAATTTTTTATAAATTTTGGATTTTTAATATTATTTTATTATTATTATATTATTAAAAATTAAAATTTATATTTTTCATGTTTTTATACTTTTCTTAGGTTAAATACATTAAGTTAGGAATTTTACAATTTTTAAAATATTTTTATTGTCATTAGATTAATTTTTATAATTATATTAAGTTTAAATAGTTTTTAATTATTTTTTAAAGAGTTTTTATTAATTTTAAAATTTTCAAAAATAGTTTTAAATTTAGGTAAGTCATTTAGAGGTTTACAATTTTCAAAAATCTCATTTTGTGCTTTTTGTTAATTAAATTGATTTTTGGGTTTTAATTAGCATTAAAAATTATTATTTAATTAAATAAAAGGTTTGAGTGATTTTTAGTTTTTTTGTAAACAATAATTATATTATTTAGGATTTATTGCAATTTTCTAGGAATTTTTAGGGTAAATTTTTAATTTTGTGACTTTTTACGGTTTTACGTGTACGACTTATCGTCTTAATTTTAATCATAATCGTAACCTTCATTCTCTTCGTATCTCATTTCTATTTTCTTTTCTCATAAATATAATCATAAACCATTAATAAATTCTTAACACAACACACTAGCCTCCTTGAGAACGATTCCCAGTTTGGGTCATTACTTGTGGTTTTCCTAAATCACTTGTTTATACTTGCCCTAATTACCTTTGTTTTCCTAAACAAAGTGTAAAAACTTCACCCATCATTTTGGCGCCGCTGTGTTTTGATTTGGCAATTGTTATTTTTATAAATAGCCCAAATATCTAGTTGTATTAGTAGCACTCTACTAATACGTATTATCGGTTTTTTGTTTTTTGTGTGAATATTATTAATATATTGAATACGTAGAACAATGAATTCACAAGTACTCCAAAAGTGTGAAAACACAACCTTGACCTGGGAGGTCATTACCCAATCATTGAATTCGAATCTTAAACAAGAAAGAAAAGGCAAAAATAGATAAATACTTTCGTGAAGCTCGATTTTGAAAAATACAATCTATAAGGTGGGTATAAGGCGGGTATTATAAAATATACCCTAAGGAAAAAGGCTCTTAAGTGCTTCACGCCGCCTCGTTTCCCCGCTTGCTTGTGAGTATTTTGAGATTGAAAGCTAATCGAGGGTTTTTTCGCCCAAAGTATTATTAAGTATCATATATACTTTCTTGGTTTCATTTGATTAAACCCTTTTGAACGTTTTGGTGTTACACCAACGTTCTAAAGTCATCGAAGGCGTTCACTTCACGTGATCGTTTTCATTCCTTGAGGCTTCTTTAATCAAGAGATTTAATTAAGGATGAGATTTGTAGATTTTTGTCTACTTATTACAATCACAAAAATCCAAAAAAGTAAAAACAATCAAAAACCACAAAAAAATTTGAAAAATACAAAACACCAAAAAGAATCTTCTTTGCTCATCCCCTCGTTGTACGTGACGTTTATGCAAACCTGCAACCAAGCAAGACGTGCACGTAAACGTAGAAACCGAAAGGAGTCAACACTTATTCCTAATCTTTCTAGTGAGGAATCTCCTATTGACGAACCTATCGTAAGAGAAGAACCAACCATGGCGAATCGAACGATGATGGAGTTACTTCAAGCACCCACCGAGGGTTATGGAGAGGCTATTGTGATTCCTCCTATACTTGCGGAGAATTTTGAAGTGAAAACGTGTTTGTTGTCGATGATCCAAAACAACAAATTCCGTGGTGATGAAAAGGACAACCCGCACAACCATATCTGGCAATTCAATCGTCTTACCGCCACTTGCAAATTTAAGAATGTTTCTAATGACTCGATTAAGATGATGCTTTTTCTGTATTCCTTAGCGGGTCCCGCTAAAATTTGGTTAGAGAAAGAGCCACCCAATTCTATATTGACGTGGAAGGATCTCGTTTCTAAGTTTGTGAACAAATTCCTTTCCGCCCTCTAAGACTAGGCGTTTGAAAAACGAGATTTCAAAATTTTCACAAGAATTTAATGAGAGTTTTTCAACGGCTTGGAATAGGTTTAAGGAAATGTTACATGAGTGTCCTCATCACGGTTTTTCCGACTTGCATCAAATTGACACGTTTTACAATGGACTTAATGATTATGAAAGGGATTATCTTAATGTCGCTGCGGGTGGTAATTTTTTGTGTAAAACGGTTGAGGAATCTTTGGTGATAATTGAGAATAGATCTAAGGTGTATAGTCCTCGTAGCACGTCGAGTGTTCGTAAGGCTTCGTCTTTGGCTTCACCTTCTTTGTCTAATACCATCGATGCTTTCCAAATTGAGGCGAACTTGGAAAACAAAATCTTTGATAAGCTTAAAGGACTTTTAATTGAATTCAAAGTTGGAGAACAAAGTGCTCCCGCTACGGCTAAAGCGGTTGAGGTTTCATGTATGTATTGTGGTGGAAGTCATGATTTCTCCGAGTGCATTACCAACGGTGGTAACACTTCGAGTGCCTACGCGGCCACGTGAACTTACAACCAAAACGGTCAAGTTACCCGCTCTAATCAATTGACTCCACTGGGGTTTGCTCCTAATCAAAATGCTAACAACAACTATCGAAACAATCAAGTTGGTTTTAAAAAAAACTACAAAGGAAACAATAGGAATCAAGGGGCTAATAATCAAGTTTCAAACAAAAATAAAAGTGATTTTCAAAACAACAACAAGGGTTTGCAAACTTTGAAAGATCTTCCAAATGAATTTGTTGAATACGCTAATGGAAACGATGCTAGGTTTGACAACATTCAAAGAGAAATCATTAGCCTAAGATCCGAGTTTAAGAAGGACTTGAAGAAGGAGTTGAAAATTGAGTTAGCAAATGAGCTTAAAATCCATACAAACAAAATGGAAGGGAATGTAACTAGGTTACAACAAAACCAACAAAAAATGGAACAAGGGCAACATGAAATAAAACAAGAGATGATTAAGGCAGAGAAGAGGCAATCCATGTTTGAGGACAAAATTTCATCTATGTTTGAGGCAATTATGTGCAAACCGTATTCGAGTAGTCTTCCTAGTAACACCATATCAAACCCTAAGGGAGAGATGAAAGTGATTACCACACGTAGTGGTAAGACACTTAAGGAACCGACTCCTCAACTAATTGCTCCTACGGAGGAAGAAATTGAGGAAGAACCCGAGGTGGTGGTCGAAAAGGAGCATGTCCCAATCCCACGAAGTACCGCTCATGCCACACCTACGGTTGACCCATTACCACATTTGGAACCCGATATTCCAAAGGCTATGCCTATGCCTCAACCTACACCACCTTTGCCCTATCCATCAAGACTTAGAAAGGAGAAACGTCAAGAGCGCGATAATTACCAATTTGAGCTTTTTATGAAAATGTTTCGTGACGTTCATTTTAATGTGAGTTTTGCCGATGCTTTGGTCATGATGCCTCGACTTGCCGCCAACTTTAAGAGTATGTTGAACAACAAGGAGAAATTGCAACAATTGTCTAGTTGTTCATCAGTTTATCTTAATCGCATACCTCAAAAAGTCGGTGATCCAGGTAAATTCTTGATTCCTTGTGCAATCAAAGATATGGAAGAATGTTATGCCTTGTCCGATCTTGGTGCTAGCATTAACTTGATGCCACTTGCTATCTTCAAGTCGCTCAATCTTCCTAATCTTACTCCTTCACTAATATCTATCGAATTGGCCAACCATTCCACGATTCCCGCATGTGGATTGGCGGAAGACGTTTTTGTGAAAGTGGGAAAGTTCTATTATCTAGTTGACTTTATCGTTGTCGATATTCCCACGGATCCTCAAGTTCCTCTCATTTTAGGTCGTTCGTTTTTAGATACGTCTATGGCTTTAATCGATGTGCATGCTAGAAAGATCACCTTACGTTTCAACGACGAGGAACTTGTTATAAACGTAATTCGAAACTCTTAAATTTCTCATGTTTATTCCGCTGTAACCATAAACCTCGTTGATATGATCGACGTTGTTTGCGAGGAATTTTCACAAGAAGTTTTAGGTTTTGGTGATGATGAAAATAGTGGCAATCCCACTATCTTAGATCCCATTCTTGATAACTCGACACCAACCTTCACTCCATTTGAAGGAGGTGGTTTTACGTTGGAAGAATTCGATCTTCAACGTACTTGTGACAAAGACCTCGACAATGATGAGGACTTCTCGATTATCAAGGATTTTCTCAATAATTTCCCATTTCCTCCACCCGAGGAGGTTATGAGTATCGAGCCCAAATCTTCAATTGAGGAACCACCTATCCTCGAGTTGAAAGATTTACCTCCTCATCTCGAATATGTCTTTTTGGAGGAGGGCGATAAGTTGCCGGTTATTATTGCGAAAGAACTTTCGGATGATGAAAAAACCGCACTTGTCGATGTTCTAAAGGATCACAAAGGGGCAATTACGTGGAAGTTATCCGACATTAAGGGGATAGATCCTAAATTTTGTACCCACAAAATCTTGATGGAGGAGGATTACAAGCCCGTAATCCAATGTCAAAGTAGGGTGAACCCCAAAATTCACGACGTCATCAAAAAGGAGGTCCTAAAACTCCTTGACGCGGGAATGATTTACCCTATTTCTGATAGCCGTTGGGTTAGTCCTATTCATTGTGTCCCTAAGAAGGGAGGAATGACCGTTGTGCCAAACGATGTCAATAGTTAATTCCCACTAGACTCGTGACCGGATGGAGAGTGTGCATAGACTATCGTAAGTTGAATGACGCCACTCGAAAAGACCATTTTCCCTTGCCCTTCATGGACCAAATGTTGGAGCGTCTTGCGAGAAACGATTTCTATTGCTTTTTAAATGGTTTTTCCGGTTACTTCCAAATCCCCATCGATCCTCGTGATCAAGAAAAAACTATGTTTACGTGTCCATATGGAACGTTTGCCTATCGTAGAATGCCATTCGGACTTTGCAATGCACCGGGAACTTTTTAAAGGTGCATGATGGCTATTTTTCATGATATGATCGAGAAGACGATGGAAGTCTTCATGGATGACTTTTCCTTGTTTGGTAGTTCGTTCACTTCGTGTTTGTCGAATCTTGAGAGAATGTTCAAGCGTTGTGAGGAAACCAACCTTGTGCTAAATTGGGAAAAATGTCATTTTATGGTTAAAAGTGGAATCGTCTTAGGGCACAAGGTTTTGAAAGCGGGGACTGAGGTAGATCAAGCTAAGGTAGACGTCATCGCCAAATTACCTCATCCCAAAACCGTTAAGGGAGTTAGGTGTTTCCTAGGCCGCGCGGGCTTTTATCGTCGATTCATCAAGTATTTTTCAAAGATCTCTCGACCTACTACACATCTCCTTGAAAAATATGCACGTTTTGTCTTTGACGAAGATTGTGTACGAGCCTTTGAAATCCTTAAGAGGAAACTTACTGAAGCTCCCATTCTTGTTTCTCCCATTTGGAACCTCCCCTTTGAGCTCATGTGTGATGCTAGTGACTACGCTATTGGGGCCGTATTGGGGCAACGTCATGAAAAACACTTCTTGCCTATCCACTATGCTAGCAAGACGATGACCGAGGCTCAACTAAAATACACTACAACGGAGAAGGAATTCCTTGCCGTGGTGCATGCATTTGAGAAATTCTGACCTTATCTCGTCTTGACGAAATGCATAGTGTATACGGATCATTCTGCTATCAAGTATCTTATAGCTAAACAAGATGCAAAGCCGAGATTACTTCGTTGGATTGTCCTCCTTCAAGAATTTGATCACAAAATCGTTGACAAAAAAGGAGCCGAGAATCTAGTGGCCGATCATCTTTCTCGTTTGGAAGATCCTCACCAAAGTGTTTAAGAGCCCAAGGAAATCACCGAAACATTTCCGCTCGAGACACTTGGTGTAGTGAATTCTAAGCTTGATTCTTCCACCCCATGGTTCGCGGACATCGCAAATTACCATGCGGGCAACTTCATCATCAAGGGTATGACGACTCAAGAAAAACGAAAATTCTTTCTTGACGTCAAGTTCTATTTTTGGAACGACCCTTTACATGTTTCGGACTTGTGCGGATCAAATTTTTCGACGTTGTGTCTTTGGTACCGAAGCTTCTAACATCCTTAGAGCTTGTCACGAGGGACCCACGGGTGGTCATCATGGTGCAAATCTCACGGCTAAGAAGGTCTTTGATGCCGGTTTCTTTTGGCCTACTATTTACCGAGATGCACATGAGCTTGTGAAGTCGTGTGACTCATGCCAACGACAAGGAAAAGCCTCACAAAAAGATGAAATGCCACAAAATATCATCCAAGTGTGTGAAATCTTTGACGTTTGGGGCATTGACTTTATGGGACCGTTCCCATCATCTCGTGGAAATAAGTGCATCCTTGTCGCCGTTGACTACCTATCTAAGTGGGTGGAAGCTAAGGCTTTGCCCACCAATGATGCTCGTGTGGTAGTCAAGTTTTTCAAAAGCTTGTTTTCTCGGTTTGGAACCCCTCGTGCGATCATAAGCGATCGCGGAACCAATTTTTGTAATGACCAATTCGAAAGGGTCCTAAGGAAATATGGGGTTACACATCGGCTTTCTATGGTTTATCACCCACAAACGAGTGGGAAAGTCGAGGTTTCAAACCGAGCATTGAAGAGGATCATGGAGAGATCTATTAGGGAAAACCAACAATCTTGGTAGGATAAGTTGGACGAGGCTTTATGGGCCTTTAGGACCGCTCATAAGACGCCCATTGGGTGCACTCCGTATAAGCTTGTGTATGGGAAGAATTGTCACTTGCCGATTGAACATGGACACAAGGCTTATCGGGCCTTAAAGCATTGTAATGATGATATGGAGACCGCGGGAAAACACCAGAAAATGCAACTTAATGAATTAGATTAATTAAGGGACATTACTTATGAAAATTCATTGATTTATAAAGAAAAGACTAAAAAGTTTCATGATTCAAAAATTAACAACCGGGTTTTTAACATTGGGGATCAAGTTTTGCTTTTTAACTCTCATTTGAAAATCTTTTCCGGTAAGTTGAAATCCCGTTGTTCCGGTCCATTCACCGTGACTCAAGTATTTCCATATGGGACCATCGAGCTAGCTCAAAATGATGGCCCCAATTTCAAGGTGAATGGACATAGGTTGAATCATAATAAGTGTGAAAACACTTATCCTTTTAACACTTATTTCCAATAATAACAAGACCAAAACGTATTTTATGTCGTAAAAGTAAGAATTATGCGTGGTTTGTGTTTTATTGTGTTTTAGGACCAAAAGATGAAAAAGGAAGAAAACACGGGCTTTCACGGGCTTTTATCGAAGAAAACGAGAAAAGACGAAGTCAAAAGATCAAGAGTGCAAAAAGAACGGAAGTCCAAGGCCTATTATGAAGATTAATCAAAGAAAAAGTCTAAAGACGAAAGTTTAATGAAGTCGAAGAACTCAAGTCTAAATAAGTGAAGAATTTATAAAGACGAGTTTAATTAATCCGAGACGACGTCGAGAAAAGTCGAAGAACTTAAAAGACGAAGATCCGAGAAGAAAGAAAGAGGAGGCAACACATGCTCTTCCCTATTGCCTATAAATACCCTCCTAAACACATTAGGAGAGTGGTTAGCTAGTTTCATTTTCATTTTTCTTTCTAGTTTTTAGAGAGAGAAAGTTTTAAGTTTTCTCTCACTAAGTTTTCATCTTTTTCTTTATTTTTATCTTTAAAGTTTAAGCTTTTAATCATCCTTGTATTTGGATTCCATTAATCACAAGTTCAGGTTAAGCTTTTTGTTCATTAATCTCTTTCTACATTTCATGATTTTATTTTACCTTTGATCCGAAATACATTTAATCCGTGATTGATTTTGATGTTTTCGTGATTAAAAAGTTAATCTTTTTATTCCTTCATAAGCTCTTATACGTCTAAGCTATAAGCTCTTTGTGCTTATTGGCTTATTAGTGTTTAGCTTATTGTTTTTAGTTTTCTAAAAAGTTTAATCATTTTTTTTAAAAGTTCCTTTTATAAAGATTACGAATTTCATATTTCAAAAGTTGTCAAATTTATGCTTATTGAGTTGTTTAAGATTTGGTTAAGTGAGCTTATTGGACCTGCTTATTGAAACTTTGGCTTATTTTTCATTTTCAGATTGTTGGTGTTCATCGCAATATTAAGCTTTTACACATTCCGACGCCTCATTCTGATAGGCTGCATTGTTTGTATCGCAATAACCCTTGTGGTTCTACTTTGCGATCACTTGGTTTTCCCCCTTATTCCGATCTGGGATTGCGATCGCTCATTGCGATCGCATATTTCGACGGCGCTTAAGGTTATTTTAAGTCAAAACTCTACCAAATTCTTGTTAGTGACATTCCGATAGAAAACCTGGATTCCGATCTGAATCATTCCGATAGAAGGGTATTGCGACAGACATATTCCGATAGAAATTGATCACTTGTATTCCGATCTGGACATTCCGATAGAACAACATTGCGACAGAATTGACTTTGATATTCTGATGGGTATTCAGATGGATATTCCGATGGCTTGTTTTATATTTATTCCGATGGTTTAGAGTTTAGTACATTCCGATAGATTGGTTTATTTGCATTCCGATAGTTTAAGCTTTTAAGTTTTAAAAGTTTTATAAAGTTTTAAGTTCTAAATTTACTTGTTAAGTTTTAAATCATTTACATTTTACTCAACGACATTTATTTGCTTGTAGTTTAAAAATAGATAATCAACCAACCCAAAATTATCTTCCACCAAGAACAATTGAGTCGCACTTTCTACCAATAATCAATTCGAAGAGATTGGAACTACGAAATTATTTTATACTTGGACAATCCCTTGTATTAAATGGCGCCGCTGCCGGCTCTTTTTGTTAAGATTAACGGTTTTTAGTAAGAGACGCATTGGATTTTGGGATCCGTTCTTTTAGGAACATTATTTTCCTTGCTTAAAAATTTTCAAAAATCCATAAAAATTAAAAAATCTTTCAAGAAAAAATAATAAAAAATATTAATAAATCATAGAAAGCATTTCCTTTCCTAAGTTTTGCACCAAAAAGATTATATATATATTCTCTGTTTCTTTGGTATCTTTTTCTTTTGTAGGTGTATGCGTATTAGATCTTCAAATTATTCTGAGCCCGAGACTCGTGAAGATTTAGATATGGCTGGTGTGCATAACAACAATAACAACCCACCTCTACCCAATTTCAATAACAATAACAACAACAAAAATGTTCTCCTACCTGATTTACGAACAATGGAGGAACTTTGTCAACCCACCATGAACGGACACGGAGGACCGATTGCGCCGATGCAAATCACGGCTCCTGAATTTTCGTTGAAGCATCACATGATCCAACAAGTTCAAAACGCTTGCCCGTTTAGCGGATTACCGGATGATGATGCCAACAAACATCTCGACAAGTTCATTACCATCACCCAAAGCATGAAACTTCCTGGTGCTTCCATGGATTTTCTTCGCCTTCACCTTTTTCCACACACTTTATCCCATCATGCCGAAAAATGGTTTGATCGTCTTCCTAAAAACTCAATCCAATCATGGGATGACATGACTCAAAAATTTTTGTCGCGCTACTTTCCACCATCCATGGTCACTAGTCTTCGCAACCAAATCTGTGGATTCACACAAGAACCTGATGAGTCGCTTTTTGATGCTTGGGAACGCTATAATGTTTTGATCGACCGTTGTCCAAACCATAACATGCTACCTGTTACTTTGATTGATACCTTCTACAATGGTTTAACTTTTCGTGATCGTGATACGATTAATGCTGTCGCCGGTGGTACATTCATGAAGAGAAGACCTGAAGAGTGTAGAGAGCTGATTGAGAACATGACCACTCACCACAAAAATTGGGATTCATCCGCATCCTCAAGATCAAACCCGAGAGTCAATGTTTCTTCTACTTCTTCAAACCCTGATATTACCGAAATGTCCCGAGCAATAGTCGAAATGAGCAAAAAGATTGAACTTTTAGCCAGTAACCAATTTCAACAAGCTAAAGCTGTAGCCACGTCTTGTGAGATTTTCGGGGATTCTCGTTCATACACCGATTGTCCTTTTACTCAAGACACTCCGGAAAGTGTGTATGCCGCCAAGGGTAACTTTTCTATGGGAGGCTATCAAGCACGTCCTCAAGGTGACCGCAATTTGCTTAGTTATCATGCGAATAACTATCAATCTCCACCCGGTTTTTCCCCTCAAAACCAAAACTAAAACAATTTCAACCGCAACAATCAAAATCAACCTCGAGCTACCAATTAATATCAATCCCAAAGAAACCCATATCCACCTCAAGGAAATAATTTAGCTTACCAAGCCCCACCTCTCAATCAACCCACAGCATTGAACCAAGACCTCGAAACATACATGAGGACCAATAGAGAGATGGTGACGAATCTTCAAAGCCAATTCATTAACTTGAAAGGTGACATGGCAAAACAAGGGAACGATATTCGAGCCGAGCTAAGGAATGAAATGGTGAAACAAGGGAATGCCCTTCAAGCCGACATGAGAAACTCTATGAACAATCAAACAAATAACTTAAGGGATATGATGGCTAGTTTTTTCCCAAGTAATCAAGCCTCTAGTACGGGTTCTCTTCCGAGTAACACCGTTGCTAATCCAAGAGGGGAGATGAAAGAAATCATCACCCGAAGTGGCAAAGGTTTAAAGGAACCCGAGATTCCTACAACTACACCGGTGATTGTGGCAAAGGAAAACGAGTCCCCTTATCCAATTACTTCACCTTCTACTTCCACCCCTCCACCACCCAAGGATGTGAGTGAGAATTCCATTCCAAAGCCTTCATCTCAACCCAATATACCTTATCCCTTAAGGTTGAGGAAAGAGAAGTTGAAGAACAAGGATGATATTCAGGTTTCTAACTTTCTTAAAATGTTTAAACAACTGAATTTCAATATCTCCTTTGCTGAGGCTCTCGCTCACATGGCGAAGTATGCTAAAATGTTTAAAGATCTTATCAGTGATAAGGAGAAACTCCTTGATATCGCTCAGACCCAACTTAATGAAAATTTCTCTGCAGTCCTCTTAAGATAATTACCAACAAAACTTGGTGATCTGGGTCGTTTCTTGATTCCTTGTAACTTCCCCGGGGTAGAGAATTGTATGGCCCTAGCCGATCTAGGTGCTAGTATCAACTTAATGCCTTTAAGCGTTTTGAAACAATTGTCTCTACCCGAGCTAGTCCCCACCCGAATGACTTTGGAATTAGCTAACCGTACGGTTGCTTATCCAGTAGAGATAGCCGAAGACGTCTTCGTTGGTGTCGACAGATTCACCTTTCCGGCGGATTTTGTTGTCTTTGACTACGAGATGGACCCCCGTGTTCCATTAATCGTTGGACGTCCATTCTTGAGGACCGGTGGCACTCTCATTGATGTAGCCGTGAGTGAAATAATTATGAGAGTTGGTCACGATAAAATCGTCTTCAACATGGATAAACTTTCTAAGCATCCTTCTGAAAACGAGAGTGTTAATTTCATTGACGTTCTTGATGAGGCTTGTGAAGAACATTTCAAAGACGCTTTTAAAAGTGGTTCTTCTTCTCTACCCATTGTTGAGACCGTTGCCTCTATTGCTCCGTCACTAACTCCATATGGAGAAAGTGATTTCATCTTGAAAGAATTTGAAGCAACTATGGGAGATGTGAACTTGCAATATGAAGATTCTCCCTCTAATTGGGATGAAGACATTCGTACCATTGAGAAACTTCTCAATGAGGACCATATTTCTTCACCATCTCCTAAGTATATCTCTATCGATGAACCGAATTTGACTACGCCTTCCATCAAAAATCCTCCGGATTTAGAGCTTAAGGACCTGTCGTCTCATCTCGAGTACGTTTTCCTTGAAGACAACAAGAAGCTACCCGTCATCATCGCAAAGGACTTGAAAGAAGAAGAAAAATCTAGACTTATCTCCGTGCTGAAGAATCATAAGAAAGCGATTGCGTGGAAAATTTCTGATATTCGTGGAATTGACCCTCACTTTTGCACACATAAAATTCTCATGGAGGACGACTTTAAACCCACTATTCAAATCCAAAGAAGGGTGAATCCCAAGATCCATGACGTTATCAAAAAAGAGGTTATCAAACGTCTTGATGTGGGAATGATCTACCCTATCTCGTATTCACCATGGGTTAGTCCCATCCATTGTGTGCCTAAGAAAGGCGGAATCACCGTTGTGCCCAATGAAAACAACGAGTTGATTCCTACTCGTCTCGTTATAGGGTGGAGAGTTTGTATAGACTGTCGCAAACTCAATGATGCTACGAGAAAGGATCATTTTCCCCTTCCTTTCATGGACCAAATGCTTGAACGTCTAGCGGGTAATGACTATTACTGCTTTTTAGACTGTTTCTCGGGTTATTTTCAAATACCCATAGATCCCCAAGACCAAGAAAAAACCACATTCACTTGTCCTTATGGAACATTTGCTTACAAAAGAATGCCTTTCGGCTTATACAATGCTCCTGGGACTTTCCAAAGGTGTATGATGGCTATCTTCCATGACATGGTTGAAGAAACAATGGAAGTCTTCATGGATGATTTCTCGGTCTATGGTGATTCCTTCTCTACTTGCCTTGCCAATTTGGAACGCATGCTTAAGCGGTGTGAAGACACTCGCCTTGTTCTGAGTTGGGAAAAATGCCATTTCATGGTAAAAGAAGGCATTGTGCTTGGACACAAAATCTCTAAAGCGAGTCTTGAAGCGGATCGTGCTAAAGTGGATGTCATATCCAAATTACCTCCACCTTCAACCGTGAAGGGTGCGAGAAGTTTCCTTGGTAATGCGGGCTTCTATCGTCGATTCATTCAGGATTTCTCTAAAATCGCTCGCCCGATGACCCACCTCTTTGAAAAAGATACTCCTTTTATCTTTTCTAAAGAGTGTATTGAATCCTTCAATCTTCTTAAGGACAAGGTAACGAGCGGTTTTGGGCCCACAAGTGAACAAACACTTCCAACCAATCCATTATGCTAGCAAGACAATGACGGGGGCACAATTGCATTATACCACTACCGAAAAAGAGCTTTTAGCTGTAGGGTATGCCTTTGAGAAGTTCTGCCCCTATCTTGTTCTTTCCACCACCATTGTGTACACCGATCATTCCGCGTTGAAGTACTTGTTAACTAAGGAAGATTCTAAGCCAAGACTTCTTCGTTGGGTTTTGCTCCTTCAAGAATCTAACATCGAAATTCGTGACAAAAAGGGAGCCGAAAATCTAGCCACGGATCATCTAAGTAGACTTGAGGATCCTTATCAAGGGGATCATCCGAATCAAGAGATCAATGACTCTTTTCCCCTTGAGGCCTTAATGTCTATCAATTCCAATCTTGATGACACCCCGTGGTTTGCGGACATTGCAAACTACTTAGCGGGTGGTATTCTCATCGAAGTGTTAACATCCCAACAAAAGAAGAAGTTCTTTAAAGATGTTGTGACAATCTAACATTTTCAGGTAGTGAAATATTTTCTCGTATAATATTTTGAAACTTATTTTTGTGTTGGTTGACGAACTCACAATTTACGGATTTAAATTTGGGCTTACGTGCATAATTTGGCGTCTTTTACGACTAAACCAGAAACCTTAGGATTACGTATTTACGTTTTTGAACTCCGTTTTTGATGAGACAATTTTTATTGGATTCGTTTTGTGACGGTGATTCATAATTTATAAAAACGTTTTTCGTAAAACGACCCGAGGGCACGCAAATCGAGAAAACTAGAATCGAGAAATACCCGTAAACTAGTGAGATGGGACAAAACACTTTGTCCCACCCCACTAGCTTATATGGGACGGCTACACTTGACACCACAACACATATGTGGCATCAAGTTAGCTAACTTACACAAGTGTAAGCAAATGCTTACACATTAAGCTAACCTTTACCACTTACTAGCAAAACTAGCAAGTTGTTTTCATTCCCATCATTTCCTACATGCAATCCACTCCAAAAACTCTCTCAACTTTCTCTTTGTGTCGTCCCAAATAAGCCAACAAACACCATCATTGATCTTTTCTAGCCATAAACCACATGTTTACTAGTCCTATTAAGGTGTTCTCTTGAAGCCTTGATCATTTGGTGGCCATATTAACATCTTTGGAGGTGATTTGCTTGTGTCCTAGGGCTGATTTTCCAACCTATGTTCTTGATATTTGATGGTCTTGGAGATACTTGTTGTGTTCATCAAGTTCTTGCCTTCCTAAAACAAGAAATCCACTTGGATTGGTAAAGAAGATCATCCTCTACATTTTTCTATTATTATTTTGTAAAGGACAAATGTATTTTCTTTCATTTTGTATATGTATATGATGTATATATGATGATAAAAATGTTGTGTGGGGATCAAGTGTTGATAAATATGCTTAAAAATGATGATAACCATAAGAAATGAAGCTAAAATCTTGACTATTTAGTTGGCTGTATAAAAACAGTAGATAACTAAAATATGAACTGATAAAATTGCATGGTTTGATCTATTTACAGTAAGTAGATGATGTTATACACATGTGAGAGTTGGGCATGCAATGGAATCAAAATAATGAGTGAGATATGATCAAAACAAGTTAGGTGGTGTAATCTGAATGAGCAGTTTTGTAGGGACTGTTAAGGCAACTTAAACACAAAATGGGCAGTAGCTATAACTAAGTTATATGTAGCACATATTATGAAGAACTTGTCATCCAAAAATGAGCTTCTAAGTCATTATAGAACTCTAGAAATGGTAAAAATGGTAAACATGAAGTTAAAAATCAGATTTTGGAAATAATGTTTATTATTATTATATAAGCACTCACATTATAATGTATAAAATGTAAAAATATAAACCCACTAACTTATAAAACTTATTTATATAAATGTATAAAAGGTTAATTAAATTGGTAAATTATATAAATGGTGGTAAAATAATATTTATAAGTAATAAAAACTATAAACTTGATTTTTACGACTTTTTCGGCTATCGCCGTAAAATTAACGTTTTTCGCCAAATAAAACTTAGACGACCAAACCCGTCTAATGTAAAGTTTATAAAAGTCATATACTGATGTATAGGTAACTAAGATAAGTAAAAACCGATAAAACCCGAACTATAAGAATTACGGACATTTACGAGCTAACTAAACACATTAGACTAATAATTAGACTTAATAAGATAAATACTTGTAAAAAGAGCTTATTGGGCTTAACCCATTTGGGCCCAACATGAAAAGTATATATACTGATCATATAGGTATAAAATGGGTAAAAACAAGTAAAAGAACTTATAAAAGGCTTAATGGACTTAAAACGTGAAAATAGGTAAAACTAGCAAACTAGTAAGACGTTACCAAAACATAAACGCTAAAATGAGTAAACAAGGATGTATAACCCACTTGATCATCATCATATGTACAAAATCATCATATGTATATTGTTATTTTGATAAAAGTCATTGGACCGAGTCTAAGACCGATTATTATTTATATAGGTTTCCGTGACCGAAGCACGCCCGTAGCCGATAATCCGCCTTTCATTAACAACGTGAGTTCATAGCCTCACACTCTTTTAAATATTTTATAAAATGATTTGTAAACCCGCGAGGGAGATAACATGCTAGATTTTTATGAAAATAGAACACAAGTAGTCCCGATTGTATGCTAAATGATATGGACCCGAATGATGCTATGACCCTATATTCGAGACTAAAAGGATTATTAGTAGTTAGGTTATGTCACTTAAAGTCCCATTAGCATGAATTGTGAACTACCGGGATTTGGTAGACGCTTATGCATTTGATAGTACTATTTGGGGACGATCACCCCAGTTCGCGCCTTGACGGTTGATCCTCGTCGTACCACATTGATTGGTAAGCGAATTTATGTATGAGAAGATTCCATAGCGTGATTTTTGTGACGACACGCTAACTTAGATGGGCAAATTGTTTGTCGGGTTCGCGGCCCGCTGTTTTCATAGTAAGGTAACAATGTCATGCGGCTAATAATAATCCTACCTAATCTAAATAAAAATGTATCCTATAAACGATAACGACGCTATTAACGATGAATATATTACCTATCATGGTAATATAGAGACTGCGGTCTCATGGACGGTTTAAGATGTATGCTTGATTTATATATTGCCTGACTAGCAATATGTGGACTTACTTCCGATATTATACTTGTGTTCTGATTTTAAATGATTGTAAATGATTGTTTTATATAACGGTTTTCACTAAACTCTATGAATTCACTCGGCATTCGCTGATATGATTTTTGCATGTTTTTATCTCAAGTGCTTGAAGGTAATCCGGATGGAGATCGACTCTGATGGCCCACACTTAATATTAAAAATGTTCATTCGATCTGTGTTTTGTAAACTTAATGACCTGTATAATTTGGGACCTGTTGTACACTTTTGAAACTTTTTATCGAATGAATGTTTGTTAAACCTTGTACAACCATTTTTATGTGTTGTCTATGATTGGAGTTATTGTGCTATCCCGTAACACTCTGAGAGACCCTTCCGCTGTACCGATACGAAAAATGAGAGTGTTAGAGTTTGGTATCAGAGCTCTCGTTATAGAGAACAAAGGATTTTAAAAACCAAGGTTTTGAACAAAACTTTTCAAAATCTTTTGACAATGAACATTTGAGAAAATACTTGAAAAATCTTTTGACTATAACGGTGCCAGAGATCTCCGACGTTACCAACAAGCCCTATTGAAAAGATATATATTTTGATATATATAATTTAATTTATATATATGTATATATCTTGGTTTCATTATGTAATTATTTAACTAGTATGTTATCCTAATACGAGATATATATATAAATGCAGATTGTCATGGCTGACCCTAATATTCATGTAGAAAACCATGTTATTCCCGAACCTAATATTGAAGATGATCCTTATTTAGACTTAGTAGATTTTGATATTGATGATGAGGAGGAACCATTTGAGGATCCCGAGCCCGAGTTAGGACTAGAATATCAGATTGCCCCTCAGGTTGACTTAGTAGAGAATGAGATTGAGAATGTGGATATTGAGAATGTGGGTAATGAGAATGTGGAGATTGAGAATGTGGAGATTGAGAATGATGATATTGAGAACGATGATGAGATTGGATTATATAATTTAGATGATGAGATTGAAGACGAGGATGTCGAGGAGGATGTAGGTATAGATGTTGAGGTTGATGACGATGAGGAAGCTGAGCTTATTTATCCGTATGATGTTCCAGAGGGCGAGCCTTTGCCCCCACCAGTTTGTTTGTCTGATTCTGAGGATGAGTTACCTAGGGACGAAATGTCTGAATCGTCTGAATCTGATTCTGAATCAGAGGAGGATGAGGATGACGATGCACCTGACGGTACGGATGGTATTGCTACTCGTAGACGTGAGATAGGAGAGTCGTCTAGTACTCGAGAGGCTACTCATATTGATGGTCTTGCACCATGGGCCTTGAGACGTGATCTAGATGCTTCCCGTGTTAAGAGTTGTGTGACAGAGGTTGGATTAGGTGTTGTTCAGACTCAGGTTGCTTATTTGGAGTCGAAGACTAAGGTTGGCGAGAAAGAGCGAGAATTGCTTAGTTTGGATTTGAGTGATGTAGAACGTGGTTTGAATGAGGCTTTTAGGAGGTTATCGGTATTGGAAAGTGGTAAGTATGCTGCTATGAAGAGAAAGGTGAATTCTATGGAGATTCAGTTGAGTGTAGCTCGTGCGATGCGTGAGAAAGCCGAAAAGGAGTTGAATATATCCCACGGATGGAACAGTAGATTTTATGCCGACATGGTTGAAAGAGGAGTAATCTGTAAGCGCCCAGCTGAAGATGTGTCTAGTGATCGTCCGGCGAAGATCCAGAAGACGATGGATGATGGACCATCTGGCGGTTCTCAGTAGACCAGTCTGTATTTAGTAGTGACCTTTATATCTTTTGCGCTTTTGTAGCTTTGACTGAACCGACTTGTTAGTAATAGATTTGGCACGAATTTTGAGTGTATATAGTGTTAGAACTTTGATATGGATGTACTAAGACAATACTTTTGTTTCAGATCGAATGAAATATGTATCTTGTCTTGAATTCCATATTGTGCCTTATTTGTATCTTGATTATGAATTCGATCCATATTATATGAATCCTTTGTTGGATGAATGCTTAATGCTTTGAAATTGTGAAATTATAGAACTATGCCGCCCAAGAAGGCTGTGACTGAGGATGACGTACGTAGGATTATTACAGAGCAAGTTACCGCATCTATGACTGAATTTATGGCAAATGCTAGAAATGAAGCTGGCGGTAGTGGAGCTGGCGGTAGTGGAGCTGGAGGTTGTGGAGCTGGCGGTAGTGGAGCTGGCGGTAGTGGAGCTGGCGGTAGTGGAGCTGGCGGTAGTGGAGCTGGCGGTAGTGGAATTGGCGGTACTAATGTGAATGTGAATGCTAATAATGTGAATGCTAATGCTGGAGGAAATGTAGGAGGACTTGGAACTAATGCACCTGAAGTTGGTGGCTGTACTTATGTGACGTTCATGAAGTGTGAACCTCTACCTTTTAATGGAACTGAAGGTGCTGTAGGACTAAGCCAGTGGATTGAAAAGATTGAATCGGTGTTTAGTATTAGTAAGTGTAAGGAGGAAGATAAGGTGACTTTTGCTATGGCTACTCTTAAAGGTCGTGCGTTGACTTGGTGGAACGGGAGAATTGCTTTCATGGGTCTTGATGCTGCTAATGCTACTCCTTGGGCTGAAATCAAGAAGTGGATGACTTTGGAGTTTTGTCCTCGTAGTGTGATCATTAGAACAAGAGTTGATTCATCTAGGAATGAAAGGTGTGGACATTGATAGTTACACGAATCGATTCCATGAGTTGGCCTTGCTATGTCCTCGATTGGTTGAACCCGAAGAGATCCGAATTGAGCAATATGTGAAAGGGTTGACCAGGAATATCCGGGGGGGACGTAACATCATCGAAACCACTGACCATTGATGATGTTGTTCGAATGGCTTACCAACTCATTGGACAGATAATTCAGGATAAGGAAGATGAAGCCCGTGTTGGTGAGAAAAGAAAGGGAGATGGTGAGCGTGTAGATAGAGGTGATAATAGGAAGAATTTCAATCGCCGTCAGAACAAGAGAAAGGGGAATGCAAATGCTCTTACCAACAATACACCGCGCAACGATGATAGATGTCCTAAGTGTGGCAACAAGAGGCATGCTGGCGACTGCTGGAAGTGCCGAAATTGCGGAAAGCTTGGACACAAGGTTGAAAGGTGTAAGAAGGGAACCATTTGCTTCAACTGTAATGGAGAAGGTCATAGGAAATCGGAATGCCCCAAGTTGAAAGCGATTGTACCTTGAAGAAACCCCCAGGGTGGTATCTACCAACTTGGAACAATTGAGGTGAAGAAAGAGGATCCCAATGTCGTTACCGGTACGTTTTTACTCAACAATCATTATGCTGTTGCTTTATTCGATTCGGGTGTCGATAGGAGCTTTGTATCCACTAAATTTAGTGCCCTTATTGATATTGAACCTGTTGAGATAATTACCAGTTACGAGGTGGAATTGGCTGATGGTAAATTAGTGAAAACTAATAAGCTATTAGAAGGATGCTCTCTAAATCTCTTGAACCATTCCTTTCCGATTGATTTGATGTTGATAGAATTAGGTAGTTTTGATATTATTATTGGTATGGATTGGTTGTCGTTGAACAATGCTACTATTTTATGTGGAGAGAAGAAGGTTAAGATTCCTCTTAGGAATAGGACGTTAGTAATTGATGGTAGTCGAGGTGAATCCCGTTTGAAAATCGTTTCATGTATTAAAGCCCAAAAGTACATCAGGAATGGTTGTGAGTTATTCTTAGCTCAAGTGACCGGGAATGAGTCTAGGGAGAAACGATTGGAAGATGTACCTATTATTTGTGAATTTCCTGAGGTATTTCCTAAAGATTTACCCGGACTTCCACCGATAAGGCAAGTAGAGTTTCAAATCGATTTAATTCCTGGTGTTGCACCGGTGGCACGTGCGCCTTACCGATTAGCCCCTTCTGAATTAAAGGAGTTATCTGAGCAACTTAAGGAGTTGTCTGATAAAGGTTTTATTCGACCGAGCTCGTCGCCTTGGGGAGCTCCAGTCTTGTTCGTTAAGAAGAAGGATGGATCTTTTCGTATGTGCATTGATTATAGGGAACTGAATAAGTTGACAATTAAAAATCGATATCCTTTAACTAGGATTGATGATTTCTTTGATCAACTGCAAGGATCTAGTGTGTATTCTAAGATAGATTTGCGGTCAGGATATCACCAACTTCGCGTCCGTGAAGAAGATATTCCTATAACTTCATTTAGAACTCGTTATGGACACTATGAATTTCGAGTAATGCCATTTGGGTTAACTAACGCACCTGCGGTTTTCATGGATTTAATGAATCGAGTGTGCAAGCCCTACTTGGATAAATTTGTGATTGTGTTTATTGACGATATTCTAATCTATTCTAAGAATGAAGATGAGCATAGAGAACATTTGAGGATTGTTTTGAAGTTGTTGAAGGATGAAAAGTTGTATGCTAAGTTTTCGAAGTGTGATTTCTGGTTAGATTCTGTGCAATTTCTTGGTCATGTGATTAATAGAGATGGAATTCATGTTGATCCTGCAAAGGTTGAAGATATTAAGAATTGGTCTGCACCGACAACGCCAACGGAAGTGCGACAGTTCTTAGGATTGGCTGGCTATTATAGGCGATTCATTAAAGAATTTTCTTTGATAGCTAAACCCTTGACTAAGCTTACTCAGAAGAATAAACCTTTCGTTTGGGGAAGTGATGAAGATGGAGCATTTCAGACATTGAAGCAAAAATTATGTAGTGCGCCAATCTTATCATTACCCGACGGGAGTGAAGATTTTGTAGTGTATTGTGATGCATCTCTTAGAGGTTATGGAGCTGTTTTGATGCAGAGAGAGAAAGTGATAGCTTATGCTTCTAGGCAATTGAGGAAGAATGAGGAGAATTATACTACTCATGATCTTGAGTTAGGAGCTGTGGTCTTTGCTCTTAGGTTGTGGAGACATTATCTGTATGGCACCAAGTGTACGGTATTCACCGATCACAAAAGCCTACAGTATATTATCGATCAAAAGGAATTGAACATGAGGCAACGAAGATGGATAGAGTTGTTAAGTGATTATGATTGTGATATAAAATATCACCCAGGAAAAGCCAATGTTGTTGCTGATGCGTTGAGTAGGAAAGATAGAGAGCCTATCAGGGTGCGTTCTCTAGTCTTGACCGTGCACAATAATTTGCCTGAGCAAATTAGAAATGCGCAAATAGAAGCTTGTAAGAAGGAGAATTTTGTTAATGAAGGGTTCCGAGGAGAAGGAGATCCTTTAGAGGTTAGAGCTAATGGAGTGAAATGCTTAAGAGGTCGTATGTGGATACCTAAGTTTGGAGGCTTAAGAGATTTGATTATGTTAGAATCCCATAAATCTAAGTATTCCATTCATCCGGGATCTGATAAGATGTACCATGATTTGAAGAAGTTGTATTGGTGGCCGAATATGAAAGCTGACATAGCTATGTATGTTCTTCAATGCTTGACTTGTGCTAGAGTTAAAGCCGAACATCAAAAGCCATCAGGACTACTTCAACAACCAAAGATTCCTGAATGGAAGTGGGAGCGAATTACAATGGACTTTATCACCAAGCTTCCTAGAACATCATCTGGAAACATAGTTAGGTAAAAACATAGTTATCACTAAGACCGATTATTATTTGTATAGGTTTCCGTGATCGAAGCACGCCCGTAGCCGATAATCCGCCTTTCATTAACAACGTGAGTTCATAGCCTCGCACTCTTTTAAATGTTTTATAAAATGATTTGTAAACTCGCGAGGGAGATAACATGCTAGATTTTTATGAAAATAGAACACAAGTAGTCCCGATTGTATGCTAAATGATATGGACCCGAATGATGCTATGACCCTATATTCGAGACTAAAAGGATTATTAGTAGTTAGGTTATGTCACTTAAAGTCCCATTAGCATGAATTGTGAACTACCGGGATTTGGTAGACGCTTATGCATTTGATAGTACTATTTGGGGACGATCACCCCAGTTCGCGCCTTGACGGTTGATCCTCGTCGTACCACATTGATTGGTAAGCGAATTTATGTATGAGAATATTCCATAGCGTGATTTTTGTGACGACACGCTAACTTAGATGGGCAAATTGTTTGTCGGGTTCGCGGCCCGCTGTTTTCATAGTAAGGTAACAATGTCATGCGGCTAATAATAATCCTACCTAATCTAAATAAAAATGTATCCTATAAACGATAACGACGCTATTAACGATGAATATATTACCTATCATGGTAATATAGAGACTGCGGTCTCATGGACGGTTTAAGATGTATGCTTGATTTATATATTGCCTGACTAGCAATATGTGGACTTACTTCTGATATTATACTTGTGTTCTGATTTTAAATGATTGTAAATGATTGTTTTATATAACGGTTTTCATTAAACTCTATGAATTCACTCGGCATTCGCTGATATGATTTTTGCATGTTTTTATCTCAGGTGCTTGAAGGTAATCCGGATGGAGATCGACTCTGATGGCCCACACTTAATATTAAAAATGTTCATTCGATCTGTGTTTTGTAAACTTAATGACCTGTATAATTTGGGACCTGTTGTACACTTTTGAAACTTTTTATCGAATGAATGTTTGTTAAACCTTGTACAACCATTTTTATGTGTTGTCTATGATTGGAGTTATTGTGCTATCCCGTAACACTCTGAGAGACCCTTCCGCTGTACCGATACGAAAAATGAGAGTGTTACAGATGTTAAGACTTACTTTTGGGATGACCCTTATCTCTTCAAATAATGTGCTGATCTGATTATTCGTCGGTGTGTTGATGGACCCGCAGCTTTAGACATTCTCGAAGCTTGCCATAAAGGACCCACCGATGGTCACTTTGGTCCTAACTACACCGCGAAGAAAGTGTTTATTCGGGATTATATTGGCCCACCATTTATCGTGACGCTCAAGAGATGGTTAAAAATTGTGATGCTTGCCAACGCCAAGGCAAGATCACACATAAAGATGAGATGCCTCAAAATTTTGTACAAGAATGTGAAATCTTTGATGTGTGGGGAATCGACTTTATGCGGCCATTTACATCATCTAAAGGGAACAAGTACATCCTCGTAGCCGTTGACTACGTTTCCAAGTTGTTTGAAGCTAAGGCTCTCCCTACGAACGATGCGAGGGTGGTTGTGAACTTTCTGAAGCAGCTTTTTGCTCGATTCGGTGTTCCTCGTGCTATAATCAGTGACCGAGGGACTCATTTTTGCAATGATCAATTCACAAGAGTCATGGTTAAGTATGGTGTCAATCACCGTCTTTCCACCGCCTATCATTCCCAAACCAATGGGAAAGCCGAGATTTCCAACCGTGGATTAAAGCGAATTCTAGAGCGTACTGTAGGAGAGCATCGTGCCTCGTGGGCCGATAAGTTAGATGATGCTTTGTGGGCTTTCCGTACCGCTTATAAGACCGTACACCTTATCATCTTGTGTACGGGAAGGCATGCCACCTCCCTATCGATCTGGAGCATAAGGCATACTGGGCCATGAAGTGGGCTAACTTCGACATCAACAAAGCCGGCGATATTCGGAAGATTCAACTCAATGAGCTAAATGAACTAAGGAATGAAGCTTATGAGAACTCGTTGATCTACAAGGAGAAGACCAAGATCATCCATGATGCAAGGATTAAGAACCTAGAGTTCCACGTTGGTAATCAAGTCTTACTTTTTAACTCTCGGTTGAAGATCTTCTCGGGCAAGTTGAAGAGCCGTTGGTCTGGTCCATTCACCGTCGCCAAAGTCTTCCCATATGGCACCATTGAGCTTTCTCAGCCAAATGGGCTCGATTCTAAGGTGAATGGCCAGCGCGTGAAGTTGTACTTTGGTGAGGACATCTCTCATGAGATGACTCCATCCCTCACCACGTTCCCTTGAATTAAGTTATGGGTCGAGTCAGGCTCGTGACTCGGTTATCAAAAACAAGTGCTTCTCGGGAGGCAACCTGTTGATCTATCCTTTACCGTTTTCATAATAAGTGTAGAGGGGAGCCCCGTATGTGTTTGTTCTCTTGTTTCTTATTCTGTGCAGGGACTAAAGCTTCAAAGATCCATTCTCGATGACTTTTTACGAACCGTGATCCCGTGTACCCGTCTTCTCGGTTCTATCCTAAACTGTCGTGATTCAATATTTCATATCTTATATGTTCACATTGAAATCACTATAGTTGTCCTTTCCTTAGCAAGATTTAAACAAAGTGCACAATGTCATAAGTGTAGGGGAGTTTACTCCCACATGCTTAAACATTGAGGACTATGTTTATATCAAGTGTAGGGGGACTTCTATCGAAGTAAGTGGTCTTTTCCATGAATTTACCCTCATTTTAACCGGAAAATTTGATTTTCCGACATCTTTCAAAATTTTTAATCTATTTTGGCCTTGTAGTTTTCCTTTGTTATCGTTGTTTACTTTCTTTGCTAGAATAAGTTTTCAATAAAGTGGTTTTAATTTTTCAAAGTCGTGAATATTTTGACTCAACCCGAGTTTACTTATCTAAGTTTACTCTAGCTAGTATCCTTAACGTGTTTAAGTCAAGTTTTGCTAGGCTTTTATATAGGGAGCTTTACAACGCGAAAGTCTTAACTCTCACGGGTTAAGAACAAGAACTTTTTGCAAGCTCCTATAATTGATCCTAGAGATTCGTTTATCAAGGGAACTTTAAAACGCAAATTCTAAACTTGAAAGAGTCTAAGAAGATGCAAGATCCTATAGGCGACTCGAAAACCCAAAACTTTGATTTAATTGGCTAAGCATCCACGAGTCTCATTCCTTGAGATTTTAAACTGTGGAGGACGAGAGATGATAGAGTCAATTATAATTTTGGTATTCTTTCGTGAATTTATGTGAGTTAATTATGAGCTTCTTCTCCCATCGCTTGCTAATAAATTTATCTGTAATAAATAAGGTTGTACGATTTGAAAAGTTACTTAGCTTCTAGCCCAAGATCGTTTAAAAGTTGCTCGGTATTAATTAGAGTTCATAGCCAAGGCATAACTATTGAAGCGGGATGCGAAGATTGGCGAGTCCGAAAAGGCCCTAACAAGGCATGAGGGTTACATTTTGTTGCTAAAGATCCAAAAGTGATGTGAAGAATCATTTATCAAAAATCAATATGAAGGATCGAGACACACGACGAAAAGCAAAAACTCCCCAAAAGATCATGGAGAAGTCTATCCAAAAAGGCCCTAACAAGGTATGAGGATAAATAGATCCAAGTCCTAAAAGGAGGCGGATCGTTGTATATCAAAGTCCAAAATAAAGATTGGAGAAAAATGAAGAGGTCGTGGTCCAAATATGAAGAATCTCTCAAAAAGTTCAAGAGAAGAAATTCCTATAACGAAGAGAAGACCACTATTTCATGAATGTCTCTCAAGATTCGAAGTATGAAGTCGCTGCCAAATATCGGTCCGAGAAAGGTCTCAAATCGTGAAACGAGTTATGCCAAGATATGAACTTTAAGATGTCCCGAGAAGCAGTTTTAAAAGATTTTGTCCTTTGGCTAACTATTGATTAAATCGTCCCACTTTATTTTCAGCCTAAATAACTATCGAAATAAGTCAACAATGCATCCTCGTGATCATTCAAGACAACAATAAAATATAAGAGATACACCTAGGAATAAGGGAGTCTAAGTAAATAATTGGCCCACATGAATTCGTGTTAGTTTGCTAACTTATAATAACAATGATCTCGTTTTTAAGCTTGGTATGGGGAACGTGAAACTTGAGAATGATAAACGTTCATGGCAGCCAAAACCCCAATGTAAGTATGTGATTTCTTTACTTGTTTCTATCTATTTATTTTCCTTAATGTTTAGTATTTAATAAAGGCCAAGGTGGGTTATTTATGATGGAAAATGTAAACCGTGCTTTAAAATTAATGCATTGCATGATGGCATGTAACACCCCCAAATTTATACAACTCAATACAGCGGAATACTCGTTGGTGTTACGGAATAGCACATTACTCACATCATAGACAACGCTTAAAAATCGCGTCGTTTATTAATAAAGCATTTCCATTCATAAATATCAGATTTACATAGGTCCTAAGTCATTGTACATCATACAAGTTTTACAAAGTATTTGAATGGAAATAATTATTTAGGTGCGGGCCATGAATTCTTGTTGTCTACCTTAGAATTACCTTCAAGTACCTGAGATAAAACATGTTAAAAGAAAAGGTCAGCGATAACGCCGAGTGAATTCATAGAGTTTAATGAAATCCATTAACATATCATCGACATAAAATTATTACCGAAAATCATTTTGTACAAATCATTGTTATAGGCCATAAAATAACCAAAGTCATTTTATACAAATCCTTATCAAAATCATAATATAGGCATTTGCCTTAAAAATCATTATACGAACCAATGTCGTAAAAATATCATACAATACGTTTTATAACCTTGAATGGAGTTAAATAAAAACCGTTATATGATTATGGTTATGAAAACCAAAACACGAACATAATATCAATAGTAAGACCCCGTATTGCTACTCAGGCAATATATCGTAATTTAATGCTAAAAGCAGTATTTCGTTAATTGGATTATTATAAGCCGCATGACATTGTTACCTTACTACAACAAACAACGGGTAGCTAACCCGACAATCATTTGCCCATCTAAATTAGCGTGTCGTCACAATAATCACGCTTGTGTAAATCTTCTCATACATAAATTCGCTTACCAATCAATGTGGCACGACGGGGATCAACCGTCAAGGCGCGAACTGGGGTGATCGTCCCCAAATAGTACTATTATATGCATAAGCGTCTACCAAATCACGGTAGTTCACAATTCATGCTAATGGGACTTTTAGTGACATAACCTAACTTTAATAATTCATTTCATTTCATCTATCAGGTCATTTAATCATTCATCGGGTCATACAATCATTCGGGTCCAAATCAATAAACAAACAATTGGGACAACTAGTGTCCTATTTCATAAAAACTAACATGTTATCTCCCTCGCGGGTTTATAAAATATTTCATAAAAACATTTAAAAGAGTGCGAGGCTATGAACTCACGTTGATGTGGGAAGGCGGTTTATCGGCAATTCGGACGTACGGTGCGTGCTTCAATCATGGAAACCTAGACAAATAATACTCGTCTTAGACTCATGTCCAATGACTTTATAAAAATAACAATTATGTATACATATGATGATTTTATATATATGATGATCAAGTGGGTTTACATATTCTCTTTTACTCATTTTAGTGTTTATGTTTTGGTAACTTCTTACTAGTTTACTAGTTTTACCTATTTACATATTTTAGGTCCTATAAGCCTATTAAAAGTCCATTAACTTGTATTAATCCATTTTATACTTGTATTATCAGTATTTATACTTTACATGTTGGGCCCAAATGTGTTAAGCCCAATAAATAAGTTTATAAGTGTTTTAGTCCATTTTGTTGTATTATTAGTCCAATAACGTTAACTTAGCCCGTTAATGTCCGTATGTTTTATAGTTCGGGTTTTATCGGTTTTTACTTGTTAAATATGTTTATATATCAGTATATGATTTTATAAAAGTTTACATTAGACGGGTCCCACCGTCTAAGTTTTATTTAACAAAAACGATAATTTTACGGCAATAGCCGAAAAAGTCGTAAAAATCATGTTTATAGTTTTATAACTTATAAAACTTATCAAACTACCATTTTTATAAAATGTCCATTTATTTATCCTTATACATATTTATATAAATGTATTATATAAGTTAGTGGGTTTTTATTCACATTTTATACAATTTTTATTTGAGTTCTTATATAATACTATTATACTTTAATTTCCAAAATCTGATTTTTACTTTTACTTTCACCATTTTTACCATATCTTGAGGTCTACTAGGAGATAGAAGCTCATTTTGGACACCATAAACTACATGATATGTGCTAAAATTAACTTAGTTTTAGCTACTTCTCAATCCAACTCTAAATATCCTTAACAGTTCGTCCAAAACTGACTATTCAGATTGGTACTCTAAACTTGTTTTGATCATATCTCACTCATTATAATGATTCCGTTGTATTGCCAACTCTCACATGTGTAAAAGACCTAACACTTACTGTATATTGATTCCACTTTGCCATTTTATCAGTCTACCATGTGGTTAGTTACTATTTTTATACAGCCTACCATTTAAGCAAGATTTAACCATTTTTTACATGTAATTTGTCCATCCTTTTACCCATGTTTATCAAATCTATCAACACCAAATCCCCACATAATATTTTTATCATCATATATCATCATACATATATACATTTAAGAAGAAAATACATGATTACATAATCAAAATTAACAAAAAGGATGGGGAGGACAATCTTTATACCACCATGATGATGTAGGTTATGATCAAGACATGGATTTTGATCACACAACTTGTGATAAACCAATACCATCTTCAAGACCACCATTCTTCAAGAACTCCTTGTGGAAAATCAGCCCTTAGACTCCATAGAAACTTCTCCTTGGATGTTAAAACTTGCACCAATCTTCATCTCTTTGAATGGAGATTAACATATGTTAATTATAACAAATGTTTGTGGTTAAAATTTGATCAAATGGGATGGATGGTGATGGAGTGGGACGGCATTATTGAGAGAGATGAGAGAAAGATGAAGTTGTTTGCATGTTGAATAATGGAAGGAATGGTTTTGCTAGTTGGTTTTGACAAGTTTGTGGCTTCAAAATGAAGCTAACTAGACAAGTGTTAGTTATCTTAGTGTAAGTGTTGGGAATCTAAACTTGTTAGATTCCCTGTTCATTGATTTAAACGTAATTAGGCTGATAGATAGTCCCTTGCCTGTGCCTAGGAGGCAGGCAAGTTTCACAAGACTCACAGAGATCCGAATCTCTGTGAGCAACCTCAGAGGAGTCCATGTCAGAGACATTGTCAGGGAAGTCGAAGATTACCTGAAGACATACTCCTTGGCTGTGATGGATAACAGCCAAGATGTATTAGGGACTCTGAGGGGTTGAGAGTTAACAGGGGTGGCAATACCCTGATAACTCTCAGCACACTTTGGACATGCCATTTGTGTGTTCGAGAATATGAAGAATAAGGAAACTGTTTTGGACAACTGTTCCTTAAAGCATAATGGAAGACTACCAAGAATAGAAGGACATCATGTGACTGATGTGGGAACTTGTAAAAGTTGTGTAGTCGACATCAAGTACTGTTCAAGTCAAACTCGTAACACTATAAATAGGATGTGTATCCTTGCATTAAGATTTAACACTTTGCAATATTAAGAACATTAGTGCGTGTAACTTAGTGAATCAAACAGCTACGACTGTATTCATAAGTTAAGGTTTATTGTTGTTCAAAGTGTGCACAACACATTGTCATCAAACGGTGTTATCCATAACACTTGTAATTCTTTATTATACAATAATAAGATTAAGTTTGAAAAGTAATACCTTGTGTTGATTAAGTTAAGATTAGGGTTTCTCGCATTAATTAGGGACTTTCAATTGGTATCAGAGCGGTGTTTGATATCAAAACCTTCAAGAAACATCGTTCTCCGTTTTATAATCAAGATCCACCATGCCGGAAACCTCTAGCCCACACTCACCTTCCAGAAACCCATCTTCACCAAGACTTACCGCCCCACCAAATGACGATGATCTACCCCAACTTCTTGACTCAAGAGGTGGATCACACGTAACCAGTGTACCAGTCTTTGATGAAGAAGACTTTGCCAGTTGGAAGAGTCAGTTTCTTGTATACCTTGATGGTCTTGAACCTTTTCTCTTAGAAATTTTAGAAAATGGTCCATATATTCCCATGGCACTCACTTCTACTGAATAAAACCCTCTTCCCAAGCCTGTCAAACAATGGACCGCTGCTGATAGGAAATTAGCAAACCAAGATAAACGTCTCAAAAGCATCATAATTTCCTGTCTTCCAAAGCATATCATGAAGTCTGTTATTCAGTGTCCCACAGCTAAACAGATGTGGACAGACCTTATTCTTGGCCATGAAGGACCTTCTGAAACAAGAGAGACAAAGATTCAGGCACTCAGACTTCAGTTTAATGCCTTTAAGTCTCTTGAAGGTGAAAAAGTTCAGCAAACCTATACTAGGCTGAAGATTCTTCTAAATGACCTCGCTATGAATGATGTTACTATTGGTCAAGCTGAGATCAATGCCACCTTTGTCAACAGCCTTCCAAGAAAGTGGCTGAGCATGAATCAGACTCAGAGAGCTAACAACTCAATCAAAAATGATACCCTTGCTCAGCTCTATGGAAAGTACAATTATGAAGAAGGGCTGATCGATACTATCTACAAATCAGAGACTGAAAGATTTGTAGTCCAAGGAGCATCTTCCAAAGCTTTGATCTCTGCAACACATCCTCTTGACAGCGATTCTGATATGGAAGAAGATACCCGTAGCAGCCAAGAGTTCTTGTCAGACCTCAATGCAGAATTTCATGAAAGAGCACTGCTAGCCAACCAAAGAAGATACTACAAACGATCTGGAAGAGTAGGATCAGCTAGTAAACCAACTGACAGGTCAAAAGAAACATGTTTTGCTTGTGGAAAGCTTGGACATTTTCAAAAAGAATGTCCTTCCACCAAAACATCCTCACCATCTTATCCATCATCTTCATCCAAACCCTACAAGTTCAAACAAAATAACAACTCATCTCAATCCAATTCTTCAGACACTGAGAAGAAAGATTACAAAAATAAGTACAAGGCACTTAAAGCTGAGTTAGAACAAATGAATTTGAAGATTGAAGCTATGTCCAAAAAGAAAGGTGGTGAGAAAAAGGCTGAGAAAGGGTTGGTTGCTGAAACCTATGATTGGAATGATGAACCATTGACTTCAGATGAAGAAGACACCACAAGGGTCAGGGCTTTTATGGCAATAGCTGATGATGAACCAGCTGTTGGAAAAGGTGATGCAAGATCAGGACAATGGGTCGACATCACAATGAAAAAGGTACACAGGCTTCTTTCTATGTCTGATTGTGATGAACGTAAGCATGTTCTTGATTACACCATTGTTGACTTGCACTTTGTTGAGGAACAAAGGAAGAAACTTCTTGACAAGTTTCACTATGTTAAAACTGAAATGATTAATGCTAAGGCTGAATGTGAAACTCTCAGGTGGGTTAACTTAGAGAAAATATCCCTGCAAAATGAAGTAGCTAGATTAACCTTGAAAAACATAGCTTTAAATGACCAAGTCACTGAATTAAACAAAGTTATTGAAAAATGGCTGTGTGCTAGGTTTACTATAGATGAATTGCTTAGGGATGAAGTGCCTGCTGACTTAAACAGGGATATAACTGCTAAGCATAAAAAGCTGAGGATTATCACCAAACCCAAAGACATTGTCTTTAAATCTACAGAGACTATTCATATGTCAGACACCTCTTTGACTAATGACCCTGTCTCTGAAGATGTGGCTGAGCTTCCACCCTTGCCCAAACTCTCTGGAGTTGAACCTAGCAGTTCTTCTAGATCTGCTAAGGATGAACTTAAGATAGATATTGAGAATCCTCCAGCTAAAGTTTTTCGTGTGCCTGCTAAACCAACTGGTAAACAAGTAGCTTTTAAGCCTGTTTCTACTAAGGCTGTGAATAAGGTTGACCCCACCACTGAAGATCGCCTGTTGTCTCTTATGAAAGAAGTAGAACTCTTGAAACAACACATTAAGCCTTCCGCTGAATGCTCTACTTCTCATGAACTTAAGTCAGTCCTAGGTGAACCCAAAGGGGAAAGATTAATCAAACCTTATTGCAATGTTTGTAAAAATTCTCACCACTCGACCTTAGATCATGACAGACACATGGCAACTAAAAGAGCTAAGACACCCTCTAGGGACAGACCACAGAGTTCCAAAAGACAACAGGGAAATTACAATTCTTATCCTCCCTGTAAATTCTGTGGGTTCACAGACCATCACTCAGACGAGTGTGGTGACTTCCCTGGGTGTGATATCTGTGGGAGTTATAACCATGAAACAATGAACTGTCCATCCCAACGCCAAAAGTTTTTCAGGAACACAAGAGTTGCTAACAAGCAATTCAGGGAACCCACTGGAAAGTGGGTTCACCATAGGAACTAATCTGTTTCTATGTATCTGTGCAGAAATATCTCAAGGAATCAGTATGGTATCTAGATAGTGGCTGTTCTAGACACATGACAGGGATTCAACAATACCTGCACAGATACTCAAAGGAGCCAGGTCCCAAAGTGGTGTTTGGAGATAACTCTTCAGGTGACACAGAAGGATATGGCTCAGTGAATTGCAATGGGATCACATTTACCAGGGTTGCATATGTGAATGGTCTTAAGCACAATCTTATTAGCATCAGCCAGTTATGTGATGCTGATTATAAGGTTTTGTTTACTAAGACTCAGGGAACCATATTCAACAAAAATAATGATGTTGTGCTGGTTGCACCTAGAAGGAGAGATGTTTATGTCATCAACATGGCTGTGTGCTCTGAAGACAGCTCAAATTGTTTTCTTGCCAAAGCCTCTGAAAGTGTCAACTGGCTGTGGCACAAAAGACTGTCTCATCTCAACTTCAAGAACATCAATAAGATAGCCACTCAAAACTTGGTTGCTGGTCTACCTTCAGTAATGTTTTCCAAAGACAAAACTTGTTATGCCTGTGTCAAAGGAAAACATCATAGGTCTTCATTCAAGACTAGGCAATCATTCTCTATTGACAAGTGCTTACATCTCCTTCACATGGACTTGTTTGGGCCTGTCAAACCTCAAACCATTAATCACAACAAATACACCTTGGTCATAGTTGATGAATTTTCAAGATATACATGGGTGTTCTTCCTCAGAAGGAAAAGTGATGCAGCTGATGCCATCATGTCCTTCATCAGACAAGTGGAAAATATGAATGATGTTAGAGTCAAAGCTCTAAGAAGTGATAATGGTACAGAATTCAAGAATCATCAACTTGAATCATTTTGTGATGAAAAAGGGATTTCACAGAATTTCTCTTCAGCTGGCACTCCTGAACAAAATGGTGTGGCTGAAAGAAGAAATAGGACTCTGATTGAAGCAGCAAGAACTATGTTAAATGGTGCAGCCTTACCAAAGCAATTTTGGGGAGAAGCTGTACACACTGCCTGCTATACTCAAAACAGATCAATCATTGTCAAAAGACATGGCAAAACCTCCTATGAAGTTTTCAGAAAAAGATCTCCAGACGTCAGCTATTTTCATGTGTTTGGATGCCCTGTGTTTATTTATAACTACAGGGATAAACTTGGAAAGTTTGATGAAAAGGCTGATGATGGATTCTTTTTGGGATACTCTCCAACAGCCAAAGCCTTCAGAGTATTCAACATCAGAAGACAAGAAGTAGAAGAAACTTTCCATGTCAGATTTAATGAAGATGATGAAGTCATACAGAGAACAGGAACAGAGGGTGATGAAGTAGATTTTAATGAAAATATTTATTTCCCAAGTGATGAGTTCACAGAACCCAGACCTACCAGTCATCACCACTCCAACACTCTCACTCCTTATGTTCCTGCTTTTGATCCTCTGTCTACTCACAACATAGAAGTTCCTACCTCTCAGGGACTTGATGAAGAAGAACCTCAAATCTCTGATGGTCCTTCTCATGATATTAATGACTCACCAATTCTTCAAAACTCTGAAGATGCTTCTACTGATAATGAAATTGCTTCCCTTGATGTGGCTGAAGAAGACTCAGACACTGAAGTAGTCTTTGAAGAAAGCCCTCCTAGTCAGCAGGATGAGATTCAAATTGTTCCAGCTGTGCCCTCAAGTACCCCTGTTCTTGAAACTCCAGCTCCTCAAAATAAGTGGTCAAGAGATCAACACATTCTTCTTGTCAACATTATTGGGGAACCAAATGCAGGGGTCACAACCAGACAGCGAATCCAAGACTCTGAGTCAGCGTCAGCCAATGAATGTCTATTTGCTGAATTTCTTTCTCAAATTGAACCTAAAAGAGTTGCTGAGGCTCTGGTAGAAGATGGATGGGTAGCGGCTATGCAAGAAGAAATCAATCAGTTCAAAAGGAACAAAGTTTGGACACTAGTGCCAGCTCCACCTGGAAAGAATATCACAGGCACTAGATGGATATATAGAAACAAGATGGATGAAATTGGGAACATCATCAGGAATAAGGAAAGATTGGTAGCACAGGGATACTCTCAGACTGAAGGAATTGATTATGATGAAACTTTTGCACCTGTTGCTAGACTTGAAGCCATCAGAATCTTTCTTGCTTATGCTGCCTATATGAACATCACTGTCTATCAGATGGATGTAAAGAGTGCCTTCCTCAATGGTGATTTGGCTGAGGAAGTCTATGTTGCTCAACCTGAAGGATTTGAGAGCAGTGAGTTTCCCAACCATGTGTACAGACTTCACAAAGCAATGTATGGTCTGAAACAAGCTCCAAGAGCATGGTATGAAACTCTTTCAAATTTCTTATCTGAAAACAAATTTATCAGGGGTTCTATTGATAAAACACTCTTTACCTTCAAGGACAAGAGTGATTTCATCATTGTGCAGATTTATGTGGATGATATCATCTTTGGGTCAACAAATGTCAATCTTAGTAAACGTTTTGCTAAATTAATGACCAAGAAATATGAGATGAGTATGATGGGTGAATTAACTTACTTTTTGGGTTTTCAAATTAAACAATGTCCTAAGGGAATTTCTATTTGTCAAGAAAAGTATGTTAAGGATTTACTTAAAAAATATGACTTGGCTGATTGTGCTTCAGTGAAATGCCCCATGCTTCCACCCAACAACTTGGGCCCTGATGAGTCAGGGGTCTCTGTCAATGAGACTTTATATAGAGGCATGATTGGGTCATTGATGTATTTAACAGCCAGTCGTCCAGATATCCAATTCTCCACATGTCTCTGTGCAAGGTACCAAGCTAACCCAAAAGAATCCCATCTAGTGGCTGTTAAGAGAATTTTCAGGTATCTCAAAGGAACACCATCCCTAGGACTATGGTATCCAAAGGAATCAGGCTTTGATCTCAAGGCCTATTCAGATTCAGATTATGCTGGATGCTGTATTGACAGGAAAAGTACTTCAGGCAGCTGTCAAATCCTAGGAGGAAAATTGGTTGGATGGAGTGCTAAGAAGCAAAACTCTGTGGCTATGTCTTCAGCTGAAGCTGAATATGTCGCTGCAGCCAGCTGTTGTGCTCAAGTGCTCTGGATGAAAAGTCAATTGGCTGACTATGAAATCTTGTATGACAAAGTGCCAATCTTTTGTGACAACACCAGCGCCATTGCAATATCCAACAACCCTGTTCTTCACTCTCGTACCAAACACATTGATATCAGGTATCATTTTATCAGGGATCATATTATGAAGGGAGATATTGAGCTGCATTTTGTTCCCACAGAGCTGCAACTAGCTGATATCTTTACAAAGCCTTTGGCTGAACCTACGTTCAACAGGCTAGTTGCTGAGCTAGGGATGCTCAATATTTCAAAGCCTGTGGCTTGATATTAAATATGTTCATTAAATGATTGATTCTATATTAAATGTTTTATTAAATGTTTTTCACATGTAACTAGGTAGTTACGTTCCAAGTAAATGCGAAAAACATTCTCACATTTTTTAATCATTTAAGTTTCGGATAACGAGGAGACAAACGGTTTGAAAGGTCAAGGGGACCCACTTGAGCAGTCATTTTCGCTTTTGCATTTAATGCGGTTGAATAACTGTTCACTCTAAGTTTGAATATATATATTGTCTTCTTTCTCTTCTCACCCACCACCATTCTCAAAAAATCATCTTTTCTCTCTCTAAACTCTTATCTCTCTCAACCATCCGCCATTTTCATTCTCCTTCTACCTTAAATCAATGGCGTTTCCAGTACCAAAAGCCTCCAATGTGAACTTCGAGATCAACGAGAGCATCATCGCCTCAAATAACGCTATTGGATGGATCAAGGCACCCAACAACACCTACTCGGATCTGGTAAATTTCTTGCAGAATTGTGACCTAAACGAAGCCTTCACCAAATCTCCTTCCACCTTTTACCAAGAATACCTTAGGGAATTTTGGTATTCTGCTGAAGTTGAAGAAGACACCATTACCTTTAGCCTTTCTTGCAATGAACATCCTTTTGCCTTTTCCCTTGCTGATTTTGCCAGTGTGGCCGGACTTAAACATGGAGATGATTGCCTGAAGACAGTTGACAAAAAGGCTGTCAAGGAAGCATTGGCCACACTCAACCCTAGTCATGACATTAACCCTGCCCTCACACCAGCTGAAATCCTTGCTAAAGCCCCTCTGAAGATCAAGTATTTTTCTCCTATGTGGCGTGTCCTCTTTACCCACATTGTGAAGTCCCTGGGAGGCATGCAGGGATCACAAGATCAAATGTCGTTCAAACATCAGACTATTGCTTATGGATTAATATGGGGAGCTGATGTTGACGTTGGAAGCCTTCTTTTCTCTAACCTGGTAGAACAACTTAAGGGAAGAAATCAGGTCAGGGAAAAGAACATCTGCTATGTGCGTTATTTGTCCCTGATCTTTGAGAGCTTGCTGGGAGAGAACTACCATAACAAGGCCTTGACAGCTCTGAAGCCATATCGCATCACAGGCGCCATTTACAAGGAGATAGGAGCTGACGATTTCCCTGTGACTGCACACATGCTGAACGTGGCTAACCAGGTACCCAACGCTGAGAAGCCCTTGCTCCCTTCCTCTGAGAAGGTGAATACTTCTAGTGTCGCTGGCAAGTCTACGTCTTTGACCTCTAGGCAGCACACTACCAAGTCCAAGGCTTCATCTGGCCAACAGCCAAAGAAGAAGAAAATCCCCTCTTCTTCCCAACCTAAAGCTGTTAGCAAGGCCAAGGAAAAGAAGATTGAAACTGCCTCTGGTCCAGATACTCTTGTGGATACAGAATCTTTGGCTGACAAACAACAGGCGTCTAGTGTCTCTAGGTCAGCAGAGACTTCAGGAAACCAGCCAAACCAAGCTGATATCTCACAGGTAATCAGTGTACATTTTTAGAGGTTCACAAGCAACCACTCTCATTTATCTGTAGGAGAGAGTGGTGAAGTTAGGGTAATCCTCGACCCATAGAAGTCTGTCATTTCACTTAGAATTCTTTAAGACTTCTGTACACTCTGTCTTTGCACCAGGGAGTGATTCATTTGTGTTTATAAAGCACCCCGATGACCCTGAACCCTCTAGACAGTATTCAGGCTAACAACAACCTGAATACATTAATGTCTCAACCTTGATGGCTGTACTTCACACAGCCTCTTGGTTCCCTCATTAAAAGAGTCCCAAAGGATTTATCCTTTCAGGGGGAGCTGAATCATCACCCTCAGCTTTCCTAGGGGCAGCGTAACAGGCGACCTACAACAACATATGTTTCACTCTTAAAAGAGTCCCAAAGGTTTTACCTTTTGGGGGGGCTGAATAATCACACTCAGCTTTCCTAGGGGCAGCGAAATGGCGATCATTAAACAACATATGTTTCACAATCAAAAGAGTCCCAAAGGTTTTTACCTTTTGGGGGGGCTGAATAATCACACTCAGCTTTCCTAGGGGCAGCGAATGGCGACCATTAACCACACTTCATTCACACTTAAAAGAATCACAAGGATTTATCCTTTGGAGTGGCTGAGTAATCACCCTCAGCCTCTCTGGGACAGCGAAATGGCGACCATTCACTTTATATTTTCCCTGTTACTTATTTCAACAAACTTGCAGGCTGAAATTGTACAGCCAGTCAAAGAACCTCAAGTACATGAAAAGGAGGCTGAAACAATTAATCAGGACAATCAGATTGAAGAAGAACTTGTGCTCAATGCTGATGAAGAAATGCTTTCTGTAGAAGATTATGTCGCTGAGTTTGAACCTATGCCTGAGGATGAATTCCCTGAGGGAATGTTTGATGAGGAAGAGGAAGAAGATGAGGATGACCAGCTGTCAGTCTCTCCTCCTAAAGAAGATGACAAGACTTCTCCTCTTAAGGAAGCTGTTGACACACAAAACTCTGCTACATCTGCAACAACAGTCTTCCAACGACCAATTTATGATCCAACAGCTGAATTCCTTTTGTTTGATCATCCTACCCAGACCAACTTCGACTTGATTCCAAGGGAGGATGATTTTGCTCAACAAAGCCTCAATATCAAGAATCTTCAGCCTGTACACCATCAGTCTGATATTGAGCGCTTGTCAAGAAAGCTGGACGTAATCAAGTCAGAGATGCACAATTTTACTGTCACCTTTCCAGGTATTATAAAGAAGGCTGTGACTGAGGCTGTCACTGAGCCCATTCAGGAGGGTACAAGAAAAGGTGTGGCTCAAGGACTAAGTCATCTCTCGACGCGCATCAAGAATGCAATTGACTCAGTTGTCCCTGCATTGTTCCAAGAACAAGAAACCAACATAAACAGACACTTCAATGCAGTGCGCAACAGGCAATACAACCATGCTGGTTTTATTGTCAGGCGAGTTCAGGCAAATACCAATGCCAATGCCAACTTATTGCTGAAGATTGCCAGGGCATCAAGAAAAAGACAGCGTGCCATGGCTGCCTCTGTGGAGCAGATTGCAAGAAGATTTCAGGCACGTTCATCCAAGCATAAGAGAAGTAAGGATGAACGTGAGGGGGAGAAGAATACTAAACTCAGCCTTGCATCTGCTGAACAAGGCTCATCTTCAGCCAACCCTTCAACAACACCTGTTCCTCTTCAAGTCATCGAACCAGTTATAATACCTGATGATGAGGATCAGACTCAGGGGGAGCAACAATCACAAGATGGCGATGACTCATCTAAATCCATGATCCTAGTTAACATCAGCAAACCTGAGGATGAGGATGAACCAGCAGCCAAGAAGCTTAAATTCACTGTGAGCTCCCTACCAAAATCTATTCAAAATCAGGCTCAGACAGCGTTCCTCAAAAGAGCTGATGATTTGAAAAACATAAGTGTGGAGTCCTCTGTCTCAAAGAAAGGTAAAGAGATAGTTTTAGTTGATACTGACACTAAACTTAAGAAGATAGCTGCGATGCTAGAGACAGGAGGATCCACAACAGACCTTTCCCAATTTTCAACCTTTACACCTTCTGATGAGAGACCTCTAACGCCTGAAGAAATAGAGCAACAGGCTGAAGAATTCAAAAGACTGAGTGAGCTCAAGGCAGCCAAAGAATTAAATGAAGCCACTCTGAGGAAGATGTCACCTCCTGAAAAAGAAAAACAAAAGCAAAGGTTGAGGGAAATGGAACTTAAACGCGCTGAGGCCTTAAAGAAAGTCAAAGCTGACTATGATGCCTGCGTAAACAACAGGTATGCTGCTGGCAAGATAACCAAGTTTAGATACACCATTCACAAGTCCACAAACACTCCACAGATGATCTTATGGAGGGATAATCAAACGGGGAATATGGATGTGTTTGACAACTTCAGGTTAAAAACACTTGGGTTATCAGAATGGTTTGAACTCGAAGCCTTAGCTGCCAAAAAGTCTGGACAGGCAAATTTCCTTCTGCTCAAAACTCTTAAGGCTAAGTTTAACTGGATCAAGGAAACAGCTGCCAAACTCAAGATTGATCCTCCACCACAGCTTTTCGAACAAGGACCCCCAAAGAAAGGCAACAAAAGAAGAAGAATTTCCTAAATCATTGATGAAACTTTTGTTACTGAAGATGTTCGTGTGGATGGCATGCACAGGGATCTGATCCTGCCTAATGGTATAGTTGGCCCTGTTGATGGTCAGACTTATTCAGTGCCTGAAAGAGGAATGGCGTTTATGAACAAAGCCTGCCAATATGCTTTTCAGAGGGAAGATGAGCTTTGCCTGGCTTCAACTATTCAGCTACTCTGTCACAAGAAGTATCTCAAGATCAACTCTGAATATTCCAAGAAGTTTGCAAAGACTTTGCAGGATGAAATTGATAACAGATTAGATGTGGCCGAAGCTGAAGAAAGAATCAAAAATGATGACTATTGAAGATAGTATCAGCCCTTTTTACCTTCATCTTTTATTTAACTTATGTATTGAACTTGTATCTTTTCTTTAAGTCTTAATAAAATCATGAGGTATGTTTGTTTAGATCTGTTATGTGTAAGAAGAAGCTGTTAAACTCACTTACCTTAACTTAGTTAGATCTAGCACTATTTATGTTTAAATAGGGGGAGATTGTTGGGAATCTAAACTTGTTAGATTCCCTGTTCATTGATTTAAACGTAATTAGGCTGATAGATAGTCCCTTGCCTGTGCCTAGGAGGCAGGCAAGTTTCACAAGACTCACAGAGATCCGAATCTCTGTGAGCAACCTCAGAGGAGTCCATGTCAGAGACATTGTCAGGGAAGTCGAAGATTACCTGAAGACATACTCCTTGGCTGTGATGGATAACAGCCAAGATGTATTAGGGACTCTGAGGGGTTGAGAGTTAACAGGGGTGGCAATACCCTGATAACTCTCAGCACACTTTGGACATGCCATTTGTGTGTTCGAGAATATGAAGAATAAGGAAACTGTTTTGGACAACTGTTCCTTAAAGCATAATGGAAGACTACCAAGAATAGAAGGACATCATGTGACTGATGTGGGAACTTGTAAAAGTTGTGTAGTCGACATCAAGTACTGTTCAAGTCAAACTCGTAACACTATAAATAGGATGTGTATCCTTGCATTAAGATTTAACACTTTGCAATATTAAGAACATTAGTGCGTGTAACTTAGTGAATCAAACAGCTACGACTGTATTCATAAGTTAAGGTTTATTGTTGTTCAAAGTGTGCACAACACATTGTCATCAAACGGTGTTATCCATAACACTTGTAATTCTTTATTATACAATAATAAGATTACGTTTGAAAAGTAATACCTTGTGTTGATTAAGTTAAGATTAGGGTTTCTCGCATTAATTAGGGACTTTCAGTAAGGATGCCACATTAAAGGATGTGGTGTCCTCCTTTGGGCCGTCCCATGTGTGGGGTGAGACAAAACTTGTTTTTGTCTCATCCCACTAATTTACGGGTATTCCTAGATTCTAGTTTCCTCGATTTGCGTGCCCTCGGGTCGTTTTACGAAAAACATTTTTATATATTATGAATCAACGGCACAAAACGAATCTAATAAAAATTGTCTCATCAAAAACGGAGTTCGAAAACGTAAATACGTAATCCTAATGTTTCCGGTTTAGTCGTAAAGGACGTTAAAATAAAATCGTAAGTCCTAATCTCTTTTCGTAAATTTGTGAGTTTATGAACCAACACAAATTTAAAATTCCAAAATAATATTCACGGATAAATTTATTTCCTGAAATGTCGGACTGTCACCAAAACGGTGTATGTAAACGTAAGCACGTAACGTAGAATCCTCCGGTTTAGACGTAGTCGATGCTACTTCAAGACGTAAATCCAAATTTCTTCCCAAAAATAAGTGAGTTTATATTATAACATTACAATAATGTTTTCAATTAATTATTGAGAATAAAATATAAACCATAAATTGACGGATTGTCACAGCATTTACCCCTAAACAGGATCTTTGTCCTCAAAGATCATCTTACCTTACTACTCGCTTCTTATAGAGTTAAAGCCATGTGGGTATTTCCTCCACATTCGGTCTTTTCTCACAAGTGCAATTCATTACAATACGCGAGTTTCATCAAACATAACTACGGGAATAAGATCAGGCTTAATGTTGACTTACTTTATCTATCCATGATGTTCACGGGTTTTTTATGAATGCAACTTTTCGCCGATCTAAACTTCATTAAGGGATAGTCAGATTTTCACTTTATAGGCATTTTATCAAGTTCGATATACGAAACATAATTCACGCAGCTCTTAAAGTCCTAGGGTATATCCAGCTTATATGCCTTTCAAACCAATCTTTTACATCATCTCATTGGTCCCATACAACGGGGACTTATATCCCATGATTTTTGAGATTATCAATTTATTTTTCCATGGTTAAAATTTTTGGCATAACTTCGCTACCCATCTGGCACTTCAAGATCTACATTTCATATTCACATAACCTCCTGCCCACTACCAGTAGTCAATAATCAGATCCTAATTTCAACAATCATTTCAGGTCTCGCGGGTCGAGTATTTTGTAAGGTTAGGTTCGCCATCATAAGAAACCTTAAACCTAAAAGACATGTCCAACTCACAATGGGTGTATGTCGGGTGTCTTCATCCCAACTCCTGCTTACAGATGCTCTTATATATAGATCCTAACAAGATTCGATCTAGATCCTAATACGATAATTATCAATGATAATATCTCCAAAGGAAAACGATTATACGGTTTATTACCAAAGGTCAATCATTCAAACATAAAACGAGACTTCTAGTGTTTTGTATTGTTACTTTACCTCGTCCCTTCGATTTGGGGTGGTAAATAGTACTCTCATCAAGGTTCGTTCCCAACGACTTCTGAGCAAATCTCTAGAAATTCGATGCGAAGCGAGGATCTTGATAAAGATGTTCGATACATGCACACTATGTTTACATAACTCCTTTAAATACAAAAGAGTCAATTTATTCATCAAGAATTTATCATTAACGAGAATGATATTAGCAGATTTGGTCAGTCTGTCGACGATGACCCAAATCGAATCAAATTCAGATGATTTCCTTTGCAATAGCTAGACGTTTACTAATGTATGAGGCGATGTCTGCCTTCATAATTTGTCATTAGTACAACTTCTTTAGACAAAGATACTTTTAGTCAAAAATGACATAAATAGAATACTTATACTTACGAGATGACTACATCTCAAAATCTCCATATTTAGGCAACCACAAGTGGCCTTTTATACATCTAACGCCATCGGCTTCTCAATTCTAAGGGTTCATATTAGCCGCGAACCACTTTTATTATCTATATTATCCTTTGTATAAGCATCGGCTATATTTTAAATTGTTCGGCAATTTTGTACCATCATTACTAAGGAACACATCCTAATTGGTTCTTTATACTTTTTACATAATGCGTCGATATCTAAATTCACCTCTCCTGATGATATAATTATCATGTCCACAATTCACTCATATATTCTTTCTTCATATTTTCTAAGTTTTAATTTCGTCTCAACTATCATTTTTATTAGTTTTTCTCAATCCGACGTTTAAAGCGTCGACAAGTATTACTAGTAATTAAATAATAAATATTAAATTTTATGAAACATAACCGTAAAAATTTTAAATTTCTTAGTTCGACCAATTATATGAAAATGTTCAAAATAAATTTGAATTTAATTAACACAATTTTTGTTGGTTTATCAGAAATAATTAGTAAGATCCGTAAATGTTCGAAAAACCTTCGTTTATTCTTTGGTAAAAATTTTCTTAGTTGAAAAGCAAAAATTATCGTTTCATATTTTAAGTCATGGTTTAACGGTTTCCTTAATCCCTCTTCGGTTGTCTTGAGGTATACATAAACATTTGCCCCTAAACAGGAGTTTAGTTAAATGATTTGGGTTTAAAGGAATGATTCCTTAAAAATTCTTTTGATAAAACATTTTTCAAAACATATTTGCACTTTCTTTTTGGTAAACCCACAGTCTCAAACGGCTCAAAATTTTGAAGAGTCAATATAGATTCCATTATTTATTAATCACACGGTCAAATAATGTAAATGATTTAGTCTTTAATCACATGTTAAATATTTAAGGTACAGGTTTTCACTACTCGGCCAATTCAGGGCAGTCTATAAATAATTATTAACTCCTTCCTATTCTTACAAACAAACAGATGGTCCTTAATGATCACAAACATAGATTTATCAAATTACAGTCTACACACATGATTCATCAAATTTATGGATGCTACATGTGCATTGGTCAAGCCAAATGACACAACATGAAACTTATAATGTTCATTACAAGTTCTGGATGTAATGATTGGGATAGATAATCTTCTTCGCGGACGCGAAGTTGATGATAACCATGCCATGGATCAAATCTTTGAATATACGCTAGAACCTCCTAAAGTTTCAGATAACAGAAACATCTTTTAATAAATTCATATTAGGTTCTTCTAGATTACAATATCTATAACTAGTTCATAATCATTCATGGTTTAATTTCAAGTCTAAATGCAGGATATGGTCATCCGTCAAGAATTATTTAGATCACTTTTGATAATCTACATCTTATCTTTTAGGGGAATTCTACTCGAGTTCCCATCAATTAAGACAATGTCGTCATGTCATAATCAATCAATCCATTCTACTTGCACTATCAACTTTTCAGTTTTATTGTCGTCGATAAGATGTGAACTTCTCAAAAGACTAATAATAACTCACAATCCTTCATAAATTCAAGGATATCAGGAGACATAACGAACCTTAAAAGAGTAAGGTTAACGCATAATCTATGTGAGAGAATTTCAAATCAGATACAAACGAAAACATTTAACGAATATGAATATATCCCATGTTTTCATAATTCGAGTTCGCATTCGAAAGCTCCTCGGATCGTTACCCAGGTCATTCAAATGAAATCAAATCATAAGAAATGATAAGAACGTCGATACATCCATTCGGGTATCAATACTCGGTAATCAGATACTTTTCCTAAGAATCTCACTACGGGAGAATTGGACAAGAAAGAATTATCAATTGTCAAATAAGACAATTTCCACAAATGAGTAAATTCGACTCAGAAGAATAGATGCTACAGGCACATATGTAGGTGTCCCTAACACTATGTCCCTATTTTTCACTTCTTGCAGATCTCATAAAATTTAATCTTTCACAATCTTCAAAGAAAATGTAGTGTTTATTCATTAGTTTTATGGTGACTACTAATCAGCCTTGCATGGTCCATTCCAAATTGTATGTAGGCGCGCAACTATATACAATTTCAAGATTAACGATGCAATACTCAGTTCGTCAAAATTTTATCATCATGTTTATAATAAAAACATTTTCATGCTTAATTCTTAAATAAGAATCAAAAATAAATTTACAAATATTTTCTTTGTTATGAAAACAATTAAGTTTTCCAAAGCGTTTCATAAAAAACTTTACTTCGATAACGATTATTTATAAATCTCACTTTAAATAATCCGTATAGTGATGAAAATCTAATTATTCTCAAAGAATACCGTTTTAACTTATAAAACAACGAGTGATCTGCAAAAGAGTGATCAAGAGTTGTTCACCAAAAACTAACTACTATATATCAAGAAATGAGCTTAGCCACTTAATCATGAGGTTCATGACCTCAATGGCACTCAAAAAGAATAATCCACAACGTAACTCAATTCGAGATGAGTACTTGTTCAATGGTTGCATCACTAATGCGAGCATTAGGATGAAGCAATAAAAGATAGATAACATCGATACATGTAAGATTTAGCAATCAAATGTAGTCTTTTTCATTAATCACAAACAAGTCAAAATTGTACCGTAACACATTACGTGTCACTATGTCATACAATTCTCAGAACTCATCCTACCAACTGATAGCTCAGTTAAGTTAGGGATTTTTAAAAGATACCACAATGAATACTAATCTACAAGAGTCATTAGGTGTCCCACCTATCTCGGAAGATCCATCGGTCCCAATGCAGAAGAAGATTTCTTCAATTTATTTATTGGACACTGGGCATCCTCGTCATTGGACAATGGCCTAGGAACAACCTTTAACACAAACTAACAATCATTTAAAACCTAATAATTTAATCCCAGAACTTAACGACTTCTTCTTAACAATATCATATTCCATACGAATTAAATTTTACTTTATTTAAGTTTCAATCAACTTATACTCAATTCGATATCCTACCTCATTCTCCAATACTTTCAACCTTATTTTTAGGCCTTAATAGGGCAGTAAAAGATCGATATGAACAACACTTAATTTCCAGTCCTATAGCTCCTTCAACAATAGTTATCAAACGAGTCACTAGTATAAAATGACTCACACATTCAATTAAACTTCTCGGAAAGGTACTAGTGGCATGAGGCTTTTGGGTAATGGTTCTGACAACAGCCTCAAGTGCAACATTCACCCTTTTGATTTCAATTTAAGAATTGGATGACAACGAATCAGATGACATCCTTCTAGGTGGTAACGTTTTGTCAAACTCCACTCTATAAGGAAAGATCGTCATGACATCGATATCAGTTTTAATCTCGCCAATTCTTCTTCAACATCACAATCAACTAATATCTACATTTCTATGAATATCAACCATTTTGTTGGGATTATAAATATCCACAACTTGGTGTAGATCTAGGATAGCTAGAATTCCTACGAGAATAGCTTCGATGAATTTACTAGAGGATTTAGGGTTCCTTGTGACAATCTACGTCGTATAAATACCTTGTATAAATATCAAAATAATCATCAAACAATCATGTAATCAAATTACATCATATATATATATATATATATATATATATATATATATATATATATATATATATATATATATATATATATATATATATATATATATATATATATATATATATATATATATATATATATATATATATATATATATATATATATATATATATATATATATATATATATATATATATATATATATATATATATATATATATATATATATATATATATATATATATATAATCCAAGTTATATATATATATATATTAAAATAACACTTCTCAGTCTGGCATTGTCGGTAACTCGGGAATTCTTCGGCACCGTTATAGTCAAAATATTTTTATACATTTTGAGGAAAATGTTTATAGTTAAAACATTTTGAAATGTTTTATTCAAAACCTTGGTTTTAAAAATCTTTCGTTCTCTATAACGAGAGCTCTGATAGCAAACTATAACACCCCCAAATTTATACAACTCAATACAGCGGAAGACTCGTTGGTGTTACGGGATAGCACATTACTCACATCATAGACAACGCTTAAAAATCGCGTCGTTGATTAATAAAGCATTTCCATTCATAAATATCAGATTTACATAGGTCCCAAGTCATTGCACATCATACAAGTTTTACAAAGTATTTGAATGGAAATAATTATTTAGGTGCGGGCCATGAATTCTTGTTGTCTACCCGAGAATTACCTTCAAGTACCTGAGATAAAACATGTTAAAAGAAAAGGTCAGCGATAACGCCGAGTGAATTCATAAAGTTTAATGAAATCCATTAACATATCATCGGCTTAAAATTATTAGCGAAAATCATTTTGTACAAATCATTGTAATAGGCCATAAAATAGCCAAAGTCATTTTATACAAATCCTTATCAAAATCATAATATTGGCATTTGCCTTAAAAATCATTATACGAACCAATGTCATAAAAATATCATACAATACGTTTTATAACGTTGTATGGAGTTAAATAAAAACCGTTATATGATTATGGTTATGAAAACCAAAACACGAACATAATATCAATAGTAAGACCCCGTATTGCTAGTCAGGCAATATATCGTAATTTAATGCTTAAAGCAGTATTTCGTTAATTGGATTATTATAAGCCGCATGACATTGTTACTTTACTACAACAAACAACGGGTAGCTAACCCGACAATCATTTACCCATCTAAATTAGCTTGTCGTCACAATAATCACGCTTGTGTAAATCTTCTCATACATAAATTCGCTTACCAATCAATGTGGCACGACGGGGATCAACCGTCAAGGCGCGAACTGGGGTGATCGTCCCCAAATAGTACTATTATATGAATAAGCGTCTACCAAATCCCGGTAGTTCACAATTCATGCTAATGGGACTTTTAGTGACATAACCTAACTTTAATATTCCATTTCATTTCATCTATCAGGTCATTTAATCATTCATCGGGTCATACAATCATTCGGGTCCAAATTAATAAACAAACAATTGGGACAACTAGTGTCCTATTTCATAAAAACTAACATGTTATCTCCCTCGCGGGTTTATAAATTATTTCATAAAAACATTTAAAAGAGTGTGAGGCTATGAACTCACGTTGATGTGGGAAGGCGGTTTATCGGCAATTCGGACGTACGGTGCGTGCTTCAATCACGAAAACCTAGACAAATAATACTCGTCTTAGACTCATGTCCAATGACTTTATAAAAATAACAATTATGTATACATATGATGATTTTATATATATGATGATCAAGTGGGTTTACATATTCTCTTTTACTCATTTTAGTGTTTATGTTTTGGTAACTTCTTATAAGTTTACTAGTTTTACCTATTTACATATTTTAGGTCCAATAAGTCTATTATAAGTCCATTAACTTGTATTAATCCATTTCATACTTGTATTATCAGTATTTATACTTTACATGTTGGGCCCAAATGGGTTAAGCTCAATAAATAAGTTTATAAGTGTTTTAGTCCATTTTGTTGTATTATTAGTCCAATAATGTTAACTTAGCCTGTTAATGTCTGTATGTTTTATAGTTCGGGTTTTATCGGTTTTTACTTGTTATATATGTTTATATATCAGTATATGAGTTTATAAAAGTTTACATTGGACGGGTCCAACCGTCTACGTTTTATTTAACAAAAACGTTAATTTTACGGCAATAGCCGAAAAAGTCGTAAAAATCATGTTTATAGTTTTATAACTTATAAAACTTATCAAACTACCATTTTTATAAAATGTCCATTTATTTATCCTTATAATTATTTATATAAATGTATTATATAAGTTAGTGGGTTTTTATTCACATTTTATACTATTTTTATTTGAGTGCTTATATAATACTATTATACTTTATTCCAAAATCTGATTTTTACTTTTACTTTCACAATTTTTACCATATCTTGAGTTCTACTAGGAGATAGAATCTCATTTTTGGACACCATAAACTACATTAACTTAGTTTTAGCTACTGCTCAATCCAACTCTAAATATCCTTAACAGTTCGTCCAAAACTGACTATTCAGATTGGTACTCTAAACTTGTTTTGATCATATCTCACTCATTATAATGATTCCATTGTATGGCCAACTCTCACATGTGTACAAGACCTAACACTTACTATATATTGATTCCACTTTGCCATTTTATCAGTCTAACATGTGGTTAGTTACTGTTTTTATACAGCCTACCATTTAAGCAAGATTTAACCATTTTTTACATGTAATTTGTCCATCCTTTTACCCATGTTTATCAAATCTATCAACACCAAATCCCCACATAATATTTTTATCATCATATATCATCATACATATATACATTTAATAATAAAATACATGATTACATAATCAAAATTAACAAAAAGGATGGGGAGGACAATCTTTATACCACCATGATGATGTAGGTTATGATCAAGACATGGATTTTGATCACATAACTTGTGATAAACCAATACCATCTTCAAGACCACCATTCTTCAAGAACTCCTTGTGGAAAATCAGCCCTTAGACTCCATAGAAACTTCTCCTTGGATGTTAAAACTTGCACCAATCTTCATCTCTTTGAATGGAGATTAACTTATGTTAATTATAACAAATGTTTGTGGTTAAAATTTGATCAAATGGGGTGGATGGTGATGGAGTGGGACGACATTATTGAGAGAGATGAGAGAAAGATGAAGTTGTTTGCATGTTGAATAATGGAAGGAATGGTTTTGCTAGTTGATTTTGACAAGTTAGTGGCTTCAAAATGAAGCTAACTAGACAAGTGTTAGTTATCTTAGTGTAAGGATGCCACATCAAAGAATGTGGTTTCCTCCTTTGGGCCGTCCCATGTGTGGGGTGAGACAAAACTTGTTTTTGTCTCATCCCACTAATTTACGGGTATTCCTCGATTTAAGTTTCCTCGATTTGCGTGCCCTCGGGTCGTTTTACGAAAAACGCTTTTATAAATTATGAATCAACGGCACAAAACGAATCTAATAAAAATTGTCTCATCAAAAACGGAGTTCGAAAACGTAAATACGTAATCCTAAGGTTTACGGTTTAGTCGTAAAGGACGTTAAAATAAAATCGTAAGTCCTAATCTCTTTTTGTAAATTTGTGAGTATATGAACCAACACAAATTTAAAATTCCAAAATAATATTCACGGATAAATTTATTTCCTGAAATGTCGGACTGTCACCAAAATGGTGTATGTAAACATAAGCACGTAATGTAGAATCCTCCGGTTTAGACGTAGTCGATGCTACTTCAAGACGTAAATCCAAATTTCTTCCCAAAAATAAGTTAGTTCATATTATAACATTAAAATAATGTTTTCAATTAATTATTGAGAATAAAATATCAACCATAAATTGACGGATTGTCACAGGGCATTGCAATGGTCAAGTGTAGCGGATTTAATAAGTGTGAAAACACTTATCCTTTTACCACTTATTTCCAATAATAACAAGACCATAACGTATATTTTATGTCGTAAAAGTCGGAATTATGCGTGGTTTGTGTTTTTATTGTGTTTTAGGACCAAAAGATGAAAAAGGAAGAAAACACGGGCTTTCACGGGCTTTTATCGAAGAAAACGAGAAAAGACGAAGTCAAAAGATCAAGAGTGCAAAAAGAACGAAAGTCCAAGGCCTATTCTGAAGATTAATCGAAGAAAAAGTCTATTGATCATTTGTATTCTGATGGGTATTCAGATGGATATTCCGATGGCTTGTTTTATATTTATTCCGATGGTTTAGAGTTTAGTACATTCCGATAGATTGGTATATTTGCATTCCGATAGTTTAAGCTTTTAAGTTTTAAAAGTTTTATAAAGTTTTAAGTTCTAAATTTACTTGTTAAGTTTTAAATCATTTACATTTTACTCAACGACATTTATTTTCTAGTAGTTTAAAAATAGATAATCAACCAACCCTAAATTATCTTCCACCAAGAACAATTGAGTCGCACTTTCTACCAATAATCAACTCGAAGAGATTGGAACTACTAAATTATTTTATACTTGGGCAATCCCTTGTATTAAAGCACTACTTTGGCGGGGACGTTCCATCCTTGAACTACCTTGACCAAATCACCTACCCCAATGATAACTAGTATTGAGGGGATCGAGTCGAGCTCATGACTCGATAATAAAAAACGAGGTGCCTCGTGGGGGAGTCCCATGCTTATCCTATGTATATATTATCACTTTCTAATGTAGTAACGTGTGGGGATTTGTGCCCTTCCAACCTTTGTTTCGTGGTTGTTTGTGAATTGTGGATTTTAGATGATCATTATCTTCATGATTGGAGCCTCTCGTGTTCGTTTTATGGGAGCACTCGATCGTTTGCTTTGAAGACTTTCTTAATATCCATGATATATCCTTTGATATTCTAACCTTAGGTTTATAACACACTTTATAAACGACTTTAAATTTAATGATTACACCCTTTCCATGCTAGATTAGGCATTCGACTATGTCTCTAGTATGGGGGTGTTTGTACCCCTAGACTCGAAACATTGAGGACAATGTTTAACTTTATTATGGGGGGTGAATAGATACTTGCCTTGCCAAACCTTCACTCTTTCCAATGTTTATCTTTTTGTTTATCGTTTTGTTGCAAAATAAGGCTAAAAATGGCCAAATTTTAAAAAATTACTCATGTTTTATAAGTGTTTAAAGACACGAATGTAGGTTTTCCAATGGCGAGAATAAGAGTAATTTTTTACTCGACCGTGCGTGTTGAGCACTTAGCTTTGATTCCTTAACTTTCATTAGGCTAAGTCTCTTAAATGAGGACGAAAAATGATAGAGTTAATTATAAGTTACTATGCTAAACGTAGAGTACTCGTATTCTTTCAAAAACTCATGTGTTCTCGTTATTTGCTTATTCTCCCTTCGCTTGTAAATTTTTTTTCTTAATAAATATTGACTTATCGGTTTAGTCTTGATTGTTGGTTTCTAGTCTTTTCTAGTAGCTTCCATGTAATTAAATTGGGAAGACATTATGGTATCGCCAGCGTCACGGTTTTGAAGTATTGGCAACCCGAATAATCTAAAGCTTCACCCAATAATAAGATTTCAAGTGCTCACCTAAATCAAGAAAACATTTTAAAGCTCACAAGGCCGAAAAATCTATGCAAAATTGAAAGTGAATCAAGCCTTAGTCTTTGAAGCTTTAAAGATCCAAAATTCGCCTTAGCGTGAGGATATACGTCTTTGGCCATAATAAAACCACTGATGAGGCGGATAATAAAAGGAAAGGCAAGACCGAAGTCATAATAAAAGCTTCATGGCGAAGTTGAATAAAAGATGGAGGTAAACCTATGATAATAAGGCCCTTCTGTTAGGGGGCATATAAAAGTCTTGGTAATAAGTCTCATGTTCAAAACTGTTATAAAACCGTGTTTATCGATCCTTCTTATTGACTTAATTTTTTGACATTGTTGTCTATTATGAGGGGTTATTAATTCGATGGTCTTGGTTACACCGTTAGGACTCTATTTTTAGACCTAAATCTCTATTATCGCATAAGTCAAACAATGTATCCTCGTGAAACATTCAAGACAAAATAAAATATAAGAGATACAACTTAGGAAAATGGGAGGATAAGTACGTGATTAGGGCATATGAGTAGTGTTAGCATTACTAACTTATAATGACAATGATCTCTTTGCATGCTTAGCGTGGAATTGGGGTGAAAATCGAGGACGATGAAATTATTTCTAACGAAGCATTCACGTGTTCTTGTTCTATGAATATAAACGTCCCATTTTGCGATGAAAATCATACATTATGTCTAAAACGCAAGTAGTATTAATAGTACTAGTGTAGCTAGTTTGTCATTCAATAAATGTGAATAAAAATGAATTTTAGAGGTGCTACGATACTTTATTCTAGCATTGCGTGAGGGCATGACAATGGTTTAGTATGGGGGAGTGATGAGACTGCTTTTATACATAGTCTCATCGTCCAAAAAGGGCTTTAAATGCATAAAATACCATGAAAATAGCCAAATATATGCTTGTGTTTGTTACTTGTATATTTTAGGTACGGATATTGAGAAAATGACAAAAGATCACAAGAATCATGCAAAAACGAACACGGGAAACGAAGCCGCACAATAAACCAAGCCCTAATGAAGATTTTCCAAGAATAACCCTTGAAGATTTGAAGATTATGCAAGAAGGGTCCTCCAATATTGAATAATTGACACTTTAAACCCTTGTATCTTCATAATTACAAGATTGGTCCCTAAAGTTTGTCAAAATTACAAAAAGGGCCCTCCACTTAGAAGAATTGGCAAATTTAGTCCCTCAACAAAACTAAATTGTCAATATTAGTCCTCCTAAAAGTCAAACATACCATGAGGGACTTCAAGTTACAAGAAATTACAAGTTTGGTCCTTTAAAAATGTCAAATTACCAAAAGGACCCTTGACTTTGAAGACTTGGCAAGAATTGCCCCTCAAAATGAAGACTTGTCATTTTCAGTCCTCCAAAAAGTCAATCATACAAGTGAAGACCATTATCAGTGAAGAAAATGCCAAAACAACCCTTCAAGTATCAAAAATGGCAAGAAATACCCCTGAAAATACTTTGGAAAAGTATTTGGGGCAAAAGTGTGAAGTTGGAAACTTTATTTACAAAGGAACACGAATATAGGTTGATTTATTAACAAGTGAAAGGAGTGTGAAAGAATAGGGGCTTAAATGGGCAGACAACATCAGACACCTAGACCAATCACCACTTGCCACCTCACGCCACTCACATTTTCAACCAATCACAGCCTTCCCTCCTTCCACCTCACCAATCCACTTAACACGGTTTATTCATTAAATAAACTTGGCGCCTTAACACAAATTTAAACTTAACCCACCCTTAATCTGGATTAAACTTCACACTATTCATCCAAGAACATGAATTGGGCTTTTGATATTTACTAAGAATTAATCATTAATCTTTTCCAGATTAGTGATTAAGGGTCTTATAAACACATCCCAACCTTAAAAACCCATGTCGCATCACTATCTTGCTCACATGTTGAAACCCCTTCACACGGTTTTGAGAAAAAAGCCAAAATGGTGCTAGGGAATCTACCACCCACATTTAGCTTCAAACTTAAGCTTCATTGTGAGCCTTTGGATTCATTTTCACCTTGGACAACTCACACAACCTGCCAAAACATTGTCACATGATCAAGATATTCAAACCCTCAAGGGGCATTTTTGGGACTTCACCAGCAATTAGGGTAACATTTCTATGCTTTCTAGTAGTTCATTGTAACCTATAAAAGGAATAGGACCCTTACAATTTAGCTTTGCTCTTGAACTTTCCTAGTTCACAATTCTGTAAATCTCATATTCAAGTAATGAAATGTGTTTGAATTTTGTGAAGAAAAGTCAAGTGCCAACCTTATTATGTATTTGTTAATGTTACATGTTTAATAGTCTTGAATCCTAAAACCTGTTTTCAAAGGAGTGTGCAAAAGTTTGCATATTTTTCTTAAATCTTGATATTTTGCTAAGTTTCTTGGTACACCTTGGAATTTTTGGGCTATAAGTTGATCATAGCACCCTGATACTGTGATATCAAGGTGTTGTGAAGCTTATAACTTGGGGATAATCAAGTGTGGGGTACAAGAGTTGCATTAATCAAGGATTTGTCACTTTACTGTTTTTATATTTGTGCTTCTAACCTTGTTGAATCTTAGCAGGAGTGTCTGTGGAAGCTTGTGCTTGTTCTTGCTAGCACATAAGCTCAAAATTCGTGGGTGAGGATCTACATCCATGAGGTTTGAACCATTCTACCTTAAATCTGCTTAATATCTTGATTTTTGGTGATTTTGTGTGTTTCTTGTGTTCTTGTTGAATATATGGTTTAATCTTGCTTAATACTGCATATTACATCTGTTTATGTGTTTGATTGGGCTTGGATAGTCTTGGAATAAACTTATACTTGTTTAATTTTGATTTAAAAAAGATAAGGGGTGTTTGGGATTATTCTGTTTATGATCATAGAGTGTTATTGTGTTTGTGGAATGTGTTGTTTATGCTTTGTATCTGCTATTCATTTGGTTGAGTGCTAGTTTCTGCAAGTTATTGTCTTTTAAACCTTGAATCTAAGATTGTGACTTACTTGATTTTACTGATTTTGACCTAGAAATTTGGAAATACCTAGAGTATATGCATGTTTAGGGATAAAAGGTGTTTAATCAAAGTTTATATAACTTGATTTGAAGATTTGAGTGTTTGAATTTGGCTTGTTGGTCAAGTATATCAGCAAAGTGAAAAATATGTTTGTTCTTGTTCATCAGTAACTATTTGGTGCTTGAACCTTGATCTAAACCTTGAACCAGTGCATGAAGCCTATTGATTTATGTTCATTTGAATTCAATATAGTTTGTGTATGCTTTTGGTGCAATTTGGTTGGAAGAATCTTGCTAAAATAGCTTATTGAGTTCATAACTGCTTATGTTCATGTCTGTGAGATGTCTGGTGATTGATTGAATTAACTGCACTCTTTGGCTGATTGTGATTGTGATTTATTTGTTGTTTCTGACTCCTTGTGATTCACTGATCACCAGGGTGCCTTGTTTGTAACTTGAATCCACAAAAAAGTCACTAAAGACAAATAGTCAAGAAAGTCAAGCAGTGGAAAAAGTTTCCACTACTCAACACCCAAAACTAGCCCCTGGTAGTGTTAATTTTGTTCCAGCTTATTAATAAGCCATATTGGCTTATCCATACTTGCAACAACTTACTTTTTGTGATCAATTTTCCTAATTTGACCCATTTATTTCAACTGGAGCTTATCAGACCTTGGGTTTGACTTTTTGTTAGAAAACTCATAAAGTTGACTTTTAATTAAGTGCTTATATGCTTATTCCTGCTTATTGAGTGTGCTTATTGAAAAAAACTTTTTGTTGATTAAGCTTAGTTAAGTCATCTAAAAGCTTTTGAAACTTGAATCAGCTCTTGGGGTGGCATTGAACTCGAAAACGACTATTTTGTCATTTTGTGAAGATAGCTTTGTAACACCCCCAAATTTATACAACTCAGTTCAGCGGAAGACTAGTTGGTGTTACGGGATAGCACATTACTCACATCATAGACAACGCATAAAAATCGCGTCGTTTAATAATAAATCATTTCCATTCATAAACATCAAAGTTACATAGGTCCCAAGTCATTATATTTCATACAAAGTTTTACAAAGTAATTGAATGGAAAAATATTGTTTAAGTGCGGGCCATGAATTCTTGTTGTCTTCCCGAGAATTACCTTCAAGTACCTGAGATAAAACATGTTAAAAGAAAAGGTCAGCGATAAAGCCGAGTGAATTCATAGAGTTTAATAAATTCCATCAATATAACTTTGGTATAAAATTAGTACCAAAAATCAATTCGTACAAATCATTGTAATAGGCCGTAAAATAGCCAAAATCATTTTATACAAATCCTTATCGAAAATCATAATATAGGCATTTGCCTTAAAATAAATATACGAGCCAATGTCGTAAAAACATCATACAATACGTCTTATGGCGTTGTATGAAAATAAAAACCGTTATATGAGTATGGTTATGAAAACCAAAATACAAACATAATATCAATAGTATGACCCTGTATTGCTAGTCAGGCAATACATCGTAATTCGGAGCGTCTATTATTATTTTGTTAATTCGGATTATTATAAGCCGCATGACATTGTTACCTTACTAAACCAACAACGGGTAGCTAACCCGATACCAATTTTTGCCCATCTAAAGTAGCGTGTCGTCACAAAGGTCACGCTATTGGAAATCTTCTCATACATTAATTCGCTTACCAATCAATGTGGCACGACGGGGATCAACCGTCAAGGCGCAAACTGGGGTGATCGTCCCCAAATAGTACTATTAAATGCATAAGCGTCTACCAACTCCCGGTAGTTCACAATTCATGCTAATGGGACTTTTAGTGACATAACCTAACTTTAATAATCCATTTGATTTCATCTATCGGGTCCTTTAATCATTTATCGGGTCATACAATCGGGTCATTCAATCATTCGGGTCCAAAATCAATAAACAAACAATCGGGACAAATGGTGTCCAACCTTTTATAAAAACTAACATGTTATCTCCCTCGCGGGTTTATAAAGCATTTATAAAACATTTAAAAGAGTGCGAGGCTATGAACTCACGATGATGTGGGAAGGCGGGTGATCGGCAATTCGGACGTACGGTACGTGCTTCAATCACGGAAACCTAGACAAATAATACTCGGTCTTAGACGTTTGTCCAATGAATTTATAAAAATAACATCTATGTATACATATGATGATTATATATATATGATGATCAAGTGGGTTTACATATTCTCGTTTACTCCTTTTAGTGTTATATGTCGATAACTTTTATATTAGTTTACTAGTTTTACCCGTTTACGTGTCTTAAGTCCCATAAGCTTATTATAAGTTATTTAACTTATTTTAATCCATTTTGTATCTACATTATCAGTATGTATACTTTCCAAGTTGGGCCTAAATGGGTTAAGCCCAATAATTTCTTTTTACAAGTTTTTATCCTATTTAGTCCATTTATTAGTCCAATAGGTTTATTTAACTTGTTAATGTCCGTATGCCCTATAGTTCGGGTTTTATTGGTTTTTACTTGTTATAAATGTCTATATATCAGTATATAAGTTTTATAAAGTTTTCATTAGACGGGTCCAACCATCTAAGTTTTATTTAATAAAAACGTTAATTTTACGGCAATAGCCGAAAAAGTCGTAAAAATCATGTTTATAGTTTTATAACTTATAAAACTTAACAAGTTTCCATTTTCATCATTTATACACTTATTACACCTTTTATATATTTATATAAATAAGTTTTATAAGTTAGTGGGTTTTTATTTACATTTTATATATTAAAATGTGAGTGCTTATATAATAGTATTATTCTTTAATTTCCAAAAATCTGATTTTTAACTTCATCTTCACCAAAACTGCCATATCTTGAGTTCTATATGGAGATAGAAGCTCAAATTTTTATCACATTAACTACATGATATTTGCTACATTTAACTCTTCTATAGCTACTGTTGAATCATCCTTTAAGTATTTTCTAAAAATCGTCCAAAACAGTAACTTCAGATTTATACCCTAAACTTGTTTTGATCATATCTCACTCATTATTTTGATTCCATTGCATGGCCAACTCTCACATGTGTACAAGACCCATAGCTTACTGTAAATGGGTTCTACTTCATCATATTATCAGTTTACCACTTGGTTCTTTACTGTTTTATACAGCCATGCAAATTAATCAAGATTTTAACCTTGTTTCATATTGTTTTTCACCTTTTTATCCATGGTTATCAACAACAAATCCCCACATAACATTTTTATCATCATATAATCATCATAAATATATACAATAGGAAATAAAATACAAGTTTACATAATCAAAATAACAAGAAGTTGAGGAGGACAATCTTTATACCACCAAGTTGATGTAGGTTATGATTTTGACATGGTTTTTGATGGAGAAACTTGTAGGCAACCATGACCATCTTCAAGACCACCATGCTCCATGAACTCCTTGGGGAAAATCAGCCTCATGAGACCATGAAAACTCCTCCATGGATGTTATAAGTACCACCAATCAATAGGGTTTTGAAAGGGCTTCAACATATGCAAGTATAACATATGGATTCATGGTTAATTTTTGATCAAATTGGATGTTTAGAGTGAATATGGGACGCCATTTTCAAGCTAGGGAGAGAGAGAAAAGAGTGGTTTTGCATGAGTGGGAAGTGAATGTGTGTGTAGCTAGTAGTTTTGATAAGTTAGTGGTGTAAGGTTAGCTTCAAATGGAAGCTAAATTGACAAGTGTGAGGCTTAGTAGCTACACTTGACACATAAGTGTCTTGTGTAGCTTGTTAAGGCCGGTTTTGATGTGGGGTGGGACAAGTGTCCCACTTGTCTCATCCCATTTATTTACGGGTACTCCTCGATTCTAGTTTCCTCGATTTGCGTGCCCTCGGGTTGTTTTACGAAAAACGTTTTTATAAATTATGAATCACCGTCACAAAACGAATCCAATAAAAATTGTTTCATCAAAAACGGAGTTCGAAAACGTAAATACGTAATCCTAAGGTTTCCGGTTTAGTCGTAAAGGACGTTAAAATAAAATCGTAAGTCCTAATCTCTTCTCGTAAATTTGTGAGTTTATGAACCAACACAAATTTAAAACTCCAAAATAATATTTACGGATAAATTTATTTTCTAAAATGTCGGACTGTCACCAAAGACGGTGTATGTAAACGTAAGCACGTAACGTTGAATCCTCCGGTTTAGACGTAGTCGATGCTACTCCAAGACGTAAATTCAAATTTCTTCCCAAAAATAAGTGAGTTCATATTGTATCATTAAAATAATATTTTCAAATAATTTTTGAGAATAAAATATCAATCGTAAATTGACGGATTGTCACAGCATTTACCCCTAAACAGGATCTTTGTCCTCAAAGATCATCTTACCTTACTACTCGCTTCTTATAGAGTTAAAGACATGTGGGTATTTCCTCCACACTTGGTCTTTTCTCACAAGTGTAATCCATTATAATACGCGAGTTTCATCAAACATAACTATGGGAATAAGATCAGGCTTAGTGTTGACTTACTTTCTCTATCCATGATGTTCACGGGTTTTTGATGAATGCAACTTTTCGCCGATCTAAGCTCTACTAAGAATAATCAGATTTTAACTTGATAGATATCCCATCAAGTTCGATTTACGAAACATAATTTACGCAGTCCTTGAAGTCCTAGGGTAGATCCAGCTTTTATGCCTTTCAATCCTAACTTTTACATCGTTTCAATGGTCCCATATAACGGGGACTTATATCCCATGATTTGTCAGATCATGAATTCATTTTTCCCAAGGTTAAAAATTGCGGCATAACTTCGCTACCCATTTGGCACTTCAAGATCCACATTTCACATTCACATAACCTCTTGCCCACTACCGGCATTCAATAATCAAATCCTAATTTCAACAATCATTTCAGATCTCGCGAGTCGGGTATTTTGCAAGGTTAGGTTTGCCATCATAGGAAACCTTAAACCTAAAAGACATGTCCAACTCACAGTGGGTGTATGTCGGATGTCTTCATCTCAACTCTTGCTTACAGAAGCTCTAATATTTAGATCCTAACAAGATTCGATCTCGATCCTAATACAATGATTATCAATGATAACCTCTTCAAAGGAAAACGATTATACGGTCTATTACCAAAGGTCAATCATTCAAACATAAAACAGCACTTATATTATTTTGTATCGTTACTTTACCTCGTCCCTTCGATTTGGGATGGTACATAGTACTCTCATCAAGGTTCGTTCTCAATGATTTCTGAGCAAATCTCTAGAAATTCGATGCGAAGCGAGGATCTTGATAAAGATGTTCGATACAGGCACACTATGTTTACATAACTCTTTTGCATTTATCATTAACGGGAATGATATTAGCAGATTTGGTCAGTCTGTCGACGATGACCCAAATCGAATCAAATTCAGATGATGACCTTTGCAATAGCTAGACGTTACTAATGTATGAGGCGATGTCTGCCTTCATAATTGCCATCAGTACAACTTCTTCAGACAAAGATATTTTTAGTCATCAACGACATAAATAGAATACTTATACTTACAAATTCCTACATAACTATATCTCACAATCTCCATATTTAGGCAACCACAAGTGGTCTTTAAAACATTTAACTCTATCGGTTTCTCTTTTTTTTAATGGTTCACATTAGACGCGAACCTCTTTTTATTATCTATATTATCCTTTTTACAATCATCGTTTATTTTTATATCGTTCGGCAATTTATTTTGTACCTTCATTATTAAGGAACATGTCCTAACTGGTTCTTTATCTTTTCTACATAATGCGTCGGTATCTATATTCACTTCTCATGATGATATAATTATCATGTCTACAATTCACTCAGATATTCTTTCTATATTATGCGTTAGTATTTACGTTCAACTTTCTTCATATTTTCTAAGTTTTAGTTTCTTCTCAACTATCATTTTTATCCATTTTACTCAATCCGATGTCTAAAGCGTTGATAATTATTATAATTAATTAAATGATTATTAGTTAATTTTTATGAAGCGTAAACGTAAAAGTTTTAAATTTCTTAGTTCGACCAATTATATAAAATGTTCAAAAATAAATTTGAATTTAATTAACAAGATTTTTGTTGATTTATCGAAAATAATTAATAAGATTCGTAAATGTTTGAAAAATCTTTGTTTATACTTTGGTCAAAATTTCTTTAGTTTGAAAAGCGTAAATTATTGTTTCAAATTTCAAGTCATGTTTTATATAGTTTCCTTAATTCCTCTTAAGTTGTCTAGAAGTATACACAAACATTTACCCCTAAACAGAAGTTTAGTTAAATGGTTTGTGTATAAGGGAATAATCCCTTTAAAATCCTTTGTTAAAACATTTGTCAAAACATATTTCCATTTTCTTTTTAGTAATACTCAAAGTCTTAAAAGGGCTCTTAATCTTTAAAGAGTCAATATATTCCATCATCTATTAATCACATGGTTAAATCATGTAAAGGTTCAAGTCTTTAATCACGTGTTAATTATTCAAGGTACAGGTTTTTATCGTTCGGCCAATTCAGGGCAATCTATAAATAATTATTAACTCATTCTTATTCGTATTAACAAACAAATAGTCCTTAATGATCGCGAGCATGAATTTATCAAATTACAGCCTACACACGTGATTCACCAATTTTATGAATACTACATGTGCATTGTCAATCCAAACGACATCACGTGAAACTCATAACGTTCATTACAAGCACCGGATGTAGTGATTGGAATAGATAATCTCTTTTGCAGATGCGAAGTTGATGATAACCATGCTAAGGATCAAATTTGCTAGAACCTTGTAAATGATCGAACAATTCTTCCATCTCGAGTTATGGATATCGTTTTCGATTGTCAATTTACTCAGTCACAGTAATCTATAAATATAAGGAAAGATAACACCATAGCTCTTCAGGATGACAGGCTTGGTATAATAAAATCTTTCTCCGACAACTCTCTCAGTTGTACGGTAATTCCTTAAATTCAGATGGTGCTGACGTATAGTGTACAAGCCACCAGTGCAGCACCGGAAATATAATTAATACCAATTTCTACTTGCCTTAATGGCGAAATTCTAGGTAAGTCATCAATAAATACCTCCTAAAGTTTCAGATAACAGAAACATCTTTTAATAAATCATATTAGGTTCTTCTAGATTACAATATCTATAACTAGTTCACAACCATTCACGGTATAATTTTAAGTCTAAATACAGGATATCGTCATCCAACAAGAATCGTTTGGATCACTTTTGATAATCAACATCTTATCATTTAGGGAATTCTACTCGAGTTCCCATCAATTAAGACAATGTCGTCATGTCATAATCAATCAATCCATTCTACCGGCATAACCAACTTTCCGGTTGCATTGCCGTCGATAAGATGTGAACTTCTCAAAAGACTGATAATAATTCATAATCCTTCACAATTTCAGGGATATTAGGATACGCAACTACTACTAAAAGAGTAAGGTCTACGCATAATCTATGCGAGAGAATTTCAAATCAGATACAGACGAAAACATTTAACGAATATGAATATATCCCATGTTTTCATAATTTGAGTACGCATTCGAAAGCTCCTCGGATCGTTACCCAGGTCATTCAAATGAAATCAAATCATAAGAAATGATAAGAACGTCAATACGTCCAGTCGGGTATCAACACTCGATAATCCGATACTTTCCCTAAGAATCTCACTACGGGGGAATTGGACAAGAAGGAATTGTCAGTTGTCGAATAAGACAATTTTCACAGATGAGTAAATTCAACTCAGAAGAATAGATGCTACAGGCACATATGTAGGTGTCCCTAACATTATGTCCTTATTTTTCACTTCTTGCAGATCTCATAAAATTTTAATCTTTCACAATCTTCAAAGAAAATGTAGTGTTTATTCATTAGTTTTATGGTGACTACTAATCAGTCTTGCATAGTCCATTCCAAATTGTATGTAGGCGCGCAACTATATACAATTTCAAGATTAACGATGCAATACTTAGTTCGTCAAAATTTTATCATCATGTTTATAATAAAAACATTTTCACGCTTAATTCTTAAATAAGAATCAAAATAAATTTACAAAGATTTTATTCGTTATGAAAACAATTTAGTTTCCAAAGCGTTTTATAAACAACCTCATTTCAATAACAATCACTTGTAAATCTCACTATGAATAATCCTTATAGTGATGAAAATTCAATTTTTCTCAAGGCATACTGTTTCATCTTATAAAAAGAATGAGTGATCTGCAAAAGAGTGACGAAGAGTTGTTCACCAAGAACTAACTACAATATGATAGGAAATGAGCTTAGCCAATTAATCATGAGGTTCATGATCTCGATGGCACTCAAAAGAATAATTCACAACGTAACTCGATTCAAGATGAGTACTTGTTCAATGGTTGCATCACTAATGTGAGCATCAGGACGAAGCAATAAAAGATAGATAACATCGATATATGTAGAATTTAGCAATCAAAGGTAGTCTTTTCATTAATCACAAACAAGTCAAATTGTACCGTAACACATTACGTGTCACTATGTTATACAATCCTCAGAACTCATCCTACCAACTGATATCTCAGTTAAGTTAGGGATTTTTAAAAGATACCACAATGAATACTAATCTACAAGAGTCATTAGGTGTTCCACATGTCCCAGAAGATCCATCGGTCTCAATTCAGAAGAAGATTTCTTCAATTTATATCTTGGACACTGGGCATCCTCATTAGTGGACAGTGGTCTAGGAACAACCCTTAACACGATCTAACAATCAATTAAAACCTTATAATTTAATCACAAAACTTAACGACTTCTATTAACAATCTCATATTCCATACAAGTTAAATTTTACTTTATTCAAGTTTTAACCAATTTTATACTCAAGTCGATATCCTATTTCATTCTCCAATACTTTCAATCTTATTCTTCGGCCTTGTAAAGGCAATTACAATCTCAATATAAATCAACACTTAATTTCCAATCCTATTAGCTCTTACAACAACAATTATTAAATGAGTCATTAATATGAAATGACTTGATCATTCAACTAGACTTCTCGGAAAGGTATTAGTGGCATGAGGCTTTTGGGTAATGGTTCCAATGACAGCCTCAAGTGCAACATTCACCCTTTCGATTTCAAGTTTCAGAATTGGATAACAACGAATCAGATGACATCTTTCCAGGTGATAACGTTTTGTCAAACTCCACTCTATAAGAAAAGATCGTCATGACATCGATATCAGATTTAATCTCGCCAATTCTTCTTTAATATCGCAATCAACTAATATCTACACTTCTACGAATTTCAACCATTTGTTGGGATCATAAATATCCACAACTTGGTTTAGATCTAGGATAGCTAGAATTCCTACGAGAATAGCTTCGATTAATTTACTAGGGGATTTAGGGTTACTTGTGACAATCGACGTTGTATAAATACCTCGTATAAAAATCAAAATAATCATCAAACAATCATGTAATAAAATTACATCATATATATATATATAATCCAAGTAATATATATATATATATTAAAATAACACTTCTCAGTCTTGGCCTTGTCGGTAACTCGGGAATTCTTCAGCACCGTTATAGTCAAAAGATTTTTAGACATTTTTAGAAAAATGTTTATAGTTAAAAGATTTTGAAATGTTTTATTCAAAACCTTGGTTTTAAAAAAAAAATCTTTCGTTCTCTATAACGAGAGCTCTGATACCAAACTGTAACACCCCCAAATTTATACAACTCAGTTCAGCGGAAGACTAGTTGGTGTTACGGGATAGCACATTACTCACATCATAGACAACGCATAAAAATCGCGTCGTTTAATAATAAATCATTTCCATTCATAAACATCAAAGTTACATAGGTCCCAAGTCATTATATTTCATACAAAGTTTTACAAAGTAATTGAATGGAAAAATATTGTTTAAGTGCGGGCCATGAATTCTTGTTGTCTTCCCGAGAATTACCTTCAAGTACCTGAGATAAAACATGTTAAAAGAAAAGGTCAGCGATAACGCCGAGTGAATTCATAGAGTTTAATAAATTCCATCAATATAACTTTGGTATAAAATTAGTACCAAAAATCAATTCGTACAAATCATTGTAATAGGCCGTAAAATAGCCAAAATCATTTTATACAAATCCTTATCGAAAATCATAATATAGGCATTTGCCTTAAAATCAATATACGAGCCAATGTCGTAAAAACATCATACAATACGTCTTATGGCGTTGTATGAAAATAAAAACCGTTATATGAGTATGGTTATGAAAACCAAAATACAAACATAATATCAATAGTATGACCCTGTATTGCTAGTCAGGCAATACATCGTAATTCGGAGCGTCTATTATTATTTTGTTAATTCGGATTATTATAAGCCGCATGACATTGTTACCTTACTAAACCAACAACGGGTAGCTAACCCGATACCAATTTTTGCCCATCTAAAGTAGCGTGTCGTCACAAAGGTCACGCTATTGGAAATCTTCTCATACATTAATTCGCTTACTAATAAATGTGGCACGACGGGGATCAACCGTCAAGGCGCGAACTGGGGTGATCGTCCCCAAATAGTACTATTAAATGCATAAGCGTCTACCAACTCCCGGTAGTTCACAATTCATGCTAATGGGACTTTTAGTGACATAACCTAACTTTAATAATCCATTTGATTTCATCTATCGGGTCCTTTAATCATTTATCGGGTCATACAATCGGGTCATTCAATCATTCGGGTCCAAAATCAATAAACAAACAATCGGGACAAATGGTGTCCAAACTTTTATAAAAACTAACATGTTATCTCCCTCGCGGGTTTATAAAGCATTTATAAAACATTTAAAAGAGTGCGAGGCTATGAACTCACGATGATGTGGGAAGGCGGGTGATCGGCAATTCGGACGTACGGTACGTGCTTCAATCACGAAAACCTAGACAAATAATACTCGGTCTTAGACGTTTGTCCAATGACTTTATAAAAATAACATCTATGTATACATATGATGATTATATATATATGATGATCAAGTGGGTTTACATATTCTCGTTTACTCCTTTTAGTGTTATATGTCGATAACTTTTATATTAGTTTACTAGTTTTACCCGTTTACGTGTCTTAAGTCCCATAAGCTTATTATAAGTTATTTAACTTATTTTAATCCATTTTGTATCTACATTATCAGTATGTATACTTTCCAAGTTGGGCCTAAATGGGTTAAGCCCAATAATTTCTTTTTACAAGTTTTTATCCTATTTAGTCCATTTATTAGTCCAATAGGTTTATTTAACTTGTTAATGTCCGTATGCCCTATAGTTCGGGTTTTATTGGTTTTTACTTGTTATAAATGTCTATATATCAGTATATAAGTTTTATAAAGTTTTCATTAGACGGGTCCAACCATCTAAGTTTTATTTAATAAAAACGTTAATTTTACGGCAATAGCCGAAAAAGTCGTAAAAATCATGTTTATAGTTTTATAACTTATAAAACTTAACAAGTTTCCATTTTCATCATTTATACACTTATTACACCTTTTATATATTTATATAAATAAGTTTTATAAGTTAGTGGGTTTTTATTTACATTTTATATATTAAAATGTGAGTGCTTATATAATAGTATTATTCTTTAATTTCCAAAAATCTGATTTTTAACTTCATCTTCACCAAAACTGCCATATCTTGAGTTCTATATGGAGATAGAAGCTCAAATTTTTATCACATTAACTACATGATATTTTCTACATTTAACTCTTCCATAGCTACTGTTGAATCATCCTTTAAGTATTTTCTAAAAATCGTCCAAAACAGTAACTTCAGATTTATACCCTAAACTTGTTTTGATCATATCTCACTCATTATTTTGATTCCATTGCATGGCCAACTCTCACATGTGTACAAGACCCATAGCTTACTGTAAATGGGTTCTACTTCATCATATTATCAGTTTACCACTTGGTTCTTTACTGTTTTATACAGCCATGCAAATTAATCAAGATTTTAACCTTGTTTCATATTGTTTTTCACCTTTTTATCCATGGTTATCAACAACAAATCCCCACATAACATTTTTATCATCATATAATCATCATAAATATATACAATAGGAAATAAAATACAAGTTTACATAATCAAAATAACAAGAAGTTGAGGAGGACAATCTTTATACCACCAAGTTGATGTAGGTTATGATTTTGATATGGTTTTTGATGGAGAAACTTGTAGGCAACCATGACCATCTTCAAGACCACCATGCTCCATGAACTCCTTGGGGAAAATCAGCCTCATGACACCATGAAAACTCCTCCATGGATGTTATAAGTACCACCAATCAATAGGGTTTTGAAAGGGCTTCAACATATGCAAGTATAACATATGGATTCATGGTTAATTTTTGATCAAATTGGATGTTTAGAGTGAATATGGGACGCCATTTTCAAGCTAGGGAGAGAGAGAAAAGAGTGGTTTTGCATGAGTGGGAAGTGAATGTGTGTGTAGCTAGTAGTTTTGATAAGTTAGTGGTGTAAGGTTAGCTTCAAATGGAAGCTAAATTGACAAGTGTGAGGCTTAGTAGCTACACTTGACACATAAGTGTCTTGTGTAGCTTGTTAAGGCCGGTTTTGATGTGGGGTGGGACAAGTGTCCCACTTGTCTCATCCCATTTATTTACGGGTACTCCTCGATTCTAGTTTCCTCGATTTGCGTGCCCTCGGGTTGTTTTACGAAAAACGTTTTTATAAATTATGAATCACCGTCACAAAACGAATCCAATAAAAATTGTTTCATCAAAAACGGAGTTCGAAAACGTAAATACGTAATCCTAAGGTTTCCGGTTTAGTCGTAAAGGACGTTAAAATAAAATCGTAAGTCCTAATCTCTTCTCGTAAATTTGTGAGTTTATGAACCAACACAAATTTAAAACTCCAAAATAATATTTACGGATAAATTTATTTTCTAAAATGTCGGACTGTCACCAAAGACGGTGTATGTAAACGTAAGCACGTAACGTTGAATCCTCCGGTTTAGACGTAGTCGATGCTACTCCAAGACGTAAATTCAAATTTCTTCCCAAAAATAAGTGAGTTCATATTGTATCATTAAAATAATATTTTCAAATAATTTTTGAGAATAAAATATCAATCGTAAATTGACGGATTGTCACAAGCTTATTGCTTATTCAGGCTTATTCCTTGTGCTTATTTCAAATTTCTTTTTGCAGATCTCTTAAGAAACTCAAGAGAAGCTTGTGTGTCTAATTTGAGCTTATGGCATCTGCTTATAGCTTAACGGGCCAAAAAGCCCATTAAGAATAAGCTGCTTTGAAATAAGCTAGCTTAAACATATTTTCAGCTTTTGGGCCTTTAGAGTTTTGTTCTTAAAATAAAATTTTGAGTCAGACTGGAAGTTTTGGGCTTATTTGGTTGACTTTTTCTTATTGGGCCCAAATTAAGCCCATTAAGGGACTATTTTGTCTTTTAGCCCATTTCTAGGCCCATTAGGGGTATTTTGTAATTTCAACTTCATTTCTGGGTTTATTAGGTTAAAATAAGCTAGTTTGCAACTTTTTAGAATTTTTTATAATTTTTGGATTTTTAATATTATTTTATTATTATTTTATTATTAAAAATTAAAATTTAGATTTTTCAAGTTTTTATATTTTTCTTAGCTTAAATACATTAAGTTAGGAATTTTACAATTTTTAGAATATTTTTATTGTCATTAGATTAATTTTATAATTATTTTAAGTTTAAATAGTTTTTAATTGATTTTTAAATAGTTTTTATTAATTTTAAAATTTTCAAAAATATTTTTAAATTTAGTTAGGTCATTTTAGAGGTTTACAATTGAAAAAATCTCATTTTGGGATTTTTGTTAATTAAATTGATTTTTTGGGCTTTAATTAGCATTAAAAAATTATTATTTAATTAAATAAGAGGTTTGAGTGATTTTTGATTTTTTGTAAACTCTAATTACATTATTTAGGATTTATTGCAATTTTCTAGGAATTTTTAGGGTAAATTTTTAATTTTGTGACTTTTTACGGTTTTACGTGTACGACTTATCGTCTTAGTTTTGATCATAATCGTAACCGTCATTCTCTTCTTATCTCATTTCTATTTTCTTTTCTCATAAATATAATCGCAAACCATTAATCAATTCTTAACACAACGCACTAGCCTCCTTGAGAACGATCCCCACTTTGGGTCATTACTTGTGGTTTTCCTAAATAACTTGTTTATACTTGCCCTAATTACCTTTGTTTTCCTAAACAAAGTGTAAAAACTTCACCCATCAAGCAAAAAAAATTGGAAAAAGTAAAAACATCAAAAAGGATCTTCTTTGCTCATCCCTACGTTGTACATGACGTTTATGCAAACTCGTAACCAAGCAAGACGTGCACATAAACGTAGAAACCGAAAGGAAGGAACGCCTTCTAGTGAAGAATCTTCTATTGATGAACCCATCGTAGAACAAGAAGCAACCATGGCTAATCGTAATATGATCGAGTTGCTTCAAGCACCCACCGAGGGTTATGGAGAGGCCATTGTGATTCCCACTATCCTTACGGAGAATTTCTAAGTTAAGACGGGTTTGTTATCAATGATTCAAAACAAAAAATTATGAGGTGAGAAAAAGGACAACCCTCATAACCATATCCGCCAATTCAATCGTCTTACCGCCACTTGTAAGTTTAAGGACGTCTCGAACGAATCGATTAAGATGATGCTTTTTCCGTATACCTTAGCGGGGACCGCTAAAATTTGGTTAGAGAAAGAGCCACCCAATTCTATATTGACGTGGAAGGATCTCGTTTCGAACTTCGTGAACTAATTTTTCCCGCCATCTAAGACTACGCATTTGAAAATTTAGATTTCAAAGTTTTCACAAGAATATAATGAGAGTTTTTCAACAGTTTGGAATAAGTTTAAGGAAATATTGCATGAATGTCCTCATCACCGTTTTTCCGACTTGTATCAAATTTACACGTTTTACAATGGCTTGAACGATCATGAGCGTGATTATCTTAATGCCGTCGCGGGTGGTAATTTTTTGTGTAAAACGGTCGAGGAAGCGTTGTTGATTATTTTGAATAGGTCTAAGGTCTATATTCCTCGTAGCACATCGAGTGTTCATAAGACTTCGTCTTCGCCTTCATTGTCACATACCATTGATGCTTGCCAAATCGAGGCTAATTTGGAGAAAAAGATATTTGATAAGCTTAAAGGATTGTTAATTGAGTTTAATGTTGGTGAACAACCCGCTCCCGCTACGTCTAAAGCGGTGGAGGTTTCTTGTATGTATTGTGGTGGAGGTCATGATTTCCCCGAGTGCATTACCAACGGTGGTAACACTTTCAGTGCCTACACGGCCACGGGAACTTATAACCAAAACGGTCAAGTTACCCGCACTAATCAATTGACTCCACCGGGTTTTGCACCAAATCAAAATGCTAACAATTATCAAAACAATCAAGTTGGTTACCAAGGAAATCAAAGGAACAATTATAAGGGTAACAACTATGGGAATCAAGGGTTTAATAATGAAGTGCAAAACAAAAATCAAAACCGTGATTTTCAAAACAACAACAAAGGTTTGCAAAACTTCAAAGATCTTCCAAATGAATTTATTTAATATTCAAACAGAAATGATGCTAGGTTTGATAATATACAAAGGGACATCATTAGCCTAAGATCTGAGCTTAAGAATGATTTAAAAAATGAGTTGAAAAACAAGCTTGCTAATGAACTTAAGACTCATGCAAACAAATTGGAGAGTAATGTGCAAAGTTACAACAAAACCAACAAAATATGGAACAAGGCCAACATGAGATTAAACAAGAGATGCTTAAGGCGGATAAGAGGCAATCTATGTTTGAGGATAAAATTTCAAGCATGTTTGAGGCTATAATGTATAAACCGTCTTCTTCAGGTGGTCTTCCTAGTAACACCGTGTCTAATCCTAAGGGAGAGATGAAAGTGATTACCACACGTAGTGGTAAGACCTTTAAGGAACCGACTCCTCAACCAATTACTCCTATGGTGGAGGAAATTGAGGAAGAACCCGAGGTGGTGGTGTAAGAGAAGCATATCCCAATCCTACGAAGTACCGCTCAAACCACACCTACGGTTGACGCTTTACCATCATTGGAACCCGAGATTCCAAAGGTTATGCCTATGCCCCAACCCACACCACCCTTTCCTTACCCATCGAGACTTCGTGAGGAGAAATTGCATGAGCGTGAAAATGACCAATTTGAGCTTTTTATGAAAATGTTTCGTGATTTTCATTTTAACATTAGTTTTACCGACGCTTTGGTCATGATGCCTCGATTTGCCTCCAAATTTAAGAGTATATTAAACAACAAGGAGAAATTGCAACAATTGTCTAGTTGTTCATCGGTTTATCTTAATCACATACCTTAAAAAGTCGGTGATCCCGGTAAATTATTGATTCCATGTGCTATTCAAGATATGGAAGAATGATATGCCTTGGCCGATCTTGGTGCTAGTATTAATTTGATGCCTCTTGCAATCTTCAATTCGCTCAATCTTTCTAATCTTACTCCTTCAATAATGTCTATCGAGATGGCCGATCATTCCACGATTCCCGCATGTGGATTGGCCGACGACGTTTTTGTAAAAGTGGGAAAGTTCTATTATCCGGTAGACTTTATCGTAGTCTATATTCCCACGGATCCTCAAGTTCCTCTTATTTTAGGTCGTTCGTTTTTTGATACGTCAATGGCGTTGATTGATGTGCATGCTAGGAAAATTACCTTACGTTTCAACGACGAGGAAGTTGTCATAAACGCAAGTCAAAACTCTCAACTTTCTCATGTTTATTACGTCACGACTCTAAACCATGTTGATATGATCGATGTCGTTTGCGAGGAATTTTAACAAGAATTTTTAGGTTTTGGTGATGAAAAAAATAGTTGCAATCCCACTATGATCGATCCTATTCTTGATAATTCGACACCATCCTTCACTCCATTTGAAGGAGGTGGATTTACTTTGGAAGAGTTTGATGTTTCTTGAACTTGTAACGAAGACCTCGACAACGATGAGGACTTTTCGATTATCAAGGATTTTCTTAACGATTTCCCATTTCCTCCGGCAGTGGAGGTTATGAGTATCGAACCCAAATCTTCAATCGAGGAACCACCAATCTTCGAGTTGAAATATCTTCCTCCTCATCTTGAATATGTATTCTTGAAAGGAGACGATAAGTTGCCGGTTATTATTGTGAAAAATCTTCCGGATGATGAAAAAAACGCACTTATCGATGTCTTGAAGGACCACAAAGGAGCAATTGTGTGGAAATTATCTGACATTAAGGGGATCGACCCTAAATTTGGTTCCCACAAAATCTTAATGGAGGAAGACTACAAACCCGCAATCCAATGTCAAAGGAGGGTGATAAGATGGCATTTATACATGATCTCATCATTCTTTTCGGGCTTTAAATGCATAAAAATGTCATAAAATACTATATATATTCTTGTGTTTGTTTACTTGTATATTTTAGGTATGGATATCGTGAAAAAGATAAAAGATCACAAGAAACAAGGAAAAACGAACACGAGAAACGAAGCCGCACAATGAACCGGGCCCTAGTTTGTGATTTATCAAAGAAAAACCCTTGAAGACTTTAAGATGTACAAGATTGATCCTTCATTTATGAAGAAATGACACTTAATACGCTTGTATATTCGTAATTACAAGTTTGGTCCCTTAAGTTTGTCAAAATTACAAAAAGGTCCTCCAAGTTTGAAGATTTGGCAAGATTAGTCCTTCAACAAATCCAAAATGTCAAGAATGGTCCTTCATAAAGTCCAAGATCCAAATAAGCCCTTGAAGCTCAAGAATATTACATTTCTAGTCCTTTAAAAATGGTTTAAATATCATATGGACTGAAATTGTAATTAGCCTAAAGTATTAAAAGCCCTAAAATCCCTTTTGAAAACTTTTTGTGGCCAAAACATGAAGTCTGAAACTTCAATACAAAGGAAAACGAGTTTATTAGGAAAATAAACTTGATTTACATAGTTTTCCAAAAGCTGAGGACTGAAGTTGCCATTTCTAAAGTTTAAATAACCAAACACGCGCCAAACACATCCCACCCCCCTTTTTCGGATCAAAAGTGTTACTGTTTACCATGATGAACCCAGTTACCCCATCACTTAAAACAAATGGTAAAATGAAATTACCTTGTCCCACGCTTAATTTACACACATACTAACTCATCCAACACCAAAATTCCTAATCCCCACTCACCAAGGGACCCCACCATTCAACCCGTTACCCAATCACATGACAACTTCCACTCCAAGCAATCTGACATGGCAAGATCAACGATTTAGACTCATTCCTTGGTCCCAAAGGCTAAATGAACGTTTTGGATCAAATTTGATAGCTCAATACACATCAAGCATCTAGAAGCATTCAAGGGCAATTTTGAGATTTTCTAGCTAGGGTTTCTTGTATTTTTCCATTCTAGAACCGTATATGTAGTCTATAAAAGGAGGCCTCAACATGTGAGAGCCCCTTTGTTCCAGATTTTAGCTAATACTTTGTAATTCCTTTTTATGAAATAAAAAGTTTGATTTTCAGAAATAGTGAATTCTTTTTTGTGTTTTATGAAAGTTTTGTGTTTGATTAGCTAAAGTCTGAGTTCCATTAATCTGTTTGATTGATTTTGAGGAAAGGTTTTAAGGTTTAAAACTCTTGTTTTCAAAAATCAAGTTATAATCTATTTTTGGTTAACTTTTGTGTTTGTTCTTCTTAGCAGCTACTGGAAGTTGGTGTTTGTTCTTGCTAGCACCTCAACTCAAACAATCCAAGGCTTGGATGTGAGTCTTGGAGGTTTGCATCTCTTATCCCCTTTTATTTTCCTGAATTTTGTATGATTTTTGGTGAATTTGGATATTTGTTTGTGAATCTGTGTTATTGTGGTTGATTTATGTTTTTTGAGGTTTGATTGTTGTTATAGGGTTGATTAGATCTTGGTTTGTGGGTTAAATCACACAAGTCCTTTGAAAACTTGAGAAATCAGTTTACAAAGGGCTATTTGGGTTAACTGATATACTAGGATTTAAGGCAACTTTTGTGGTTGTATTGTGTTGTTTTGTGTTGGTTATTGTTTAATTGGTATATTTGGTCATTTATCTGCAACTTTTGTGGCTTGAATCATCATAATCCAACAAAGGGCTATAAAATCTGATTAACTTGGTAAAATTGGCTAAAACTTTGGGGACACCTAGATCTAAGGGTAGACTAGGGTTAACAAGTGCTAAGTTTTAGTTATCACAACCAGGGAAAGGGATTTAAGAGCTGAACCAATTTGTGATTTCTTGGCTTGAATCATCATAACTGCTTATTTCAAGGTTTGTGCTATATCTGGTGACTGTTTGCTTATTATGTGCTTATTGGCTGAACCAATTTGTGATTTCTTGATTGATATTGACTCCTTACAACTCACTGGTTGTAAGGGTGCCTTTGTTTTCCATTAAATCCAACTGGATCTCTCTAAATTTGCAAGTCAAATAATCAAAGCAGTGGGAACTCCTTTCCCCTGCTGCTAGCCACTGCTAGTGTTATTTTTGGGATAGCTTATCAATAAATTATTCTAGCTTATTTAAACCTGCAACAACTTTAATTTTGTAATAGGTGTTCCTTATTGGACCCATTTGTTCATACTAGAGCATTTGAGGGGTTGACTTTGAGCTTTGACTAGAAAACCAACTACTTTGACTTTTACATAAGTGATTATTTGCTTATTCAGCTTATTTGGCCTGGCTTATTGAACTTTTCTTTATTGATTTGTCTTAATTAAGTCATTTAGAGTCTTTTGCAACTTATTTCAAGGTCTGAGGTGGTCTAGAACTCCAAGTCGACTATTTTGTCTTTTAGTGAAATTTTACTTTGCTTATTTCTGACTTATTGGTTGAGCTTATTGAATATTTATTTTCAAAGATCTCTTAAGCATCTCAAAAGAAGGTTGTTTGTCAAATTAGAGCTTATGGTATTGGCTTATAGCTTAATGGGCCAAAAAGCCCATTAAGAATAAGTTGTTGTACCATTAAGCTGTGATAAGCTCACATTCAGCTTTTGGGCCTTCAGACTTTTGTGTTTAGAATTAAATTTTAAGCTATACTAGTGATTTTCAGCTTTTTTGGTTAACTTTCATCTTATTGGGCCAAAAGGCCATTAGGTTGGACTGTTTTTGTTTTTAGCCCATTTGGGGTATTTTGGTAATTTCACTTTCATTTTCTAATTATTTAGATTAAAATAAACTAGTTTGCAAGTTTTTATAATTTTTTATAATTTTGAATTTTTAATAAAGTTTTAATATTATTTTATTATTAAATTTCATTTTTTACATTTTTGCAACTTTTATATTTTTCTTAGGTCAAATACATTAAGTTAGGATTTATGAAACTCTTAGATTAATTTTAGCATCATTTTCTTAATTTTTATAAGTATTTTAATATTTTAATAGTTTTTAATCATTTAAAAATAGTATTCCTTAGTTTAATAATTCATAAAAATAGTTTTTAGTCTTTTTATGTCATTTTTGAGTTTTACACATTGAAACATCTTTATTTGGGCTTTTTAATAATTTTTTGATTTTTAGGGCTTTAATTAGCATTTAAAAAATTAATATTTAATTAATTAAAAGGTTTGAAAAAGTTTTGAACATTTGTAAACTCTTAATTTATTTTTATTGATTTTTAGTAATTTTTGGGAATTTTTAGAATTAATTCTTTTTTATTTTGTCACTTTTTACGGTTTTTAATTTAGTCGTGGTAGTAATAATTTTCACGTATCCGTCATTCTATTTTCTCATCCCTTCTTTCTCTCAATATTAATCTCAAATCATTTACGAATTATTCACACATATATACCTCCTTGGGAAACGAATTTAATTGGGTCATTAGTGTTTGATTTTCCTAAATCATCACTTAATACTTTCCGCTCATATACGCTCTTTTGTTTTCCTAAACAAGAAGTGTATTTTTACCACAATCATTTTGGCGTCGCTGCCGGGGAGGTATGTCGTGATTGATTTGTCATTTCGTTTTTAATATTAGCCATAAATAGTATTTGTATTAGTAGAACTCTACTAATACGTATTATCGGTTTTTTTCGTTTTCTTGTGAAAATATTATTACTATATTGTATAAGTCTCACAACAAATACAAAATATCTCCAAAAGTGTGCAAACACAACCTTAATTGGGGTTTGATCTCCTAATTATTGTATTCAAATATCAAACAAAAAGAAAAAGGCAAAATTAGATAAATACTTTCGTGATGCTCGATTTTGAAAAATACAAACTATAAGGTGGGTATAAGGCGGGTATTATAAAATATACCCTAAAGAAAAAGGCTCTTAAATGCTTCGCGCTGCCTCGTTTCTCCGCTTGCTTGTGAGTATTTTGAGATTGAAGGCTAATCGAGGGTTTTGCCGCCCAAAGTATTATTACATATCATATATATTTGCTTGGTTTCTTTGTGATTAAACCTCTTGAACAATTTGGTTTTCACCAAAGTTCTAAAGTCATTTGAAGGCGTTCACTCCACGTGATCATTTTCAATCTTTTGAGGCTTCTTTAATCAAGAGTTTGATTCGAGGAGAGATTTGGTCGGTTGTTGTCTACGAATATACACAAAATCCAATTTTTTTTAAAAACAATCAAAAACACAAAAAAATTGAAAATCCACAAAACACCCAAAAATAATCTTCTTTGCTCACCTCCCATTCTTAGTCAAGTTTATGCTAACTGGTATCAAGCAAAACGAGCTCGTAAACGTCGTCAAATTCAAGGAAATCAAGATCCATTGATTGAAGAACAAACTCCAAGAACCCGTTGTAGAACCAATAGTCGACATGGCTAATCGTACTATGATGGAGTTGCTTCAAGCACCCACCGAGGGTTTTGGAGAAGCTGTTATGATTCCCGCCATTCTTGCGAAGAATTTCGAGATTAAGACGGGTTTAATGTCTATGTTGCAAGCAAACAAGTTTAGATGTCATGAAAAAGACAACCCGCATTACCACATAAGGAATTTTCATCGTCTCACCTCAACAAGCAAGTTTAAGGATGTTTCGCATGATGCCATTAAGATGATGTTGTTTCCATACTCGTTAGATGGACCCGCATAAATTTGTCTCGAGAAAGAACAGCCAAATTAGATTTTGACATGGGGTGATCTCGTCTCTAAGTTTGTGAACCATATTTTTCCACCATCTAAAATAACACATGAAAAATGAGATTTCAAGGTTTACACAACGTAATAATGAAAGTTTTTCAATGGCATGGGAACGATTTAAGGAAATGTTACATGAATGTCCACACCATGATTTTTCAGAAATACATCAAATAGGTACTTTTTATAATGGGATTAATGATCATGAACGAGATTATTTGAATGCCGTCGCGGGTGGTAATTTTTGTGTAAAACGACCGATGAGGCTTTAAAGATTATCGAGAATAGATATAAGGTTTATAACCCTTGTAACACACCGAGTGTTGCCAATATGGGTTCGTCATCGTCGTCATCGTCTCGTAACATTAATGCCTTACATGATGAAGCAAATGAGGAAAATCGGTTTTTCGATAGATTTTTTACGCTTATGACACATTGGAAAGCACAAGATGCTTTGAATTCCGCATCGTTTAAAGCGGTTGAAAATAGTTGTTTATCTTGTGGTGAAGCTCATGATCATTCCGAGTGCATTACCGCCGGTGGTAACACTTCGAGTGCTTATGTAGCAACGGGAACTTACAACCAAAACGGCCAAGGTTCCCGCCCAAATCAAGCTCCACCAAATCAAAATGCTAACAACTATCAAAACAAAAATCAAAATGGTGGTTATCAAGGCAATTTACGTAATTACAATAAAAGGAATTATCAAAGTGGGAATGGACAAGTTTCAAATCAAAACCAAAACCGTGATTTTCAAAACAATACACAAGGTTTTCAAAATGCTCACACTAAAAATCTTAATGTAGAATTTTCGGATTATGAAAAAGTAAATGATGCTAAGTTTTATAATATGCAACTGAGATGATTAGCTTGAGATCCGAGTTGAAAAACGAGCTTAAAAACAAACTTGCTAATGAACTTAAGACTCATGCTAATAAAATGGAAAGAAACGTTCAAAGTCTTCAACAAAATCAACAAAATATGGAACAAGGACAACATGAGATTAAGCAAGAGTTGTTAAAAGTGGATGCTAGGCAATCAAAATTTGAAGACCGAATGGCAAAAATGTTTGAAGCAATCATGGGTAAACCCGCTTCCTCGGGTGGTCTTCCTAGTGATACCATTGCAAACCCGGAGGGAGAAATGAAGGTTATTACTACTCGTAGTGGTAAAACTTTCAAGGAACCAATCTCTCTCCAAGTACTTCTACGGAGAAGGAAATCGAGAAAGAGCCCGAGGCGATGGTCGAAAAGGAGCATATCATAAGCCCACGAAGAACCGCTCATACCACACCTACGGTTGAACCAATACCTATTATGGAACCCGAGATTCCAAGGCCGTTTCCTAATGTCCAACCCACACCACCCTTACCTTACCCTTCGAGACGTAACAAAGAAAAGGCACAAGAACGGAATAATTATCAATTTGAGCTTTTTATGAAAATGTTTCTTGATATAAATTTTAACATAAGTTTTGCCGATGCTTTAATCATGATGCCTCGGATTTGCCGAAAACTTCAAGAGTATGTTGAAAAACAAAGAGAAGTAACAACAATCGTCTAGTTGTTCATCGGTTTTTCTTAGCCGCATAGCACAAAAAATCGGTGATCCCGGTAAATTTTTGATTCCGTATGTAATTCAAGATATGGAGGAATGCTACGCCTTGGCCGATCTTGGTGCTAGTATTAATTTAATGCCTCTTGAGATTTTCAAATCGCTTTCACTTCCGGCTCTTACTCCTTCGAACATGTCTATCGAGATGGCCGATCATTCTACGATTTTAGCATGTGGAGTAGCCGAGGACGTTTTCGTTAATGTTGGAAAGTTTTACTATTCCGTTGACTTTATCGTTGTAGACATTCCTATAGGTCGACAAGTTCTTCTCATTTTGGGTCGTTCATTTTTGGATACATCGAGAGCACTTATTGATGTTCATGCTCGAAAAGTCACCCTTCGTTTCAATGAAGAAGAACTTGTCATCAATGTACCTCAAAACTCCAAGCTTTCTCACGTCTATTCTATTGCAACTTTAAACCATGGTGATTCAACCAATGTCGCTTGCAAGGAATTTTCACCTAGAGTTTTAGGAAATGTCACTAAAAACGATTTACCATTTCCTCCGCCGGTGGAGGTTATGAGTGTTAAACCTACAATTCCAATCAAGAAACCGTTAATACTTGAATTGAAAAATCCTTCACGTCACCTCGAACATTCATTCTTGAAAAGTGTTGATAAGTTACCGGTTCTTATGGAAAATTCTTCGGATGATGAATATGTTGACCCCGATGGGGAGGTTTTCTTTATAGATAAACGTTTTGAGAACTTACCACCACCAAAACTGTTTTCAAATGTGAGAATTTTTAGTGTGCCTAACATCACTTTAGAAACAACAAATATTTTCGACATAATAAAAACGGGTTTTCATAAGGAGAGTGATGGTTGTAAAATTAGACACTTGCTTTAGGAAAAAACAAGCACCTAAAATATAGGGTAAGCACGACGATTTAGGAAAACCGTGTGTAAATGACCCAAGAGTGAGTTCGTTCCCGAGGAGGCAAGTGCATTGTGTAACGAAATGATTTTGATTTGTGATTATATTGTTTGAGAAAGAAAATAGAAATGGGGTAAGAAGAGAATGACCGTTACGAAGACGGATCGAGCTAAGACGAAAAGGTCGTTCACGTAAAACCGTAAAAAGCTACAAATTATAAATTTTAAAAATTTATTAAAGTTAAAAACAAGTCTAAAATAATATAAATAATAATAAAAATCCAATAAAAATATTTTAAAACCTTTTATTAATTAAATATTCAATTTTAAATGCTAATTAAAGCCCTAAAATTAAATATAATCAACAAAATGTCCAAAATATTATTTTATTGAACAAATAACTTACTTATATTATCTAAAGACTAAAAAGTATTTTTCTTAAATTTTAAAAACTATTTTTCTATTTTTAAATCACTAAAAACTATTTTTAAACTAAAATAATCATAAAAAATAATAAATAATGCTAAAAATAATTTGACACTTTTAAAAATCCTAAATTATACTAAAGAACAGTAGAAAAATGAAAAAGTTTAAAAAATATAAAATTTTGCACTAAAGGACAAAAACAGTTTGAATTTAAACCCTAATTAAACTAAATTAATTCTAAAAAAATAAATAAAAAGTGAACAGTAAAAACTTTTTGAACTAAAAATCTTAAAATGTTTTTCTAAATCTATTAAAATTTTTAAAACTGAAAAATAATGATTTTTTACACTAAAAGACAAAAACAGAAAGAATAAAGTTAATTAAAAATAGCTATTAAATGGGAAAAATACTAATTAAACAGTAACTTAAAAACTAATTAAGCAGAAAAATCAGAAATAAAATTAAAAAAATAATGCAATAAATTTCAAACCCTAATTCTTGTTTTCACCCACTAAAGACAAAAAACCCTAGTTTTAGATAGTGACACTTGCTTGGTTTTGTCCTTTTGTATTGCAGTACTAACCAATACACTAGCAGGGGTAACTTTTTTCCCACTGCTAGTGTAAAAATATGGTCAGTTGACCAAATAGCTTAGGAAAGCTATGAGTTGAGCTTGTTTTTGGACAATGGGGGCACTCCCACAACCAGCTGGGTTGTGGGAAGTCAAATGAACAAGAAAAACAACAAGTTTCTTCACAAATTCAACCACAAAATGCCCTAAAAGTTACTGATTAAGCTATATGGTTTCTGATGAACAGTAACCTGATGCAAATGGCACAAAAACGATTTTTAATGCTTACAATCTTGCTCAATATCTTCCCAAATCACAATTTGACTGAACACAAACCCAGGTTACACTAATTCCTAACAAATAACAAAGATTAATGAACAATTTTCAACTAAACAATTTGATTTTAAGGCTACTGATTTTTTGACCAAGTTTTACCAAACTTTGAACATACAAACTGGTTTAAAACTTATTAAAATGAAATCAATGACAGAAATAAACTACCACTATCACTTATAAGTGTGTCTAGGTGGGTATTTAACCATAAGCTTGTCAAACAGTTGGCTTAAACCCCTATCCCAAACACCCCTTAATGTTCTGAAATCAAGATTTAACACAACAAATTTGTTTTAATCCCACCAAATCAGATTGCAATAGCCTCTAACATGCATACCAGTCACAAATGAGTATAATCAAACCACAAGATCAGCACTTAAACAACTTTCATGCACTTTTCACCAGTATCACATAAATCACAAAATTTGAATCTAAAAACAAGGAACAAGGAAGTTACCTTGTGGGACCCACATCCAGGTCCCACAATGGCTGAAAAGCCACCTCCTACAAGCCCGGGCTTGTGCTGATCCTTGGATAACAAGCTTCCAATAAGCTTCCTGATAAGATCAACAAATATGAATGATAACAACAAAAAAATCTGATTTCTTTCTTTCTTTTCAAAACTTTCTGAAAATCCTCTTCTCTTAAACAACTCAAACAAATCAACTTACACTCCTTGAAAACACATTTGGAACAAGATATATCAAAACATCAACCTTTTTCAGAAACCTTGAAAATGAAAATGATTTTTGAAAATCTTTGAAATTAAATCACAAACATGGAACTCAGTTAGGTTTCAATCACACACAAACTTTTACAATCTATAAAAAGAAATTACTTTTGCACCAAAATACCAACTTTTATTAATTTATAAAAAGGGATTACAAATGTTGAAAGCTAAAACGGGAACAAAGGTGAATGTACAAGCGACATTCCCTTTTATAAGCTTAAACAGAAGGTTCTAGTGCTACTGAATAAAATAATACGTGAAAATAAAAGCCCTAAACCCTAATGGGTGATTTTCCAGAAAAGCCCTTTGTTGTTGACTGAATTCTTGGTCAAGATGGAGCATGTGATGTTGCCAGCTGTGTGAAGTTGATCAGGAACGTTTGTTTGAGCTTAGGGACCAAGGAATATCATCTAGCCGTTGGTTTTGTCCCCTCCTAGGGTTTAAGTGAAAGAGACGGGGCAGGGGAGGGGCCTACCCAACACATGGGTGTGTTGGGTTCACGTTTTGGGTGTTGGATGGGTAGAGGGTTAGGTTAATCATTGTTCTGGAGAAGCTAAACAAAAACCCCTTTTTTGGGTTTAATCTGACCTGGGGAGTGTTTAGGGTTTAAGGGGTGATTAGGGAATGTTTAATATGTTTTTTGGTGGTGGATTATTTAAAAATGTGTTTGGGTGGGAAAAATTGGGGGTTTGACTTCATTGACCGAGTTTAATAAATAAACTCGTGAGTGGGGTGTGACTGGGATGGGGGTTGTGAGGTGGAGGATTGTGAGTGGTGGAGTGGGATGACATGGCTGGATGATTGGCTGGAATAAGTTTCAGTGTCTGGCCAAAATAGTCCCTTATCTTCCTTCCTTTCTTCGTTTTGTAATAAACAGCCACAAACTTCAAATCCTTTGTAAACAACTTTGGCAGCTTGGCATTTTCAGTCCTTCCAAGTTGTAGTTATGGAAACAAGGACTAATTTTGTAAACTTTGAGATCTTCAAGGGCCATACTTGTAAATTATTGATAATTTAGGGACCCAGATGCAATAAATGAGATTTGCAAGGGTATAAATTGATAAGTCTTCAATTCTTGAGGGACCAAACTTGTACAATCTTCAAACTTCAAGGTCATTTTTGGAAATTCCATTCTTGGGCCCGGTTCATTGTGCGGCTTCGTTTCCCGTGTTCGTTTTTGATTGATTCTTGTGATCTTTTTGTCATTTCCTCAATATCCGTACCTAAAATACACAAGCAACAAACACGAGCATATATTTGGCAGTTTCAATGATATTTAATGCATTTTAAGCCCGATTTGGACGATGAGACTATGTATAAAAGCAGTCTCATCACTCCCCCATACTAAACCATTGTCGTGCCCTCACGCAATGCTAGAATAAAGTATCATAGCACCTCCAAAATTCATTTTTATTCACTTTATTAAATGATAAACTAACTATACTACTACTATTGCTACTACTTGCGTTTTAGACATAATGTATGATTTTCATCGCAAAATGGGACGTTTAGGTTCATATAATAAGAACACGTGAATGCTTCGTTAGAAATAATTTCATCGTCCTCGATTTTCACCCTAATTCCATGCCAAGCGTGCAACGAGATCATTGTCATTATAAGTTAGTAATGCTAACACTACTCATATGCCCTAATCGCGTACTTATCCTCCCATTATTCCTAAGTTGTATCTCTTATATTTTATTTTGTCTTGAATGTTTCACGAGGATACATTGTTTGACTTATGCGAGAATAGAGATTTAGGTCTAAAAATAGAGTCCTAACGGTGTAACTAAGACCATCAAATCAATAACCCCTCCTAATAGACAACGATGTCAAAAAATTAAGTTGACAAGAAGAATCGATAAACACGGTTTTATAACGGTTTTGAACATGAGACTTATTACCAAGACTTTTATACGGCCCCTAACGGAAGGGCCTTATTATCTTTGGTTTTCCTCCATCTTTTATTCAACTTCGCCATGAAGCTTTTATTATGACTTCGGTCTTGCCTTGCCTTTTATTATCCGCCTCATCGGTGGTTTTATTAGCCAAAGACGTATATCCTCACGCTAAGGCGAATTTTGGATCTTTAAAGCTTCGAAGATTAAGGCTTGATTCACTTTTAATTTTGCATAGATTTTAGGCCTTGTGGGGTTTCAAATTGTTTGCTAGATTTAGGTGAGCACTTGAAATCTTATTATTGGGTGAAGCTTTCGATTATTCGGGTGCCAATACTTCAAAATCGTGACACTGGCGATACCTTAATGTCTTCCCAATTTAATTACACGGAAGCTACTAGAAAAGACTAGAAACCCAACAATCCTAACTAAACCGCTAATTCAATATTTATTAAGAAAAAAATATTTACAAGCGAAGGGAGAATAAGCAAACAACGAGAACACATGAGTTTTTGAAAGAATACGAGTACTCTACGTTTAGCATAGTAACTTATAATTAACTCTATCATTTCTCGTCCTCATTTAAGAGACTTAGCCTAATGTGAAGTTAAGGAATCAAAGTGCTCAACACGCACGGTCGAGTCAAAAATTACTCTTATTCTCGCCATCGGAAAATCTACATTTGTGTCTTCAAACACTTATAAAACATGAGAAAATTTTTAAAATTTGGCCATTTTTAGCCTTATTTTGCAACAAAAACGATAACAAAAAGATAAACTTTGGAAAGCGCGAAGGTTTGGCAAGGCAAGTATCTATTCACCCCCCATACTAAAGTTAAACATTGTCCTCAATGTTTCGAGTCTAGGGGTGCAAACACCCCCATACTAGAGACGTAGTCGAATGCCTAATCTAGCATGGAAAGGGTGTAACCAATAAATTAATAGCCGTTTATGAAGTGTGCTAAAAACCTAAGCTTAGAAAAATCAAGGATATTTCATATGGATATTGAGAAAGTCTCCAAAGCAAACGATCGAGTGCTCCCATAAAATGAACACGAGAGGCTCCAATCGTAAAGATCATGATCATCTAAAAACCACAATGCACAAACAACCACGGAACAAAGGTTGGAAGGGCACAAATCCCCTCACCTAAACTAATTAGAAAGAAATAATATGTACATAGGATAAGCATGGGACTCCCCCACGAGGCACCTCGTTTTTGATTACCGAGTCATGAGCTCGACTCGATCCCCTCAATACTAATTATCATTGGGGAAGTTGACTTGGTCGAGGTAGTTCAAGGATGGAACTTCCCCGCCAAAGTAGTGCTTCAACCTATTTCCATTCACCTGGAAGTTAGGACCATCATCTTGAGCTAGCTCGATGGTCCCATACGGAAACACTTGAGTCACGGTGAATGGACCGGACCAACGAGATTTCAACTTACCAAAAAGATTTTTAATCTTGAATTAAAAAGCAAAACTTGATCCCCAATGTTAAAAACCCGATTTTTAATTTTAGAATCATGCAACTTTTTAGTTTTTTCCTTATAAATCAATGAATTTGCATAAGCAATGTCTCTCAATTCATCTAATTCATTCAATTGCAATTTCCGGTGTTTTCCCGCGGTCTCTATATCATCATTACAATGCTTTAGGGCCCAATAAGCCTTGTGTTCTAATTCGATAGGCAAATGACAATTCTTTCCACACACAAGCTTATAGGGAGTGCACCCAATGGGTGTCTTATGAGCGGTCCTAAAGGCCCATAAAGCATCGTCCAACTTATCCGACCAAGTTTGTCGGTTTTCCCCAACGGATCTCTCCAAGAGCCTCTTCAACGCTCGGTTTGAAACCTCGACTTGCCTACTAATTTGTGGGTGATAAGCCGTAGAAAGCCGATGTGTAACCCCATATTTCCTTAGGACCCTTTCGAATTGGTCGTTACAAAAATGGGTTCCACGATCGCTTATGATCGCACGAGGGGTTCCAAACCGAGAAAACAAGCTTTTCAAGAACTTAAATACCACACGAGCATCATTGTTGGGCAAGGCTTTGGCCTCCACCCACTTAGATAGGTAGTCAACCGCAACGAGAATGTACTTATTACCACGAGATGATGGGAACGGCCCCATAAAGTCTATACCCCAAACGTCAAAGATCTCACACACTTGGATGATATTTTGTGGCATTTCATCTTTTTGTGAGGCTTTTCCTTGTCGTTGGCATGCATCACACGACTTCACAAGATCTTGTGCATCTCGGTAAATAGTAGGCCAAAAGAAGCCGGCATTAAACACCTTCTTCGCCGTGAGATTAGCACTGTGGTGACCACCCGTGGGTCCCTCATGACAAGCTCTAAGGATGTTAGAAGCTTCGGTGCCAAATACACAACGTCAGATGATTTTATCCGCACAAGTTTGAAACAAGTAAGGGTCGTTCCAACAGTAGAACTTGACGTCACGAAAGAATTTTCGTTTTTCTTGAGTCATCATACCCTTAATGATGAAGTTACCTGCATGGTAATTTGCAAAATCCGCAAACCATGGGGTGGAAGGATCAAGTTTAGAATTCACTACACCAAGTGTCTCGAGCGGAAATGTTTCGGTGATTTCCTTGGGCTCGTAAACACTTTGGTGAGGATCTTCCAAACGAGAAAGATGATCGGCCGCTAGATTCTCGGCTCCTTTTTTGTCAACGATTTTGTGATCAAATTCTTGAAGGAGGAGAATCCAACGAAGTAATCTAGGCTTAGCATCTTGCTTTGCCATGAGATACTTGATAGCCGAATGGTCCGTATACACTATGCATTTAGCTAAGACGAGGTAAGGTCGGAACTTCTCAAATGCATACACCACGGCAAGGAACTCCTTCTCCGTTGTAGTGTATTTTAGTTGAGCCTCGGTCATCGTCTTGCTAGCATAGTGAATAGGCAAGAAGTGCTTATCATGACGTTGCCCCAAAACGGCCCCAATAGCGTAATCACTAGCATCACACATGAGCTCAAAGGGGAGGTTCCAATTGGGAGCAACAAGAATGGGAGCTTCGGTAAGTTTCCTCTTAAGGATTTCAAAGGCTCGTACACAATCTTCGTCAAAGACAAAACGTGCCTCTTTTTCAAGAAGATGTGTAATGGGTCGAGAAATCTTCGAAAAATCCTTGATGAATCGACGATAAAAGCCCGCGTGGCCTAGGAAACTCCTAACTCCCTTAATGGTTTTGGGATGAGGTAATTTGGCGATGACGTCTACCTTAGCTTGATCTACCTCAATCCCCGCTTTCGAGACCTTGTGCCCTAAGACGATTCCAATCTTAACCATAAAATGACATTTTTCCCAATTGAGCACAAGGTTGGTTTCCTCACAACGTTTTAACATTCTCTCAAGGTTCGACAAACACGAAGTGAACGAATTACCAAACACGGAAAAGTCATCCATGAAAACTTCCATCGTCTTCTCGATCATGTCATGAAAAATAGCCATCATGCACCTTTGGAAGGTTCCCGGTGCATTGCAAAGTTCGAATAGCATTCTACGATAGGCAAACGTTCCATATGGACACGTAAACGTAGTTTTTTCTTGATCACGAGGATCGATGGGAATTTGGAAGTAACCGGAAAAACCATCTAAAAAGCAATAGAAATCGTTTCCCGCAAGACGCTCCAACATTTGGTCCATGAAGGGCAAGGGAAAATGGTCTTTTCGAGTGGCTTCATTCAACTTTCGATGGTCAATGCACACTCTCCATCTGGTCACGAGTCTAGTGGGAATCAACTCATTGGCATCGTTTGGCACAACGGCCATCCCTCCCTTTTTAGGGACACAATGAATAGGACTCACCCAAGGGCTATCGGAAATAGGGTAAATCATTCCCGCGTCAAGGAGTTTAAGGACCTCCTTTTTGATGACGTCGTGAATTTTAGGGTTCACCCTCCTTTGACATTAGATTGCGGGCTTGTAATCCTCCTCCATTATTATTTTGTGAGTACAAAACTTGGCATCGATTCCCTTAATGTCGGATAACTTCCACGCAATTGCCCCTTTGTTATCCTTTAGAACATTGACAAGTGCGGTTTTTTCATCATTCGAAAGTTCCTTCGCAATAATAACCGGGAACTTGCCGTCCTCCTCCAAATAGACATATTCGAGGTGAGGAGGTAAATCTTTCAACTCGAGGATACGTGGTTCCTCAAGTGAAGATTTGGGCTCAATACTCATAACCTCCTCGGGTGGAGGAAATGGGAAATCGTTAAGAAAATCCTTGATAATCGAGAAGTCCTCATCGTTGTCGAGGTCTTCGTCACAAGTGCGTGGAACATTGAATTCTTCCAACGTTAAACCACCGCCTTCAAATGGAGTGAAGGTTGGTGTCGAATTATCAAGAATTGGATCTAACATAGTGGGATTGCCACTAGTTTCTTCATCACCAAATCCTAGAACTTCTTGTGAAAATTCCTCGCAAACCACGTCGATCATATCAACGAGGTTTATGGTAGCAACTGAATAAACATGAGAAAGTTGAGAATTTTGAGTTGCGTTTATAACAAGTTCCTCGTCGTTGAAACGTAAGGTGATCTTTCTAGCATGAACATCGATCAAAGCCATAGACGTGTCTAAAAACGAACGACCTAAAATGAGGGGAACTTGGGGATCCGTGGGGATATCGACAACGATAAAGTCTACGGGATAGTAGAACTTCCACACTTTCACAAAAACGTCTTCCGCCAATCCACATGCGCGAATCGTGGAATGGTCGGCCAACTCGATAGACATTAGTGAAGGAGTAAGATTAGGAAGATTGAGCGACTCAAAGATTGCAAGTGGCATCAAGTTAATGCTAGCACCAAGATCGACCAAGGCATAGCATTCTTCCATATCTTGGATTGCACAAGGGATCAAAAATTTACAGGGATCACCGACTTTTTGAGGTATGCGATTAAGATAAACCGACGAACAACTAGACAATTGGTGCAATTTCTCCTTGTTGTTCAACATACTCTTAAAGTTAGCGGCAAATCGAGGCATCATGAACAAAGCGTCGGCGAAACTCACATTAAGGTGCAAATTGATAATTGTCGCGCTCTTGACGTTTCTCCTTCCTAAGTCTCGATGGATAGGGCAAAGGTGGTGTGGGTTGGGGCATAGGCATAGCCTTTGGAATCTCGGGTTCTAATGTTGGTAATGGGTCAACCGTAGGTGTGGCATGAGCGGTACTTTGTGGGCTTGAGATATGCTCCTTTTCGACCACCACCTCGGGTTCTTCCTCAATTTCCTCCACCGTTGGAGTAATTGGTTGGGGAGTCGGTTCTTTAAGTGTCTTACCACTACGTGTGGTAATCACTTTCATCTCTCCCTTCGGGTTTACGATGGTATCAATAGGAAGACTACTCGAAGAAGAAGGTTTACACATGATAGCTTCAAACATTTTTCCCATTCGGTCTTCAAACTTAGATTGCCTAGCATCCGCTTTTAACAACTCTTGCTTAGTCTCATGTTGACCTTGCTCCATTTTTTGTTGATTTTGTTGGAGTCGTTGAACATTTCCTTCCATTTTATTAGCATGAATTTTAAGTTCATTAGCAAGTTTGTTTTTAAGCTCGTTTTTCAACTCGGATCTTAAGCTAACCATTTCACGTTGCATATTGTCAAACTTAGCATCGTTTGCCTTATCATAATTCAAAAACTCTCCTTGAAGATTTTTGGTGTGATCATTTTGAAAACCTTGAGTGGTAGTTTGAAAATCACGGTTTTGGTTTTGGTTTGAAATTTGCCCATTTCCACTTTGATAATTACCCTTGTTGTAGTTACGTTGATTGCCTTGATAATTACCACCTTGATTGTTGTTTCGATAGTTATTATCATTTTGATTTGGTGGAGCTTGATTTTGGCGGGAACCTTGACCGTTTTAGTTATAAGTTCCCGTGGCTACATAAGCACTCGAAGTGTTACCATCCACGGTAATGCACTCGGAAAGATCATGAGCTCCACCACACGACAAACAACTCTTAGCAACCGCTTTAACCGAAGCGGAACTCGAAGCTTCTTGAGCTTTCCAATGGGACATAAGAGTTGAAAACCTATCGAAAAACCGATTCTCCTCATTAGCTTCATCTTGCAAGGCATTAATGCTACGAGACGATGATGACGTACCCAATTTGGTAACACTCGGTGTGTTACGAGGGCTATAAACCTTAGACCGATTTTCAATTATCACCAAAGCTTCCTCAACCGTTTTACACAAAAAATTACCACCCGCGGCGGCATTTAAATAATCCCTTTCATGATCATTATGTCCATTGTAAAACGTGTCAATTTGATGCAAGTCAGAAAAACAGTGATGAGGACATTCATGTAACATTTCCTTAAACCTATTCCAAGCCGTTGAAAAACTTTCATTTGATTCTTGTGAAAACTTTGAAATCTCATTTTTCAAATACGTAGTCTTAGAGGGCGGAAAAAATTGGTTCACGAATTTTGAAAAGAGATCCTTCCACGTCAATATAGAATTGGGTGGCTCTTTCTCTAACCAAATTTTAGCGGGCCCCGCTAAGGAATACGGAAAAAGCATCATCTTAGTTGAGTCATTCGAGACATCCTTAAATTTGCAAGTAGCGTTAAGACGATTAAATTGGCGGATATGGTTGTGTGGATTGTCCTTCTCATCACCACGGAATTTGTTGTTTTGGATCATCGACAACAAACCCGTTTTCACCTCAAAATTCTCCGCAAGGATAGCGGGAATCACAATAGCCTCTCCATAACCCTCGGTGGGTGATTGAAGTAACTCCATCATAGTTCGATTCGCCATGGTTGGTGCTTCTCTTACAATGGGTTCGTCAATAGGATACTCCTCACTAGAATGATTTGGAGTGGGATTTTTGTTCTTTCGTTTACGTGCATGTCTTGCTTGATTACGAGTTAGCATAAACGTCACGTACAACGAGGGGACGAGCAAAGAAGATTCTTTTTGGTGTTTTGTATTTTTTCAATTTTTTTGTGGTTTTTGATTGTATTAACCTTTTGGAATTTGTGGAATGTATTAAGTAGACACAAATCTACAAATCTCCTCCTTAATCAAATCTCTCGATTAAAGAAGCCTCAAGGAATGAAAACGATCACGTGAAGTGAATGCCTTCGATGACTTTAGAACGATGGTGGAACACCAAATCGTTCAAGAGGGTTTAATCAAATGAAACCAAGAAAATATATATGATATGTAATAATACATTGGGCGGCAAAACCCTCGATTAGCTCTCAATCTCAAAATACGCACAAGCAAGCGGAGGAAACGAGGAGGCGCGAAGCACTTAAGAGCCTTTTTCCTTTAGGTCGTGAAATACAACCGCCTTATACCCACCTTATAGTTTGTGTTTTTCAAAATCGAGCTTCACGAAAGTATTTATCTATTTTTGCCTTTTTCTTTGGTTTGAGATTCAAATACAATGATTGGGTAATGACCTCCCAAGTCAAGGTTGTGATTTCTCACGTATTTGGAGTACTTGTGAATTTATTGTTCTACGTATACACTATAGTAATAGTATTCACACAAAAACCGAAAAACGATAATACGTATTAGTAGAGTACTACTAATACAAATACTAATTATGGCTAGTATATAAAAACAACAATGCCAAATCAAAACACAACATGCCTCCCCGGCAGCGGCGCCAAAAATGATGGTTGTAAAATTAGACACTTGCTTTAGGAAAAACAATCACCTAAAATATAGGGTAAGCACGACGATTTAGGAAAACCGTGTGTAAATGACCCAAGAGTGAGTTCGTTCTCGAGGAGGCAAGTGCGTTGTGTAATGAAATGATTTTGATTTGTGATTATATTGTTTGAGAAAGAAAATAGAAATGGGGTAAGAAGAGAATGACGGTTACGAAGACGGATCGAGCTAAGACGAAAAGGTCGTTCACGTAAAACCGTGAAAAGCTACAAATTAAAAATTTTAAAAATTAATTAAAGTTAAAAATAAGTCTAAAATAATATAAGTAAGAATAAAAATCCAATAAAAATATTTTAAAACCTTTTATTAATTAAATATTCAATTTTAAATGCTAATTAAAGCCCTAAAATTAAATATAATCAACAAAATGTCCAAAATATTATTTTATTGAACAAATAACTTACTTATATTATCTAAAGACTAAAAATTATTTTTCTTAAATTTTAAAAACTATTTTTCTATTTTTAAATCACTAAAAACTATTTTTAAACTAAAATAATCATAAAAAATAATAAAATAATGCTAAAAATAATTTGACACTTTTAAAAATCTTAAATTATACTAAAGAACAGTAGAAAAATGAAAAAGTTTGAAAAATATAAAATTTTGCACTAAAGGACAAAAACAGTTTGAATTTAAACCCTAATTAAACTAAATTAATTCTAAAAAGATAAATAAAAAGTGAAAAATAAAAACTTTTTGAACTAAAAATCTTAAAATGTTTTTCTAAATCTAATAAAATTTTTAAAACTGAAAAATAATGATTTTTTACACTAAAAGACAAAAATAGAAAGAGTAAAGTTAATTAAAAATAGCTATTAAATGGGAAAAATACTAAATGAACAGTAACTTAAAAATTAATTAAGCAGAAAAATCAGAAATAAAATTAGAAAATTAATGCAATAAATTTCAAACCCTAATTCTTGTTTTCACCCACTAAAGACAAAAAATCCTAGTTTCAGATAGTGACACTTGCTTGGTTTTGTCCTTTTGTATAGCAGTACTAACCAATACACTAGCAGGGGTAACTTTTTTCCCACTGCTAGTGTAAAAATATGGTCAGTTGACCAAATAGCTTAGGAAAGCTGTGAGTTGAGCTTGTTTTTGGACAATGGGGGCACTCCCACAACCAGTTGGGTTGTGGGAAGTCAAATGAACAAGAAAAACAAAAAGTTTCTTCAAAAATTCAACCACAAAATGCCCTAAAAGTTACTGATTAAGCTATATGGTTTCTGATGAACAGTAACCTGATGCAAATGGCACAAAAACGATTTTTAATGCTTACAATCTTGCTCAATATCTTCCCAAATCACAATTTGACTGAACACAAACCCAGGTTACACTAATTCCTAACAAATAACAAAGATTAATGAACAATTTTCAACTAAACAATTTGATTTTAAGGATACTGATTTTTTGACCAAGTTTTACCAAACTTTGAACACACAAACTGATTTAAAACTTATTAAAATGAAATCAATAACAGAAATAAACTACCACTATCACTTATAAGTGTGTCTAGGTGGGTATTTAACCGTAAGCTTGTCAAACAGTTGGCTTAAACCCCTATCCCAAACACCCCTTAATGTTCTGAAATCAAGATTTAACACAACAAATTTGTTTTAATCCCACCAAATCAGATTGCAATAGCCTCTAACATGCATACCAGTCACAAATGAGTATAATCAAACCACAAGATCAGCACTTAAACAACTTTCATGCACATTTCACCAATATCACATAAATCACAAAATTTGAATCTAAAAACAAGGAACAAGGTAGTTACCTTGTGGGACCCACATCCGGGTCCCACAATGGCTGAAAAGCCACCTCCTACAAGCCCGGGCTTGTGCTGATCCTTGGATAACAAGCTTCCAATAAGCTTCCTGCTAAGATCAACAAATATGAATGATAACAACAAAAAAATCTGATTTCTTTCTTTCTTTTCAAAACTTTCTGAAAATCCTCTTATCTTAAACAACTCAAACAAATCAACTTACACTCCTTGAAAACACATTTGGAACAAGATATATCAAAATATCAACCTTTTTCAGAAACCTTGAAAATGAGAATGATTTTTGAAAATCTTTGAACTTAAATCACAAACATGGAACTCAGTTAGCTTTCAATCACACACCAACTTTTACAATCTATAAAAAGGAATTACTTTTGCACCAAAATACCAACTTTTATTAATTTATAAAAAGGGATTACAAATGTTGAAAGCTAAAACTGGAACAAAGGTGAATGTACAAGCCACATTCCCTTTTATAAGCTTAAATAGAATAATACGTGAAAATAAAAGCCCTAAACCCTAATGGGTGATTTTCCAGAAAAGCCCTTTGTTGTTGACTGAATTCTTGGTCAAGATGGAGCATGTGATGTTGCCAGCTGTGTGAAGTTGATCATGAACGTTTGTTTGAGCTTAGGGACCAAGGAATATCATCTAGCCGTTGGTTTTGTCCCCTCCTAGGGTTTAAGTGAAAGAGACGGGGCAGGGGAGGGGCCTACCCAACACATGGGTGTGTTGGGTTCACGTTTTGGGTGTGGGATGGGTAGAGGGTTAGGTTAATCATTGTTCTGGAGAAGCTAAACAAAAACCCCTTTGTTTTGGGTTTAATCTGACCTCGGGAGTGTTTAGGGTTTAAGGGGTGATTAAGGAATGTTTAATCTGTTTTTTGGGGTGGATTATTTAAAAATGTGTTTGGGTGGGAAAAATTGGGGGTTTGACTTCATTGACCGAGTTTAATAAATAAACTCGTGAGTGGGGTGTGACTCGGATGGGGGTTGTGAGGTGGAGGATTGTGATTGGTGGAGTGGGATGACATGGCTGGATGATTGGTTGTAATAAGTTTTGATACAAGAGATTTTACTCGTTTTGAAAAGTTCGATTCTCGGAGTCCTCTCGAATTGATCTCAGTTTTAAGTGGAATGACTTGTTCTTGGTGACAAAAAGTGGGGGTTGCTTATCTATTCTACTTAAAAAGGTAAATGAGTAAAGTAAATCAACATTCAAACCAAAAACAATAAATGAAATAAGCCCTGAATTGAAACTTAACAGATAAATGATTAAACAGAAAAATGTTCTTACTGAAAACTTGCTCTGTTCGGAAGAAATGAAGATACGGAGTAAACTAGCTCTATGCGGAATGTTTGCTTACTCGGAATAAATGCACCATGCGGAAAAACTACTCTACTCGGAATAATGAGATTATATGGAATAAAAATATTATGCTGAACAAATGAGACTATGCGGAAAGAACTCCTATGCGGAAAGCAAGGCCCTACTCGGAAAAAAACATGTGCTATGCGGAAAAACACCCTTATGCGGAAAAAGGTCCTATTCGGAAAATCAAATCTATGCGGAAAAATGATCTATGCGGAAAAGTGACTCTATTCGGAAAGCATGGTCTATTCGGAAAATCAAGCTCTATTCGGAATATATAAAGTATTCCGAGTAAGGTAAAAGTAAGACTACTTATACGGAAAGAAGGTCCTATTCGGAAAATTGCCCCTATTCGGAATATATAGAATATTTCCGAATAAGGGATAGAAGATGGCTCTATCCAGAATAATTAGAATATTCTGAATAAAGTAAACATAAGAATGCTATTCGGAAAGTTTCAGAACTGAAGAACAGTAACAGGACAGCAAGAACAGGAGACACGAACTTTAATCCAAATCGACTCAAATACTCAAAAAGGTTTTACCAAACTAAACACAAATCCTTTAAATACCATAAGTAACAAATCCCACCAATAAAACACTAAATCAACAACTTTTAAAAGATCAAAATCAATCACACAATAACTTAAGAACTTGCAATAAAAAATGGAGATGAACAAGATGAATGAAAAGATGGAATTGAAAGATTAATGTAAAGGTAAACAAAAGTAATGATTGAAACTTACAAGATTGAAGGAAAAATTAAAAATCACCAAACACCCTAATGGTGTTGGTGATGAAACGAACCTAAGAAACTGGGAAAGAAGAAAACAAAAACGAACTCCCTAAAATGTGAAGGAAGAAACTATATATAGTCCTAGTGGTTGGTTGGTGAGTGGGCTTCCTCCCTTTCTTCTTGTCTTCTCGTCTTTTCAGAAAAGTTGACGTTTTCGATTCTGATTCGGGATTTGTCGTCGATTAAATTCAACTCGTCTTTTAATTTCTTCGTTAAATAGACTTGAGTTTCTTTGACATATGTAAATCTTCCATCTTTGGTCCTTTTCTTCGATAAATCTTCAAATAGGCCCATTGACTTCAAATCTTTTGCATCTCTTGGACAATAGACTTCGTCTTTAGTCTTTTTCCTTGATAAAACCCGTGCAATCCCATGTTTTCTTTAATATTCATCCGGTTAGCTCTGAAAACACGATAAACACAAAAACCACGCATAATTCCAAACAAATGATATTAAATACGTGTTTTGGTCTAGTTTTAGCCAGAATTAAGTGGTAAAAGGATGGGTGTTTACACACCTATCAAATCCCCTGCACTTAACCATTGCCATGCCCTCATGCAATGCTTAGTGATAAAGCAAATTTACACTTTTCTCATAATCAATCAACCTTGGCCTTATTAACATACTACTAAAAAAAATTAAAGTACTAAGAGGAATTAAAACTTTAAAGCAAACAAAAGGATAGAAGACCATTTTCACTTGAAAATAGCTAAGTGGAAATAACTTGCCAAGAGATCAGGGACTTACATTAGGGCTTTGGTGCTGCGAAGATTTATCACCCTCAAGTTTCACTTTCCCCAAACTAAGCTTGAAAACGAGATCATTGTTATTATAAGTTAGCAAATCAAACACTTACACACATGGCTTAATTATATGCTTAAACTCCCTTATTCCTAGGTGTATCTCTTATATTTTATTTTTGTCTTAGAATGATCATGAAGATGCATTTTTGGACTTATTTCGATAGTTTATTTAGGCTGAAAGCAAGGTAGGACGATTTGATCAATAGTTAGCTAAAGGACAAAATCTTTTAAAACTGCTTCTCGGGATATCAAAAAGTTCATATCTTGGCATAACTCGGTTCACGATTTGAGCCCTTTCTCGGGCCGATATTTTGCATGTACTTCATACTTCATATCTTGAGAGACGTTCTTGAGGTAATGGTCTTCTCATCATAATAGAGTTTCTTCACTTGGAGACTTTTGAGGGGTACTCCAACTTTGTTGACTACGACTTCATGATTATTTCTTCAATCTCTAATTGGGATTTTGAGATACAACGATCCGCCTCCTTTTTGGACTTGGATCTATTTATCCTCATACCTTTTTAGGGTCTTTTCGGATAGACTTCTCCATGATCTTTATGGGAGTTGATTGCTCTTCGTCGTGAGTCTTGATCCTTCATATAGACTTTGGGAATAATGCTTTTCACATCACCTTGGATCTTTAGCAATAAAATGGAATCCTCATGCCTTGTTAGGGCCTTTTCGGACTCGCCAATCTTCGCGCCCCGCTTCATAAGTTATGCCTTGGCTATGAACTCTTATCATTACCGAGCAACTTTTAAACGATCTTGGGCTAGAAGCTAAGTAACTTTTCAAATCGTACGACCTCACTTATTGCAGATAAATTATTAGCAAGTGATGGGAGAATAGGCAAATAATTACACCAAGTGAGCTTGCGCAAGAATACCGACTTATAATTGACTCTTATCATTTCTCGTCCTCCACAATTTAAAATCTCAAGTAATGAGACTTGTGGATACTTAGCCTAATAAACCAATTAAGGTCTACATGGTTAAGGATACTAGCTAGAATAAACTTAGATAAGTCTATTCGGGTTGAGTCAAAATAATCGCAACGGGCCTAATATGTCTTAGATTTCTAAACTAGCTACACCACTTTATTAATATTTTTGACTTTATTGCGGGATATATACATATGAAAGCAACGATAAAAATTTAAAAATTACAACTGAATGGCCAAAGTTAATAAAAAATTTGAAAAATGTTGAAAAATAGGATTTTCCGGTTAAATGAAGGCATTTTCATTGAAAAGTCCACTTAAAACTTCGATAGAAGTCCCCCTTACACTTAAGATAAACATTGTCCTCAATGTTTAAGCATGTGGGAAAAGTCTCCCCTACACGTATGACATTGTGCACGTTGGTTAACTCAAGTTAAGGAAGAGACGACTAACGTGATCAATTTCAAATGTGAGTATGAAGAAAATTGAATCACGATAGTTTAGAGATAGAACCGGATTTCGGATAACACGGGAGCACGATTCTTCAGAGATTCCAAGAGTGCACTTATCCCTGTAATCACATAACCACACAAACACAAACTTATATAGAAGTCCCCCTACACTTAGGGGATTAAAACATAAAAGGATAGATACTCGGGCTGCCTCCCAAGGAGCGCTTGTTTTTTATAACCGAGTCACGAGCCTGACTCGACCCAAAATTAGTTCATGGGGAACATGGTGAGGGATGGAATCACCTCCTGAGAGGTGTCCTCACCAAAGTACAACTTCACTCGTTGGCCATTCACCTTAAAATTAGGTCCATTAGGTTGAGCGAGCTCGAGAGTACCATATGGAAAAATTTGGGCAATGGTGAATGGGCTAGACCAACGAGATTTGGGCAATGGTGAATAGGTTGAGCGAGCTCGATTTTAAATTCCTGGAGCAGCAACACCCAGCGAAGAAGTCTTGGTTTGGAATCTTGCTTTGTCAACAAGTACTTCAGCGCGGAATGATCGGTATACACGATTGTGGTGGAAAGGACAAGATAGGGGCGGAATTTTTCAAAAGCATAGACAACAGCTAAAAGCTCTTTTTCGGTTGTCGTATAATGCAATTGTGCCCCAGTCATTGTCTTGCTAGCGTAATGGATTGGTTGGAAGTGTTTATTCACTCTTTGTCCCAGAACCGCACCAATAGCAAAATCACTAGCATCGCACATCAACTCAAAAGGCAGGTCCCAATTGGGGGTAACCAAGACGGGTGCCTTAGTTAGCTTATCCTTAAGCGAGTTGAAGGCTTCAAGACACTCTTTGGAAAAGATAAAAGGAGTATCTTTTTCCAAGAGGTGGGTCATCGGGCGAGCGATTTGAGAAAAATCTTTGATGAATCGACGGTAGAAACCCGCATGACCCAGGAAACTTCTCACACCCTTCACGGTTGAAGGTGGAGGCAACTTTGCGATAACATCGACTTTAGCACGGTCTACTTCAAGACCGGCTTTCGAGATCTTATGTCCAAGCACAATGCCTTCTTTTACCATAAAATGGCATTTTTCCCAATTCAGAACTAGGCGAGTGTCTTCGCATCGCTTAAGCATACGTTCCAAATTGGCAAGGCAAGAAGAGAAGGAATCCCCGAGGACCGAGAAATCATCCATGAAGACTTCCATGGTTTGTTCAACCATGTCATGGAAGATAGCTAACATGCACCTTTGGAAAGTCCCGGGGGCATTGCATAAGCCAAAAGGCATTCTTTTGTAAGCGAATGTGCCATAGGGACAAGTGAATGTAGTCTTCTCTTGATCTTGGGGATCGATGGGTATTTGGAAATAACCCGAGAAACCATCAAGAAAGCAGTAATATTCATTACCCGCTAAACGTTCAAGCATTTGGTCCATAAAAGGTAGAGGGAAATGATCCTTTCTCGTGGCATCATTGAGTTTGCGGTAGTCTATACAAACTCTCCACCCAGTAACGAGACGAGTGGAAATCAACTCGTTGTGTTCATTGGGAACAACGGTTATTCCGCCCTTCTTGGGCACACAATGGATTGGACTAACCCATGGTGAATCCGAAATAGGGTAAATCATACCCGCATCAAGAAGTTTGATAACCTCTGTTTTGATGACTTCATGGATTTTTGGATTCACCCTTCGTTGGCTTTGAATTGTGGGCTTAAAGTCGTCCTCCATGAGAATTTTGTGTGTGCAGAAGTGAGGATCAATTCCACGAATATCCGAAATCTTCCAAGCAATAGCCTTCTTATGATCTTTCAACACGGCGACAAGTCGGGCTGTCTCTTCATCCTTCAAATCCTTAGCAATGATGACTGGCGACTTCTTCTCTTCTTCGAGGAATACATACTCAAGATGGGGCGGCAACTCCTTAAGTTCTAGATCCGGAGGATTGTCGACGGGAGGCGTATTCGAAGTCAGAGCATCGATAGCAATAACAGTGGAAGATGGAGGGGAAGGATTGTCTTCTTTGAGGAGGTTTGCAATGAAACTGAGATCTTCATCCCAATTGGTAGTAGAATCGTCATTGTCTAATTCACATCTCCCATGGTGGCTTCCAAATCTTTCCAAAGGAAATCACTTTCTCCAAATAGAGATAATGATGAGTCGATAGAGGAAACGGTCTCAACACTGGGAAGAGAGGTAGGAATATTTTTACAAGCATCTTTGAAATGTTCTTCACAAGCCTCATCAAGAACGTCAATACAATTAACACTCTCGTAAGAATAAGGCTGTTTAGAAAGCTTTCCCATGTTGAAGACTACTTTATCGTCACCCACTCTCATGATAAGCTCACCGGCTTCAACATCGATGAGAGTGCGACTGGTCCTCAAGAATGGACGACCAACAATTAGTGGCACACGGGGGTCCATCTCGTAGTCAACGACAACGAAATCAGCAGGGAAGGTGAATTTGTCGACTCCTACAATGACGTCTTCGGCTATCCCCACTGGATAAGCAACCGTACGGTTAGCTAATTCCAAAGTCATTTTGGTGGGGACTAGCTCTGGGAGAGATAATTGCTTCCAAACACTTAGAGGCATGAGATTAATACTGGCACCTAGATCGGCTAGGGCCATGCAATTCTCTACTCTCGGGAAATTGCAAGGTATAAGGAAACGACCCGGATCACCAAGCTTGGTTGGTAATTTCCTTAAGAGTACTGCAGAGCAATTCTCATTAAGTTGGGTGTTAGAAATATCAAGAAGCTTTTCCTTGTCGCTCAGAAGATCTTTAAACACTTTCGCGTATTTGGGCATGTGAGCGAGAGCCTCAGCGAAGGAGATATTGAAATTCAATTGTTTGAACATTTTAAGGAAGTTCGAAACCTGAATATCATCCTTGCTCTTTTGCTTCTCTTTCCTCAACCTAGATGGATAAGGTATATTGGAGGAAGAGGAAGGCTTTGGGAGAATAGGATCACTCACAACCACGGGTGGAGGAGGGGTAGAAGGAAGAGGTGGAGAAATTGGGGAAGGAGAAGGATGAGGAATAGGAGCAGGTGACTCGTTCTCCTTAGTCATAACCACCGGTGGAGGTATAGGAAGCTCGGGTTCCTTGGTACCTTTACCACTTCGAGTGGTGATTGCTTTCATCTCCCCTCTTGGGTTCGCAATGGTGTTACTCGGAAGATTACCCGAAGAAGAGGGTTGATTACCATTGAAGAAACTAGCCATCATGTTCCTCAGATCATTAGTTTGGGTATCCAACGTGTTTCTCATGTCGGCTCTCAAATCGTTTCCTTGCTTGACCAAGTCTGCTTTCAAGTTTCGCACTTCCTGTTGGAGATTTTCCACGATCACATCATTGGTCCTCATGTAGGTTGTAACCTCTTGGTGTAATGCAGTGGTGGTTTGGTTGGGAGGAGCATTGTATGCGGGTGGTTGATAAGCAGGTTGTTGGTAAACTTGGTTGTTACATTGAGGTGGTTGTTGCTGCTTGTGAGGAGGTATGTATGGTTGTCGAGCTTGTTGTTGTTGTTGAGGAGGGCGATTAATGTTTTGTTTTTGGTTTGGGTTGGTAGGAGGAAAGCCAGGTGGGGACAGATAATTGTTGGAGCGGTAGCTAAGCAAGTTACGGTCACCTTGAGGTCTAGCTTGATAAGCAGGTTGAGGATAGGTTCCATATGCCGCATTCACATTCTCAGCAGGGTAGTCTTGGGTGGCGGTTAATAACAAAATTTTTACTCGTTGAAAGTTTCGTTCTCGGTATCTCTTCGAATTGATTTTCGGTTAATTGTGTGAGATTAGTTGTTCTTGGTGAAACACATATTTTTGGTTTTGGAAAATAAATGAGCAAGACTAAATAATAAATGACGAGAAATTAAAACAAGTTAAAATGTAAATGGTGCGATATTTTAAAACTCAAAAGTAAATGGCGAAAAATGAAAGGACGTAAAATTAAAACTTGACAAAAGGTAAATAATGCAAATAAAAAATTAAACTAAAAGAAACGTGAATAGAAATTTAAATAAATAAAAAGGCGGGAAAAATCAAACTTGAAATTAAAAGAAGTAAATTTAAAATTAAAAACAGAAAGTACCTTGATTCGGAAGTTTAAAACTTCCGAATGAATACAATTGATTCGGAAACTTCCGAATGAATACAATTGATTCGGAAACTTCCGAATGAAGGATTTTGGTTCGGAAACTTCCGGATGAAGGTGCTTGGTTCGGAAGTTCAAAACTTCCGAATGAAGGAGTTTGGTTCGGAAGTTCAAAACTTCCGAATGAAGGAGTTTGGTTCGGAAGTTCAAAACTTCCGAATGAAGGAGTTTGGTTCGGAAGTTCAAAACTTCCGAATGAACAAATTCCTTGGTTCGGAACTTCAAACTTCCGAATGAACAAATTCCCTTGGTTCGGAACTTCAAACTTCCGAATGAACAAATTCCCTTGGTTCGGAACTTCAAACTTCCGAATGAACAACTGGTGTTGAAGGAATACAGTAACATTCAAACGAAGAACATGGGAAACACAGTAACAATAATCGATCCACAAATTAATCAAAACTAAACGAAAGATTAAACCAAAACAACCAAAAAGCATCAACTAACAATAATCAATCAAAACAAATCATAAAAACTAACAAACATAACCAAATTAATCAAAACCCACTTGATCAAAATCATAAAAACTCAAGAACATGAGTGATGAAGAATAAGAACAAATCACACAAGAAAGGAAGAAGATGATGAATTAAAAGCTTAATTAAAAAGTATGGATTCAATAACAAAAGCTTAAAACACAAATTAATCTAGAGAGAGAAAGTAGAAGTTTTTAGAGAGAGAAACTACCTACTCCTAATCTAATCCTAAAAACTAACCCACCCTCTCACATGTTGTGAGGGTGGTATTTATAGGAGAGGGGAAGGGTTGGTGGCTTCCTCTTTCTTTCTATCTTGGTCCTCAGTCTTTCAGTCTTCTCAAATTCTTCGACTTCTAAAACTTTGTCTCGGGATTTCTTTGAACTCGTCTTGTAATTTCTTCATAATTTTAAACGTGAGTTCTTCGGCTTTTTAGTAAACTTCTGTCTTTTGACTAAATCTTCAGAATTGGTCTTGGACTTCCGTTCTTTTTCCACTCTTGATCTTTCGACTTTGTCTTTTGTCTTTTACTTCAATAAAATTCGTGAAAGCCGTGTTTTCTCCACTTTTCACCTTCTCGACCCTGAAACACAATAAAAAACACAAACCACGCATAATTCCGCCATTTACGACATAAAATATACGTTTAGGTCCTGTTTTAATGTAATTAAGTGGCAGAAAAGATGGGTGTTTTCACACCTATCAAATCCCCTACACTTAACCATTGCAATGCCCTCATGCAATGCTTAGTGATAAAGCAAGGTTTACATTGTCCATCATAATCAACCTACCTTGGCCTTTATTAAACAACTAAGGAAAATCAAAAAGATAGAAAATACAAGATGCAACAAGGAAAAGACATGTAAAGAAATCTAAGACTTACATTAGGGCTCGTGTATCATGAATGTTTATCACCCTCAAGTTTTACGTTCCCCATGCCAAGCTTAAAAAACAAGATCATTGTTAGTACAAGTTAGCATAACAAACATTTACTCATGCGGTTCAATTAATCGCTTAAACTCCCTTATTCCTATGGGTATCTCTTATATTTTATTGATGTCTTGAATGGTCACGAGGATGTATTGTTGACTTATTTCGATAATTTATTAAGGCTGAAAGCAAAGTAGGACGATTTGATCAATAGTTAGCTAAAGGACAAAATCTCTTAAAACTGCTTCTCGGGATATCAAAAAGTTCATATCTTGGCATAACTCGGTTCACGATTTGAGACCTTTCTCGGGCCGATATTTGGCATGTACTTCATACTTCATATCTTGAGAGACGTGCTTGAGATAATGGTCTTCTCATCGTTCATAGAATTTCTTCACTTGGAGACTTTTGAGAGGTTCTCCAACTTTGTTGACCACGACTTCATGATTATTCTTCAATCTCTAATTGGGATTTTGAGATACAACGATCCGCCTCCTTTTCGGACTTGGATCTATTTATCCTCATACCTTGTTAGGGTCTTTTCGGATAGACTTCTCCATGATCTTTATGGGAGTTGATTGCTTTTCGTCGTGAGTCTTGATCCTTCATATTGATTTTAGGAATAATGCTTTTCACATCACTTTGGATCTTCAGCAATAAAATTAAATCCTCATGCCTTGTTAGGGCCTTTTCGGACTCGCCAATCTTCGCGCCCCGCTTCATAAGTTATGCCTTGGCTATGAACTCTTATCATTACCGAGCAACTTTTAAACGATCTTGGGCTATAAGCTAAGTAACTTTTCAAATCGTACGACCTTACTTATTGCAGATAAATTATTAGCAAGTGATGGGAGAAAAAGATCATAATTAACTCACATAAGTTAATGAGAGAATACCAAACTTGTAACCAACTCTATCATTTCTCGTTCTCCACAATTTAAAATCTCAAGGAATGAGACTCGTGGATGCTTAGCCTAATAAACCAATTAAGGTCTACATGGTTAAGGATACTAGCTAGAGTGAACTTGGATAAGTAAACTCGGGTTGAGTCAAAATATTCACAACGGGCCTAATATATCTAAGATAACTAAACTTGTTAAAACCATTTTATTAAAATAGGAGAAAAATAGCAAAAATAAAGGAGACTACAACTAGGCCAAAATAGATTAAAAATTTTGAAAAATGTCGAAAAATTGATTTTCCGGTTAAAATGAGGGCAAATACAAGGAAAAGACCACTTAACTTCGATAGAAGTCCCCCCTACACTTAATATAAACATTGTCCTCAATGTTTAAGCATGTGGGAGTAAACTCCCCTACACTTAGGACATTGTGCACTTTGTTTAAATCTCGTTAAGGGAAAGACAACTAAAGAGATTCCTATTTTAATATTGAGAAATATAAAATAGTGAATCGAAAAGAGTTTAGGATAGAACCGGGAAGAAGGGAACACGGAATCACGGTTCGTCGAAAGTCATCAAGAGTGTGTCTTTGAAGCTCTAATCCCTGCATATGATAAGAAAGAAAACAAGAAACACCAACGGGGGCTCCCCCCTACACTTATGGTGAAATAAGATAGATAATTGGGTTGCCTCCCAAAAAGCGCTTGTTTTTGTTGACCGAGTCACGAGCCTGACTCGTCCCCGAATTAATTGGTCCATGGGGAAACCTCGAATGTGATACCGGGATCAAAGACCTTGTCCTCGTTCCCGGTTGACATCAACAAAGGAGAGGCAGGGGGATAAGTCTTGATAGGGAGAAAGGTCCTTTCAACATACGTATAGTATGTGAAGTCAAGATCCATGGGAGGTGGGTTGGGTATAGTAAGCACATTGGCATCCCCCAAAGACAATGGATGCTGAGCAAACGGCAAAGCCGTATTGTTATCAATCATAGCATAATCAATGTCACCTTCCGGATCAAAACACTCATCCTCATTTCCCGGTATGAAACGAGTAGAGTAAAAGTGATACATCACCCACTTGGGTGTACACGTGGGAGGATGAGGTGGCAATATAATATGAGAAGTATGAGAACAATTACCTTCCACCTGTGTCCCTTTTTCAGTAGATTCACATCTTTCCACCTCTGGGATAGAAGGTGTAGTGTCATCGTGTAGTAAATCCTCTAGAAAAAGTATATCTCCATCCACATCAGCATACCCGGATGTGTATTCCACGGGTGTATCAATAGCAAGAAACTCATCGATCTCAGGAATGTGAAAACTATCATCACTAATGAGTGAAGTATTTTGCTTTAGAAATTCCTCCTCGTCGAAAATGACCTCAATGTCGTCATCATTCTCTTCATAATTTATAGGGCCAATAATATGCTCAGGGATATGGGTACTCGTCTGATCTTGCTGCTGTAAAAATGACTCCATACAAGTTCGCAGCGTGTGTAAAAGCTCTTTTGATTGTGCTTGAAAAGCTGTAGCAAGATCGACAATTGGTTCTTGGTAACTCATCCCGTGACGAGGCTGATGATCGAGTGAGTGTGGTGGGGGCTCAAGATTGTGAAAACCGGAATTATAACACGGTTGTGGCTCATAGTTGTTCATCGGTTGGGAATAATTAGAAACCGGGTTTGGTTCATAATAATCCATAGGTGAAGAAAACTGAGGATCCGGATGTTGCTCATAATAATTCATTGGTTGACAATAATAGGTATCGTGAGGACCCCCACAGTTGTTGCAAACCGGGTATGGAGAAAAATCAGGTGTGTCATGTGGATAGCTATTTTCATTGTCATAATTGTACCCTGGTTCTTGCCCGTGACCATACGGGTATCGAACCGGGCACGAAACATGCCAATGAGAATCGCTTCCACAATAGATGCACGGGGGAACAGGAGGTAGGTTCAAAAAGTACGAATTAGTCGAGTTGCACAAAGGACAAAATCCGGATTGTGTGTAGTCGATATCGTTTCCGCACCGCTCACATGTACACCATTGACAAGAGTTGTTCCCAGATAATTGTTTCCCACACCGGACGCAATGGACATAAAAATCCATAAAGAAAGATAGATAAGCAAGAAGAATATTTTTGGTGCAAAACTTTGAAAAAGAAATGCTTTTTATGATTTTTCAAATGTTTTTGGATTTTTGAAAATTTTGACAAGAAAAATAACGTTCACAAGTGAACGGATCCCAAAATCCAACGCGTCACTCACAAAAAACCTTCAATCTTCACGAAAAGAGCCGGCAGCGGCGCCATTTTAATAACAAAATTTTTACTCGTTGAAAGTTTCGTTCTCGGTATCTCTTCGAATTGATTTTCGGTTAATTGTGTGAGATTAGTTGTTCTTGGTGAAACACATATTTTTGGTTTTGGAAAATAAATGAGCAAGACTAAATAATAAATGACGAGAAATTAAAACAAGTTAAAATGTAAATGGTGCGATATTTTAAAACTCAAAAGTAAATGGCGAAAAATGAAAGGACGTAAAATTAAAACTTGACAAAAGGTAAATAATGCAAATAAAAACTTAAACTAAAAGAAACGTGAATAGAAATTTAAATAAATAAAAAGGCGGGAAAAATCAAACTTGAAATTAAAGGAAGTAAATTTAAAATTAAAAACAGAAAGTACCTTGATTCGGAAGTTTAAAACTTCCGAATGAATACAATTGATTCGGAAACTTCCGAATGAATACAATTGATTCGGAAACTTCCGAATGAAGGATTTTGGTTCGGAAACTTCCGGATGAAGGTGCTTGGTTCGGAAGTTCAAAACTTCCGAATGAAGGAGTTTGGTTCGGAAGTTCAAAACTTCCGAATGAAGGAGTTTGGTTCGGAAGTTCAAAACTTCCGAATGAAGGAGTTTGGTTCGGAAGTTCAAAACTTCCGAATGAACAAATTCCTTGGTTCGGAACTTCAAACTTCCGAATGAACAAATTCCCTTGGTTCGGAACTTCAAACTTCCGAATGAACAAATTCCCTTGGTTCGGAACTTCAAACTTCCGAATGAACAACTGGTGTTGAAGGAATACAGTAACATTCAAACGAAGAACATGGGAAACACAGTAAAAATAATCGATCCACAAATTAATCAAAACTAAACGAAAGATTAAACCAAAACAACCAAAAAGCATCAACTAACAATAACCAATCAAAACAAATCATAAAAACTAACAAACATAACCAAATTAATCAAAACCCACTTGATCAAAATCATAAAAACTCAAGAACATGAGTGATGAAGAATAAGAACAAATCACACAAGAAAGGAAGAAGATGATGAATTAAAAGCTTAATTAAAAAGTATGGATTCAATAACAAAAGCTTAAAACACAAATTAATCTAGAGAGAGAAAGTAGAAGTTTTTAGTGAGAGAAACTACCTACTCCTAATCTAATCCTAAAAACTAACCCACCCTCTCACATGTTGTGAGGGTGGTATTTATAGGAGAGGGGAAGGGTTGGTGGCTTCCTCTTTCTTTCTATCTTGGTCCTCAGTCTTTCAGTCTTCTCAAATTCTTCGACTTCTAAAACTTTTTCTCGGGATTTCTTTGAACTCGTCTTGTAATTTCTTCATAATTTTAAACGTGAGTTCTTCGGCTTTTTAGTAAACTTCTGTCTTTTGACTAAATCTTCAGAATTGGTCTTGGACTTCCGTTCTTTTTCCACTCTTGATCTTTCGACTTTGTCTTTTGTCTTTTACTTCAATAAAATTCGTGAAAGCCGTGTTTTCTCCACTTTTCACCTTCTCGACCCTGAAACACAATAAAAAACACAAACCACGCATAATTCCGCCATTTACGACATAAAATATACGTTTAGGTCATGTTTTAATGTAATTAAGTGGCAGAAAAGATGGGTGTTTTCACACCTATCAGCGGTACAAGTTGTGTAAGAGTGAGGACCACCGCATATCTCACAAGGTTGGCTGACAGCGTTCACTTGAGCGTTTTTGGCGTTGTTGCTGTTGTTGTTGCTGACGGTGTGGGTGACAAGCGATTCAAGAAGCGTAGTGATTTTGTCCAATCGCTTGTCGCTGTCACTTGTGCTAGCACTAGCGACATTGGTCCGAACACTCTTGGTTTGCACACGAGATTTATTCTCAATGATGTCCCAAGCAGCATTGGAAGTCTTAGCCAATAGATTACCCCCCGAGGCACTGTTCAGTGAATCTTGGTCACTCATGCTTAAACCATTGTAAAAAGTATTAATTTGATGTACTTTGGTAAAACCATGTTGTGGGCATTTTCTTAAAAGATCTTTAAAACGATCCCAAGATTCACTGAACGACTCATCGTACTTTTGTTCAAAATTTATGATCTCATTCCGCAAAGCGGTAGTACGAGAGGGTGGGAAAAAGTAATTGATAAACTTTGTTTCCAAATCCGTCCACGAGAGAATACTCTGTGGCGGTTCTTTAGCAAGCCAATGTCGGGCTTGTCCCTCTAAATAAAAGGGAAAAAGTTGTAACCTTATAACCTCTTGTGGAACCCCATTGAACTTGACCGTGTTGGTGAGTTGCAAGAATCTCTTAATGTGATCGTGTGGGTCATCAATGGTACGTCCCAAGAATGGTTGAGCGGAGACCATCTGGATAAAGCCTGATTTTAGCTCAAAGTTGTTGGCGGCAATTGGAGGTATGACAATTGGATCCGTGTTGCCATCTACATGAGCTTGCAGCAATTCAATCATCAGGCGATTATCCGGAAGGGGCTCATTGTTGTTGTTATTGTTCATGTTGTTGAAAGGCGGGTTGTTGTTGTTATTATTGTTTGGAGGTGGTACACCGGCCATGTCTAAGTGATCGAGAGGCTCGGGCTCTTGATATGACGTGGATCGAGTGCGCATACACCTGCAAAAGAACGAACAAAGAAAAACAAAGCAAAAATATTTTTGGTTTTTATGTTTTTTTTATTTTATTATTTTTTTTTTTTTTGTATTTTTGAAAATTTTATATTTTTTAGGATTTTTTTGAAAATTTTTGTCAAAAAGTAACGTTCACGGGGAACGGATCCCAAAATCCAAGTTCTCACAAAAAACTTTTGATCTTAACGAGAAGAGCCGGCAGCGGCGCCATTTGATACAAGAGATTTTACTCGTTTTGAAAAGTTCGATTCTCGGAGTCCTCTCGAATTGATCTCAGTTTTAAGTGGAATGACTTGTTCTTGGTGACAAAAAGTGGGGGTTGCTTATCTATTCTACTTAAAAAGGTAAATGAGTAAAGTAAATCAACATTCAAACCAAAAACAATAAATGAAATAAGCCATGAATTGAAACTTAACAGATAAATGATTAAACAGAAAAATGTCCTTACTGAAAACTTGCTCTGTTCGGAATAAATGAAGATACGGAATAAAGTAGCTCTATGCGGAATGTTTGCTTACTCGAAATAAATGCACCATGCGGAAAAACTACTCTACTCGGAATAATGAGATTATACGGAATAAAAATACTATGCTGAACAAATGAGACTATGCGGAAAGAACTCCTATGCGGAAAGCAAGGCCCTATTCGGAAAAAAACATGTGCTATGCGGAAAAACACCCTTATGCGGAAAAAGGTCCTATTCGGAAAATCAAATCTATGCGGAAAAATGATCTATGCGGAAAAGTGACTCTATTCGGAAAGCATGGTCTATTCGGAAAATCAAGCTCTATTCGGAATATATAAAGTATTCCGAGTAAGGTAAAAGTAAGACTACTTATACGGAAAGAAGGTCCTATTCGGAAAATTGCCCTTATTCGGAATATATAGAATATTCCGAATAAGGGATAGAAGATGGCTCTATCCGGAATAATTAGAATATTCCGAATAAAGTAAACATAAGAATGCTATTCGGAAAGTTTCGGAACTGAAGAACAGTAACAGGACAGCAAGAACAGGAGACACGAACTTTAATCCAAATCGACTCAAATACTCAAAAAGGTTTTACCAAACTAAACACAAATCCTTTAAATACCATAAGTAACAAATCCCACCAATAAAAACACTAAATCAACAACTTTTAAAAGATCAAAATCAATCACACAAGAACTTAAGAACTTGCAATAAAAAATGGAGATGAACAAGATGAATGAAAAGATGGAATTGAAAGATTAATGTAAAGGTAAACAAAAGTAATGATTGAAACTTACAAGATTGAAGGAAAAATTAAAAATCACCAAACACCCTAATGGTGTTGGTGATGAAACGAACCAAAGAAACTGGGAAAGAAGAAAACAAAAACTAACTCCCTAAATTGTGAAGGAAGAAACTATATATAGTCCTAGTGGTTGGTTGGTGAGTGGGCTTCCTCCCTTTCTTCTTGTCTTCTCGTCTTTTCAGAAAAGTTGACGTTTTCGATTCCGATTCGGGATTTGTCGTCGATTAAATTCAACTCGTCTTTTAATTTCTTCGTTAAATAGACTTGAGTTTCTTCGACATATGTAAATATTCCATCTTTGGTCCTTTTCTTCGATAAATCTTCAAATAGGCCCATTGAATTCAAATCTTTTGCATCTCTTGGACAATAGACTTCGTCTTTAGTCTTTTTCCTTGATAAAACCCGTGCAATCCCATGTTTTCTTTAATATTCATCCGGTTAGCTCTGAAAACACGATAAACACAAAAACCACGCATAATTCCAAACAAATGATATTAAATACGTGTTTTGGTCTAGTTTTAGCCAGAAATAAGTGGTAAAAGGATGGGTGTTTACACACCTATCAAGTTTCAGTGTCTGGCCAAAATAGTCCCTTATCTTCCTTCCTTTCTTCATTTTGTAATAAACAGACACAAACTTCAAATCCTTTGTAAACAACTTTGGCAGCTTGGCATTTTCAGTCCTTCCAAGTTGTAGTTATGGAAACAAGGACTAATTTTGTAAACTTTGAGATCTTCAAGGGCCATACTTGTAAATTCTTGATAATTTAGTGACCCTAATGCAATAAATGAGATTTGCAAGGGTATAAATTGACAAGTCTTCAATTCTTGAGGGACTAAACTTGTACAATCTTCAAACTTCAAGGTCATTTTTGGAAATTCCATTCTTAGGCCCGGTTCATTGTGCGGCTTCGTTTCCCGTGTTCGTTTTTTATTGATTCTTGTGATCTTTTTGTCATTTCCTCAATATCCGTACCTAAAATACACAAGAAACAAACACGAGCATATATTTGGCAGTTTCAATGATATTTAATGCATTTTAAGCCCGATTTGGACGATGAGACTATGTATAAAAGCAGTCTCATCAGAGAGTTTAAAAGATAAAAAAGGAAAAGATTTTGAAGTTGATTTAATAGATTTTTCTACAAACCTAACTCCGTCATCACCATGTATTTTGAGTACTACAAGCTATTCTACTCCTTTTGACGATGCTTTGTGTGGTTTTAGTATAGGGGAAGCCCCTTATGTTCCCTTACCTTTCACCACCGAGAACGAGATATTCGATAACGGAATTTCATGTAAAGGGAAATCTCGGTATTCCACCGATGCAATAAATGGAAATCATATCTATTTCTTGGTGCGAGTCTACCTCGAGTAGCTCAAAAGTTTATCTTACCAATTGTCCCACCCTTCTACTTCTCATCTCTTTTCTTCAAACTCTTTGAGTTTATGTCACGTGTTGAAGTGGCGTTGATATATTTATCCAATGAAAACGAGGACGCCATCTTTGATCCCGGTATTTTGTATCAACAAAGGACTTAGTCCTTTATACCGGTTGCTTTTTGGGCCTTGTTTATCATGTAAGCCCCATAAAAAATTGACCATACCAAGATTTTCCCTAAATGTTCACATTTTAAGGGGATCGAGTCGAGCTCATGACTCGATAATCAAAAACGAGGTGCCTCGTGGGGGAGATCCCATGCTTATCCATTGTATATATTATCACTTTCTAATAGTTTAATGAGAGGGGATTTGTGCCCTTCCAACTCGTTGTCTCGTGTTTGTTTGTGAATGTGTTATCTTGATCATCATCATCGCCACGATTAAAGACTCTCGTGTTCGTTTACATGAGACTCGATCGTTTGTTTGAAGAGTTTTTCACGAATCCATGACATATCCTTTATTGTTCTAACAATTATCTTTTAGCATAATTCATAAAAGGCTTTAGATATATTGTTGATCACCCTTTCCATGCTAGATCCTAAGCATTCGACTCTTCGTCTCTAGTATGGGGGTGCTCCACCTTTAGACTCGAAACATTGAGGACAATGTTAAATTTTAGTATGGGGGGTGAATAGATACTTGCTTTGCTACGCCCTCACGTGTTCCAACTTTTAACGTTTTGTTTTATTTTGTTGCTAATAAGGCTAAAAATGGCCAAATTTCAAAAAAATCCTAGTTTTCATAAGTGTTTTTAAGACACGAATGTATATTTTCCGATGGGTAGAATAAGCGTTAATTTTTGACTTGATGGGCATTTGGAGCCCTTTACATTCCTTAACCCGCTCGAATCAAGTTTTGCTAGACTTTTATATAGGGAACTTTAAAACGCGAAAGTCTTAGCTCATTCGGGGTAAGAACAAGAACTTTTCGGAAGTTCCTATAACTGATCCTAGAAAGTCACTTATCAAGGGAAATATAAAATGCATTCTCTAAACCTGAAAAAGTCCAAGAAAGTGCAAGATCCTATAGGTGGCTTGAAAACCCAAAAGTTCGATTTGATATAGTCTTAATGAAAGCTAATCCAAATTAGGTTTAATTTTGACTTGCATGGCTAAGTATTCACGAGTCTCTTTAATTAGAGGTCTTTAAATAGTGAAGAACGAGAAGTGATAGAGTTAGAAAAGTGATCATCCTAAACGTAGAACATGAAAATGTTCTTTCCAAAACTCATGTTTTTAATTGTGGCTTTTTCTCCCATAAGATCAATGCATTAGGAATGAAAATAATTGCAATAAATAAGGTCATACGATTTGAAAGATTACTTAGCTTCTAGCACAAGATCGTTTAAAAGTTGCTTCGGGTTGAATATAGTTCATAGCCAAGGCATAACTTATTGAAGTGGGATGCGAAGATTGATGAAGATCCAAAAAGGCCCTAACAAGGCATGAGGAGCTCTATTTTGTTGCTAAATATCCAAGATGATGTGAAGTATCATTGTTCCTGAATCAATATGAAGGATCGAGACACACGACGAAAAGAAATTACTCCCCTAAAGATCATGGAGAAAGTCTATCCATAAACACCCTAACAAGGTATGAGGATAAATATATCCAAGTCCGAAAAGGAGGCGGATCGTTGTATATCAAAATCCAAAATAAAGATTGAAGAAAAATGATGAAGTCGTGGTCCAAGTATGAAGAATCTCTCAAAAACGTCAAGTGAAGAAATTCCAAAATATGAAGAGAAGACGATAATTTCAAGAACGTCTTCCCAAGATTTAAAGAATGAAGTACATGCCAAATATCGGTCCGAGAAAGGTCTCAAATCGTGAAACAAGTTATGCCAAGATATGAACTTAAGGACATACTCGAGAAGGCGTTTTAAAAGATTTTGTCCTTCGGCTAACTATCAATTAAATCGTGCTACTTTATTTTTGGACTAATAAATACTCAAATAAGTCAATATGAACCACTTGCGATCCATGACAAATAGTTAAAAAATTCTATAAACCCATTTCTTTTCATAATAACTAGGATTGCGGGGAGAAAAAGTATTACACAATTTGGACGTATGAGTAGTGTTAGCATTGTGACTTGTACCAACAATAATCTCGTGTTTGCACTTAGCATGGAATGTATGACAATCAAGGATGACGAACTTTACTCTAAGGGACATTAACTTGTTCCTATTGATTGACCCTAAAAGTCACACACGTGATAAAAATCATACATTATGTCTTTATACATCTTCGTAGTGTTATTGCAAGATTTACTTTTCAATAAAGGTTAATAAAATTGAATTTTGGACATGCTTAGATACTTTATTCTAGCATTGCATGAGGGCACGACAATGGTTTAGTATGGGGGAGTGATAAGATGGCATTTATACATGATCTCATCGTTCTTTTCGGGCTTTAAATGCATAAAAATGTCATAAAATACCATATATATGCTTGTGTTTGTTTACTTGTGTATTTTAGGTTTGAATATCGTGAAAAAGACAAAAGTTCACAAGAAAAAGGAAAAGTGAACACGAGAAACGAAGTCGCACAATGAACCAGGCCCTAGTTTGTGATTTATCAAAGAAAAACCCTTGAAGAAGTAAAAGATTTATCCTTCATTTATGAATAAATGACACTTAATACCCTTGTATATTCATAATTACAAGTTTGCTCCATTAAGTTTGTCGAAATTACAAAAAGGTCCTCCAAGTTTGAAGATTTGGCAAGATTAGTCCTTCAACAAATCTAAAATGTCAAGAATGGTCCTTCATAAAGTCCATGATCCAAAGAAGCCCTTGATGTTCAAGAATATTACATTTCTAGTCCTTTAAAAATGGTTTAAATATCATAAGGACTGAAATTGTAATTAGCCTAAAGTATTAAAAGCCCTAAAATCCCTTTTGAAAACTTTTTGCGGCAAAAACATGAAGTCTGAAACTTCAAATACAAAGGAAAACGAGTTTATTAGGAAAATAAACTTGATTTACATAGTTTTCCAAAATCCGAGGACTGAAGTTGCGATTTACAAAGTTTAAATAACCAAACACGCACCAAACACATCCCACCCCCTTTTTCGGATCAAAAGTGTTACTGTTTACCATGATGAACCCAATTACCCCATCACTTAAAACAAAGGGTAAACTAAAATTACCTTGTCCCACGCTTAATTAACACACATACAAACACATCCCACACCAAAATTCCCAATCCCTACTCACCAAGGGACCCCACCATTCAACCCGTTACCCAATCACATGACAACTTCATCTCCAAGCAACCGGACATGGCAAGATCAACGATTTAGACTCATTCCTTGGTCCCAAAGGCTAAATGAATGTTTTGGATCAAATTTGACATCTCAATACACATCAAGCATCTAGAAGCATTCAAGGGCAATTTTGAGATTTTCTAGCTAGGGTTTCTTGTATTTTTCCATTCTAGAACCGTCTATGTGGTCTATAAAAGGAGCCCTCAACATGTGAGAGCCCCTTTGTTCCAGATTTTAGCTAATACTTTGTAATTCCTTTTTATGAAATAAAAAGTTTGATTTCAAAAATTGTGAATTCCTTTTTGTGTTTTATGAAAGTTTGGTGTTTGATTAGCTAAAATCTGAGTTCCATTAATCTGTTTGATTGATTTTGAGGAAAGGTTTTAAGGTTTAAAACTCGTGTTTTCAAAAATCAAGTTATAATCTATTTTTGGCTAACTTTTGTGTTTGTTCTTCTTAGCAGCTATTGGATGCTGGAGCTTGTTCTTGCTAGCACCTCCGCTCAAACAATCCATGGCTTAGATGTGAGTCTTGGAGGTTTGCATCTCTTATTCCCTTTTATTTTCCTGAATTTTGTATGATTTTTGGTGAATTTGGATATTTTCTGTGAATCTGTGTTATTGTGGTTGATTTGTGTTTTTTGAGGTTTGATTGTTGTTATAGGGTTGATTAGATCTTGGTTTGTGGGTTAAATCACACAAGTCCTTTGAAAACTTGAGAAATCAGTTTACAAAGGGTTGTTTGGGTTAACTGATATACTAGTATTTGAGGCAAATTTTGTGGTTGTATTGTGTTTCTTTGTGTTGGTTATTGTTTAACTGGTATATTTTGTCATTTATCTGCAACTTTTGTGGCTTGAATCATCATAATTCAACAAAGGGCTTAAAAATCTAATTTACTTGGTAAAATTGGCTAAACTTTTGGGGACACCTAGATCTAAGGGTAGACTAGGGTTAACAAGTGCTATGTTTTAGTTATCACAACCAGTGAAAGGGATTTAAGGGTTTAAAATTGGATTGGTGGTCATTTAGATCAGCAAAAGGATTTTAGAAAGTGCCTTTGTTCATCAGTAACTGCTATTGCTTGAATCTGCTTCTAATCTTTGATCCAGTGTTTGAAACAAGTTTAATTGTTCTTATTGGACTTTATTATAGCTTGTGTATGCATATGGTTCAATTTGGTTGGCTTATTTATGCTAAAACTGTTTTTTAGTTCATAACTGCTTATTTCAAGGTCTGTCCTATATCTGGTGACTGTTTGCTTATTCTATGCTTATTGGCTGAACCAATTTGTGATTTCTTGATTGATATTGACTCCTTACAACTCACTAGTTGTAAGGGTTCCTTTGTTTACCATTGAATCCAACTGGATCTCTCTAAATTTTCAAGTCAAATAGTCAAAGCAGTGGAAACTCCTTTCCCTTGCTGCTAGCCACTACTAGTGTAATTTTTGGGATAGCTTATCAATAAGTTGTTCTAGCTTATTTAAACATGCAACAAATTTAATTTTGTAATAGGTGTTTCTTATTTGACCCATTTGTTCATACTGGAGCATTTGAAGGGTTGAATTTGAGCTTTGACTAGAAAACTAACTACTTTGACTTTTACATAAGTGCTTATTTGCTTATTCAGCTTATTTGGCTTGGCTTATTGAACTTTTCTTTGTTGATGTGTCTTAATTAAGTCATATAGAGTCTTTTGCAACTTATTTCAAGGTCTTAGGTGGTCTAGATCTCAAAGTCAACTATTTTGTCTTTTAGTGAAATTTTACTTTGCTTATTTCTGAGTTATTGGTTGAGCTTATTGGAAAACTCTTTTCACAGATATCTTAGGCATCTCAAAAGAAGGTTGTGTGTCAATTTAGAGCTTATGGAATTGCCCTATAGCTTAATGGGCCAAAAAGCCCATTAAGAATAAGTTGTTGTACCATTAAGCTGTGATAAGCTCACATTCAGCTTTCGGGCCTTCTGAATTTTGTGTTTAGAATTGAATTTTAAGCTAGACTAGTGATTTTTAGCTTATTTGATTAAGTTTCATCTTATTGGGCCAAAAAGCCCATTTGGTTGGACTGTTTTTGTTCTTAGCCCATTTGGGGGCCCATTAGGGGTATTTTGGTTATTTCACTTTCATTTTCGGATTATTTAGGTTAAAATAAACTAGTTAGAAAGTTTTTAACTTTTTTATTATTTTTGGATTTTTAATAAAATTTAAATATTATTTTATTATTAAAAAATTCATTTTCTACATTTTTGCAACTTTTATATTTTTCTTAGGTCAAATACATTAAGTTAGGATTTATAAAACTCTTAGATTAATTTTTGCATCATTTTCTTAATTTTTAGAATTATTTTAATATTTAATAGTTTTTAATCATTTAAAAATAGTTTTCCTTAGTTAAAAAATTCTTAAAAATAGTTTTTAGTCTTTTTAAGTCATTTTTTAGTTTTACATATTGAAAAATCTTTATTTGGGCTTTTCAATAATTATTTGGATTTTTAGGGCTTTAATTAGCATTTAAAAATTAATATTTAATTTATTAAAAGGTTTGAAAAAGTTTTGATCATTTGTAAACTCTTACTTTATTTCAATTGATTTTTGGTAATTTTTTGGGAATTTTTATAATTAACTTTTTTTATTTTGTCACTTTTTACGGTTTTTAATTTAGTCGTCGTAGTAATAATTTTCACGTATCCGTCATTCTATTTTCTCATCCATTCTTTCTCTCAATATTAATCTCAAATCATTTACATTTTAATCACACACATATACCTCCTTGGGAAACGAACTTAATTGGGTCATTAGTGTTTGATTTTCCTAAATCATCACTTAATACTTTCCGCTCATATACGCTCTTTTGTTTTCCTAAACAAGAAGTGTATTTTTACCACAATCAGAGGGTGAACCCTAAAATTCACGACGTCGTAAAAAGGAAGTCATTAAACTCCTTGACACGGGAATGATTTACCCTATTTCTGATAGCCCTTGGGTGAGTCCCATTCATTGTGTCCCCAAAAAGGGAGGAATGACCGTTGTGCCAAACGATGACAACGAGTTAATTCCAACTTGATTCATGACCGGTTGGAGGGTGTGTATTGACTAATGTAAGTTATATGACGCCACTCGAAAAGACCATTTTCCCTTGCCCTTAATGGATTAAATGTTGGAGCGTCTTGCGGGAAACGATTTCTATTGCTTTTTAGATGTTTTTTCCGGTTACTTCCAAATCCCCATCGATCCTTGTGATCAAGAAAAAACTACGTTTACGTGTCCATATGGAACGTTTGCCTATCGTAGAATGCCATTCGGACTTTGCAATGCACCGGGAACCTTTCAAAGGTGCATGATGGCTATTTTTCATGACATGATCGAGAAGATGATGGAAGTCTTTATGGATGATTTTTCCGTGTTTGGTAGTTCGTTCACATCGTGTCTAGGAAATTTGAAACATATGTTGAAACGTTGTGAGGAAACCAACCTTCTGCTCAATTGGGAAAAATGTTATTTTATGTTAAAGAAGGAATCATCTTAGGGCACAAGGTTTCGAAAGCGGGGATTGAGGTAGACAAAGCTAAAATTAACGTCATCGCCAAATTACCTTATCCCAAAACCGTCAATGGAGTTAGGAGTTTCCTAGTCCACGCGGGCTTTTATCCTCGATTCATCAAGGGTTTTTCAAAGATATCTCGACCCATTACACACCTCCTCGAAAAAGTTGCTCTTTTTGTCTTTAACGAAAATTGTGTACGAGCCTTTGAAATTCTTAAGAGGAAACTTGCCGAAGCTCCAATTCTTGTTGCTCCCAATTGGAACCTTCCCTTTGAACTCATGTGTGATGCAAGTGATTACGCTATTGGGGCTGTTTTGGGGAAACGTCATGAAAAGCACTTCTTGCCTATCCACTATGCTAGTAAGGGGTGATGACCGAGGCTCAACTTAAGTATACCATAACGGAAAAGGAATTCCTTGCCATGGTGTACGCATTTGAGAAATTCCGACCTTACCTCGTCTTGACTAAATGCATAGTGTATACGGATCATTCGGCAATCAAGTACCTCTTGGCTAAGCAAGATGCCCGAGATTTCTTCGTTTGATTCTCCTCCTACAAGAATTTGATGTCACAATCCTTGACAAAAAAGGAGCCGAGAATCTAGCGCCAATCATATTTCTCGCTTGGAAGATCCTCACCAAAGTGTGTACGAGAACAAGGAAATCACCGAAACATTTCCTCTCGAGACACTTGGTGTAGTGAATTCTAAGAAAGACTCGTCCACCCCATGGTTTGCGGACATCGCAAATTACCATGTAGGAAAACTCATCATTAAGGGTATGACGACTCAATAAAAACGAAAATTCTTTCGTGAGGTCAAGTTCTACTTTTGGAACGACCCTTACCTATTTGGGACTTGTGTGGATCAAATTATTCGATGTTGTGTTTTTGGCACCGAAGCTTCTAATATCCTTAGAGCTTGTCACGAGGGACCAACGGGTGGTCACCATGGTGCTAATCTCACGACAAAGAAGGTCTTTGATGCCTGTTTCTTTTGGCCTACTATTTACCGAGATGCACACGCACTTGTCAAGTCGTGTGACTCATGCCAATGACAAGGAAAAGCCTCACAAAATGATGAAATGCCATAAAAATATCATCCGAGTGTGTGAGATATTTGACGTTTGGGGAATTGATTTTATGGGGTCGTTCCCATCATCTCGTGTTAATAAATACATCCTTGTCGCCGTTGAATACCTATCCAAGTGGGTGGAAGCTAAGGCTTTGCCCACGAACGATGCTCGTGTGGTAGTCAAGTTTTTGAAGCAATTTTTTTCTCGGTTTGGTACCCCTCGTGCTATTATAAGCGATCCTGGAACCCATTTTTGTAATGACCAATTCGAAAGGGTTCTAAAGAAATATGGGGTTACACATCGGCTTTCTACGGCTTATCACCCGCAAACGAGTGGGCAAGTCGAGGTTTCAAACCGAGCGTTGAAGAGGATCTTAGAGAGATAGATAGAGGAAAACTGACAATCGTGGTCAGATGAGTTAGATGATGCTTTATGGGCCGTTTGTACCGCTCATAAGACGCCCATTGGGTGCACTCCTTACAAGCTTCTGTATGGGAAGAATTGTCACTTGCTAATTGAACTCGAACGGAAAGCTTATTGGGCCATAAAGCATTGTAATGATGACATTGAGACCGCGGAAAAACACCAGAAAATGTAACTTAATGAATTGGATGAATTGATGGACATTGCTTATGAAAATTCATTAATTTACAAAGAGAGAACTAAAAAGTTTCATGATTCTAAAATTAAAACCGGGTTTTTAACATTGGGGATCAAGTTTTGCTTTTTAACTCGAGATTGAAAATCTATTCCTGCAAGTTGAAATCCCGTTGGTCTGGTGCATTCACCATTACCCAAGTGTTTCATTATGGGACCATCGAGCTAGCTCAAAATGATGGTCCTAACTTTAAGGTGAATGGCCATAGGTTGAAGCACTACTTTGGTGGAGAAGTTCCTTCTTTGAACTACCTTGACCAAGTTACCTTCCCCAATGATAATTAGTATTGAGGGGATCGAGTCGAGCTCATGAATCGGTAATAAAAAACGAGGTGCCTCGTGGGGGAGTCCCATGCTTATCCATGTACATATTATCGTTTTCTAATGTAGCTTACGTGAGGGGATTTGTGACCTTCCAACATTTGTTTCGTGGTTGTTTGTGCATTGTGGTTTTTAGATGATCATTATCTTCACGATTGGAGCCTCTCGTGTTCGTTTTACGTGAGCACTCGATCGTTTGCTTTGAATAATTTCTTGATATCCATATGATATATCCTTGATTGTTCTAACCTTAGGTTTTTAGCACACTTCATAAACGGCTATTGATTTAATGGTTCCACCTTTTCCATGCTAGATTAGGCATTCGACTTCGTCTCTAGTATGGGGGTATTCTACCCTTAGACTCGAAACATTGAAGGACAATGTTTAACTTTAGTATGGGGGGTGAATAGATACTTGCCTTGCCAAACCTTCATGCTTTCCAAAGTTTATATTTTTGTTTATCGTTTTGTTGCAAAATAAGGCTAAAAAATGGCCAAATTTTAAATTTTTTCTCATGTTTTATAATTGTTTGAAGACACGAATGTAGATTCTGATGGCGAGAATAAGAGTAATTTTTGACTCGACCGTGTGTGTTGAGCACTTAGCTTCGATTCCTTAACTTTATATTAGGCTAAGTCTCTTAAATGAGGACGAGAAATGATAACGTTAATTATAAGTTACTGCGCTAAACGTAGAGTACTCGTATTCTTTCAAAAACTCATGTGTTCTCGTTGTTTGCTTATTCTCGATTCGCTTGTATATATATTTTGCTAATAAGTATTGGCTTAGCGGTTTATTCTTGATTGTTGGTTTCTAGTCTTTTCTAGTAGCTTCCATGTAATTAAAATGGGAAAACATTAAGGTATCGTCAGCGTCACGGTTTTGAATTATTGGCAACCCGAATAATCAAAAGCTTCTACTAATAATAATATTTCAAGTTCTCACCTAAATCAAGCAAAAATTTGAAGCTCACAAGGCCGAAAAATCTATGCAAAAATTGAAAGTGAATCAAGCATTAATCTTTGAATCTTTAAAGATCCAAAAATCGCTTTTAGTGTGAGGATATACGTCTTTGGCCATAATAAACACCTCATGGCGAGGTTAAATAAAAGGCAAGGCAAGACCGAAGTCATAATAAAATCTCCATGGCGGATTTGAATAAAAGATGGAGGTAAACCTATGATATTAAGGCCCATCCGTTAGAGGGCGTATAAAAGTCTTGGTAATAAGTCTCATGTTCAAAACCGTTGTAAAACCGTGTTTATCGATCCTTCTTGTTGACTTAATTTTTTGACATCGTTGTCTATTAGGGGGTTATTAATTCGATGGTCTTGGTTAAACCGCTATGACTCTATTTTTGGACCTTAATCTATATCATCGCATAAGTCAAAAATGTATCCTCGTGAACATTCAAGACAAGAATAAAATGTAAGAGATACCAACTAGGAAATGGGATTCTAAGTACATGATTAGGGCATAAGAGTAGTGTTAGCATTACTAACTTATAATGACAATGATCTCGTTGCACGCTTGATATGGAATTGGGTGAAAATCGAGGACGACGAAATTATTTCTAATGAAGCATTCACGTGTACTTGTTCTATGAACCTAAACGTCCCATTTTGCGATGAAAATCATACATTATGTCTAAAACACAAGTAATAGTAGTATAGTAAGTTTATGATTCAATAAAAGTGCATAAAAATGAATTTTGGAGGTGCTAAGATAGTTTATTCTAGCATTGCGTGAGGGCACGACAATGGTTTAGTATGGGGGAGTGATGAGACTACTTTTATACATAGTCTCATCGTCCAAAACGGGCTTAAAATGGTTAAACTATCATAAAATGTGCCAAATATATTCTTGTGTTTGTTCAATGTGTATTTTAGGTATGGATATTGAGAAAATGACAAACGATCACAAGAAACAAGCAAAAACGAACACGGGAAACGAAGCCGCACAATGAACCGGGCCCTATAGTTGATTTTCCAAGAAAAGTCCTTGAAGAATTGAAGATTGTACAAGGAGGGTCCTACATTATTGAATAATTGACACTTTAAACCCTTGTATATTCATAATTACAAGGTTGGTCCTTAAAGTTTGTCAAAATTACAAAGAGGACCCTCAACTTTGCAGAATTGGCAAGAATGGTCCCTCAAATTTGAAGACTTGTCACTTTTAGTCCTCCATTAAGACAAGATTACAAGTGAAGACCTCAAAGATTGAAGACATGCTAAAAACAGCCCTTCAAATATCATCAAATTACAAAAAAAGTCCTTGAAATATCTTTGAAAAGTTTTTGTGGCCAATATGTGAAAAACAAAACTTATTTTACAAAGAGAAATATGTTTTGCTTGATTAAAACACAAATGAAAGAAAGAAAGAAGAAGAAGGGTGAAAACTACCAAGACATAAAAGATACTTAGACCTATCCTGGCTTGCCACGTGCCCCACTATCTCAAAACAACCAATCACCATCCATCCTTTTGCCACCTCATAATCCTACTCAGTCGGATTAATAACCAATTTTAATTAGTTATTTAAAAATGACGGTTAATACCTTTTCAAACACTAACCAAGATCAAAACCCATATTTTATCACTTGAACACGATTTTGGGCTTTTGCTAAGTACCAAGAACTAAGCCTTAATCTCCTCCTGATTTAAGATTAAGACCATTATGAAACCCAAACCTTAAACCCTTTTCCACCTCACCCCAAATGCTCACATGATACTCCCCTGCTACACTTTTTGGGTACAAGATAAAAACTTGGCAGAAAATCTACGAACCACAATGAAGCTTCATTCCTAAGCTTATTTGAAGCCCTTGGATCAAATTGGCACCACTGGCATCACATGTTCTTCAACAAAACTCCAAACTCAATCAAGGAAATTTCAAACTTCAAAGGGTAAAAGAGGAACTTCAAGCAGCTAGGGTTTTAGTTATTTTTCAGCTTTCTAGAACTATTGTGAGCCTATATAAAGGCCTTAGGTTACAACATAGTCTCTTGCTCTTGGTTTTTCTTTGGTCAAAGTTCTTTAAATCCTATATTCAAGTTAATGAAATAGTGTTTGAATCTTGTGACGAATTCCAAGTGCCACTCTTATCTACTTTTTGTTGATGTTATATGTTTGTGATTCTAATGTTTCAAGGATTGGTTTTAAGTATTGTGCAACTTATTCCAAAAGTTTTTCCAAAACCTGATTTTTTCTAAGTGTTGTTCAAACACTTGAACTTTTTGGATCATAAGTTGATCATAGTACCCTGATAAGAAGATTATCAAGGTTCTGTGAAGCTTGTGGTTTGGGAAGGATCAAGGAGTGGGGTTCACGCTTGAAAGAATCTTGGTCATTTTCCATTTTTCATTTTTCTGTTATAAATTGTTCTTGACTCTGTTGAACCTTAGCAGGGGTGTTCTTGGATGATTGTGCCTTGTTTAGCTAAGCACATAAACTATAAATCCGTGAGTGTGGATGTACATTCATGTGGTTTGAACCTTTTCTCTCAAAAATCTGTCAAGAAGTGGTTTTAAGTGATTTGGTTTACTGCTGTTGTATGTGGTGTTCTTGTGACTTAAATCTTGGTCAAACTACATGACAATGTTGTTATGATGTTAGTTTAAGCTTGGTTTAACCTGAAAAAGTTTTTCACTTTGTAAAATTTGATTTCCAAAAGTTAAAGGATTGTTTGGGATTATTGCATGTTATGTGTTTTTGTTAAATTGAGTAAGTGTTAGTGTGTGGTTTGTGTTTGCATTTGTTATAGGGGTGATTGTATGCTGATATTTGCTTATCTTTCATTTTGAAACACTCTAATCCAAATCTTGGCATTAAATCTTTGTTTCTTGTTATTTTGGACTGTGATTTTGGGGACACCTAGAATATAAGCTATACTCGGGTTAACAAGTGCTAAATCTAAGTTATTGCAACCCGAGTAAGAGATTTAGGGGTTTGAATTGGATTTGTGGCCAACTAGTTCAGTAAAAAGGTGTTTGTTGGAAATACGTTTTACGTATTAAGAAGGATCGGTCACTCCAACAATAGTCCATGTATTAGCTCGTAGTTTAGTTATTTACATTTATTAAACAAAGTCCAAAACTGAGCCCATGAATTGTATGGGCCGGCGGCCTAATGTAAACCCAAGCCCATCTCATGGGCTTGGGTATATAAACCCTCTCCTTTGATGGAGAGGGTAGTGGTTTTCATAATTTACACATAGTAGTCATTTATTTCTCTCTCTAGAAGTGTGTGAACTTCATCATCTCTCTATCTCTTTCTCTCTCTAAAACATAAGCAATATTTACATAACCTACAAATGGTATCAAGAGCCATGGGATGATTGTATTGTTTATGTGTTTGTGGTCTTGATTCATACGCCTATTTTGATCTATTTTACACAAACCAAATTTTTTTTCATATCCTACAATGTTTGTGTTCATCAGTAAAACTGCTTAAGTCACTTAGGGTTTATATTAGCTTAAATCTTGAAACCATTGCATGAAAAAAGTTTGTTTGTGCTCAATTAAGTTTATTTAAGCTTCTGCATGCTTTGGTGGACTTTGGTTGGTTTGTTTTTGCTCAAACAACTTTTAATCATCATTCCTACTTATTGCCATGTCTGTATCATATCTGAGCCTTAATTGAATTAACTGTACAAATTGGCTTGGTGATTTTGTGATTTGTTGCTTGTTATTGCCTTATAACCTACTAGTTATAAGGGTGACTTCTTTGTCCATTGAATCCAACAAAAGATCACTAAAAACAAAAAGTCAAGAAAGTCAAGCAGTGGGAACCCTTTCCCAATGATACTAGCCACTGCTAGTGTTAATTTTTGAACAACTTAGTAATAAGATATAATAGATTATTTTATTGTGCAACAATTTTTTTTTGGTGATCCATCTTCCTTATATGACCCATTTGACTAATCTGGAGCTTTTGAGCCTTTGACTTTTAGGTTTGACTAGAAAACGAATTGACTTTTCTTTTTCAAAACAGCTTATTGCTTATTCTAGATTATTCAGTGTACTTATTTGAGATCTGTTCGATTATTAAGCTTAGTTAAGTGACTTAAAACATTTTGCAAAAAGAATCAGCTCTTGAATCGGCCTAGAACTCGAAAACGACTATTTTGTCGTTTTGTGTAGTGATCTTTTGCTTATTTCAGGCTTATTTCATGGGCTTATACAAAATTTATTTTTACGAACATCTTTATAAGGTCAAGAGAAGGACGTGTGTAAAATTTCAGCGTATGGCATTGGCTTATAGCTTAATGGGCCAAACAGCCCATTAAGAATAAGTTGTTTTCATTTAAGCTGTGATAAGCACTTATTCAGCTTTTAGGCCTTTAGAGTTTTTTGTTTAAAATCAAATTTTAAGCTTAACTGGTGATTTTGTGCTATTTTGGTGATCATTTTTCTTATTGGGCCTTAATAAGCCCAATTAGTGGACTATTTTACTACTTGGCCCATTTAGAGGCCCATTAGGGGTATTTCTGTAATTTCAAGTTTATTTTCTGTTTATTTAAGTTAAAATAAACTAGTTTACAAGTTTTTTCAATTTTTTATAATTTATGAATTTTTTATTATTATTTTATTATTAAAATTTTTTTAGATTAAATTAATATTTTTGCAACTTTTTCATTTTCTTAGGTTAATTATATCAAGTTAGGATTTTTAAAACTTTTAGATTAATTTTCTCATCATTTAATTGATTTTTAGAATTATTTTAGTATTTTAATAGTTTTTAATCATTTTCAAATAGTTTTAACTAATTTTAAAATTTTCAAATATACTTTTTAGCTTTTAAGTTATATTAGAGGTTAACAAATTGAAAAATCTCATTTTTGGATTTTTATTAATTAAATTGATTTTTTTGGGCTTTAATTAGCATTAAAAAATTATTATCTAAATTAACAAAAGGTTTGAGTGAATTTTTATTTTTTTAAACTCTAACTGCATTTTTAGGATTTATTGTGATTTTCTAGGAATTTTTTAGGCTAATTTTTAAATTTTGTCACGTTTACGTCTTCGTCTTAGTTTAATTTTACTCGTAATCGTCGTCATTTCTCTTTTCTTTCTTTCTTAATATTAATCTCAAACATTTAATCATCTCTTAACACACACACCAAGCCTCCTTGAAAACGAACTCACTTTTGGGTCATTTGTGCACGTTTTTCCTAAACCGTCGTACTTACCCTAATTATCTTGTTTTCCTAAACGAGTGTAAAATTACAATTATCATTGTCGCACATAAGGTTAATTACTTAGACAAGTCCTTGTCGCAGTGCGACAGGATCAGACGAGAATATAATCTATCATATATATATATTCGCCTAAAGGAGAGGGATATACACTTACCTTAGTTATATGATAAGGATCAAACTATTTTAGGTCATTATCTCTTCCTTTGGCCGCAAGAGTAGGAGAGCCCATCCAGGACTCTCTCGGATATAAAAGGAACCCCATAGGTTCCACAAAGGTACGATACACACAATACCCTAAATACTACACACTCAAATTGATTACTTACTCTCACGTCGGAGTCTAATCGTGGGTCACAAACCCATGGTAAGCCTAACGGTGTCTGTTTAGTGCGCAGGGTCCTCAAAGCAAGTGTCACTTGGTGCCAGAGCCGGAGTCCACAAGACCCCAAATTAAGCCTAATTTGGGTCAAGCTCGGTCTACCAACTTTTGTATCAACAAATGCTTTGAATGTTAAGTATGTTTGTGTCAAATGTGGAAAGTGTTCTAATGCTAATCATGCTATGTGTGTTTCGAATAATGTCAAAGGTATAGATACTAGAACTAAGAAGCAAACTGTGATGCCTATTAGTGTTAGAAAATCCAAACGCAAAGTGAACAATTCTGGTGCAACCCCCCTAAGAAAAGTATTGCATCAGACTCCCTCACTAAGAATCCTAGAAGCAGAATTAGGAACTTATATGAGTCTGCTATCAAGTCTTGGAAATGGTGGGTTGCTAATCAATGTCCTCCAGGATATAAATGGATGCCTAAGGTTAGGACAGAAAATGTGACAACGAGCGTTAGTGTGCCTTTAAGTGATGAAACTAGGGAAACTAATAAATCGGAAATCACAACTAACATGGAATCTAATTTAGCAAATGCTCCATCGTGTTCTAATTCTTCTGTAGGTGATCGAAATAATTCTCTTCATACTGGACTCTGGATGCACGAAGCACATGACGGGGAATCTGAAGCTTCTAATTAACTTCGTGTTCTAATTCTTCTGTCCGATTCGGAAATGATCAATTTGACCGATCCTAGGATATGGAGACTTGGTTAAGTGGAATATCACAATCAAAAGGGTTTACTACGTTGAAGCGCTTAATCATAATCTTTTTTCGGTTGGTCAATTCTGTGATGCGGATTTGGAGGTTGCTTTTAGAAAGAAGACATGCTTTGTTCGTGATTATGATGGGAATGATTTACTTACTGGTTCACGGGGTACTGATCTCTACACTATTTCACTACAAGACTCCACATCTTCAACTCCAATCTGTTTCATTGCTAAAGCATCAACGACTCAAGATTTGTTATGGCATCAACGATTATCTCATCATAACTTTGATACCATCAACTTGCTTTCCAAGAAAGATATTGTGCGAGGCCTTCCAAATTTGAAATTCATCAAAGATCATCTTTGTTCTTCTTGTGAGCTTAGTAAAGCTAAACGGAGTAGTTTCAAGACAAAGACTACACCAAGCTCTAAAGGACGATTATATCTTCTTCATATAGATTTGTGTGGCCCTATGCGTGTTCAAAGCATCAATGAGAAGAAATATGTTATGGTAATTGTCGATGACTACTCAAGGTACACTTGGACTCACTTCTTGAGGTCTAAGGATGAAACACCCGAAGTTCTCATCAACTTCCTTAAGCTGATACAACGTGGTGGTCAAGCTCAAGTAAAAGTGGTACGTACTGACAGAGGCACAAAATTCTTGAATTCAACTCTGAAAATTATTTTGAAGCCGAAGGGATTGAACACGAAACATCTATTGCTAGAACACCTGAACAAAACGGAGTTGTTGAAAGACCAAACCGTACTTTAGTTGAGGCTGCTCGAACATTATTATCCGCTTCAAAACTACCATTATTCTTTTGGGCCGAAGCCGTATCAACCGCACGTTACACACAAAACCGTTCCTTAATTATCCCAAGACACGAAAAGACACCATATCACATAATTAATGATCACAAACCTTCACCAAACACTTTCATGTTTTTGGATGTATGTGTTACATTATTCGAGATGGTGAAAATCTGGACAAGATGAAAGAGAAAGCCGATGCATGCATTCTAGTGGGATATGTAACTCAGTCTAAGGGATACAGAGTGTACAACAAGAGAACAAAATTGATAGTCGAGACTATTCATATCAGATTCGATGAATTGCAAGATATGACACTTGAACAAAACAGTTTAAGTCCCGATCCACAACGACAAAAGACTTCTATGCACAACCGCACGGAACTCGGAACTCAAGACCACATCAATGAACCGTCAAGTTCAAAGCTGGTTCCTAAACATGTTCCTAGAGAAGATATGACAGTGGAAACGACACTTGAAGAGTTGGAAATGTTATATGGACCTATTTTTGATGAATATTTCACGGGGGAGAAACATGTTGTATCAAAGTCTTCCGCTGTCACTCATGATAAGAATGATGATACCGAACATCGTCACCAAAAGGATACAACTTCATCTACTTCAATACGAGTTGCTGCAGATTTACTTCCTCAGAATATCACTTCAACAATCGATCCTACAACATCCACAACTGCTGTCATTTCTACAGAGAACATAAATCAAGTAGACAATGCATTATCTGACGATGACGATTTTCACAACTCATTCAGTACACCGGTACACGAATCTAGAGAGTCTTCTAATCGCCATGTTGATCCGTCTAATATGCATACGTTTTATCAACGACATCCATCAACACATCATTGGATCCGAGATCATCCTTTGGTTCAAGTAATTGGAAACCCTTCACAACCGTTCGTACAAGACGACAGCTTGAAACCAATGGCGATGTTTGTATGTTCGCACTCGCTGTGAGTACAACTGAACCGAAAAACATCAAAGAAGCCATGGCTGATCATGCTTGGATTGAATCGATGACGGATAAACTTCAACAATTAGAAAGACTTAAGGTCTGGGAACTTGTTGACAAACCATACGATGTAATACCATTAAATCTTCGTTGGATCCCGAAAAACAAGATGGATGAAGAAAACACGATCATCAAGAACAAAGCTAGGCTAGTGGCTAAGGTGAATGGACAGAACGAGGGAATTGATTTTGACGAATCATTTGCACCAGGTGCTCGTATGGAAGCGGTCAGGATTTTCCTTGCTTATGCTGCACATAAGGGATTCACTGTCTATCAAATGGACGTAAAGACGGCGTTTCTTAACGGTCCTTTGAAGGAAAAAGTCTATGTCACGCAGCCGAAAGGATTCATCAATGCTCATTATCCGGACAAGGTGTATCGTCTCCACAAGGCACTATATGGACTAAAGCAAGCTCCAAGAGCGTGGTACGACAAGCTCTCGAAATTTCTAGTATCCAAAGGTTTCTCAAAAGGTTCCATTGATCTAACTTTGTTCACTTACAAGTATGGGGATGAGATTTTGCTTGTGCAGATTTATGTTGATGACATTATTTTCGGGTCTACAAACCCAAAACTTTCAAAATGGTTTGAAAAAGTAATGCATAATAAATTTGTAATGTCAATGATGGGCGAACTAAAATTCTTTCTTGGAATTAAAGTTCACCAATCCCCAAGTGGTATATTTATAAATCAAGCTGTTAGGACCTCTGGAATAGATATTTGTAATAGATAAGCTAGGAGGTATGTAGTTCCTCCTGGTCCTAGTAGTAGTAGGAGCAATACGTGCTCCTGGTCTAGTAGAAAGTCAAACATTATTATTCTTAGTAGTTTGTTAGGATATGCCTGAGATATGTTAGGAAAGTATATGCATATCAGAAGTTACACGTTTTGGTTTAATGTAGTATTAGGGTTTCCTTGTAGTATAAAAGGAACTCATTGGCAGAAGGGTTAGACACACCTTCATCATCATTATTCATTTCATATTAATAGAAGAAATCCTTAGTAAGGATCAAGTTATTTAGTTATTCTGTTTCTTCTTGTTCATAGTATTTTTATTCCGCACTTATACTGTGTGTTTCATTAAGAGTCTCTCTGTGAATAGACTTGTGATTACAGAAGTCGTTCACCATCCTTAACAGGCTGCAAGATCCAAATCTAGTGGACCCAACAAGTGGTATCAGAGCCTGGGAGAGTCTCTGCTCAAGAAGAATCAATTTTTTCTTTTTACTAACATCATTGTTTAATCATGTCTGCTTCTAGTTCTACTGAAACAGGAGAAGATAGTACGTTTAAAACACAGCAACCACAACAAATCGTTTCTACTGTTTCCAATACTAATGGAAAATTACCACTCCACTCTTGAAGAAGGATGAGTATCATAGCTGGGCCATGAAGATGGAATGCTGGATCACCAATACTGATCTAGACCTTTGGAAGATTGTCCAGAATGGCAACAGCAACAAAAATACTGGTAGAGACAAGAATGGTAATATCACCATTCTCGATCCTAAAACTCATGAAGAAATCACTGTTGTTCAGAACGAAATCAAAGAAAATAATATTTTGCTTCAGTCCCTTCCTGATGATCATATGGGTGATTTTTATCACTTGGATGATGCTAGGGAGATTTGGAATGGAATAAAGGTAAGATTTGGAGGGAGTGAGGAATCCAAGAAGATGCGCAGATCAATGCTGAGAGATGAATTTATAGAATTAAATATGTCTAAAACAGAATGTCTTCATAAAGGGTATGACAGGTTTCAAAAGATTCTTAGCCAATTGAATCAACTCAGGTCTAAACCTGACAATGAAGACATCAATGCCAGGTTTCTTAGATCCCTACCTCACTCATGGAATCAGGTAGTCATCTCTCTAAAGGCAAAAGGAAGCCTTGCCAATCTTTCTTTTGATGACTTGTTTTATAAACTCAAAACCTTTGAGTCTCACGTGAGAGGATACTCAAGTGATTCCTTTCCTACTCCTACTAATTCTACTTTTCTGAGTTCCATGGGATCTAGTCCAATGTCTTATGCCAGTAGCCCAAGCTATACTTTGTCATCTCAACATACTTCTACTCCTGAATCAAAAACCAAGACTGGTAGAATGTTAGAAGGTGTTCTTCACTCTTTTGTTGCTGATGTTGATCCACAATAGCAGCTTGCTTTTGATGATTTCAAACAGGTTGATAAACATGACTTGGATGAAATGGATCTAAAATGGCAGATGGCTATGCTCACTCTCCGGGTTCATAAGTTTGAAAAGAAAGCCGGTCGAAAATTCAACTACAACCCAAGAGAGCCAACCAGGTTTGATAGAAGCAAGGTTAGATGCTATAACTGCCAGCAGCAAGGACATTTTCTAGGGAATGCGCTAACAAAAATGACCAGGAGAAGAACAGGTATTCAGCCTTCAAGGTTCAAGAGTTCAAAGATGAAAAGAAAGCTTTGGTGTCCGTTGACTCCATGGTTAACTGGAATGTTCATCAGACTGCTACCTTGGAATCATGTGAAGCTTCTACTGATGTATTTGCTATGATTGTTGGGCACCTATCTGATGCCAAGGAAGCAGAAGAATTTGCTCTTATGGGAATCTCGCCTCAGGTACAAAATTACCCTCTTAGTTGTCATGATAAATATTCAGAACTCTTGACTCAATACAATGAACTAAATGAACAAAATGACACATATTTTTTAAAAGTTTAAGCGTATGAGAGTTCTCTAAAAACTTTGGAACAACAAAAGAAGTGGCTTCAAGATAATCAACGTGAATATGAGGATACGATTAGATTTCTAAGCATTGATCTAGAGAACACCACTAACATGCTGACATATACTGAAAACATAACAATGACAGTATCAAGGTAAAGCAAGATAATACAAGGTTTTTTGCCTCGCATGAAAGTTCGTTGTTCCAGTCTTTTCGAATTGATTACTAGTTAAGAGTGCGACTCAGTCGTTCTTGGTGGAAAATAAAATGGGTTGTTTGATTATCTATTTTAAACTAAAAGTAAATATGAAAATGTGTTTGAGTAAAATTAAAGCTTTAAAAATTAAACTAAAAATTACTAGAAAAACACTTGGTAAAAATAGAGATTTCGGGAAGGGTGCAATTTTTGGAAATTAAAACGAAATGAATTTAAAACTTAAAACTTAAAACTTTGTAAGAATAAAAACGTAGTAAAATTGTTGGAAAAGTTAAATTGGAAATTAAAATAAAAATAAGTAAATAGAAAGTAAAAACTCAATCCATCGGAATAATCCATCGGAATCCCATCGGAATGTTTCCCAAAAGTATCGGAATATTGCATAGTGAATTCTATCGGAATCTCCCGTATCGGAATGTAACTTCTATCTGAATGTCAATCTGTCGGAATACTAAGGTAAGTATCGGAATATGTCAAAGTTAAAGTTGTCGGAATACTAATCTATCGGAATGCAGTTTCCATCGGGATATGGTTAATGAAATTTTGGCTGCGTTTCTTCTTAAAGTAACCTTAAGACCCGTCGCAATATGCGATTGCAATGAGCGATCGCAATCACGATAAGAATAAGGTGGATGTGCACTAGATCGCAAAGTAGAACCCCTTGGGTTATTGCGATCACAAATAAGCTGTCTGAAACCGTCGAAATACTTGGAACCCTATGACTGCGATGAAACAACAAGTAATCCGATAAGGTGAAATAAGCCAAAACATCTATAAGCACTACCAATAAGCACACTTAACCGAAACTTAACCAATTCAATAAGCAAAAATTTGACAACTTTTGAAATTCTAAATTCGCAAACTTTATAAAACAAACTTTTCTAAAAACACTAGACTTTTAAGAAAACTTAAAAACAATAAGCTAAACACTAAATAAGCCAATAAGCATGAATAGCTCAAAGTTTAATTCGTGTAAGACTTTAAATCTCTTAAGCCAACGAATCAAGAAACTCACATAAGTAAGAACTATTGTGGCGTCTTAAAGAAAGTAGATGAAATAGAATGATGAACACAAAATCGTACTAACAAGAAAGATTAAAAAGGTGAATATTGAAACAAGACTAAGTTTAAAAACTAAAAGTTTGATTAAAACAAGAAAGATAAAAGATGAAGTTTTAGTGAGAGAAAGTTAAACACTTTCTCTCTCTAAAATAAAAACTAAAGAACGAAAAATAAATATCTAACACCCTCCTATGTGTCATTAGGAGGGTATTTATAGGAGATGGGTAGGTGCATGTGCTTCCTTCTTTCTTTCTTTCTTTCTTCTCGACTCGATTTAAATTCTTTGTCTTTCTCGACGTCGTCACGGGATTTGTCGATGTAAATTGAACTTGTCTTGTAATTTTCTTCTTCTATTAGACTTGAGTTCTTCGACTTCATTAAACTTCCGTCTTTAAACTTTTTCTTCGATAAATCTTCAGAACAGGCCTTGGACTTCCGTTCTTTTTGCACTCTTGATCTTTTGAATTCGTCTTTTCTCGTTTTTCTTCGATAAAAGCCCGTGAAAGCCTGTGTTTTCTTCCTTTTTCATCTTTTGGTCCTAAAACACAATAAAAACACAAACCACGCATAATTCCAACTTTTACGACATAAAATACACGTTTTGGTCTTGTTATTATTGGAAATAAGTTGTAAAAGGATAAGTGTTTTCACACTTGTTAAATCCTCTACACTTGACCATTGCAATGCCCTCATGCAATGCATTAATTTCAAAGCACAGATTACATTTCTCATCATAAATAACCCACCTTGGCCTTTATTAAATACTAAACTTTAAGGAAACTAAAAAGATAGAAATATGTACAAAACAAGTAAAGAAATCAAAGACTTTCATTGGGGTTTTGGTTGTCATAAATGTTCATCATCCTCAAGTTTCGCGTTCCTCATACTAAGCTTTAAAACGAGATCATTGTTATTATAAGTTAGAAATCTAACACGAACTCATGTGGCCCAATTATTTACTTAGACTTCCTTATTCCTAGGTGTATCTCTTATATTTTAATTTTGTCTTGAATGATCACGAGGATGCATTGTTTGACTTATTTTGATAGTCATTTAGGCTAAAAATAAATTGGGACGATTTAATCAATAGTTAGCTAAAGAACAAAATCTTTTAAAACTGCTTCTCGGGACCTCTTAAAGTTCATATCTTGGCATAACTCGCTTCACGATTTGAGACCTTTCTTGGACCGATATTTGGCAGCGACTTCATACTTCAAATCTTGAGAGACGTTCTTGAAGTTATGGTCTTCTCTTCATAATAGGAACTTCTTCACTTGAAGTTTTTTGAGAGATTCTTAATACCTGGACCACGACTTCTTCATTTTTCTCCAATCTTTATTTTTGACTTTGATATACAACGATCCGCCTCTTTTTAGGACTTGGATCTATTTATCCTCATACCTTGTTAGGGCCTTTTTGGATAGACTTCTCCATGATCTTTTGGGGAGTATTTGCTTTTCGTCGTGTGTCTCGATCCTTCATATTGATTTTTGATAAATGATTCTTCACATCACTTTTGGATCTTTAGCAACAAAATGTAGCCCTCATGCCTTGTTAGGGCCTTTTCGGACTCGCCAATCTTCACATCCCGCTTCAATAAGTTATGACTAGGCTATGAACTCTAATTAATACTGAGCAACTTTTAAACGATCTTGTGCTAGAGGCTAAGTAACTTTTCAAATCGTACAACCTTATTTATTGCAAATATATTTATTAGCAAGCGATAGGAGAAAAAGCTTATAATCAACTCACATAAATTCATGAAAGAATACCAAACTTATAATTGACTCTATCATCACTCGTTCTCCACAATTTAAAATCTCAAGGAATGAGACTCATGGATGCTTAGCCTATTAAATAAAAGTTTTGGGTTTTCGAGTCATCTATAGGATCTTGAAAACTCTTAGACTTTTTCAAGTTTAGAATTCGCATTTTAATGTTCCCTTGATAAACGACTCTCTAGGATCAATTATAGGAACTTGCGAAAAGTTCTTTTTCTTAACCCGTGAGAGGTAAGACTTTCGCGTTATAAAGTTCCCTATATAAAAGCCTAGCAAAACTTGACTTAAACACGTTATGGATACTAGCTAGAGTAAACTTAGATAAGTAAAATCGGGTTGAGTCAAAATATTCACGACTTTGGAAAATATAAAACCATTTTATTAAACTTTATTTTAGAAAGGAAAGTAAATAACGATACCAAAGGAAAATACTACTATACTACTAGCCCAAAATAGATTAAAATTTTTGAAAAATGTCGAAAAACCAAATTTTCTGGTTAAAATGAGGACAAATTCATGGAAAAGCCCACTTACTTCGATAGAAGTCTCCCCTACACTTGATATAAACATTGTCCTTAATGTTTAAGCATGTGGGAGTAAACTCCCCTACACTTAGGACATTGTGCACGTTGTTTAAATCTTGCTAAGGAAAGGACAACTATAGTGATTTCAATGTTAATATATAAGATATGAAATATTGAATCACGATAGTTTAGGATAGAACCAGGAAGACGGGTACATGGGATCAAGGTCGTCAAATGTCATCAAGAGTGGATCTTTGAAGTTTTAATCCCTGCACATCAAAAGAAACAAGACAACAAACACATACGGGCTCCTCCTACATTTATTATGAAAAACGGTAAAGGATAGATCAATGGGTTGCCTCCCGAGAAGAGCTTTACATTTGTTAACCGAGTCACGAGCCTGACTCGACCCATAACTTAATTCAAGGGAAACGTGGTGAGGGATGGAATCATCTCATGAGAGATGTCCTCACCAAAGTACAACTTCACGCGCTGGCCATTCACCTTATAATTGGGCCCATTTAGCTGGGAAAGCTCAATGGTTCCGTAAGGGAAGACTTTGGCGACGGTGAATGGACCAGACCAACGGCTTTTCAGCATGCCCGAGAAAATCTTCAACCGAGAGTTAAAGAGTAAAACTTGATCACCAACGTGGAACTCTCGGTTCTAATCCTTGCATCATGAATGATTTTGGTCTTCTCCTTGTAGATCAAAGAATTCTCGTAGGCTTCATTCCTTAGTTTGTTGAGCTCGTTGAGTTGAATCTTCCGAAGATCGCCGGCTTTGTTGATGTCGAAGTTAGCCCACTTCAAGGCCCAGTATGCCTTATGTTCCAGCTCGTTAGGGAGGTGGCATGCTTTCCCGTACACAAGACGATAAGGTGTACAACCAATCGGGGTCTTATAAGCGGTACGGAAAGCCCACAAAGCATCATCTAACTTATCGGCCCACGAGACACGAGGCTCTCCCACAGTCCGCTCAATAATTCGCTTCAATCCACGATTAGATATCTCGGCTTGACCATTTGTTTGAGGCTGATAAGCGGTGGAAATACGGTGATTGACACCATACTTAGCCATGACTCGTGTAAATTGATCATTGTAAAAATGAGTCCCGCGGTCACTGATGATAGCACGAGGAACACCGAATCGAGCAAAAAGTTGCTTCAAAAATTTCACAACCACCCTCGCATCGTTCGGAGGGAGAGCCTTAGCTTCAACCCATTTAGATACGTAGTCAACGGCTACGAGGATGTACTTGTTCCCTTTAGATGATGGAAATGGCCCCATAAAGTCGATACCGCATACATCAAAGATTTCATATTCTTGTATGAAATTTTGAGGCATCTCATCTTTATGTGTGATCTTGCCTTGGCGTCGGCAAGCATCACACTTTTTAACCATCTCGTGAGCGTCACGATAAATGGCGAGCCAATAGAATCCCGAGTCAAAAACTTTTTGCGCGATGTAGTTGGGACCAAAGTGACCACCGGTGGGTCCTTTATGGCAAGCTTCGAGAATGTCTAAAGCTGCGGTTCCATCAACACACCGACGAATAATCAGATCAACACATTGTTTGAATAGATAAGGGTCATCCCAAAAGTAAGTCTTAACATCTTTAAAGAACTTCTTCTTTTGTTGGGATGTTAACCCTTCGATGAGAATACCACCCGCTAAGCAGTTTGCAATGTCCGCAAACCACGGGGTGTCATCAAGATTGGAATTGATAGACATTAAGGCCTAATACAAGGTTTTTAAACCAAGTATCAAAATTGTTCGTTGATTCCAATCTCTTCGAATTGATTACCGTTAATTAGTGCGACTCAATTATCTTTTGGTGATCAAGAGGATGGTTTGTTTGATTATCTATTTTTAAACTAAAAGCAAATAATTGTCGTTGAGTAAAATAAGAAATTTTAAAACTTAAGTTACAAATAAAAGCGTGCAATCTTTGGAAATTAAATGTAAATGATTGAAAACTTGAAAACTTAGTAAAAAGTAAGCTAAGACAAAAGGCGGGAAAGATTAAATTTAAAATCTATGGAAATTAAAACAAAAACAACAGCAGATCGCAACGCGATCGTACCCAAATAGTAAGATGGATCGTAACCCCTGATCGCACTCAATGTGATCGCAACCTAGGAATCAGATCGCACTCAGCAGTGCGATGGGTAAACATGATCGTACTCCCAGATCGCAACCACGATCGCAACAAGTGGATCGTGGTCTTTGATCGTGGTTTGTGATCGCAACACAACTGATCAGAGTCAATGCGATCGCAACTAGGAATCGTGATACACCATCGCACTCACAGATCGTAATCAATGATCGTGGTGTGGATTTGTATCGTAGCCAAAGAAAGAACACAGGATCGCACTCAATGCGATCGTAGCCCAAGATCGTGACCAAGAAAAACCCTCCTAAGATAGAAATGGCGTCCAAGAAGTAACTAAGCTTAAATGAATAAGCTGTTACCAATAAGCACTTTCAAACTTCTAGACAAAGATAAATAAGCACAAATTCGAAAACTTTTGAATCTAAACACATGAACTTAATAATACGAGCCTTAAAAAGATGAACTTTTTAAGAAAGTTTAAAAGTTAATAAGCTAAAACATTCGAATAAGCCACTAAGCATAAAAAGCTTATAACTTATACGTATGAAAGCTTATGAAGGGATAAAAGATTAACTTTTTCTTGACTAAAACATCAAAATCAATCACGCATTAAGAACTAATCGGATCAAATATGAAGTTTCGGATCAAGGAATAAGTGAAATCAAGAAATGTAGAAAGAGATTAAAGAACGAAAAGCTTGACTTGAACTTGAAATTAAAATGAAATCCAAATACAAGAATGATTCAAACCTTAAACTTGAAAGAAAAAGATGAAACTTAGTGAGAGAAAGTTTGGAACTTTCTCTCTCTAAAAACTAGAAGGGAAAATGAAAAATAAAACTAGCTAACCACCCTCCTAATGTGATTAGGAGGGTATTTATAGGGAAATGAGGAGTGCATGTGTGGTGTGCTTCCTTCTTTCTTTTCTTCTCGACTCGATTTAAATCTTTGTCTTTTCTCGACGTCGTCTTGGGACTTGAACTTGTCTTAATAATTTTCTTCTATAATTTAGACTTGAGTTCTTCGACTTCATTAAACTTCCGTCTTTAGACTTTTTCTTCGATAAATCTTTAGAATAGGTCTTGGACATCCGTTCTTTTAGCACTCTTGATCTTTTGACTTCGTCTTTTCTTGTTTTCTTCGATAAAAGCCCATGAAAGCCCGTGTTTTCTTCCTTTTTCATCTTTTGGTCCTGAAACACAATAAAAACACAAACCACGCATAATTCCGACTTTTACGACATAAATTACACGTTTTGGTCTTGTTATTATTGGAAATAAGCGGTAAAAGGATAAGTGTTTTCACACTTATTAAATCCCCTATACTTGACCATTGAAATGCCCTAATGCAATGCATTAATTTTAAAGCACAGTTTACATTTTCCATCATAAATAACCCACCTTGCCTTTATTAAATATTAAACTTTAAGGAAAATAAAAAGATAGAAACAAGTAAAGAAATTAAAGACTTACATTAGGTTTTGGCTGCCATGAACGTTTATCATCCTCAAGTTTCACGTTTCCCATACCAAGCTTAAAATCGAGATCATTGTTATTATAAGTTAACAAACTAACACGAATTCATGTGGGCCAATTATTTACTTAGACTCCCTTATTCCTAGGTGTATCTCTTATATTTTATTTTTGTCTTTAATGATCACGAGGATTCATTGTTTGACTTATTTCGATAGTTAATTAAGGCCAAAAATAAAGTGGACGATTTAATCAATAGTTAGCTAGAGGACAAAATCTTTTAAAACTGCTTCTCCGGACCTCTTAAAGTCCATATCTTGGCATAACTCGCTTCACGATTTCAGACCTTTCTCGGACCGATATTTGGCAGCGACTTCATACTTCAAATCTTGAGAGACGTTCTTGAAATTATGGTCTTCTCTTTATAATAGGAATTTCTTCACTTGAACTTTTTAAGAGATTCTTCATCTTTGGACCACGACTTCATCATTTTTCTCCAATCTTTATTTTTGACTTTGATATACAACGATCCGCCTCCTTTTAGGACTTAGATCTATTTATCCTCGTACCTTGTTAGGGCCTTTTTGGATAGACTTCTCCATGATCTTTTGGGGAGTTTTTGCTTTTCATCGTGTGTCTCGATCCTTTATATTGATTCTCGATAAATGATTCTTCACATCACTTTTGGATCTTTAGCAACAAAATGTAGCCCTCATGCCTTGTTAGGGCCTTTTCGGACTAGCCAATCTTCGCATCCCGCTTCAATAAGTTATGCCTTGGCTATGAACTCTAATTAATACCGAGCAACTTTTAAACGATCTTGGGCTAGAAGCTAAGTAACTTTTCAAATCGTACAACCTTATTTATTGCAGATAAATTTATTAACAAGCGGTGAGAGAATAGGCTCATAATTAACTCACATAAATTCACGAAAGAATACCAAACTTATAATTGACTCTATCATCTCTAGTCTTCCAAAGTTTAAAATCTCAATCCATTTATAGGATCTTGCAAACTCTTAGACTTTTTCAAGTTTAGAATTTGCATTTTAAAGTTCCCTTGATAAACGACTCCCTAGGATCAATTATAGGAACTTGCGAAAAGTTCTTTTTCTTAACCCGTGAGAGTTAAGACTTTCGTGTTTTAAAGTTCCCTATATAAAAGCCTAGCAAAACTTGACTTAAACACGTTAAGGATACTAGCTAGAATAGGCTTAGATAAGTAAACTTGGGTTGAGTCAAAATATTCACGACTTTGAAAAATTTAAAAGCACTTTATTAAACTTTTATTTTTAGCAAGGAAAGTAAATAACGATAGCAAAGGAAAACTACAAGGCCAAAATAGATTAAAAATTTTGAAAAATGTCAAAAAATCATGTTTTTCTGTTAAAATGAGGGCAAATTCATTGAAAAGACCACTTACTTCGATAGAAGTCCCCCCTACACTTGATATAAACATTGTCCTCAATGTTTAAGCATGTGGGAGTAAACTCCCCTACACTTAGGACATTGTGCACGTTGTTTAATTCTTGCTAAGGAAGGACAACTAAAGTGATTTCAATGTTAATATATAAGATATGAAATATTGAATCACGATAGTTTAGGATAGAACCAGGAAGACGGGAACACGGAATCATGGTTCGTCAAAAGTCTTCGAGGTGCACTTTGAAGCTTGAATCCCTGCAGAGAATAAGAAACAAGACAACAAACACATACGGGGCTCCCCTCTACACTTATTATGAAAGCGGTAAGGGATAGATCACGAGTTGCCTCCCGAGAAGCGCTTGTTTTTGATAACCGAGTCACGAGCCTGACTCGACCTAAAACTAGTTCATGGGAAACATGGTGAGGGATGGAATCATCTCATGAGAGATGTCCTCACCAAAGTACAACTTCACGCGCTGGCCATTCACCTTAAAATTGGGCCCATTTGGCTGAGAAAGCTCAATGGTGCCATAGGGAAAGACTTTGGCGACGGTGAATGGACCAGACCAGCGGCTTTTCAACTTGCCAGACAAGATCTTCAACCGAGAGTTAAAAAGTAAACTAGCATCGTGGATGATCTTGTTCTTCTCCTTGTAGATCAATGAGTTCTCGTAAGCTTCATTCCTCAGTTCATTTAGCTCGTTGAGTTGAATCTTCCGAAGATCACTGGCTTTGTTGATGTCGAAGTTGGCCCACATCAAGGCCCAGTATGCCTTATGTTCCAGCTCGATAGGGAGGTGGCATGCTTTCCCGTACACAAGACGATAAGGTGTACAACCAATCGGGGTCTTATATGCGGTACGGAAAGCCCACAAAGCATCATCTAACTTATCGACCCACGCGGCACGATGCTCTCCCACAGTACGTTCCAGAATCCGCTACAATCCACGGTTGGAAATCTTGGCTTGCCCATTGGTTTGGGGATGATAGGCGGTGGAAAGACGGTGATTGATGCCATACTTAGCCATGACTCTTCCGAATTGCTCATTGCGAAAATGAGTCCTGCGGTCACTGATGATAGCACGAGGAACACCGAATCGAGTAAAAAGCTGCTTCAAAATGTTCACAACCACCCTCGCATCGTTCGTAGGAAGAGCCTTAGCTTCAACCCATTTAGAATCGTAGTCAACGGCTACGAGGATGTACTTGTTCCATTTGGATGATGGAAATGGCCCCATAAAGTCGATGCCCCATACGTCAAAGATTTCACATTCTTGTATGAAATTTTGAGGAATCTCATCTTTATGTGTGATCTTGCCTTGTCGTTGGCAAGCATCACAATGCTTAACCATTTCGTGAGTGTCAAGATAAATGGCGGGCCAATAGAATCCAGAGTCAAACACTTTCTTTGCGGTGTAGTTGGGACCAAAGTGACCACCGGTGGGTCCTTTATGGCAAGCATCAAGGATTTGTAAAGATGCCGGCCCATCAACACATCGACGAATGATCAGATCGGCACATTGTTTGAAGAGATAAGGGTCATCCCAGAAGTAAGTCTTAACATCTTTAAAGAAATTCTTCTTTTGTTGGGATGTTAACCCTTTGATGAGAATACCACCCGCTAAGTAGTTTGCAATGTCTGCAAACCACGGGGTGTCATCAAGATTGGAGTGTGACAATCCGTCAATTTACGATTGATATTTTATTCTCAAATATTATTTGAAAATGTTATTTTAATAATACAAAATGAACACACATATTTTTGGGAAGAAATTTGGATTTACGTCTTGAAGTAGCATCGACTACGTTTAAACCGGAGGATTCAACGTTACGTGCTTACGTTTACATACACCGTCTTTGGTGACAGTCCGACATTTCAGAAAATAAATTTGTCCATGAATATTATTTTGGAATTTTAAATTTGTGTTGGTTCATAAACTCACAAATTTACGAGAAGAGATTAGGACTTACGATTTTATTTTAACGTCCTTTACGACTAAACCGGAAACCTTAGGATTACGTATTTACGTTTTCGAACTCCGTTTTTGATGAGACAATTTTTATTGGATTCGTTTTGTGACGTCGATTCATAATTTATAAAAACGTTTTTCGTAAAACGACCCGAGGGCACGCAAATCGAGGAAACTAGAATCGAGGAGTACCCGTAAATAAATGGGATGAGACAAGTGGGACACTTGTCCCACCCAACTTCAAAACCGGCACAACACTACACCTTAACACACTTGGTGTCAAGTCTTAAGCTAGCTAGTTACAAGTGTAACTTAGCTTACATCTTAAGCCTTTCCACCTCAAAAACAACTAGCTCAAACCACTTCATCCATTTCTTACATGCAAACCACTCCTCTCTCTCTCCCTTGGCTTCCTTATGCCGTCCCATATCTAACCAAAAACACCACCAATTGATCCAAATTTAACCAAGAACATATGTTATAATTAACATATGTTAATCTCCATTCAAAAAGATGAAGATTGGTGCAACTTATAACATCCATGGAGGAGTTTTCATGGTGTCATGGGGCTGATTTTCCACAAGGAGTTGATGAAGATTGGAGTTCTTGCAGATGGTGTTGGCTAAGCACAAGTTTCTCCATCAAAAACCATGCCAAACTCATAACCTACATCAAGTTGGTGGTATAAAGATTGTCCTCCTCAACTTCTTATTATTTTGATTATGTAAACTTGTATTTTATTTCCTATTGTATATATTTATGATGATTATATGATGATAAAAATGTTATGTGGGGATTTGTTGTTGATAATCATGGATAAAAAGGTGAAAAACTATAAGAAACAAGGTTAAAATCTTGATTAATTTACATGGCTGTATAAAACAGTAAGTAAACATGTTATGAACTGATAATATGATGAAGTAGAACCCATTTACAGTAAGCTATGGGTCTTGTACACATGTGAGAGTTGGTCATGCAATGTAATCAAAATAATGAGTGAGATATGATCAAAACAAGTTTAGGGTATAAATCTGAAGTTACTGTTTTGGACGATTTTTAGAAAATACTTAAAGGATGATTCGACAGTAGCTATAGGAAAGTTAAATGTAGCACATATCATGTAGTTTATGTGATAAAAAGTTGAGCTTCTATTTCCATGTAGAACTCAAGATATGGCAGTTTTGGTGAAGATGAAGTTAAAAATCAGATTTTTGGAAATTAAAGAATAATACTATTATATAAGCACTCACATTTTAATATATAAAATTTAAAATAAAAACCCACTAACTTATAAAACTTATTTATATAAATATATATAAAAGGTTAATCAAATGGATAAATTATATAAATGGTGGTGAAATAATGTTTATAAATAATAAAAACTATAAATATGATTTTACGACTTTTTCGGCTATCGCCGTAAAATTAACGTTTTTGTTAAATAAAACTTAGATGGTTGGACCCGTCTAATGTAAACTTTATAAAACTTATATACTGATATATAAACATGTATAAAAAGTAAAAGCCGATAAAACCCGAACTATAGGGCATACGGACATTAACAAGTTAAATAAACACATTGGGCTAATAATTGGACTAAATAAGTTAAACACTCCTAAAAAGAACTTACTGGGCTTAACCCATTGGGGCCCAACTTGGAAAGTATACATACTGATAATAAAGGTACAAAATGGATTAAAACAAGTTAAAGAACTTATAATAAGTTTATTGGACTTAAAACACGTAAATGGGTAAAACTAGTAAACTAGTATAAAAGCTATCGACATATAACACTAAAAATGAGTAAACGAGAATATGTAAACCCACTTGATCATCATATATATATAATCATCATATGTATACATAGATGTTATTTTTATAAAGTCATTGGACAAACGTCTAAGACCGATTATTATTTGTCTAGGTTTCCGTGATTGAAGCACGTACCGTACGTCCGAATTGCCGATAACCCGCCTTCCCACATCAACGTGAGTTCATAGCCTCGCACTCTTTTAAATGTTTTATAAATGCTTTATAAACCCGCGAGGGAGATAACATGTTAGTTTTTATAAAAGTTTGGACACCATTTGTCCCGATTGTTTGTTTATTGATTTTGGACCCGAATGATTGAATGACCCGATTGTATGACCCGATGAATGATTAATGGACCCGATAGATGAAATTAAATGGATTATTAAAGTTAGGTTATGTCACTAAAAGTCCCATTAGCATGAATTGTGAACTACCGGGAGTTGGTAGACGCTTATGCATTTAATAGTACTATTTGGGGACGATCACCCCAGTTCGCGCCTTGACGGTTGATCCCCGTCGTGCCACATTGATTGGTAAGCGAATTAATGTATGAGAAGATTTCAATAGCGTGACCTTTGTGACGAAACGCTACTTTAGATGGGCAAAATTGGTATCGGGTTAGCTACCCGTTTTGGTTTTAGTAAGGTAACAATGTCATGCGGCTTATAATAATCCAATCACCAAAATATTACTGGACGCTCCGAATTACGATGTATTGCCTGACTAGCAATATTGTGTCATACTATTGATATTATGTTGGTATTTTGGTTTTCATAACCATATTCATATAACGGTTTTTATTTGATTTTATACGACGTCATAAGACGTATCGTATGATGTTTTTACGACATTAGTTCGTATATTGATTTTTAAGGCAAATGCCTATATTATGATTTTCGATGAGGATTTGTATAAAATGACTTTGGCTATTTATGGCCTAATAAAATGATTTGTACAAAATGATTTTCAGTAATACTTTTATACTGATATTATATTGATGGAATTTATTAAACTCTATGAATTCACTCGGCGTTATCGCTGACCTTTTCTTTTAACATGTTTTATCTCAGGTACTTGAAGGTAATTCTCGGGAAGACGACAAGAATTCATGGCCCGCACTTAAACAATATTTTTCCATTCAACACTTGTAAAACATTTGTATGGAATGTAATGACTTGGGACCGATGTAACTTTGTTGTTTATGAATGGGAATGATTTAATATTAAACGACGCGATTTTTATGCGTTGTCTATGATGTGAGTAATGTGCTATCCCGTAACACCAACTAGTCTTCCGCTGTACTATGTTGTATAAATTTGGGGGTGTTACATGGAGTGAATAGACATTAAGGTCTCAAGGGGAAAAGAGTCACTGATCTCTTGATTTGGATGATCCCCTTGATAAGGATCCTCAAGTCTACTTAGATGACTCGCGGCTAGGTTTTCGGCTCCCTTCTTGTCACGAATTTCAATGTTGAATTCTTGAAGGAGAAAAACCCAACGAAGAAGTCTTGGCTTAGAATCTTGTTTAGTCAATAATTACTTCAACGCAGAATGGCGGTATACACGATGGTGGTTCAAAGGACAAGATAGGGGCGAAATTTTTCAAACGCATACACTACAGCTAAAAGCTCTTTTTCGGTAGTGGTATAATTCAATTGAGCCCCCGTCATTGTCTTGCTAGCGTAATGGATTTGTTGGAAGTGTTTGTTCACTCTTTGGCCCAAAACCTCTCCAATAGCAAAGTCGCTAGCATCACACATCAATTCGAAAGGTAGTGATGAGACTGCTTTTATACATAGTCTCATCGTCCAAATCGGGCTTAAAATGCATAAAATATCATTAAAACGGCCAAATATATGCTCGTGTTTGTTGCTTGTGTATTTTAGGTACGGATATTGAGGAAATGACAAAAAGATCACAAGAATCAATCAAAAACGAACACGGGAAACGAAGCCGCACAATGAACCGGGCCTAAGAATGAATTTTCCAAAAATGACCTTGAAGTTTGAAGATTGTACAAGTTTGGTCCCTCAAGAATTGAAGACTTGTCAATTTATACCCTTGCAAATCTCATTTGTTGCATTTGGGTCCCTAAATTATCAAGAATTTACAAGTATGGCCCTTGAAGATCTCAAAGTTTACAAGTTTAGTCCTTGTTTCCATGATTTAAACTTGGAAGGACTGAAAATGCCAAATGCCCAAACTTGATTACAAAGGAAAAAGAGTTTTGTTGTTGTTTATACAAGTTGAACAAAGTATGAAAATTGAGGGGTAAAACTGGCCAGACACACAAACATATCCCACCAATCCCCTCACACCACGTCATCCATCCAGTCCACCTCACCCTACACATCAGCAATCCACTAAACCTAAAATATATATTAACTAATCATTCAAACGATAAGATTAATACTTTAATCTGGCGCCAAAACATCTACTGTTCACATCATCACCCCTAATTACCATTCTTAATCCCACAAGAACCCTAGTTAATCCCAGGACTAATTAATCTAAATACAAAGGGGTTTTTGTTTTAACCTTCCAGAACTATAATTCACCATCATATAAACCCAACCCACAACCCAGACTCCATCCACAACACACCCATGTGGTTGTGGGACCCTCCCCTGCCCATCACTTTCGTCTCAAACCCCAAAACCCGACCAGATGAACGCCTGAGATTGAAGTACTTGTTCCCAAAGGCTTGTTAAACGCCCCAGATGATTCAACAACAACTGTATACACCAATGACCATCACATGACGAATTTGACCAAGAATCCAGTCAACAATCAAGGGGCATTCCTGGAATTCCATCTATTAGGGTTTCATTTTATTATTTTTTATTCAAGTAGTCTAGATAGTTCTACTAGTGCCTATATAAGCACCTCTCAACATGTGAGTAGGGCTTTGTTCCAGTTTTTCTAGCAAATTCTTGTAATCCCTTTTTAAATTAATATAAAGTTGGTATTTTTCATATGTAATTCCTTTTATGCTTGTTTAAAAGTTGGTAAATGATTTTTAGCTAGAATACTGAGTTCCAAAAAATTGTTTGTTGAAGTAATTTTGAGTTTTCAAAATTATTTTCAAGTTTCTGAAATATAGATTTCATTTGGTGAAATCTTATTTCAAGGTTGATTTTTCAGGATTGTAAGTTATTTGGTTGAAGTATTTTGAAAGAAAAATATTTGGAAAAGTTTTTGAAAAGGTTTGAAAAAGAGGAAGTAATTCAGAAAACTGCATATTGTGCTTGTGTTCTTCATTTTTTTTCTTAGAAGGAATTTTTGAGCTGTTGATTGTTGTTCAAGGCTCATCACAGGCCCGGGCCTGTTAGGAGGTGGCTAAGCAGCCATTGTTGGGCCTGGATGTAGGTCCAACAAGGTAAAAGCCTTGACCCTTTTTCATTTTCAGTTATTTGTGATCTTTCATGAATTTGTGTGAAAGTTGTTTAAATGTGTAGTATGTTGTTTGTTTATGCATGATTGATGGTAATATGCATGTTAGGATTGATTAGAATCAGTTTGGTTAAGATTTGATGTGATTTGGTTTGTAAAATCTTCATGTTCAGATTTTAAGGAGTGTTTGGGATTGCATATTGACTGAGGCATTTGATAGATTTTTGAGCTAAAATCAGTTAAACATACTCAATAGGGTAGTGTTAGGTTATATGTTAGTTTTGTTTTCATCATTGTTAGGGTTTAAGTCTATTTGCATGCTAAAAATTGGAAAACATAGCATAAATCCAGTAACTGCCTATTGTGCCTGATTGTGTTTGAATTTTGCCTTCAAATTTGTAAATCTGTTAGGGTTAAGAGCATAGAAGTGTTTTGAATCAGTTTTATGCTAGTAGATAGGATTGTATGCAAGATTTAGCCAATTGAATCTCACCATTGTGCCAAAAAAATCAGCAAGATCATCTCAGACCTAGACCTAGTTAATCAGTAACTCTTTGGTGCATTTTTGTTCTTGATTTTGTGTTAGATTTGTTGTTTTTGTGCATTTGCTTGACTCCCTATACTCAACTGAGTATAGGGGTGCCCCCATTGTCCATCAAACACCACAAAAAGGCCAAAATCAAGTCCTCTTGATTATCTGCACAAGTGAAGATAACACCTTGTGTCATCAGAAACAAAAATCAATCTGGGCACGTTTTTCATTTTCTAGGGTTTAATTTGGATTGACTAGGATTTGTTTTTGTGTTTTTGTGACTAAAATAGTTACTGGATTGAGTTTTAAAAGTAAAAAAAAAAGGAAAAGTTTTCCAAAAAGCCTCCACAGCCTGGGCTCGAACAGTCGACCTGTCGTGCAGGAGTGAAGTGTTTTACCAGTGATCTATGTGACTTTCTATGTCACATGGTCATAAGGTTTAACATTTAAGGAGTATCTGTTTTTAGCTTATTAAACTTTTCAGCTTAAAAATAAGCTGATTCCAGCTTATTTCTTTAAGGTTTTTACAAGTTAGGATTTTTCTTTTGTTTTTATTCAGTTTTAGCAGTTTTTGGTTCAAAAAGATTATTTTTCCCGTAAGTAATATATTTTTTAGGATTATTTTTAGTTTAAATATTAGAAAGTAATTTAAAAATAGGAAAAAGAGTTTTAAAAATCTAAAAAAATAGTTTTTAGGTTTTCATTTATATTCTTGAGGTTTACAGCTAAAAAAGTTTTCAAAAAGTCTCATTTTTGATTTTATAGGATTTTAGGGTTTTTATCCAACTTTAAAATTTAATATAAAATTATTAAATAGGTTTTAGAAACTTTTAATTGCATTTCTGTCTTAGTTACATTATTTAAGATTTTTGGTAATTTTTTAGAATTTTTTAGTAAACTTTGATTTTTTTGATTATTTTATTATTATTTTATTATTAAAAATTGAAAATTAGTTTCTTCTACTTTTTTCATTTTTCCTAGATTGTAGATACTTAATTAGGAATTTTGTAGCTTTCCAAATATTTATAGGGCTTTTCAATTATTTTCTAGGATTAATTTAAGTTTTAATTGATTTTAATAGTTTTTAAGTGTTTAAAAATAGTTTTATTTGGTTTTAAAATTTAAAAAAAATACTTTTTAGCTTAATTAGGTCATTTTTGAGGTTTACAAACTTTAAAATCTTGTTTAAGGCTTTTTAATAATTAATTGTGATTTTTAGGGCTTTAATTAGCATTAAGAAGTCATTATCTAATTAATTAAAAGGTTTTAGCAAGTTTGGATTTTTTGTAAACTCTTAGAATATTATTGTGGATTTTTAGTGATTTTTAGGAATTTTTAGGTTAATGTTTTAAATTTTGCACTATTTACGGTTTTACGTGATCGCCTTTTTCGTCTTAGTTTAATCCGTTTTCGTAACCGTCTTTTCTTTCTTATTTCTCTTTTCTCTTTTCTTCTCATAACAATAAAATCACAATCAAAATCAATTCATCACACAACACACGTGCCTCCTCGAGAACGAACTCACTCTTATTTTGGGTCATAACTCGTGGTTTTCCTAAACTGCTCGTTAATACTTACCATATCTACCTACCTTTTCCTAAAGGGGTAAAAATACTACAATCATTTTTGGCGCCGCTGCCGGGGAGGCGTGTTGTGTTTTGATTGAACCATTGTTGTTTTTATACTAACCATAATTAGTATTTGTATTAGTAGCACTCTACTAATACGTATTATCGTTTTTTGGTTTTTGTGTGAATACTATTACTATATTGTATACGTAGAACAATAAATTCACAAGTACTCCAAATACGTGAGAAATCACAACCTTGACTTGGGAGGTCATTACCCAATCATTGTATTCGAATCTCAAACCAAAGAAAAAGGCAAAAATAGATAAATACTTTCGTGAAGCTCGATTTTGAAAATACAAACTATAAGGTGGGTATAAGGCGGTTGTATTTCACGACCTAAAGGAAAAAGGCTCTTAAGTGCTTCGCGCCGCCTCGTTTCCTCCGCTTGCTTGTGCGTATTTGATTTTGAGATCTAATCAAGGGTTTTCCCGCCCAAAGTATTATTACATATCATATATATTTTCTTGGTTTCTATTGATTAAACCCTCTTGAACGATTTGGTGTTCCACCATCGTTCTAAAGTCATCGAAGGCGTTCACTTCACGTGATCGTTTTCATTCCTTGAGGCTTCTTTAATCGAGAGATTTGATTAAGGAGGAGATTTGTAGATTTGTGTCTACTTAATACATTCACCAATTTCCAAAAAAGTTAATACCATCAAAAACCACAAAAAAATTGAAAAATACAAAACACCAAAAAGAATCTTCTTTGCTCGTCTCCTCGTGGTACGTGACGTTTATGCTAACTCATAATCAAGCAAAACGTGCACGTAGACGAAAGAACAAAACTCCCACTCCAACTCATTCTAGTGAGGAGTCTCCTATTGAGGAACCCATTGTACGAGAAGCACCAACCATGGCGAATCAAACTATGATGGAGTTACTTCAAGCACCCACCGAGGGTTATGGAGAATCTATTGTGATTCCCGCTATCCTTACGGAGAATTTTGAGGTGAAAACGGGTTTGTTGTCGATGATCCAAAACAACAAAGTCCGTGGTGATTAGAAGGACAATCCCCACAACCATATCCGCCAATTCAATCGTCTTACCACCACTTGCAAATTCAAGGATGTCTCGGATGACTCGATTAAGATGATGCTTTTTCCGTATTCCTTAGCGGGGCCCGCTAAAATTTGGTTAGAGAAAGAGCCACCCAATTCTATATTGACGTGGAAGGATCTCGTTTCAAAGTTCGTGAACCAATTTTTTCCGCCCTCTAAGACTACGCATTTGAAAAATGAGATTTCTAAATTTTCAGAAGAATCAAATGAAAGTTTTTCAACGGCTTGGAATAGGTTTAAGGAGATGTTACATGAATGTCCTCATCACGGTTTTTCCGACTTACATCAAATCGACACGTTTTACAATGGACTTAACGATCATGAAAGAGATTATTTAAATGCCGCCGCGGGTGGTAACTTTTTGTGTAAAACCGTCGAGGAAGCTTTGGTCATAATTGAGAATAGGTCTAATGTTTATAGCCCTCGTAGCACACCGAGTGTTCCCAAAATGGGCTCATCCTCGTCTCGTAGTATCAATTCCTTACATGATGAAGCTAATGAGGAAAATCGGTTTTTCGATAGGTTTTCGACTCTTATGTCCCATTGGAAAGCTCAAGAAGCTTCGAATTCCGCTTCGGTTAAAGCGGTTTCTAAGAGTTGTTTGTCGTGTGGTGGAGCTCATGATCTTTCCGAGTGCATTACCGCGGATGGTAACACTTCGAGTGCTTATGTAGCCACGGGAACTTATAACCAAAACGGCCAAGGTTCCCGCCAAAATCAAGCTCCACCAAATCAAAATGCTAATAACTATCGAAACAACAACCAACGTAATTATCAAGGCAATCAAAGGAATTACAACAAGGGTAATTATCAAAGTGGAAATGGGCAAATTTCAAATCAAAACCAAAACCGTGATTTTCAAATTACGACACAAGGTTTTCAAAATGATCACACCAAAAATCTTCAAGGAGAATTTTTGAATTATGCAAAGGCTAATGATGCTAAGTTTGACAATATGCAACGTGAAATGGTTAGCTTAAGATCCGAGTTGAAAAGCGAGCTCAAAAACGAACTTGCTAATGAACTAAACACTCATGCTAATATAATGGAAGGAAATGTCACACGTCTCCAACAAAATCAACAAAAAATAGAGCAAGGTCAACATGAGATTAAGCAAGAGTTGTTAAAAGCGGATGCTAGGCAATCTAAATTTGAAGATCGAATGGCTAAAATGTTTGAAGCTATCATGTGTAAGCCCTCTTCTTCGGGTGGTCTTCCTAGTGATACCATCGTGAACCCGAAAGGAGAATTGAAGGTTATTACTACTCGTAGTGGTAAAACTTTCAAAGAACCCATTTCTCGTCCAAGTACTTCTATGGAGAAGGAAAAAGAGAAAGAACCCGAGGTGGTGGTAGAAAAGGAGCAAATTCAAAGCCCACGAAGTACCGCTCAAACCACACCTACGGTTGAACCCACACCAATCATGGAACCCAAGATTCCAAGGCCGATGCCTATGCCTATGCCCCAACCCACACCACCTTTACCTTACCCTTCAAGACGAGACAAGGAAAAGGCACAAGAACGAAATAATTATCAATTTGAACTTTTTATGAAAATGTTTCGTGACTTGCATTTTAATATAAGTTTTGCCGACGCCTTAGTCATGATGCCTCGATTTGCCGCGAACTTCAAAAGTATGTTGAATAACAAAAAGAAATTGCAAAAATCGTCTAGTTGTTCATCGGTTTTTCTAAGCCGCATACCTCAAAAAGTCGGTGATCCCGGCAAGTTTTAATCCCATGTGCTATACAAGACATGGAAGAATGCTACGCCATGGCCGATCTTGGTGCTAGTATTAATTTGATGCCTCTTAAGATTTTTAAATCACTCAATCTTCCCAATCTCACTCCTTCAAGAATGTCAATCGAAATGGCCGATCATTCTACGATTCTAGCTTGTGGAGTTGCCGAGGACGTCTTTGTGAAAGTTGGAAAGTTCTACTATCCCGTAGACTTTATTGTTGTTGACATTCCCATCGATCCTAAAGTTCCGTTAATTTTAGGTCGATCTTTTTTGGATACCTCGAGAGCACTTATCGATGTGCATGCAAGAAAAATCACTCTTCGTTTCAATGAGGAAGAACTTGTCTTTAATGCAACCCAAAACTCCACACTTTCTCATGTGTATTCTATCACGTCTTTGTACGATGTCAATCCCATCAAAAACATTTGCAAAAAGATTTCAAATAGAGTTTTAGGAGTTGTTGAGAAAAATGAAGTTCCGTCCCCTCCGCCGGTGGAGGTTAAGAGTGTTAAGCCTACGGTTCCAATTGTGAATGATTCTTCGGATGATGAATACTTTGATCCCGATGGGGGAGTTTTCTTTGTTGACAAACGTTTTGAAAACTTGCCACCACCTATACCAAAACGGTTTCAAAATGTGAGAATTTTTAGTGTGACTAACATTGCTTTAGAAACACCAAATATTTTTGACATAATTAAATCGGGTTTTCACAAAGAGAGTGTAAAAGATGAAAAAGGAAAAGATTTTGAATTGAATTTGAAGGATTTTTCTACAACTCTAACTCCGTCATCACCGCGTGTTTTGAGTGCTACAAGCTCGTCTTCTCCTTTTGACGATGCTTTGTGTGGACTTAGTGTGGGGGAATCCCCTTATGTTCCCTCCCCTTTCTCCACCGAGGACGAGATATTTGATCCTGGAATTGCTTATATAGGGAAATCTCGGTCTTCCACCGATGCAATAAATGGAAAATCTTTCTATTTGATTGGTACGAGTCTACCTCGAGTAGCTCAATGTTTTCATGACTCACCCATTGTCCCACCCTTCTATTTCTTCTCATCTATTTTCTTGAAACTCTTTGAGTTTTTGTTGGCACACGATGAAGTGGCGTTGATTTGTTTTTCCAATGAAAATGAGAACGCCATCTTCGATCCCGGTATTGTGCACCATCAAAGGACTTATTCCTTAATACCAGTTGTATTTGGGCCTTTTTATCATGTAAGCCCCACCAAAAATTGACCACACCATGATTATCCCTAAATGATCACATTTATGGGGATTCGAGTCGAGCTTTTGACTCGGTTATCAAAAACAAGGTGCCTCGTGGGGGGAGACCCATGCTTATCCATGTACATATTATTGCTTTCTAATTAGTTAATGTGAGGGGATTTGTGCCCTTCCAACCTTTTTCCGTGGTTGGTTGTGCATTGTGGTTTTTAGATCATGATCTTCACGATTGGAGCCTCTCGTGTTCGTTTCATGGGCGCACTCGATCGTTTGCTTTGAAGAATTTCCCAATATCCAAATGATATATCCTTTTAATGTTCTAACCTTAGGTTTTTAGCACACTTCATAAACGGCTATTAATTTATTGGTTACACCCTTTCCATGCTAGATTAGGCATTCGACTACGTCTCTAGTATGGGGGTGTTTGCACCCCTAGACTCGAAACATTGAGGACAATGTTTAACTTTAGTATGGGGGGTGAATAGATACTTGCCTTGCCAAAACTTCACGCTTTTTAAAGTTTACCTTTTTGTTTTCGTTTTTTTTGCAAAATAAGGCTAAAAATGGCCAAATTTTAAAATTTTTCTCATGTTTTATAAGTGTTTGAATACACGAATGTAGGTTTTCCGATGGCGAGAATAAGAGTAATTTTTGACTCGACCGTGCGTGTTGAGCACTTAGCTTTAATTCCTTAACTACACATTAGGCTAAGTCTCTTAAAAGAGGACGAGAAATGATAGAGTTAATTATAAGTTACTATGCTAAACGTAGAGTACTCGTATTCTTTCAAAAACTCATGTGTTCTCGTTGTTTGCTTATTCTCCCTTCGCTTGTAAATATTTTTTGCTTAATAAATATTGACTTAGCGATTTAGTTAGGATTGTTGGGTTTCTAGTCTTTTCTAGTAGCTTCCATGTAATTAATTTGGGAAGACATTAAGGTATCGCCAGCGTCACGGTTTTGAAGTATTGGCACCCGAATAATCGAAAGCTTCACCCAATAATAAGATTTCAAGTGCTCACCTAAATCTAGCAAACAATTTGAAGCTCACAAGGACGAAAAATCTATGCAAAATTGAAAGTGAATCAAGCCTTAATCTTCGAAGCTTTAAAGATCCAAAATTCGCTTTGGCGTGAGGATATACGTCTTTGGCTAATAAAACCACCGATGAGGCGGATAATAAAAGGCAAGGCAAGACCGATGTCATAATAAAAGCTTCATGGCGAAGTTGAATAAAAGATGGAGGTAAACCAAAGATAATAAGGCCCTTCCGTTAGGGGGCGTATAAAAGTCTTGGTAATAAGTCTCATGTTCAAAACCGTTATAAAACCGTGTTTATCGATTCTTCTTGTCAACTTAATTTTTTGATATTGTTGTCTATTAGGGGGGGTTATTGATTTGATGGTCTTAGTTACACCGTTAGGACTCTATTTTTAGACCTAAATCTCTATTATCGCAAAAGTCAAACAATGTATCCTCGTGAAACATTCAAGACAAAATAAAATATAAGATATACAACTTAGGAATAATGGGAGGATAAGTACGTGATTAGGGCATATGAGTAGTGTTAGCATTACTAACTTATAATGACAATGATCTCGTTGCACGCTTGGCATGGAATTAAGGTAAAAATCGAGGACGATGAAATTATTTCTAACGAAGCATTCACGTGTTCTTATTCTATGAACCTAAACGTCCCATTTTGCTATGAAAATCTTACATTATGTCTAAAACGCAAGTAATAGTAATAAGTAGTAGTGTAGCTAGTTTATCATTTAATAAGTGAATTAAATTAAATTTTGGAGGTGCTACGATACTTTATTCTAGCATTGTGTGAGGGCACGGCAATGGTTTAGTATGGGGGAGTGATGAGACTGCTTTTATACATAGTCTCATCGTCCAAATCGGGCTTAAAATGCATAAAATATCATTAAAACTGCCAGATATATGCTCGTGTTTGTTGCTTGTGTATTTTAGGTACGGATATTGAGGAAATGACAAAAAGATCACAAGAATCAATCCAAAACGAACACGGGAAACGAAGCCGCACAATGAACCAGGCCCAAGAATGGATTTTCCAAAAATGACCTTGATGTTTGAAGATTGTACAAGTTTGGTCCCTCAAGAATTGAAGAGTTGTCAATTTATACCCTTGTAAATCTCATTTATTGCATTTGGGTCCGTAAATTATCAAGAATTTACAAGTATGGCCCTTGAAGATCTCAAAGTTTAGAAGTTTAGTCCTTGTTTCCATGATTTAAACTTGGAAGGACTGAAAATGCCAAATGCCCAAACTTGATTACAAAGGAAAAAGAGTTTTGTTGCTGTTTATACAAGTTGAACAAAGTATGAAAATTGAGGGGTAAAACTGGCCAGACACACAAACATATCCCACCAATCCCCTCGGACCACGTCATCCATCCACTCCACCTCACCCTACACATCAACAATTCACTAAACCTAAAATATATATTAACTAATCGTTCAAACGATTAGATTAATATTTTAATCTGGCGCCAAAACATCTACTGTTCACATCATCACCCCTAATTACCATTCTTAATCCCACAAGAACCCTAGTTAATCCCAGGACTAATTAATCTAAATACAAAGGGGTTTTTGTTTTAACCTTCCAGAACTATAATTCACCATCACATAAACCCAACCCACAACCCATATTCCATCCACAACACACCCATGTGGTTGTGGGACCCTCCCCTGCCCATCACTTTCGTCGCAAACCCTAAAACCCGACCAGATGAACGCCTGAGATTGAAGTACTTGTTCCCAAAGGCTTGTTAAACGCCCCAGATGATTCAACAACAGCTGTATACACCAAGGACCATCACATGACGAATTTGACCAAGAATCCAATCAACAATCAAGGGGCATTCCTGGAATTCCATCTATTAGGATTTCAGTTTATTATTTTTTATTCAAGTGGTCTAGATAGTTCTACTAGTGCCTATATAAGCACCTCTCAACATGTGAGTAGGGCTTTGTTCCAGTTTTTCTAGCAAATTCTTGTAATCCCTTTTCAAATTAATATAAAGTTGGTATTTTTCATATGTAATTCCTTTTATGCTTGTTTAAAAGTTGGTAAATGATTTCTAGCTAAAATACTGAGTTCCAAAAAATTGTTTGTTGAAGTAATTTTGAGTTTTCAAAATTATTTTCAAGTTTCTGAAATATAGATTTCATTTGGTGAAATCTTGTTTCAAGGTTGATTTTTTAGGATTGTAAGTTATTTGGTTGAAGTATTTTGAAAGAAAAATATTTGGAAAAGTTTTTGAAAAGGTTTGAAAAAGAGGAAGTAATTCAGAAAACTGCATATTGTGCTTGTGTTCTTCATTTTTTTTCTTAGCAGGAATTTTTGAGCTGTTGATTGTTGTTCAAGGCTCAGCACAGGCCCGGGCCTGTTAGGAGGTGGCTAAGCAGCCATTGTTGGGCCTGGATGTAGGTCCAACAAGGTAAAAGCCTTGTCCCGTTTTCATTTTCAGTTATTTGTGATCTTTCATGAATTAGTGTGAAAGTTGTTTAAATGTGTAGTATGTTGTTTGTTTATGCATGATTGATGGTAATATGCATGTTAGGATTGATTAGAATAAGTTTGATTAAGATTTGATGTGATTTGGTTTGTAAAATCTTCATGTTCAGATTTTAAGGAGTGTTTGGGATTGCATATTGACTGAGGCATTTGATAGATTTTTGAGCTAAAATCAGTTAAACATACTCAATAGGGTAGTGTTAGGTTATATGTTAGTTTTGTTTTCATCATTGGTAGGGTTTAAGTCTATTTGCATGCTAAAAATTGGAAAACATAGCATAAATCCAGTAACTGCCTATTGTGCCTGATTGTGTTTGAATTTTGCCTTCAAATTTGTAAATCTGTTAGGGTTAAGAGCATAGAAGTGTTTTGAATCAGTTTTATGCTAGTAGATAGGATTGTATGCAAGATTTAGCCAATTGAATCTCACCATTGTGCCAAGAAAATCAGCAAGATCATCTCAGACCTAGACCTAGTTAATCAGTAACTCTTTGGTGCATTTTTGTTCTTGATTTTGTGTTAGATTTGTTGTTTTTGTGCATTTGCTTGACTCCCTATACTCAAATGAGTATAGGGGTGCCCCCATTGTCCATCAAACACCACAAAAAGGCCAAAATCAAGTCCTCTTGATTATCTGCACAAGTGAAGATAACAGCTTGTGTTCATCAGAAACAAAAATCAATCTGGGCACGTTTTTCATTTTCTAGGGTTTAATTTGGATTGACTAGGATTTGTTTTTTTGTTTTTGTGACTAAAATAGTTACTGGATTGAGTTTTAAAAGTAAAAAAAAAGGAAAAGTTTTCCAAAAAGCCTCCACAGCCTGGGCTCGAACACTCGACCTGTCGTGCAGGAGTGAAGTGTTTTACCAGTGATCTATGTGACTTTCTATGTCACATGGTCATAAGGTTTAACATTTAAGGAGTATCTGTTTTTAGCTTATTAAACTTTTCAGCTTAAAAATAAGCTGATTCCAGCTTATTTCTTTAAGGTTTTTACAAGTTAGGATTTTTCTTTTGTTTTTATTCAGTTTTAGCACTTTTTGGTTCAAAAAGATTATTTTTCCCGTAAGTAATTAATTTTTTAGGATTATTTTTAGTTTAAATTTTAGAAAGTAATTTAAAAATAGGAAAAAGAGTTTTAAAAATCTAAAAAAATAGTTTTTAGGTTTTCATTTATATTCTTGAGGTTTACAGCTAAAAAAGTTTTCAGAAAGTCTCATTTTTTATTTTATAGGATTTTAGGGTTTTTATCCAACTTTAAAATTTAATATAAAATTATTAAATAGGTTTTAGAAACTTTTAATTGCATTTCTGTCTTAGTTACATTATTTAAGATTTTTGGTAATTTTTTAGAATTTTTAGTAAACTTTGATTTTTTTGATTATTTTATTATTATTTTATTATTAAAAATTGAAAATTAGTTTTTTCTACTTTTTTCATTTTTCCTAGATTGTAGAAACTTAATTAGGAATTTTTTAACTTTCCAAATATTTATAGGGCTTTTCAATTATTTTCTAGGATTAATTTAAGTTTTAACTGATTTTAATAGTTTTTAAGTGTTTAAAAATAGTTTTATTTGGTTTTAAAATTAAAAAAAAAATACTTTTTAGCTTAATTAGGTCATTTTTGAGGTTTACAAACTTTAAAATCTTGTTTAAGGATTTTTAATAATTAATTGTGATTTTTAGGGCTTTAATTAGCATTAAAAAGTCATTATCTAATTAATTAAAAGGTTTTAGCAAGTTTGGATTTTTTGTAAACTCTTAGAATATTATTGTGGATTTTAGTGATTTTTAGGAATTTTTAGGTTAAAATTTTAAATTTTGCACTATTTACGGTTTTACGTGATCGCCTTTTTCGTCTTAGTTTAATCCGTTTTCGTAACCGTCTTTTCTTTCTTATTTCTCTTTTCTCTTTTCTTCTCATAACAATAAAATCACAATCAAAATCAATTCATCACACAACACACGTGCCTCCTCGAGAACGAACTCACTCTTATTTTGGGTCATAACTCGTGGTTTTCCTAAACCGCTCATTAATACTTACCATATTTACCTACCTTTTCCTAAAGGGGTAAAAATACTACAATCAGGTAGCTCCCAATTAGGGGTAACCAAGACCGGTGCCTTAGTAAGCTTATCCTTAAGAAGATTGAAGGATTCAAAACACTCTTTGGAAAAGATGAAAGGAGTATCTTTTTCCAAGAGGTGGGTCATCGGGCGAGCGATTTTAGAAAAATCCTGAATAAAACGACTATAGAAGCCCGCATGACCTAGGAAACTTCTCACACCCTTCACGGTTGAAGCTGGAGGTAATTTGGCTATGACATCCACTTTAGCACGATCCACTTCAAGACCGGCTTTAGAGATTTTATGTCCCAGCACAATGCCTTCTTTCTCCATGAAATGGCATTTTTCCCAATATAGAACAAGGCGAGTGTCTCGCTTTAGCATGCGTTCCAAATTGGCAAGGCAAGTAGAAAATGAATCACCATAGACCGAGAAATCATCCATTAAGACTTCCATAGTTTCTTCAACCATGTCATGGAAGATAGCCATCATACACCTTTGGAATGTCCTAGGAGCATTGCGTAAGCCGAAAGGCATTCTTTTGTAAGCAAATGTTCCATAAGGACAAGTGAATGTGGTTTTCTCTTGGTCATGGGGATCGATGGGTATTTGAAAATAACCCGAAAAACCGTCTTAGAAGCAGTAATAGTCATTACCCGCTAGACATTCAAGCATTTGGTCCATGAAAGGAAGGGGAAAATGATCCTTTCTCGTAGCATCATTGAGTTTGCGATAGTCTATGCAAACTCTCCACCCTGTAACGAGACGAGTAGGAATCAACTCGTTGTTTTCATTGGGAACAACGGTGATTCCGCCTTTCTTAGGCACACAATGGACCGGACTAACCTATGGTGAATCCGAGATAGGATAGATCATGCCCGCATCAAGAAGTTTGACAACCTCTTTTTTTATAACGTCATAGATCTTGGGATTCATCCTTCTTTGGCTTTGAATAGTGGGTTTAAAGTCGTCCTCCATGAGAATTTTATGTGTGAAAAAGTGAGGATCAATTCCACGAATATCGGAGATTTTCCATGCAATACCTTTCTTATGATTTTTCAGCACGGCGATAAGTCGGGATTTCTATTCTTCTTTCAGGTCCTTTGCGATGATGACGGGTGACTTCTTGTTGTCTTCAAGGAAAACGTACTCGAGATGAGACGGAAGATCCTTAAGCTCTAAATCCGGAGGATTTTCGATGGACGGCGGAGTCAAAGTCGGATCATCGATAGAGATATCCTTAGGAGATGGTGGTGAAATATGGTTCTCATTGAGAAGTTTCTCAATGGTAAGAATGTCTTCATCCAAATTGGAGGGAGAATCGTCATATTTCAAGTCCACATCTCCCAAAGTTGCTTCGAATTCCTTCAAGATGAAATCACTTTCTCCAAATGGAGTTAGTGATGGAGCAATAGAGGCAACGGTGTCAACAGTGGGTAGAGAAGAAGAACCACTTTTACAAGCGTCTTTGAAATGTTCTTCACAAGCCTCATCAAGAACGTCAATGAAATTAACGCTCTCATTTTCAAAAGGCTGCTTCGAAAGTTTACCCATCTTGAAGACGATTTTATCGTCACCAACTCTCATGATTAATTCGCCAGCGGGTACATCAATGAGAGTGAGACCGGTCCTCGGGAATGGAAGTCCAACGATTAATGGAACACAGGGGTCCATCTCGTAGTCAACGACAACAAAATCCGCCGGAAAGGTGAATTTATCGACACCAACGAAGACGTCTTCGGCTATCCCTACTTGATAAGCAACCGTACGGTTTGCTAATTCCAAAGTCATTTGTGTGGGGACTAGCTCGGGTAGAGACAATTGTTTCCAAACGCTTAAAGGCATTAAGTTGATACAAGCACCTAGATCGGCTAGGGCCATACAATTCTCTACCCCAGGGAAGTTGCAAGGAATCAAGAAACGACCCGGATCACCAAGTTTTGTTGGTAATTTTATTAAGAGGACCACAGAGCAATTCTCATTAAGTTGGGTCTGAGCGATATCAAGGAGTTTCTCCTTATCACTGAGAATATCTTTAAACATTTTGGCATATTTTGGCATGTGAGCGAGAGCCTCAGCAAAGGAGATATTGAAATTCAGTTCTTTAAACATTTTGAGAAAGTTAGAAGCCTAAATAGCATCCTTGTTCTTCAATTTCCCTTTCCTCAACCTCGATGGATAAGGTATATTGGGTTGAGATGAAGGCTTTGGTATGGAATTCTCACTCACATCCTTGGGTGGTGGAGGGGTGGAAGTATAAGGTGGTGGAATTGGAGAAGGGGGCTCGTTTTCCTTTGTCACAATCACCGGTGTAGGTGTAGGAATCTCGGGTTCCTTTAAACCTTTGCCACTGCGTGTGGTTATTGCTTTCATCTCCCCTCTTGGATTAGCAACGGTGTTACTCGGAAGAGAACCCGATCCAAAGGCTTGATTACTTGGGAAAAAAATAGCCATCATATCCCTTAAGTTATTCGTTTGATTGTACATAGATTTTCTCAAGCCGGCTTGAAGAGCATTTCCTTGCTTCGCCATGTCATTCCTTAGCTCGGCTCGAATATCGTTCCCTTGTTTTGCCATGTCACCTTTCAAGTTAATGAATTGGCTTTGAAGATTCGTCACCATCTCTCTGTTGGTCCTCATGTAAGCTTCGAGGTCTTGGTTCAATGCCGTGGGTTGATTGAAAGGTGGGGCTTAGTAAGATGAATTATTTCCTTGAGGTGGATATGGGTTTCTTTGGGATTGATATTGATTGGTAGCTCGAGTTTGGTTTTGATTGTTGCGGTTGAAATGGTTTTGGTTTTGGTTTTGAGGAGAAAAACCGGGTGGAGATAGATAATTGTTGGAACGATAACTTAGCAAGTTACGATCTCCTCGAGGACGTGATTGGTAGCCAAAGTTACCGTTAGCGGCGTACACATTTTCCGGATTGTCAAGAGTATAAGGACAATCGGTGTACGAATGAGAACCCCCGCAAATCTCACAAGAAGTGGCTATAGTTTTAGCTTGTTGAAATTGGTTTGTAGCCATGGTTAAGAAGTTTTTGTTCATCTCAGCTATTTGGCAAGTAAGTTCGGTGAGCTCTAGGTTAGATGATGTAGACGAAACATTGGCCCTCTAGTTATTCCGTGAAGATGCAGATGAGTCCCAATTTTTGTGGTGAGTGGTCATGTTCTCTATCAGCTCTCTACACTCCTCAGGTCTTCTCTTCATGAATGTACCACCAGCGACAACATTAGTCGTATGACGATCACGAAAAGTTAGACCATTATAGAAAGTATCAATCAAAGTAACGGGGAGCATGTTATGGTTCGGACAACGGTTGATCAAAACATTATAGCGTTCCCAAGCATCGAAAAGCGACTCATCAGGTTCTTGTGTGAATCCACTGATTTGGTTGCGAAGACTAGTGACCATGGGTGGTGGAATGTAGCACGACAAAATTTTTTGAGTCATGTCATCCCATGTTTGAATTGAGCTTTTGGGGAGACGATCAAACCATTTTTCGGCATGATGGGATAAAGTGTGTGGAAAAAGGTGAAGGCGAAGAAAATCCATGGAAGCACCAGGTAGTTTCATGCTTTGAGTGACGGTAATGAACTTGTCTAGATGTTTGTTGGCATCATCATCCGGTAATCCACGAAACGGGCAAGCGTTTTGAACTTGCTGGATCATGTGATGCTTCAACGAAAATTTAGGAGCCGTGATTTGCATCGGCGCAATCGGTCCTCCGCGTCCGTTCATGGTGGGTTGACACAGTTCCTCCATTGTTTGTAAATTGGGTAGGGGAACATTGTTGTTGTTGTTATTCAAATTGGGAAGAGGTGGGTTGTTATTTTTGTTATGCACACCAGCCAAATCTAAATCTTCACGAGTCTCGGGCTCAGAATAATTTGAAGATCTAGTACGCATACACCTGCAGAAGAGAAAAGTACCAAAGAAAATATATATAATCTTTTTGGTGCAAAACATTTGGAAAAGAATTGCTTTTTATGATTTCTTTTTATGATTTTGTATTTTTGAAAAGTTTTTAATTTTTGTGGATTTTTGAAATTTTTAGCAAGGAAAATAACGTTCCTAAAAGAACGGATCCTAAAATTCAATGCGTCTCTCACTAAAAACCGTTAATCTTAACGAAAAGAGCCGGTAGCGGCGCCATTTAATACAAGGTTTTTAAACCAAGTATCAAAATTGTTCGTTGATTCCGATCTCTTCGAATTGATTACTGTTAATTAGTGTGACTCAATTTTCTTTTGGTGATCAAGAGGATGGTTTGTTTGATTATCTATTTTTAAACTAAAAGCAAATAATTGTCGTTGAGTAAAATAAGAAATTTTAAAACTTAAACTACAAATAAAAGCGTGCAATATTTGGAAATTAAATGTAAATGATTGAAAACTTGAAAACTTAGTAAAAAGTAAGCTAAGACAAAAGACGGGAAAGATTAAATTTAAAATCTAAGGAAATTAAAACAAAAACAACAGCAGATCGCAACGCGATCGTACCCAAATAATAAGATGGATCGTGACTCCCGATCGCACTCAATGCGATCGCAACCTAGGAATCAGATCGCACTCAGCAGTGCGATGGGTAAACGTGATCGTACTCCCAGATCGCAACCACGATCGCAACAAGTGGATCGTGGTCTTTGATCGTGGTTTGTGATCGCAACACAACTGATTGCAATCAATGCGATCGCAACTAGGAATCGTGATACACCATCGTACTCACAGATCGTAATCAATGATCGTGGTGTTGATTCGTATCGTAGCCAAAGAAAGAACACAGGATCGCACTCAATGCGATCGTAGCTCAAGATCGTGACCAAGAAAAACCCTCCTAAGACAGAAATGGCGTCCAAGAAGTAACTAAGCTTAAATAAATAAGCTGTTACCAATAAGCACTTTCAAAATTCTAGACAAAGATAAATAAGCACAAATTCGAAAACTTTTGAATCTAAACACATGAACTTAATAATACGAGCCTTAAAAAGATGAACTTTTTAAGAAAGTTTAAAAGTTAATAAGCTAAAACATTCGAATAAGCCACTAAGCATAAAAAGCTTATAACTTATACGTATGAAAGCTTATGAAGGGATAAAAGATTAACTTTTTCTTGACTAAAACATCAAAATCAATCACGCATTAAGAACTAATCGGATCAAATATGATGTTTCAGATCAAGGAATATGTGAAATCAAGAAATGTAGAAAGAGATTAAAGAACGAAAAGCTTTACTTGAACTTGAAATTAAAATGAAATCCAAATAAAAGAATGATTCAAACCTTAAACTTGAAAGAAAAAGATGATACTTAGTGAGAGAAAGTTGGGAACTTTCTCTCTCTAAAAACTAGAAGGGAAAATGAAAAACTAAAACTAGCTAAGCACCCTCCTAATGTGATTAGGAGGGTATTTATAGGGAAATGGGGAGTGCATGTGTGGTGTGCTTCCTTCTTTCTTTTCTTCTCGACTCGATTTAAATCTTTGTCTTTTCTCGACGTCGTCTCGGGACTTGAACTTGTCTTAATAATTTTCTTCTATAATTTAGACTTGAGTTCTTCTACTTCATTAAACTTCCGTCTTTAGACTTTTTCTTCGATAAATCTTCAGAATAGGTCTTGGACATCCGTTCTTTTAGCACTCTTGATCTTTTGACTTCGTCTTTTCTCGTTTTATTCGATAAAAGCCCGTGAAAGCCCGTGTTTTCTTCCTTTTTCATTTTTTGGTCCTAAAACACAATAAAAACACAAACCACGCATAATTCCGACTTTTACGACATAAATTACATGTTTTGGTCTTGTTATTATTGGAAATAAGCGGTAAAAGGATAAGTGTTTTCACACTTATTAAGGCCTCAAGGGGAAAAGAGTCATTGATCTCTTGATTCGGATGATCCCCTTGGTAAGGGTCCTCAAGTCTACTTAGATGATCCGCGGCTAGGTTTTCTGCTCCCTTCTTGTCACGAATTTTGATTTTAAATTCTTGAAGGAGCAAAACCCAGCGAAGAAGCCTTGGCTTGGAATCTTGCTTAGTTAACAAGTACTTCAACGCGGAATGGTCGGTATAGACAATGGTGGTGGATAGAACAAGATAGGGGCGGAACTTCTCAAAAGCATACACTACAGCTAAAAGCTCTTTTTCGGTAGTGGTATAATGCAATTGAGCCCCCGTCATTGTCTTGCTAGCATAATGGATTGGTTGGAAGTGTTTGTTCACTCTTTGGCCCAAAACCGCTCCAATAGCAAAGTCGATAGCATCACACATCAATTCAAAAGGTAGCTCCCAATTAGGGGTAACTAAGACCGGTGCCTTAGTTAGCTTGTCCTTAAGAAGATTGAAGGATTCAAGACACTCTTTAGAAAAGATAAAAGGAGTGTCTTTTTCCAAGAGGTGGGTCATCGGGCGAGCGATTTTAGAAAAATCTTGAATGAATCGACGATAGAAGCCCGCATGACCAAGGAAACTTCTCACACCCTTCACATTTGAAGGTGGAGGTAATTTGGCTATGACATCCACTTTAGTACGGTCCACTTTAAGTCCGGATTTTGAGATTTTATGTCTAAGCACACTGCCTTCTTTTACCATGAAATGGCATTTTTCCCAATTTAGAACAAGGCGAGTGTCTTCACATCGCTTAAGCATACGTTCCAAATTGGCAAGGCAATGAGAGAAAGAATCACGATAGACCGAGAAATCATCCATGAAGACTTCCATAGTTTCTTCAACCATGTCATGGAAGATAGCCATCATACACCTTTGGAATGTCCCAGGAGCATTGCATAAGCCGAAAGGCATTCTTTTGTAAGAAAATGTTCCATAAGGACAAGTGAATGTGGTTTTCTCTTGGTCTTTGGGATCTATTGGAATTTCAAAATACCCGGAGAAACCGTCTAAGAAGCAATAATAGTCATTACTCGCTAGACGATCAAGCATTAGGTCCATAAACGGAAGGGGAAAGTGGTCCTTTCTCGTAGCATCATTGAGTTTGCGATAGTCTATACAAACTCTCCACCATGTAACGAGACGACTAGGAATCAACTCTTTGTTTTCATTGGGCACAACGGTGACTCCGCCTTTCTTAGGCACACAATGGACGTGACAAACCCATGGTGAATCCGAGATAGGGTAGATCATTTCCGCCTCAAGAAGTTTGATAACCTCTTTTTTGATAACGTCATGGATCTTGGGATTCACCCTTCTATGGCTTTGAATAGTGGGTTTAAAGTCGTCCTCCATGAGAATTTTATGTGTGCAAAAGTGAGGATCAATTCCACGAATATCAGAGATTTTCCAAGCAATCGCTTTCTTATGATTCTTCAGCACGGCGATAAGTCGGGATTTTTCGTCTTCTTTCAAATCCTTTGTGATGATGACGGGTGACTTCTTCTTGCCTTAAAGGAAAACGTACTCGAGATGAGATGGTAGGTCCTTAAGCTCTAAATCTGGAGGATTTACGATGGAAGGCGTAGTCAAATTCTATTCATCGATAGAGATATCCTTAGGAGATGGTGTAGAAATATGGTCCTTATTAAGAAGTTTCCCAATTGGAGGGAGAATCATCATATTGCAAGTCCACATGTCCAAAAGTTGCTTCAAATTCCTTCAAGATGAAATCACTTTCTCCAAATGGAGTTATTGATGGAGCAATAGAGGCAACGATGTCAACAGTGGGTAGAGAAGAAGAACCACTTTTACAAGCGTCTTTGAAATGTTCTTCACAAGCCTCATCAAACATCAATGAAATTAACACTCTCGTTTTCAGAAGGCTACTTAGAAAGTTTACCCATGTTGAAGACGATTTTATCGTCACCAACTCTCATGATTAATTCGCCCGCGGCTACATCAATGAGAGTGCGACCGGTCCTCAAGAATGGACGTCCAACGATTAATGGAACACGGGGGTCCATCTAGTAGTCAACGACAACAAAATCCGCTGGAAAGGTGAATTTGTCGACACTGACGAAGACATCTTCGGCTATCCCCACTGGATAAGAAACCGTACGGTTAGCTAATTCCAAAGTCGCTCGAATGGGAACTAGCTGGGGTAGAGATAATTGTTTCCAAACACTTAATGGCATTAAGTTTATACTAGCACCTAGATCGGCTAGGGCCATACAATTCTCTACCCCGGGGAAGTTGCAAGGAATGAGAAAACGACCTGGATCACCAAGTTTGGTGGGTAATTTCCTTAAGAGCACTGCGGAGCAATTCTCGTTAAGTTGGGTCTTAGCGATGTCAAGAAGTTTCTCCTTATCACTGAGAAGATCTTTAAACATTATAGCATATTTCGGTATGTGAGAGAGAGCCTCAGTAAAGGAGATATTGAAATTCAATTGTTTAAACATTTTAAGAAAGTTAGAAACCTGAATATCATCCTTGTTCTTCAATTTTCTTTCCTCAACCTCGAAGGATAAGGTATGTTGGGTTGAGATGAAGGCTTTGGAATGGAATTCTCACTCACATCCTTGGGTGGTGGAGGGGAGGAAGTAGAAGGCGGTGGAATTGGAGAAGTAGAAGTTGGAGGAATTGGAGAAGTAGAAGTTGGAGGATTTGGAGAAGTAGAAGTTGGAGGAATTGGAGAAGTAGAAGTTGGAGGAATTAGAGAAGTAGAAGTTGGAGGAATTGGAGAAGGGAACTCGTTTTCCTTTGTCACAATCACCGGTGTAGGTGTAGGAAACTCGGGTTCCGTTAAACTTTTTCCACTTCGAGTGGTGATTGCTTTCATCTCCCCTCTTGGATTAGCAACGGTGTTACTCGGAAGAGAACCCGAACCAGAGGCTTGATTACTTGGGAAGAAACTAGCCATCATGTTCCTTGATTCATTCGTTTGACTTGCCAAAGAGTTTCGCATATCGGCTCGAAGATCATTCCCTTATTTCACCATATCTGCTTTCAAGTTGGACATTTCCCGCTGAAGATTTTGCACTATCACATCATTAGTCCGCATGTAAGTGTCAACCTTTTGATTAAATATGGTGGGTTGGGTGGGAGGAAGAGCATGGTAGGAAGGTGGTTGATAAGCGGGTGGTTGGTGAACTTGATTGTTTCTTTGAGGTGGATATGAGTTTCTTTGGGTTTGATATTGATTTGGAGCTCGAGGTGGGTTTTGATTGTTGCGATTGAGGTTGTTTGGGTTTTGTGTTGGAAAACCGGGTGGTGAAAGAAAGTGTTTTGAGCGATAGCTGAGCAAATTGCGGTCACCTTGAGGACGTGCTTGATAGCCTCCCATGTAATAGTTATCGTTGGCGGCATACACATTTTCGGGATTGTCATGAGTCGAAGGACAATCGGTGTATGAGTGAGACCCAGCATATTTCACATGATTGACTCATAGAATTAACTTGAGCATTGATAGCTTTGGTGTTGTTAGAGGTTTGGAGAGCAAGTGTTTCAACAAGTGAAGTAAGCTTATCAATTCTCTTGTCGCTCTCATTAGTTCTAGCGCTAGGCACATTAGTTCGAACACTCTTGGTTTGCACTCTATACTTATTCTCAATTATATCCCAAGCGGCATTAGAAGACTTAACCAAAATGTTACCCCCCGAGGCACTATTTAGTGAATCTTGGTCATTCATGCTTAACCCATTTTAAAAAGTATTTATTTGATGTACTTTTGTGAAACCATGTTGTGGACACTTTCTTAAAAGTTCCTTAAAACGGTCCCAAGATTCACTAAATGTCTCACCGTACTTTTGTTCAAAGGTAATGATTTCATTCCGCAAAGCGGTAGTACGTGAGGGTGGGGAAAAGTAGTTGATGAATTTAGTCTCTAAATCCGTCCACGTAAGAATACTTTGTGGCGGTTCCTTATCAAGCGAATTCTGGGCTTGTCCCTCTAAGGAGAAAGGAAAAAGTTGCAAGCGAATCACTTCTTGTGAAACCCCATTATACTTAACCGTATTGGTGAGTTGAAGAAACCTTTTTATATGGTCATGAGGATCATCAAGCGAACACCCCAAGAAAGTTTGAGCAGAGACCATTTGAATGAAGCCGGATTTGAGTTCAAAATTGTTGGCTCCAATCTCGGGTATGACAATAGCATCGGTGTTGCCCTCTACGTGCGATTGCAAAAGTTCGATCATTCGTTGATTGTCCGTGGTGACAATAGGTGGAGTAATGACTTCGCCTTGAGCTACTTTCTTTTTACGAGAACGAGTACGCATCCTATAAAAGGAAAAGAAAAATAGACAAGAAATATTTTTGGTTTTTTATTTTTTTCTATTTTTTTTTGGATTTTTGAAAATTTTTAATTTTTATGGATTTTTGAAATTTTATAAGCAAGAAAAATAACGTTCAAAAGTGAACGGATCCCAAAATCCAACGCGTCTCTCACTAAAAACCGTTAATCTTAACGAAAAGAGCCGGCAGCGGCGCCATTTAATACAAGAGTTTTTCCTCGTATGAAAGTTCGTTGTTCCAGTCTTTTCGAATTGATTACTAGTTAAAAGTGCGACTCAGTCGTTCTTGGTGAAAAATAAAATGGGTTGTTTGATTGTCTATTTTAAACTAAAAGTAAATATGAAAATGTCGTTGAGTAAAATTAAAGCTTTAAAAATTAAACTAAAAATTACTAGAAAAACACTTGGTAAAAATAGAGATTTCGGGAAGCGTGCAACTTTTGGAAATTAAAACGAAATGAATTTAAAACTTAAAACTTAAAACTTTGTATGAATAAAAACGTAGTAAAATTGTTGGAAAAGTTAAATTGGAAATTAAAATAAAAAAAGTAAATAGAAAGAAAAAACTCAATCCATCGGAATCCCATCGGAATGTTTCCTAAAAGTATCGGAATATTGCACAGTGAATTCTATCGGAATCTCCCCTATCGGAATGTAACATCTATCTGAATGTCAATCTGTCGGAATACTAAGGTAAGTATCGGAATATGTCAAAGTTAAAGCTGTCGGAATACTAATCTATCGGAATGCAGTTTCCATCGGAATATGGTTAATGAAATTTTGGCAGCGTTTCTTCTTAAAGTAACCTTAAGACCCGTCGCAATATGCGATCGCAATGAGCGATCACAATCACGATCGGAATAACGGGGATGTGCACTTGATCGCAAAGTAGAACCCCTTGGGTTATTGCGATCACAAATAAGCTGTCTGAAACCCTCGAAATACTAGGAACCCTATGATTGCGATGAAACACCAAGTAATCCGAAAAGGTGAAATAAGCCAAAACTTCAATAAGCACTACCAATAAGCACACTTAACCGAAACTTAACCAATTCAATAAGCAAAAATTTGACAACTTTTGAAATTCTAAATTCGCAAACATTATAAAACAAACTTTTCTAAGAACACTAGACTTTTAAGAAAACTTAAAAACAATAAGTTAAACACTAAATAAGCCAATAAGCATGAATAGCTCAAAGCTTAATTCGAGTAAGATTTGTAAATCTCTTAACCCAACGAATCAAGAAACTCACATAAGTAAGAACTATTGTGGCGTCTTAAAGAAAGTAGATGAAATAGAATGATGAACACAAAATCGTACTAACAAGAAAGATTAAAAAGGTGAAGACTGAAACAAGATTAAGCTTAAAAAGTAAAAGTTTGATTAAAACAAGAAAGATAAAAGATGATGTTTTAGTGAGAGAAAGTTAAACACTTTCTCTCTCTAAAATAAAAACTAAAGAAAGAAAAATAACTAGCTAACACCCTCCTAATGTGTCATTAGGAGGGTATTTATAGGAGATGGGGAGGTGCATGTGCTTCCTTCTTTCTTTCTTTCTTCTCGACTCGATTTAAATTCTTTTTCTTTCTCGACATCGTCTCAGGATTTTTCGATGTAAATTGAACTAGTCTTGTAATTTTCTTCTTCTATTAGACTTGAGTTCTTTGGCTTTATTAAACTTCCGTCTTTAGACCTTTTCTTCGATAAATCTTCAAAATAGGCCTTGGACTTCCGTTCTTTTTAGACTCTTGATCTTTTGACTTTTTCTTTTCTCGTTTTTCTTCGATAAAAGCCCGTGAAAGCCTGTGTTTTCTTCCTTTTTCATCTTTTGGTCCTAAAACACAATAAAAACACAAACCACGCATAATTCTGACTTTTTTGACATAAAATACATGTTTTGGTCTTGTTATTATTGGAAATAAGTGGTAAAAGGATAAGTGTTTTCACACTTATTACAAGACGTGCAAGAAAAATTGGATGCTACACTTTTACGATTTGAAAAATGCCAAAAAGCACCTAAGAATCATTCAAAGTTAATAGATAGTAGTATGTCTGGTAGGACTAAGAGAGGATTAGGCTTGGATAAATATATTGATTTAAAAGATGTATTTTGTAGAAATATAAATCTTGCTTATGTTTTAGAGAGAGAAAGAGATAGAGAGATGGTGAGAACACACACACTTCTAGAGAGAGAAAGTTTAAGAGAACTATGTATTATTCAAATGAAATCACCACCCTCCCCATCAATGGAGAGAGTTTATATACCAAGCCCATAAGATGGGCTTGGGCTTACATTTGGGCCGGCCATACAAGCATGGACCGGGCTTTTCCTTGTTTAGTTAATTAAAAGATACCTAGACTACGAGCTACAACTTAATATATTGTCGGAGTGACCGAATCTTCCTAAATACGTAAAAACGTATTTCCAACAATCTCCCCCTAAAAGAGGTCACTCCAAACAAGGGCGTCACCCGAGTTACAATAATAAAATAAACCTAGCATACTATGCTTGTCTTGAGCTCGTAGTCTTCGTCTTTCTTTTCTTTTTCTTTTCTGGTGAACATGCTGATGTGATCTTTGATATCAATCTTGAGCATTAATCTCTTTCCTTGATCTTGTGCATCCATCACTTGTGATCTTCGCCTCTTCGTGACCTCACGTCCCACATACTTATACCTTAGTAATTCTTGAAAGCTTCAGAGTTCAATACAGCGGAAGACTTAACTTTTAGGCTTTCTTGAATTAGATGAGATATTAAGTAAATAAAGTATAAGCATGCGGGGACGACTTCTTCTTGGATCCCGCAACGCCACCGTCTTCAAATGCCGCAACATAAGTAGACACGAACGAAATGGCTTTGAACATTTCATTCTAATTCGGTAGCATTTTACCTCCGGTCGGTGAAGACCGTCGGACGATATAAATACTGCACTTGTGGCAGGTAGATTTAATTAAAATCTCCTTGACAAGATTTCGCGGGTAAACCCGTTCTCTTTACTCGACCGTCCAAAGCTGACTGCGAACGTAAAGAGTGAATCATTTGGATAAAAATATCCGCATGATTGATCTAACACCCCCACAAATGCTATGCACAGCGGAACTACAACATATGGGTGCTAGGCAGTTATCATCACACACAAGATATATCAAACCACTCAAAGAGACGTAATAGTTTTAACATAATTTAAGCATTGTTAAAAACATACATGTCTACGGTTTTCCAAACCCAAAATGATACAACACAGAGTTAGCGTTTCGGTCCCCACGAATCTCAACCCCAAAAGATACAATTTTGTTAACATGACAGAAATATTAAAATGTTCAAGTTAAATATGGGTGGAAAAACAAGTAGACGCCAAGCCACACACAACTCCCATCCAATGCATGCTCCATGCTATACTTCATCGGTTACCTGAAACACATGCTAAATTGGGTCAACAAATAATGTTGAGTGGAATTCATAGGTTTTATAATCTCATTTTGAACATATGTGTTATAAAAATTATTCACGATCATTCATAGAATTGTCGATCAAACAATCTATTTTCAAGGTTATGACAATTGTGTTTAAGCTCATGACACTAATCCGTTAACTCAATCACCCGCGTAATAATTACCGGCGTGATTAAGATGAAACCATTGCCCTTCTAAAGGCATCAGTTGCAATTATACCTTATCTCTTATCACAAGTTATCCGTCCGCAAGGGGTACTCAACGTACTAGCCCTCGTCTCGGATAGAGTCGTCAACCCCATAGTACTGTCAATTGTATAAGAGGCTATTTTCAATCCACACTAGGATTAAACAATAGTTAATAGTTCATGAATATAGGGTCTTTTGTAACTAGGTACTCAACACAATTTAAGGCAACATTCGGGTCCAACAATCATACATGACATATGTTCATTTTAGAAAACTAGCATGCATTTCCCTCGCGGGTAAAATAATTTAAAACAATAGTAAGCGAGGCTACAAATTCACACCTTATGTATATAGAGTAGTCGACGATTTCGAGTGACGATCACTGACGATGATGAGGATGCCCGAGGATTTCAACAGATAACAAACAATGACGCGTAATGAGTAATCTCATTTATAAACTTTAAGTACTGTATAATATATACATATTAGTCAATTGTGATAATTATAAACTCACGCCAAAACAAAAAGAATAATTGTTACTAGTTTTATACTATTCATCTACGTTATTAACGTTATTACCCTTTTTCACGTTTTTCGCCGATACTTACCAAAAGTATGGGCTGTTTTACTAGACTTAAACCTTTTAATAAAATTTGAGAAAATTCTCAAAAATACCTTAAGACCTATAGAAAACCCATTTTTAATCCCATTAAAAGTTTTCAAATTTACGACCCGTTACTCAACACATTAATAAACCTACGTTTTTCGGACTGATTTTGCACATTGACCATGTTCGACTTATTTGACCCATTTAAAATATACCATTGACCCATTTAACACCTAAGTCTAATAATAGACTCACAAATGCAGGTTTGAGATCAAAAATAAACCTTTAATCAATTACCAAACTATATCTATGGTCCCCGGGATTTGACCCAAAACCAAACATAATTTCGGATTATGTAGGTTCTCATCTTCCGGTACACGTATTTTCAAAACATCATAACTTTTGACTCGTTAGGAGTCGTAAGCTCTATCTTATACCAAATCGAAGCTAAGACGACGCTCTACAACTATATCCTAGTATCATAACCTGTTTACAAAATCAAATTTATGAAAACATCCTAAACAATCTGCCTAAATTTACCCATCTCAAAATCAACCCAACACTCGTTTCCAAACCATTTTATCGACACCTAACCTCAACTTAATCACTCCTAATCATGACTAACCATCCTAATCAGTGCTTATCCCACAAAATACCAAATCCATCCAAAACCCATTCACCAAATCAAACATGCAATGAGGTTTACCCATTCTATAACATCTAAAAACATGAATTAAACACAAAACCCAAAAGTAAAACATCAAACACCATGATCCACCAAACACCCCCATTTGGCCGTGGGGTGTGGGTGATCAAAACACCCCAACCAAATTGATTTTGGTTGGTTTGTTGGGTGATTATCCATCTACTATACCCCAATTAAACATGCATGAACTCAATTAACATCAAAACAAATTTTTGAGAAACCCATTTGATTCTTGAAAAATTTTATGAATGCATGTTGGATTAAAGCATATCAAAACACTTGGAATGATTAAACTAGATGTGGTCTAACCTTTGTTTTAATTAAAACAAGCCAGAAAAAAAATGTGGTGGTGGTATGGTGGTGTTTGGTCATCGGCCTAAAGAGAGAAAAGAGAGAGAGTGAAGAAAATTTTTAGTGTGTTTTGTATTGTATTGTTTCCCTTTTGTAAATTTTGGAGGGTCTTAGGTGCAATAATGGCATTCTTTTGGCCTTTTATGAAAACGACCTCAAATTTTTGCGGGAATGGTTCACTAGTCGACTTGGAAAATTTTGTGGGAGTCGGGGGTCATCCCGAACACTCCAAAATACTTTTAGGACAATTTAAATGCACCCGGAAAGAAATAAAACGCACCCGACTCGACTTAACACGAACCGAAAGTAAAATCCTCGAAAAATTATAATATCGATAAAATGACAATAAACATAGAAATTTGGGCATCCATCGAGATCGTAGTCGTCATCGTTCTTCTTAAATCGTCAATCGTCAAGATTACGACCTCAAATATTAGTTTCAACCAAAACGATAGAATATATAGTAAATAAAATTTCTTAAAAATTTCAAAAATAAGCGTAATTTAGGGTAAGATAAGTGACCTGGGTTTTTGGGTATCACATCCACCCCTCTATAAAGAGAGTGACGTCCCGGCGCTCGCCTCTTCTTAAACTCACATTTCGTGCCGCTGAAACAGATGAGGATATCTCTCCTTGAAAAAGTCCTCACGTTCCCAAGTGTATTCCGGTCCACGCCTAGAATTCCATCGAACCTTCACAATGGGAATTATACTATGCTTCAGCCTCTTGACCTCTCGGTCCATAATTTCCACGGGTTCTTCCACGAAATGCATTTTATCGTCCAGCTGAATCTCGTCCAAAGGAATCACCAATTCCTTATCCGCCAATCTCTTCTTCAGATTTGATACGTGAAACGTGTCGTGAATAACACTAAGCTCATTCGGCAATTCTAACTTATACGCTACCGGTCCAATTCGTTTAACAATCTTGAATGGTCCAATATACCTCAGACTCAATTTTCCTTTCTTCCCAAAACGAATCACACCCTTCCACGGTGAAACCTTAAGCATAACCATGTCTCCGACCTCAAATTCCAATGGTTTCCTTCTATTATCGGCATAACTCTTCTGTCGGCTTCTTGCAGCAAGTAACCGGTTCTTAATTTGCACAATCTTCTCTGTCGTCTCCAAAACCATTTCGGGTCCAGTCAACTGACTCTCTCCTACTTCACTCCAACACACAGGTGATCTACACTTCCTTCCATACAACGCTTCGAATGGTGCAGCCTTGATGCTCGCATGATAACTATTATTATACGAAAACTCCACTAAAGGTAAGTGGCGTTCCCAACTTCCTCCAAAATCAATCACGCATGCTCGGAGTATGTCCTCCATCGTCTGAATAGTTCGTTCGCTTTGGCCATCAGTCTTAGGGTGATAGGTCGTGCTCAAACTCAATTTAGTGCCCGTCGCACGTTGAAGTGATTTCCAAAATTCCGAAGTAAACCTACTATCGCGATCCGAAATGATCGATAAAGGTACACCATGTCTGCAAACAATCTCCTTCACGTACACACTGTCAAGTTTCTCCATGATGTCCGTCTTCTTCATAGGTAAGAAGTGAGCAGATTTCGTCAATCTATCCACTATTACCCAAATCATATCACATCCACTAGGAGTTCTAGGTAAACCCGTCACGAAATCCATAGCAATTCTCTCCCATTTCCACTCTGGGATCTCTGGTTGTACCAACAGCCCAGACGGTTTCTTATGTTCGGCTTAAACCTTCGCACAAGTCAAACACTTACTAACGTAACGAGCAATCTCCGCCTTCATATTCGGCCACCAGTAGACTTTCTTCAGGTCATGATACATCTTATCCGCTCCAGGATGTATCTAGTACTCCGACTTATGAGAGTCGTTCATAAACAAATCTCGTACTCCAGGCATTCCTTCCTCGGATGGACACAACGGTAACCAAATCCGATTTCTAAAAATATCTCAGCCCGTCTGACCTAACCACAAAAACAGGTTTCAACAGTCTTCCCAGATTCTCAGCACCAACATTCTCTTTCATTAATCCCTTCTGTTGAGCCTTCAATATTGTTTTGGTTAAATCAACACCCTCAGTCATCACTTATGCTCTGACTCTCAAAGGTTTCTCTATATCCTTCCTACTAAGTGCATCCGCTACAACGTTCGCCTTGCCAGGATGGTAGCGAATCTCGCAGTCATAGTCACTTAGTAGTTCCACCCATCGCCTTTGTCTCATATTCAACTCCTTTTGGTCTAAAATGTGCTGCAAACTCTTGTGGTCAGTGAATACAACACACTTCGTCCCATACAAGTAGTGTCTCCACAACTTAAGCGTAAAAACTACAGCTCCCAATTCCAAATCATGCATAGTGTAGTTTTCTTCATTCTTCCTCAATTGTCTCGACGCGTAAGCAATCACCTTCTCACGCTGCATCAACACAGCTCCATAACCCTTACGAGACGCGTCACAATACAGCATGAAGTCTTCGATTCCTTCTGGCAATGACAATATCGGAGCAGAACACAACTTGTCCTTAAGTGTTTTGAAAGCGAGTTCTTCATCATCTCCCCATTCATACACCTGATTCTTCTCAGTAAGCTTTGTCAATGGCTTCACAATAAACGAAAATCCTTCGATGAATCTCCGATAATACCCAGCTAGACCAAGGAATTGTCGAACTTCAGTCGGCATTGTCGGCGCCGACCATTCCTTGATTGCCTCGACTTTGGCAGGATCCACGCGAACTCCTTTGCTATCAGTTACGTGCCCAAGGAACTGCACAGATTCTAACCAAAACTCACACTTTGAGAATTTCGCATACAGCTTCTCTTTCTTCAGCAGATCCAATATCTTCCTCAAATGCTTCGCGTGCTCTTCCTTGCTCTTAGAGTAAATAAGAATGTCATCGATGAATACAATGACAAACTTATCTAGATACGGCTTTCATACTCGATTCATAAGGTCCATGAATACTACAGGCGCGTTTGTTAGCCTAAAAGGCAACACTCGGAATTCAAAGTGCCCATACCGCGTACGAAAGGCAGTTATAGGGATATCCTCCTCCCTCACACGCAGTTGATGATACCCTGATCTCAAGTCGATCTTTGAGTACACACAGGAACCTTGCAATTGATCAAACAAATCGTCAATCCTCGGCAATGGATACCGATTCTTAACCGTCAACTTGTTGAGCTCTCTATAGTCGATACACATCCGAAACGACCCATCTTTCTTCTTCACAAACAACACTGGCGCTCCCCATGGTGATGAGCTCGGTCGAATAAATCCCTTATCCATCAACTCTTTAAATTGATCCGATAACTCCTTGAACTCTGATGGTGCTAATCGATAGGGTGCGCGAGCAACTGGTGCAGCTCCCGGCATCAAATCGATTCGAAATTCGACTTCACGGGTGGGTGGTAAACCTGGCAACTCATCAGGAAAAACTTCCGGATATTCTCGAATTACGGGTACCTCTTATAACTTTGCCTCTAAGTCACCATCACTAGAAACTTGTGCCAAAAACACATCACATCCATCTTCTACATACCTCATCATTTTCATGTAAGATATCACTTTCAAACGAGAGGTGCATTCATCTGCCTTCACTGTCAAAACCCTATTCCTCAACGGGATTTGAACTAAACTTTCTCCAAAAACGATCACGGCACTATGCGCCATCAGCCAATCCATTCCAACGATCACATCGAACGATCCTAGCTCTATGGGCATTAAGTCGATATCAAAAGCGTAATTTCCTAACTTCAAGGTACACCCTTTTAGTATAGAATTTGTACTAACGATATTCCCATCGGCTAATTCCACGTTACAATTAGTCGTTAGCATTACAGGTTCTCTATTGATATGATGACTAAATTTTATATCTACGAAGCTCTTGTCGGAACCAGAATCAAACAATATACTAGCATAACAAGCGTCAAGCAGAAACGTATCGGTAACCACATTAGGGCCTTGTGGTTTATCAGCAGTCCCTACTCGATACACAGCAGCAACATTATTTCCTCCTTGCCTATTGCCAGTCTTCGGGCAGTTCCCCTGCTTATGCCCTCTTTCTCCACACCCAAAGCAAACCATCACCTTCATGGCATTTGCCCCAGTAGCTACCCCTTTAGCTCGGCAATCTGCAATTCTATGACCCGCTTTTCCGCACTTGCCACACGCAGGTGGGCAATTACCTACATGGTACAAATTACATCGACCACAATGGGGATTCACCTTAGTTCTTCTAGGGTTAGTGACAGCTCTCATCCCATCATTTCTTCTCTGGTTGAACTGCTGGTTGTGGTTCTGACCTTGGTTGTTACGGTTTCCTCCATGATTTTGACCTTTGGATTGATTACCCTGAGCTGCCTCCCACTTTCTCTTGTTCCCTTCGTCAATGAAGTCCTTCTTATCTTGCAGTTTGACATCCATTAGCGCGTGAGCCATTTGGACTGCTTCATCGAATGACCCAGGCTTAGATGAAGTTGTCTCACCCTTGATATTGCTTGACAAACCCTTGATGTACTGCTTCATTTTCTTGTGATCGTCAGCAAAGTCATCGGGACACAAAAGGCTCAATTCATTAAACCTCCTTGTATACGCGGTAATGTCATTGTTCCTCAAAGACAAATGCCTTAACTCATCTTCTAGTTGACCCAGTTCCTCTTCGGGACATAACTTTTTGGTCAAGAGTGCCTTGGTAGCAGTCCAAGTCCTCGCATTTGCTACCGCTAATCCGACAGTGGCTACTTGATTGTTCCACCAACTTAAGGCGTCATCGAGAAAAGTGGCAGCTGGAAACTTGACTTTATTTGCCTCTGAACATCCGCTAATCTCAAAAGTACTTTCGATCTTCTCCAACCACCTCGGAGTTCTAGGGCTCCGCCAGTTCCACGAAACTGCGTGGGACCGCATTTCATAAAACCAACATAAGTACACTCCCTCGGGGCTTGCTGTCTTCCTGCATTTCCACCTTGATCTGGGTTTCTGTTTGCACGATCCGCTTCGAGTGCATTTGTAATTGCTTCTTGAATCATTGTTTACACACGGTTAGCTGTTAGCTTTGGAGGCATGGTGAATTCTCAAGTACACCTCTCTGCAAAGACATGGAAAATAGAAAAACAAAGTAAGTATACACATCAAGATAAAGATGGATTTCTCTTTCAAGACATAATATAAGTACAACAACACATCACTACAAGGTTACTAATATTCATCAATTCACGTCACAAAAGAGCAAATTAAAGACATATCATAGATTATGGAAGGTAACATGGATTGCATTGATAAATCAACCAAAATCTTTGACAAGTAATGCCACTACAACCATACACCATCAAACTTAAGTCATCAAGTTTTTCATCACAATACCATCATACAGGAGTCTAAAATAGTTTGATTACAACGATCAAAGATAAAATAAAATACAAGAAACTAGTCACGTGGTGATCCACACGACCTCTTGGATGGTGGTTCTTCTTCATCCTCCTCAGGCTCTTCATCACTGTCTTCCTCGTCCTCGTCCATCTTCCTCTTTCCTTTATCATTCGGCCCATACTCAGTTACCTTCTTCGTCCCAGAAGTAGATCCACACTCCACTGCTACCTGATTCCTTAAAGTGATACACACACCTCTGGCAGGTGGCTGGACCATAATATCATTTGCCTCCATCTCCGAGTCATCTACAAATCTCCAATCTTGTGGCAGGGATGTTCTAACACGATGCTCCCAACTTTGCATCCTAGTCAACCTTGCCTGATCCTCCCTAACTTTCTCAAGACTAGCACTCAGGTTTGCTATCATCGATCTCAAGCTATTAATATCACTCTTATTTGCCACTCCATCAAATTCAATCCTTGCAGTTCTTGCCAACAACCTCTGATGTGCCCTCTCATTCTCGTCGAACCTTTTGATTACCCTAGTTTCCACCATGTACCGCTCGTACATCAATCTATCCATTCTTCTTAAACGATTCTCAGGATCCCAATAGTTTCTTGGTCTTGGAAAATAGACCTTTGCCACATTTTCATGAATTAGAACGCGATCTAGATGCATTGCTGGATTCCGCACCACTCTCATTACTTACTCGAGTAAACCCTGGCACCGTCCTCAGGTAATCCTTACAATTATCCATCGGGGGACGAACGGGTTGCTGATCATATCGGCCTGTCGGAGGCACTTCATATCCCTTCGGTGAATTTGGAGATTGAAATAATTCAGGCTCGGTCTGACCGACGGCATTCGCTGGAATTCCATCATCCACCGGATCCCCTTCCTCGGAATCCTCTCCACCATCGTCACTAACACTGAAGTTGTCCACATCACTTTCATCACTGTCATTTGTCGGCTCTATCGCTTCTTCTTGAGCTATCCATCCATTGTCACCATTTGGAGGGTTCGGAGGAAACGACCCCCCTTCGTGTCCTATGACGTATTCGTCTCCATTTCCGTTAGGCGGTACCTCGGCCATTCCTGTAATAACAGGGAATTTTGGAGGGTACGTAAGATTACTATTCAATATTTATAAATACATGCATGCAAATGCAATGCAAAGGTGGTACACATGCCCAAAATGCGATAATATGATTCTCATGCATATGTAATACAAGAATTACGGTATCGAGTACTCCACGTACAATTTCAACGTTTACATATAGTAGTTCAATATCTACGTAATAAATACCCACATATATTACTTCAACTCAAAAGGTATGCATCTATACCGTCAATACAAAAATAAACCTTACCGGAGCCATGCAGGATAGTTGTGTGCTTGGACAATTTCTTACGACACCAAAAGTTATAGTTTAGGATTTTTCAAAACGACCTAGTTCTCTATAACTCATGGCTTTGATTACCAATCTCTAACACCCCCACAAATGCTATGCGCAGCGGAACTAAAACATATGGGTGCTAGGCAGTTATCATCACACACAAGATATATCAAACGACTCAAAGAGACGTAAAAGTTTTAACATAATTTAAGCATTGTTAAAAACATACATGTCTACGGTTTTCCAAACCCAAAATGATACAACACAGAGTTAGCGTTTCGGTCCCCACGAATCTCAACCCCAAAAGATACAATTTTGTTAACATGACAGAAAATTTAAAATGTTCAAGTTAAATATGGGTGGAAAAATAAGTAGACGCCAAGCCACACACAACTCCCATCCAATGCATGCTCCATGCTATACTTCATCGGTTACCTGAAACACATGCTAAATTGGGTCAACAAATAATGTTGAGTGGAATTCATAGGTTTTATAATCTAATTTTGAACATATGTGCTATAAAAATCATTCACGATCATTCATAGAATTGTCGATCAAACAATCTATTTTCAAGGTTATGATAATTGTGTTTAAGCTCATGACACTAATCCGTTAACTCAATCACCCGCGTAATAATTACCGACGTGATTAAGATGAAACCATTGCCTCTTCTACAGGCATCAGTTGCAATTATACCTTATCTCTTATCACAAGTTATCCGTCCGCAGGGGGTACTCAACGTACTAGCCCTCGTCTCGGATAGGGTCGTCAACCCCATAGTACTATCAATTGTATAAGCGGCTGTTTTCAATCCACACTAGGATTAAACAATAGTTAATAGTTCATGAATATAGGGTCTTTTGCAACTAGGTACTCAACACAATTTAAGGCAACATTCGGGTCCAACAATCATTCATGACATATGTTCATTTTAGAAAACTAGCATGCATTTCCCTCGCGGGTAAAATAATTTAAAACAATAGTAAGCGAGGCTACAAATTCACACCTTATGTATATAGAGTAGTCGACGATTTCGAGTGACGATCACTGACGATGATGAGGATGCCCGGGGATTTCAACACCTAACAAACAATAACGCGTAATGAGTAATCTCATTTATATACTTTAAGTACTGTATAATATATACATATTAGTCAATTGTGATAATTATAAACTCACGCCAAAACCAAAAGAATAATTGTTACTAGTTTTATACTATTCATCTACGTTATTAACGTTATTACCCTTTTTCACGTTTTTCGCCGATACTTACCAAAAGTATGGGTTGTTTTACTAGACTTAAACCTTTTAATAAAATTTGGGAAAATTCTCAAAAATACCTTAAGACCTGTAGAAAACCCATTTTTAATCTCATCAAATGTTTTCACTTTTACGACCCGTTACTCAACACATTACTAAACCTACGTTTTTCGGACTGATTTTGCACATTGACCATGTTGGACTTATTTGACCCATTTAAAATATACCATTGACCCATTTAACACCTAATTCTAATAATAGACTCACAAATTCAGGTTTGAGACCAAAAATCAACCTTTAATCAATTACCAAACTATATCTATGGTCCCCGGGATTTGACCCAAAACCAAACATAATTTCGGATTATGTAGGTTCTCATCTCCCGGTACACGTATTTTCAAAACATCATAAATTTTGACTCGTTAGGAGTCGTAAGATCTATCTTATACCAAATCGAAGCTAAGACGACACTCTACAACTATATCCTAGTCTCATGACCTGTTTACAAAATCAAATTTATGAAAACATCCTAAACAATCTGCCTAAATTTACCCATCTCAAAATCAACCCAACACTCGTTTCCAAACCATTTTTCGACACCTAACCTCAACTTAATCACTCCTAATCATGACTAACCATACTAATCAGTCCTTAACCCCCAAAATACCAAATCCATCCTAAAACACAATCACCAAATCAAACATACAATGAGGTTTACCCATTCTAAAACATCTAAAAACATGAATTAAACACAAAACCCATAAGTAAAACATCAAACACCATGATCCACCAAACACCCCCATTTGTCCGTGGGGTGTGGGTGATCAAAACACCCCAACCAAATTGATTTTGGTTGGTTTATTGGGTGATTATCCATCTACTATACCCCAATTAAACATGCATGAACTCAATTAACATCAAAACAAATTTTTGAAAAACCCATTTGATTCTTGAAATTTTTTTATGAATGCATGTTGGATTAAAGCATATCAAAACACTTGGAATGATTAAACTAGATGTGGTCTAACCTTGGTTTTAATTAAAACAAGCTAGAAAAAAATGTGGTGGTGGTATGGTGGTGTTTTGCCTAAAGAGAGAAGAGAGAGAGAGTGAAGAAAATTTTTAGTGTGTTTTGTGTTGTGTGTGTTATGTTGTTTCCCTTTTGTAAATTTTGGAGGGCCTTAGGTGCAATAATGGCATTCTTTTGGCCTTGAATGAAAACGAACTCAAATGTTTGCGGGAATGATTCACTAGTCGACTTGGAAAATTTTGCAGGAGTCGGGGGTCATCCCGAACACTCCAAAATACTTTTAGGACAATTTAAATGCACCCGGAAAGCAATAAAACGCACCCGACTCAACTTAACACGAACCAAAAGTAAAATCCTCGAAAAATTATAATATCGATAAAATGACAATAAACATAGAAATTTGGGCATCCAACGGGATCGTAGTCGTCATCGTTCTTCTTAAATCGTCAATCGTCAAGATTACGACCTCAAATATTAGTTTCAACCAAAACGATAGAATATATAGTAAATAAAATTTCTTAAAAATTTCAAAAATAAGCGTAATTTAGGGTAAGATAAGTGACCTCGGTTTCTTGGTATCACAATTGAAGCCGTCAATTCTGATTCCTGGAACAAGTTTGATTCATTAAAGAATCGCACCATCGTTGCTTTCCAGTTGTCACGAGCTTGATTCATATTGAATCTTGCAAGTTACCTACCAAGTGCTGTTTGAGGTTAACACTAGAAGGATTTCCACTCATCACCGTGAACACTAAGGTATCACTCTAAGTGTTCTGGCAAGATCACTAAGATATTGCGTAGAGGCCTGGAACGTGTTTAAATTCAGTTAAGAATTAAACCACTATTGCTTTCCAGTTATCACAAGTTTGATTCATAAAGAATCGCACAAGTCACCTACCATGAGCTTTTTAATGTTCGCTCAAGAATGATTTCCATCTTCATTGTAAACACTTTCGTATTACTCGGATGTTCAGGCAAGATCATGAAGATTTTGCGTAGGACTCTTAAAATCTTTCTTACTTTTCACAGTGTGTGAAGAAGCAAGGAAATACGAAAGTGTGTCCTAATGAGATATTTGATGATCTCAAATGGCTCTAGACTCGATCGTGCATTTTGGATTTAGTTATCGAAGGCTGGAGAGGAGTGCCACCTTTTCAATACCAATTTATTCGGAGTGAATAAATCAATAGATAATGCGTTGTCTCCGTGTGATTAAAACAAATATCCTTTAAGAGATATCCGCGTTTGATGGGATGGGTTGTGCATTGCATCACTGGGTCCATGATGTCTATCTTCAATATCGAGCATCATTAAAAATGATCTCAATAGCATATGTATTGACCCGGTTTCTGCCTAAGGTTGTAAGGAGGGATTATTTCTTTACACCATTTATCTTTACAATTCTTTTTCATTCTTCAACCCCTTCAATGTTTACCAATACGTCCTAACTAGCACCTTGTTGTGATTGTTCCAGTGCTAACTTAAGTACTTGGTCGGCTTTCAGCTACGTTCACAATCATTCTCCAACTTTCCTAAGGTCTACTATTTCTAGCTATGGAATGTCCTTGGGAAGATTCCTCCGGTTCTGGAAGAATCATAGGACTTAACCTATCCTACCATCCTTATGTCACCACAATCTTCATCGTCGTGAAATAAATGGGTTTTGGGTAAGTATAAATCACCATGATATCCATTTTTGATATGCAAATCCATTTTTCTCCCCCTTAACATATGCCACGATATTCGAAAACATTTCGCACATGTCGGGATGAGTCAGCACATTAAGTCAAACCATTTGTGATCATTTCCCATATTAAATCACATTTTCTCCCCCATATTAAAATATTAACCCAATCGATGTTTTTAATATCAATTGATTTAATGAAGTTTTAAGAAAGGTTTTGGAAAGAAAAATGCAAGTCCTTTTATCTTCATGATACTAAATGTATGAGATATGATATCGATTTATAACATGATCACATATTCACCATATTAGAAAAAGAATTAACAAGGTTGGACCTGATTGATGAGAACATCATATGATAAGATCAAATGGTTCTTGTCAGTATATGTTGGTGGCCTCGTCACGTCTGAAGTCATCTCTTGACACCACATGTACGATTGGTATGGTTGTCTTGACACCAACTTGTGAACTAGGCACGTTCGGCATCGAAGATTATGAATGCTTGACAATTGCTCCCCCTCAATTATTGACCCGTGTTCTATTGAAAGAACTGCAGTCGTTGGTTGAGTAGTCGCATCGTCGAGTATGTAGATACCAATTGTAGATAGCTATGGTTATAGAGATGGTAACTTCTTAAAAACAAGACTTCTCTTGTTTTAACAATTAAATGCACTGAGGCGTACATAGATTTGTGTTAGACCAAGTTATAAAGTAAACTTGATCCCTTACAAGGTTTTAAAGTAAACCTTGCCCGAGAAACTTAATTTCCATTGTGAGCCAAAGCTTTCATAAGAAATACTTGACTTTAATATGAAAACCGGGTTGCCGTCAGAAATAACTACAAGCCATATGGGCATATTTTATGAAATATTTACAACTTTTGTACGAACTCTATTTATGGCGTCGTGTCAATATTAATCAACATTTCTAAGGCCGTAAATATTATCGTACCAAAAGACATGCCTTTGAAAAATAAAGTAAAAATATTTTTGGATTTTTCTAGTTTTTTCAATTTTTGCGTTTTTATATGGTTTTATATAATTGTATTTTGCTTTTGTGAATAAAAATATAAACAATATATACAAATGATCACTAAGGATACGGAGAATAGTTTTACCATCACTATTCTTTCGCTTCATCTACCAATTCCTTTAAAGTCTCAGGCGAGAAGGTTCTCATTCCTAGCTTGTCGGCCAAAAATTCAATTCGAGTGCGATCTAAAGCCTTCGTGAAAATATCCGCCAATTGATACTCAGATCGGAAAAAGTAAACCTCGATTACTCCATTTTCCACTTGCTCCTTGATGAAGTGGTAGTGAATGTCAATATGCTTCGACCGGGAGAATTGAACGTTGTTGCAGCATAAGGCAATTGCACTCTTGTTGTCACAGTACATCAGAATTTTTTTGAAACCTAGACCATAGTCGGTTAATTGCGATCTCATCCAAAGAATTTGAGCATAGCAACCGGACATTGCTATGTATTCTGCTTCCGTAATTGAAATTGCAGCGCTTTTCTGCCTTTTCGATGCCCAACTGATTAGTCGATCTCCTAGTAGTTGCAAAGTTCCACTCGTGCTACGCCTTGTGTCTTGACAACCCACGTGATCCGCATCTGCATATGCCATTAGTGCAATCAAAGAGTCCTTCGAATACCAAAGTCCCCGATTAATGGTTCCTTTAAGATATCGAAAGATTCGTTTCACAGTAGCCAAGTGTAACCCAGTAGGTCGAGTTTGATACCGAGCACACATACATATAGCAAACTGAAGATCTGGTCGACTAGCTGTGATATCCAGAAGAGTACCGATCATTCTACGATAAAGTGACAGATCAATGGCAACTCCATGTGGATTTGCATCAAGCTTAGTGCGTTCCACCATTGGAGTATCCACGGGATCACAAGATTCCATCTTATATTTCTTAAGCGATTCAAGGGCATACTTGGATTGATTGATAAAGATGCCTCTGGGACTTTGAGATATCTGAAGACCTAAGAAGAATGATACCTTGCCCATCATTGGCATCTTAAACATGGAAGACATGAGTGTTCCAAACTCATCGGATAAGGTTTGGGTCGAGGCTGCAAATATAATATCATCAACATATATTTGTACCATAATCATATCTTTACCTCGTTTCTGAATGAACAGCGTGGGATCCACCTTGCCTTTAGCGAAGCCTTGAGTAATGAGGAATTGTGACAATAGATTATACCATGCACGAGGAGCTTGCTTCAACCCATATAGAGCCTTCTTAAGCTTGTACACATGATTAGGATAATTAGGATTCACAAAACCATTCGTTTGTTGAACATAAACCTCTTCCTTGAGTTCACCATTAAGAAATGCCGTCTTCACATCCATCTGATAGACGATCATATTAATATGGGATGCATAAGCGAGGAATAGTCGAATAGCTTGAAACGGGTAACAGGTGCAAAGGATTCCATAAAGTCGATGCCCAATAATTGCTTGTATCCATGAGCTACTAGTCTAGCTTTGTTCTTCAATATTCCGCCTAACTCGTCGAGTTTCACCTTGTAAACCCATTTCAATGTGAGTAACTGCACTTGGTCCGGGCATGGGACAAGTTCCCATACTTCAAGACGTATAAATTCATTAAGTTCTTCTTGCATAGCTTCTATCCAACAGGATTGAGTAAAATCTTGTTGCCATGTCTTAGGTTCAACTTCAGTGAGAAAAGCATCAAAGTTACAAAACATTGCACTTTCTTGTAACTGACTTCGTGTGGATACCGGACGATTAGGGTCACCAATAATAGAATCTATAGGATGATCCTTTGTCCACTTGCTGTCATGTTCACGAATCCGTGGATTGGAGTAAACTGTAGTAGGAGCTTCCTCTGAGGTGGACGCCCCAGCTTGATTAGGGTCGGGAATTGGTACACCAAAGAATGGAAGTTCACGCATTTGAGCGAATTCTAAATCGTGATCATCATCATCCTCTTCATCATCAATAGGCATGACATGGGTAGTTGAAACAAGTGTTGGTTGAGAATTACTTGTTGATGGTATATCTAGACCAATTGTAGGTGCAGACATATCTGATTATGCAACGGTTGCTGGAGCGACAACTTCGGTTACCGGAGCTATTACCTCAGGTTCTGGAGCAACAATACTTGGACGAGTAAAGAATTCATCAAAGAACGGTTGAAACAACGTATCCCATTCATTCCTAGAAGGTGGTGTAAATGATGATGAAGTAGGGTTGTTTGGGACAAGACCAGAACTAATATTACTGGGTCCCATTTCATGAAGTGCGGGTTCAGAGCTGCTTTGCTCAGAAGCCATTGCTGTCAGTTCATCAAAATCAACATTCATAGTTTCGAGGATGTTGCGAGAGTTACGGTTGTAGATTCGGTATGCCTTCTTTGCGGGTGCGTAACCAATGAAAATACCAGTATCAGCCTTTGGTTGAAGTTTTCCCAAATTGTCACCATCATTATTTGGATAGCAAAGAGAACCAAATACATGAAGATATGATAAATCTGGTACTTTTCCATGGAGAAGATCATAATGTGTTTTACCATGGCGTTTACGAGTTAGTGACCGGTTTTGGGTGTACACTACGGTAGATACTGCTTCTGCCCATAAAAACAATGGAGCCTTTGCGTAAATTAACATCGTTCGAGCAGCTTCCATAAGTGTACGATTTCGCCTTTCAACGACACCGTTTTGTTGTGGAGTGCGAGCAACAGATGTTTCATGAGAAATGCGAACTTCTTCATAATAATCACGCAAAATTTGATTCACAAATTCGGTTCCATTATCTGTACGAATGCGTCGGACAGTAGTGTTGAGACGCACTTAAATCATCTTGAGAAATCCGATGATGAATTTAGGTGCCTCATTTTTTGCTTTAAGAAATTTCACCCATGTAAACCGAGAGTAATCATCGATAATGACAAGGATGTACTTTTTGCCACTAAGACTTTCAACACGCATTGGCCCACAAAGATCCATATGCAAAAGATAAAGTTTCTCTTGGTTGGTGTCTTCAGTCTTGGGTTTGTATGACTTCTTAGTGCTTTTCCCCATTGTACACGCGAAACACAAATGATTCTTGTGAAATGATAGTTTAGGAAGACCACGAACATGTTAGTTTTTTGCCAAGTGATTAATAGCGTCAAAGTTAAGATGAGATAACCGTCGATGCCATAACTATGACTTAGTCTTCGATGCTTTGGAGAGAAGACATACGGGAGAAGCGACCATCATGTCTTATAGAGAGAATAAAAAATGGATCAAGAATGGATCAAAAATAAACCTAGCATACTATGCTTGTCTTGAGCTCGTAGTCTTCGTCTTTCTTTTCTTTTTCTTTTCTCGTGAACATGCTGATGTGATCTTTGATATAAATCTTGAGCATTAATCTCTTTCCTTGATCTTGTGCGTCCATCACTTGTGATCTTCGCCTATTCGTGACCTCACGTCCCACATACTTATACCTTAGTAATTCTTGAAAGCTTCAGAGTTCAATACAGCGGAAGACTTAACTTTTAGGCTTTCTTGAATTAGATAAGATATTAAGTAAATAAAGTATAAGCATGCGGGGACGACTTCTTCTTGGATCCCGCAACGCCACAGTCTTCAAATGCCGCAACATAAGTAGACACGAACGAAATGGATTTGAACATTTCATTCTAATTCGGTAGCATTTTACCTCCGGACGGTGAAGACCGTTGGACGATATAAAATATCGTACTTGTGGCAGGTAGATTTAATTAAAAAACTCATTGACAAGATTTCGTGGGTAAACCCGTTCTCTTTACTCGACCTTCCAAAGCTGATCGCGAACGTAAAGAGTGAATCATTTGGATAAAATTATCCGCATGATTGAAGACGTCAATTCTGATTCCTGGAACAAGTTTGATTCATTAAAGAATCGCACCATCGTTGCTTTCCAGTTGTCACGAGCTTGATTCATATTGAATCTTGCAAGTTACCTACCAAGTGCTGTTTGAGGTTAACACTAGAAGGATTTCCACTCATCACCGTGAACACTAAGGTATCACTCTAAGTGTTTTGGCAAGATCATTAACATAATGCGTAGAGGCCTCGAACGTGTTTAAATTTAGTTAAGAATTAAACCACTGTTGCTTTCCAGTTATCACAAGTTTGATTCATAAAGAATCGCACAAGTCACCTACCATGAGCTTTTTAATGTTCGCTCAAGAAGGATTTCCATCTTCATTGTAAATACTTTCGTATTACTCGGATGTTCAGGCAAGATCATGAAGATTTTGCGTAGGACTCCTAAAATCTTTCTTACTTTTCACAGTGTGTGAAGAAGCAAGGAAATATGAAAGTGTGTCCTAATAAGATATTTGATGATCTCAAATGGCTCTAGACTCGATCATGCATTTTGGATTTAGTGATTGGAGGCTGGAGAGGAGTGCCACCGTTTCAATACCAATTTATTTGGAGTGAATAAATCAATAGATTATGCGTTGTCTCCGTGTGATTAAAAAAATATCTTTTAAGAGATATCCGAGTTAGCTGGGATGGGTTGTACATTGCATCACTGGGTCCATGATGTCTATCTTCAATATCGAGCATCAATAAAAATGATCTCAATGGCATATGTATTGACCCGGTTTCTGCCAAAGGTTGTACGGAGGGTCGTTCGGGTCATATAATCATTCATCGGGTCGTTCGGGTCCAAATCAATAAACAAACAATTAGGACAACTAGTGTCCTATTTTATAAAAACTAACATGTTATCTCCCTCGCGGGTTTATAAAACATTTCACAAAACATTTAAAAGAGTGCGAGGCTATGAACTCACGTTGATGTGGGAAGGCGGGTTATCGGCAATTCGGACGTACGGTACGTGCTTCAATCACGGAAACCTAGACAAATAATACTCGTCTTAGACTTTTGCCCAATGACTTTATCAAAATAACAATTATGTATACATATGATGATTTTATATATATGATGATCAACTGGGTTTACATATCCTCATTTACTCATTTTAGTGTTATGTGTTGGTAACTTCTTACTAGTTTACTAGTTTTACCTATTTACATGTTTTAGGCCCAATAGGCCCATTACAAGTCCAATATATTATATTAGCCCAATTATACTTTTATTATCAGTATCACACTTTACATGTTGGCCCAAATGGGTTAAGCCCAATAAATAAGTTTATAAGTGTTTTAGCCTATTTTGTTGTATTATTAGTCCAATAACGTTAACTTAGCCCGTTAATGTCCGTATGTTATATAGTTCGGGTTTTATTGGTTTTTACTTGTTATATATGTTTCTATATCAGTATATGAGTTTATAAAAGTTTACATTACACGGGTCCCAACCGTCTAAGTTTTATTTAACAAAAATGTTAATTTTACGGTAATAGCCGAAAAAGTCATAAAAATCATTTTTATAGTTTTATAACTTATAAAACTTATCAAACTACCATTTTTATAAAATGTCCATTTATTTATCCTTATACATATTTATATAAATGTATTATATGAGTTGGTGGGTTTTAATTCACATTTTATACTATTTTTATTTGAGTGCTTATATAATACTATTATACTTTAATTTCCAAAATCTGATTTTTACTTTCATGTTCACCAAAACAGCCATATCTAGAGTTCTATATGGAGATGGAAGCTCAATTTTTTATGACATAAACTACATGATATGTGCTCCATTTAGCCCTTTAGCTACTGTTGAATCAGCATCTATGTATTTTCTAAAAATCGTCCAAAACAGTGAACTCAGATTTGTACTCTAAACTTGTTTTGATCATATCTCACTCATCCTAATGATTCCATTGCATGGCCAACTCTCACATGTGTACAAGACATATTACTTACTGTATATTGATTCTACTTTGCCATTTTATCAGTCTAACATGTGGTTAGTTACTGTTTTATACAGCCTACCATTTAAGCAAGATTAACCATTTTTACATATAGTTTTTCATCTTTTTACCCATGATTATCAACACCAAATCCCAACAAAATATTTTTATCACCATATATCATCATACATATATACATTTAAGAAGAAAATACATGTTTACATAATCAAAATTAACAAGAGGATGGGGAGGACAATCTTTATACCACCAAAGTGATGAAATGATGAGCTTTTGGATGAACAAGACATGGTTTTGGGTAACCAATCTTATGAGATATCAACACCACTTCTAGGATCACCAAGTATTTGTAGATTCCTCCAAAAATCAGCCCTTGTTCTTCATGAAAACTCCTTGAGAAATCAGCCCCAAACTCCCTTGAAAACTCCTTTTTACATGTTAAAATCACCTCCAATCTTCATAACTTCAATGGGTTTTCATCATATGTAAATTATACATATGATTTATGGTTGAATCAAGATCAAATGGCGGTTGTTTTGGATGAGTTTGGGACGAATATTAGAGAGAGGGAGGAGAGTGTTTAGTGGTTTTCATGTGTTGTAATGAATGAAAATGGTTTGATGTGGTGGTTTTGATGTTGGTTGCTAGTTTACAAGTAAACTAAGACATGTGTCTTAGCTTATCTTGTAAGCTTGACACCACATGGTGTTGTTAGCTTTGTTTAGCCATGTGTGGGGGTGGGACAAGTATGTACTTGTTCCATCCCCATTAATTTACGGGTATTCCTCGATTCTAGTTTCCTCGATTTGCGTACCCTCGGGTCGTTTTACGAAAAACGTTTTTATAAATTATGAAACAACGGCACAAAACGAATCTACTAAAAATTGTCTCATCAAAAACGGAGTTCGAAAACGTAAATACGTAATCCTAAGGATTCCGGTTTAGTCGTATAGGACGTTAAATTAAAATCGTAAGTCCTAATCTCTTTTCGTAAATTTGTGAGTTTATGAACCAACACAAATTTAAAACTCCAAAATAATATTCACGGATAAATTTATTTTCGGAAATGTCGGACTGTCACCAAAGACAGTGTATATAAACGTGAGCACGTAACGTAGAATCCTCCGGTTTAGACGTAGTCGATGCTACTTCAAGACGTAAATCCAAATTTTTTCCCAAAAATAAGTGAGTTCATAATATAACATTAAAATAATGTTTTGAAATAATATCTGAGAATAGAATATCAACCATAAATTGACGGATTGTCACAGCATTTACCCCTAAACAGGATCTTTGTCCTCAAAGATCATCTTACCTTACTACTCGCTTCTTATAGAGTTAAAGCCATGTGGGTATTTCCTCCACATTCGGTCTTTTCTCACAAGTGCAATTCATTACAATACGCGAGTTTCATCCAACATAACTACGGGAATAAGATCAGGCTTAAGGTTGACTTACTTTCTCTATCCATGGTGTTCACGGGTTTTTGATGAATGCAACTTTTCGCCGATCTAAACTTCATTAAGGAATAGTCAGATTTTCACTTGATAGACATTTTATCAAGTTCGATTTACGAAACTTAATTCACACAACACTTGAAGTCCTAGGGTAGATCCAGCTTATATGCCTTTCAAACCAATCTTTTACATCATCTCAATGGTCCCATACAACGGGGACTTATATCCCATGATCTTTCAGATCACCAATTCAGTTTTTCCATGGTTAAAATCTTTGGCATAACTTCGCTCCCCATCTGGCACTTCAAGGTCTACATTTCATATTCACATAACATCCTGCCCACTACTGGCAGTCAATAATCAGATCCTAATTTCAACAATCATTTCAGATCTCGCGGGTCGAGTATTTTGTAAGGTTAGGTTCGCCATCACAGGAAACCTTAAACCTAAAAGACATGTCCAACTCACAGTGGGTGTATGCCGGGTGTCTTCATCTCAACTCCTGCTTACAGATGCTCTAATTTCTAAATCTTAAGAAGATTCAATCTCGATCCTAATACGATAGTTATCAATGATAATATCTCCAAAGGAAAACGATTATGCGGTTTATTACCAAAGGTCAATCATTCAAATATAAAACAGCACTTATAGTATTTTGTATCGTTACTTTACCTCGTCCCTTCGATTGGGGTGGTACATAGTACTCTCATCAAGGTTCGTTCTCAATGACTTCTGAGCAAATCTCTAGAAATTCGATGCGAAGAGAGGATCTTGATAGATGATCGATACAGGCACACCATGTTTACACAACTCCTTTAAATACAAAAGAGTCTATTTCTTCATCAAGAATCTATCATTAACAGGAATGATATTAGCAGATTTGGTCAGTTTGTCGACGATGACCCAAATCGAATCAAATTCAGATGCTGACCTTTGTAATAGCTAGACGTTTACTAATGTATGAGGCGGAGTATGCCTTCATAATTTGCCATTAGTTCAACTTCTTCTAATAATGATACATTAAATCAGAAATGACAAGAATAGAATACTTATACTTACAAGATTCCAACATAACTATATTTCACAATCCTCCATATTTAGACAATCACAAGTGGTCTTTAAAACATTTAACGCTATCGGCTTCTCAATTCTAATGGTTCACATTAGCCGTGAACTCCTTTTATTATCTATATTATCCTTTTTACAAACATTAGTTATTTTTAAATTGTTCGGCAATTTATTTTGTACCGTCATTACTAAGGAACACATCCTAATTGGTTCTTTATCTTTTTTTTCTCATAATGCGTCAGTATTTACATTCATTAAAAATTTCTTTCTTCACATTTTCTAAATTTTAGTTTCTTCTCAACTATCATTTATCTGTTTTACTCAATCCGACGTCTAAAGCGTTGATAATTATTATAACTAATTAAATATTAAATATTCAATTTTTATGAAACGTAAACGTAAACGTAAAAATTTTAAATTTCTTAGTCCGTCCAATTATATGAAAATGTTCAAAATAATTTTTAGTTTAATTAACACGATTTTTGTTGATTTATCAAAAATAACTAATAGGATTCGTAAATATTCGAAAAATCTTTGTATATATTTTGGTCAAAATTTTCTTAGTTGAAAAGCGTAAATTATCGTTTCAAATTTCAAGTCATGGTTTAAATGGTTTCCTCAATCCCTCTCAAGTTGTCTTGAGGTATACACGAACATTTACCCCTAAACAGGAGTTTAGTTAAATGTTCTGGGTATAAGGGAATAATCCCTAAAAAGTTCTTTTGTTAAAACATTTGTCAAAACACATTTGCACTTTCTTTTTGGTAAAGCCAATAGTCTTAAAAGGTCTCTTAATTTTGAAGAGTCAATATAGATTCCGTTATCTTTTAATCACACGGTCAAATAATATAAAGGATTAAGTCTTTAATCATATGTTAAATATTTAAGGTACATGTTATTTTTTTATTGTTCGGCCAATTCAGGGCAATCTATAATTAATTATTCATTTCTTATTATTCTTATAAACAAACAAATGGTCCTTAATGATCACGAGCATGAATTTATCAAATTACAGCCTACACACGAGATTCACCAAATTTATGAATATTACATGTGCATTGATCAATCCAAACGACATCACGTGAAACTCCTAATGTACATTACAAGTTCTGGATGTAGTGATTGGAATAGATAATCTTTTTCGCGGACGCGAAGTTGATGATAACCATGACCTGAATCAAATCTTTAAAACATACGCTATAACCTTGTAAATGATCGAACAAATCTTCCATTTCGAGTTATGGATATCGTTTTCGATTGTTAATTTACTCAGTTTACAGTAATCTATAATTATAAGGAATGATAACACCATAGCTCTTTATGATGACAGGCTCGGTAGAATAAAATCTTTCTCCGACAACTCTCTCAGTTGTACGGTAATTCCTTTGATTTAGATGGTGCTGACGTACAGTGCACAAGCCACAGGTGCCGCACCGAAAATATAATCAATAACAATTTCAACTTGCCTTAATGGCAAAAGTCTAGGTAATTTACCAACAAATATCTCCGAAAGTTTCAGATAACAGAAACATCTTTTAATAAATTCACTTTTAAGTTTTTCTAGATTACAATATCTATGACTAGTTCACAACCATTCACGGTATAATTTCATGTCTAAATGCAGGATATGGTCATCCATCAAGAATTATTTAGATCACTTTTGATAATTAACATCTTATCATTTAGGGGAATTTAACTCGAGTTCCCATCAATTAAGACAATGTCGTCATGTCATAATCAATCAATCCATTCTACTGGCACTATCAACTTTCTAGTTTCATTGCCGTTGATAAGATGTGAACTTCTCAAAAGACTAATAATAACTCATAATCCTTCACAAATTCAAGGATATATGGAGACACAACTACCATTAAAAGAGTAGGGTCAACGCATAATCTACGCGAGAGAATTTCAAATAAGATACAGACAAAAACATTTAACGAATATGAATATATCCCATGTTTTCATAATTTGAGTACGCATTCGAAATCTCCTCGGATCGTTACCCAGGTCATTCAAATGAAATCAAATCAAAAGAAATGATAGGAACATCGATACATCCAGTCGGGTATCAACACTCAGTAATCAGATACTTTTCCTAAGAATCTCACTACGAGAGAATTGGACAAGAAGGGAATATCAATTGTCAAATAAGACAATTTCCACAGATGAGTAAATTCGACTCAGAAGAATAGATGCTACAGGCACATATGTAGGTGTCCCTAACACTATGTCCTTATTTTTCACTTCTTGCAGATCTCATAAATTTTAATCTTTCTCAATCTTCAAAGAAAAATTAGTGTTTATTAATCAGTTTTATGGTGACTACTAATTAGCCTTGCATGGTCCATTCTAAATTGTATGTAGGCGCGCAACTATATACAATTTCAAGATTAACGATGCAATACTCTGTTCGTCAAAATTTTATCATCATGTTTATAATAAAAACATTTTCATGCTTAATTCTTAAATAAGAATCAAAAATAAATTTACAAAGATTTTCTTTGTTATGAAAACAATTAAGTTTTCCAAGGGGTTTCATAAATAACCTCATTTCGATAATGATTACTTATAAATCTCACTTTAGATTATCCTTACGGTAATGAAAATTCAATTTTCTCAATGGATACTATTTTATCTTATAAAAACAATGAGTGATCTGCAAAAGAGTGATGAAGAGTTGTTCACCAAGAACTAACTACAATATGATAGGAAATGAGCTTTAGCCAAATAATCATGAGGTTCATGACCTCGATGGCACTCAAAAAGAATAATTCACAACGTAACTCAATTCTAGATGAGTACTTGTTCAAATGTTGCATCACTAATGCGAACATTAGGATGAAGCAATAAAGGATAGATAACATCAATACATGTAGAATTTAGCAATCAAATGTAGTCTTTTCATTAATCACAAACAAGTCAAAATTGTACCGTAACACATTATGTGTCACTATGTCATACAATTTCATGAACTCATCCTACCAACTGATGTCTCAGTTAAGTTAGGGATTATTTTTAAAAGATACCACAATGAATACTAATCTACAAGAGTCATGGGGGTTCCACCTGTCCCGGAAGATCCATCGGTCCCAATTCAGAAGAAGATTTCTTCGATTTATTTTTTGGACACTGGGCATCCTCGTTAGTGGACAATGGCCTAGGAACAACCCTTAACACGAACTAACAATCATTTAAAACCTTATAATTTAATCACAGGACTTAACAACTTTCTCTTATCAATCTCATATTCCATACGGATTAAATTTTACTTTATTCAAGTTTTAACCAATTTTATACTCAATTCGATATCCTACCTTATTCTCCTATACTTTCAACCTTATTCATGGACCTTAATAGGGCAATAAAAGCTCGATATAATCAACACTTAATTTCCAATCCTATAACTCTTATAATAACAAATATCAAATGAGTCACTAGTATGAAATGACTGATCATTCAACTAGACTTCTCGGAAAGGTACTAGTGGCATGAGGCTTTTGGGTAATGGTTCCAATGACAGCCTTGTTGGGTCTACTAGATGTAGATCTTGCAGCCTTTCAGGACCGGTGAATGACTTCTGTAATCACAAGTCAAATCACAAAGAGACTCTATACACAATATAAATGTAGAAAACAAATATAATCAAGGAGAACAGAATAACTATAAAGACTTGATCCTTTCTAAGGATTTCTAATATTGATAATGACTAGAACTACGTTTGGTGAAGGTGTACATAACCCTTCTGCCTAAGGTTCCTTTTATACTACCAGGAAACCCTAATACAACATTCAAGAAAACGTGTAAAACTGATATGCATATCCTTTCCTAACATATCTCATGCATATCCTAACAGAATATTAAGTAAATAATAAAGTTTGACTTCGACTAGGACCAGGAGCAGGACTTGCTCCTACTACTACTAGGACCAGGAGGAACTACATACCTCCTAGTCTACCTATTACATTTAACTATTACAATGGTCCTAACAATCCTCCCCTAAACTTGAATTTTACTTGTTGAGTTCAAGTTTCCTAGAGAACGTGCAAATAAAGCTCGAGGATTGTATCAGCAAAACAAATAGCAACATCAGAAAGATAAGAATCAGAGTAACCGCCGCAACATGAAACACTAGAAGCTTCTCCAAAGCTTGGAACAAATCAGCATCGTGTTGAATCTTTTCATCAACATGAGCAGATTTGATGAGCCTTTACCAAGTAGCTGCTCGCTCTTGGGCTAGCCAGTCTTTCTGGTGGAATAAGCATCACCCTGGGAGACTAGAACCCAGCCCAACTCTTAGAACGTGAATCAATGGTGAATGGGGGTACCCTGATGATTTTAGGCAAACCATCACAGCCGTCAACGGATTTGAGACGTCTTTACCAGAAGCCGTACCCCTCTGGACTCGCCAACTCTTAGCAATGAAGTATCGGTGAGTTGAACACCCTATGGCTTTAAGCAAGCTATTACAGCTATCAATGGATTTGATATGATCTTTACCAAGAGCCGTACCCCCTTGGATTAGCCACTTTTCAGTCCAAGACTATGGCAAGTGAAAACCATCCAGTTTTGGGTAACCTGGCAACCATCAACGGATTTGAGAATCGCACCAGGAGCCGTACCCTCAAGGTGAATCAACTTTTTCTTGTCGATGAGACATGGTAAGTTGAGAACCATTTGTTGTGTGGACCAGGTCCAACACCAAGTGAAACCAGTAACCAGCACAATCATAAATCAGTAACCAGAAACCATAGTGTGAAGCAGCCAAGGGGTATCATATTCACAAGTATAAAATCCAATATGTGTTAAAAGTATAAGCAGATATTATATAAAAAGTATTTTTTTTTTAATTATTTTTTTTAACTATAAAGAATTAAATTCACCAATCACTTTACATATTGGTGAAAAGAATGATAATATGAACAAATGAACAAAAGAAAATACAAAATATAAACACTTACAACCCAATCACATCACAAACTAGAAGCAGCCTTCTTATCTGCGATCAAACGCGCCTGAATACCTTCCACCAATGCCGTGGCCATAGAGGACTCATTTCCTGATGGAGCATTGGAAATTTGCAAATGACTAGCCAACATCGCCTCCATCGAAGAAATTGTCAAAGGATATTCCACATTAGTCAGCATAAAAACCAAATGACCAGATTCTAATTCAAACATATGAACACCACATCCTGCATATAACTTCCAGCGCTGAATCTCCCATTGCATCTGATCCTTCCATATGCCCGAAACAGGAGCATTAGGAGGAGCATCCAACATCAGCTTAAGATCAGCCCAGATACGCAGACCAGGCCATGAAGACACAGCCATGGGGTCAAAAGGCATGCTAGAATCCACAAGTCCATACAACGCCATAAGATCCATACGGTCAGCCCAAGACAACACACCCTGCAAACCCGAAGCCAAGCGCACCGACCCATCACTCAAAGTAATTCTATGGGATACCACAGCACACAATGGTAAGACCAGGAGCAAAACGTGATTAACAAAGGACAAAAGGAATGAACAGTGTCCCAGACCAGTACCAGGAGCCAATCACCACTTGACAAGGAAGGATTTTGAACCACCAGAAGCCACCAATGATGACTAGAAGCTGACCAATGAGGACCAGAAGCCAGTCATGTAAGACCATCTCCACTAGAAGTGAGCAAAAACCTCCACAAGAAGTAACACAAACCACCAGAACCAATTTAATTAGTTGTAAAAATCTATCAATACGTTAGTCTGTCCTACGAATATGTACACAAAGCCTCCCCTTAGGCTTAGCCTCCCCTCAATCCTAGACCTCAAGGATTGACCATCCCAATATGAACCACCAAGTGGTTAAACCGAGGACCATCAAATGCTTTAGTCAGCAAATCAGCAACATTATCATCCGTATGAACTTTAAGAACCTGAATCAGCTTCTTCTCATTGGCATCCCGTATAAAATGATGCCGAATTTCAATATGCTTCGTTCGCTGATGAAAAACAGGATTCTTCACAATGCAAATAGTGCTTTGATTGTCCATAAAAATTTTGGTGTTCATAAAATTGAAACCATAATCCAACATCTGATTTTGGATCCACAAAACCTGTCCACAACAACTAGCAGCAGCAACGTATTCAGCTTATGTTGAAGAAGTAGCTACTATTTTCTGTTTCTTACATTGCCATGAAATAAGTCGACGACCCAAGAATTGACAACCACCAGTAGTAGACTTTCTATCATTATTAGCACCAACATAGTCACTATCACTATAGGCTTCGAGAACAAAAGGTGATTCTCTAGGATACCATAAGCCCAATTTAGGTTGAGCCTTGATATACTTGAAAATCTTCTTTACTGCATTTAAGTTCGAAACCGTTGGAGTCACCTGGTCTCTAGAACAAGCACTTACTGCAAACATGATATCCGGGCGTGATGAAGTCAAATACATGAGGGAGCCAATCATAGACCTATACATGTGAACATTAACCGGGGGGTCTGGCTCATTCTTAAGTTTGATTTTAGCAACTTCATAAGGAGTCGTTGCTGGTCGAAGAGGATCTATGTCAAACTTCTGAAGAATCTCATGAACATATTTATCTTGACTGATGAAAATCCCATCCGATTATTGCTTGACCTGAAGACCAAGGAAGAAAGAAAGTTCTCCCATCGCACTCATCTGAAATTTGCCTTTCATCAAGTGTTCAAACTCATCACACCATTCCTTCCGAGTAGAACCAAAGATAATGTCGTCCACATAAACCTGAACTAGGATAATATCCTTGGTATTCCTCCGAAGAAATAGTGTTTTGTCAATAGTACCCCTTCTATAGCCATTCTTTAACAAGAAAGTTGAAAGACGCTCATACCAAGCTCTAGGAGCCTGATGTAATCCATAAAGAGCCTTGACCACCTTGTAAACTTTCTTGGGATGAAGTGGGTCTACAAAGCCCTTAGGTTGAGTGACATACACCTCCTCGTCAATTTTGCCATAGAGAAATGCACTCTTGACATCCATCTGAAACACCGTAAAGCCCACATAAGAAGCAAAAGCCAAAAACAGAAGAATGGCCTCGATCCTTGCAACCGGAGCAAAAACTTCAGTGTAGTCAATGCCCTCAATTTGAGTGTGGCCTTGTGCGACAAGCCTAGCTTTATTCCTTACGACAATTCCCCGTGCATCCTTCTTGTTCTTGAGAGTCCATTTGGTATTGATTGCTGTCTTTCCATCTGGTAAGTCAACCAGAACCCAAACATTCTGAAACAAAAATTGCTGCATTTCCTCCTGCATAGCCTCCACCCAACTTTGGTCCTCAAGAGCATGATAAACTGACCTAGGTTCCACCTGTGAAAGAAAACAAGCAAACAAACAGTGTTGAAAGTCCGTATGATTATTACGCTTTTGATCTTCGATATAGCTCACAAGAGCATGATGATCAGACGAGGCCTTCTGCTGCATTTTGCGTGTCTTGACAGTAGAACCAGGATCTCCAATGATTTGAGTGGTAGGATGATCTTTGTGTGATTGCAAGACTGGATTGGAAGAGACCTCCACTTCTGGTGCCAAGTTATTGAGATCACCAACAAAGTCAGCATCATATGAAGCATTGTGGAAGATCCCATCTACTGGTTATTTATGAATGTCATCCAGCTTGTTAGAAGACTTCTTTTGATGGTTCCCCAAATTAGAAGGACTGGAGAAACGAGTATTGGAAGCAGACTCACTAGCTGGAGTACCAGTAGGTGATAAGCTAGCACTAGGAGCAGAAGCTGGGGTACCAGGAGCAGCTGTGTCAGTAGGCTTATCCAAGGGAAACTCAAAACCACCTTGAGCAGCTGCTTTAGTAGCTTCTTGTTGTTGTTTGAGTAGATTGTCAAGAGCTACTTGGGAATCCTGTACATCCAATGGAGTTGCATCACTAGGAGGAGTAGGAGATACAGAGGTGGAGTAGGATGGAACCACAAAAATGTCATCCTCATCATCTGAATCAGAAAGATTAGTAGGAACACCAGTACTAGAAGTTGCAAACACTTGTGGTCCTGCACCATGGTTAGTTTGGAAACGAAAATATCCTAACGAATCACTAAGATAATCAAGATCAAAATACCATTCTGGACCCTTGCCTTGGATGTTTGACTTCTCTTCAAAGTACCTGAGATTAATATTCAATGATCCGCTTGGCTTGGAGATTGTAGACACGATAAGCCCGAGAGTGAGCTGAATATCCCACAATGTATCCTTCATCTGCCTTGCCACCAAACTTCCCCAAATACTCACTAGTATTCAGAATGGTGACTGGATATCCAAAAGGCTTCAAATGAGCAATATTAGGAACTTTGCCCGTGAGCAGCTCATAAGGAGTCTTCTTGTGAGGATTGGTAATAGAAACCCTATTCAAAACATAACTTGAAGTACTAACAGCTTCTGTCCAGAACATGGTTGGAAGCTTGGCATCGGCAAGCATAGTTCTTGCTACTTCAATTAGTGTCATGTTCTTTCTTTCTGCCACACCATTCTGTTGAGGAGTCCGTGCTGCACTATAATCTCGTTTGATGCCCTTAGCATTACAAAGTGCGATGAGGTCTTTATTTTTAAACTCGGTTCCATTGTCGCAACGCATACCTTTAACTTTCTTGGACAACTGGTTCTCTATCAGGGTAAGGAAATCTCTAAGTATTGAGTAGGTCTCACTCTTGGCAGCCATGAAGAACACCCACGAAAACCTGCTATAACCATCAGTTACCACCAGACAGAATTTCTTGTGGTCAATGCTTCTAATGGAAGTAGGACCAAATAAGTCCATGTGTAGTAGTTGCAATGGTTCAGTGATAAGACTAAGAGCAGTAATGGCCTTGAAGGATGCTTTGTGTTGTTTGCCTTTGCTGCAGGCAATACAATTTATATCATTTCTAAACGACTTGGGAGGTAAACCAGAGACCAGGTTCAGATTTGAAAGTTTGTGAATGTTCTTGAAGTTCACATGCCCCATCCTTCAATGCCATTGAGTGGCTTCATCTTCTGAGGACTTAGCAACCAGACACGCTAGTTGACCAGTAGGATTGACTTTATTCAACTTGATGCTATAGAGATTGTGTCTTCTCGGGATTCTGAGTAGAACTTGTGAGTCATCCAGAAGCTTAAAGTCTTTGGAGAGCACAAGTGCATCAGTATCGATGAAGAGAACAAACTGCTTCTTGTCACAAATCTGAGAGACAGATATCAAGTTGTAATGCTGAAGTGCTTCCACATAGTAGACCTGCTCAAAATTTAGATTAGGAGTCTTTATCGTTCCTTTGCTTGAGATCCTGCCTTCACCCCCACCAAAATAGACCTTGCCTCCATGAAATGGTACAAAGTTAGAGAGAAGACTTTTATTTCCTGTCATGCTCCTGGAGCAACCACTATCAACAATGCCTAGACTAGGATCTTGGTATTGAGTAACCTACAACAACAAGTTAATAAAAATGCAAAAGTTAGTGTCTTAAGGGGACCCAAACCTTTTCAGGTTTGAGCCTGCCTTGTGGATCTTTAGAAGAGTGCCAAGAAGATTGATGAGATCCACCGTTGTTCCTTGGTTGCCTATGCATCATATGGGTATTATTATTGGACCAAGAACAACCTGCTGAGGGCTTAACAGTAGTTCCCAAACTTCCCAAACAAAAATACGCGTGGTCCAAATTATGTGGATAAACTGGATTAAAATTTTGAAAATAATTACTAGTGTTTTGTAATTCAAAGTGTCTCCAATGATCAGAAACTGAAGGAGAGGACCTTCTAGAAGAAGAAAACGATTGAGCACTAGGATTAAGCCTTCTAGAAGCATAGGGGGCAGCTCCTGGTGGACCAGGAGCAGGAAAAGCATGATTAACAGAATCATGTGTGTCATAATAATCACAATCTTTAATTAAATGAAAGGCACTGCCACAAACAAAACATGTTTTGAAAGACCTTTTATTAGAATGAGATTGTTTCATACTGCCTACTTTATTACACACAATTCTAGGAGAAACATTCTTCCTATGACTCAAGAAACTAGGACCAGACACACTTGACATATCAGCAACTCTTTCTTCACACTTCCTAGCACCAGTAGCAGCATGATCATTCAACTTGGAACTTGTAGGTCATGACTCTTCACTTGAACCACTAGATGCAGAGTCACTGGCTTTGTCACTAAAAGTACATGAGACAAAGTCATTAGTATTAGTAGAACTTGTTTGGGACTCAATCATCTGTGATCCATCCAAGTCATTATGCCATGAAGTGGGCATAAAAGTTCCAGTAAGAGGAGGAGGGACAACATGCATTTCTGCTGTTGGTTTAAACCTATTGTAACTAGGTTTTCCCTCATCCTCTTTGTCGGCATCAAAGACACTTGAAAAAGATAAATCAAACACATCTTCTGAATCAATATATTTTTCAAATCCTAAGCCTCTTTTAGTTCTGCCAGACATGCTACTATCAATTAGTTTAGAAAGATTTTTAGGTGCCTTTTGCCATTTTTCAAATCTTAGCATTGTAGCATCTAATTTTCCTTGCATCTCCTCTTTTTCTTTGATACTAGCATCTCTTACTGTTTCTGTATATTTAAGCATATTTGTCGTGTTTTCTAAATCAATGCTTAGTATCCTGATTTTATCCTCATACGCACGTTGTGTATCTTGTAACCACCTCTTTTGTTGTTCAAATGTGTTTAATGAAGCCTTATAGGCTTGAACCTCTAAAAAATACTTATCATTTTGATCATTTACTTCATTAAATTGGGACAACAACTCTGAGTATTTATCATGACAACCAAGAGGACAATGTTGTACCTGAGGTGAGATGCCCATAAGAGCAAACTCGTCTGCTTCTTCTGCATCAGAGAGATTCCCAGCAATCAATGCAAACACGTCAGTCGAGGACTCAGTTGATTCCAGAGTAGAAGCCTGATGATCATTCCAGTTGACCATATAGTCAACAGATACCAATGCCTTCTTGTCATCTTTTATCTCCTGAACCTTGAAAGCGGAGTACCTGCTCTTCTCCTGATCATTCTTGCTAGGGCACTCCCTTGCAAAGTGACCTTGTTGCTGGCAGGTATAGCATCGAACCTTGCTTCTGTCGAATCTTGCTGGCTCCCGAGGGTTGTAATTAAATTTCCGTCCAGCTTTCTTCTCAAATTTGTGAACCCTAAGAGTGAGCATGGCCATCTGCCATTTAAGATCCATTTCATCCAGGTCAAGCTTATCGACCTGTTTGAAGTCATCAAAAGCAAGTTGTTTTTCAACATTAACATCAGCCACAAAAGAATGAAGAACGGCTTCTACCATACTACCAGACTTGGCAGTAGGATCAGGAGCAGAAGTATGCTAAAAAGTGTGCTGAGAGGACACAGTATTGCTACTTGCATATGACATGGGACTGGATGCCATAGAACTCACAAAGGCAGAGTTAGCAGGAGTGGGAAAAGAGTCACTCGAAAATCCTCTCACATGAGGTTTGAAAGTTCTGAGATTATTAAACAGATCATCAAAGTTGAGATAGTCAAGCCCACCTTTGGCTTTGAGAGAGATCACCACCTGATTCCATGAGTAGGGTAAGGCTTTAAGAAACCTTGCATTAATATCACCATCATCAGGCTTTGACCGAAGTTGATTCAACTGGCTCAATATCTTCTGGAACCTATCATACCCTTGATGTAGACCTTCAGTTTCTGAGATTTTGAATTTTGTGAATTCATCTCTCAGCATGGATCTTCGCATTTTCTTTGACTCCTCATTCCCACCAAACCTTGCTTTTATGCCATTCCAGATCTCTCTGGCATCATCCAAATGGTAGAAGTCACCCATGTGATCTTCAGGAAGAGATTGAAGCAAAATCGTTTTTGCTTTGACCTCCTTCTGAATAGCTATGATTTCTTCATGAGATTTAGGGTCAAGAAGGGTAATATTACCATTCTTGTCTCTTCCAGTAAGCGTCCTGTTGTTCCTATTCAGAATGATCTTCCAAAGATCTTGATCAGTATTGGTGATCCACCATTCCATCTTCATTGCCCGATTATCATATTCACCCTTTTTCAGAAGAGGGAATTTACCATTCGTGTTTGAGACCATAGCAAGGATCTGCTAAGGTTGCACAATTTTAGGAGTGATGTCTTCTCCTGTTTGAGTAGAAGTTGAGGCAGGCATGATAAAGAAAAATGTCAGTAATTAGAGAACTTGATTCTTCTTGTATAGAGACCCTCCCAGGCTCTGATACCACTTGTTGGGTCTACTAGATGTAGATCTTGCAGCCTGTCAGGACCGGTGAATGACTTCTGTAATCACAAGTCAAATCACAAAGAGACTCTATACACAATATGAATGTAGAAAACAAATATAATCAAGGAGAACAGAATAACTATAAAGACTTGATCCTTTCTAAGGATTTCTAATATTGATAATGACTAGAACTACGTTTGGTGAAGGTGTACATAACCCTTCTGCCTAAGGTTCCTTTTATACTACCAGGAAACCCTAATACAGTATTCAAGAAAACGTGTAAAACTGATATGCATATCCTTTCCTAACATATCTCATGCATATCCTAACAGAATATTAAGTAAATAATAAAGTTTGACTTCGACTAGGACCAGGAGCAGGACTTGCTCCTACTACTACTAGGACCAGGAGGAACTACATACCTCCTAGTCTACCTATTACATTTAACTATTACAATGGTCCTAACAAGCCTCAAGTGCAACATTCACCCTTTCGATTCTCAAATATAAGAATTGGGTGACAACGAATTAGATGACATCTTTCTAGGTGGTAACGTTTTGTCCAACTCCACTCTCTAAGGAAAGATCGTCATGACATCGATATCAGATTTAATCTCGCCAATTCTTTTTCAATATCACAATCAACTAATATCTACATTTCTACGAATATCAACCATTTTGTTAGGATCATAAATATCCGCAACTTGGTATAGATCAATAATATCTAGAATTCCTACGGGAATAGCTTTGGTTAAATTACTAGGGAAGTTAGGGTTTCTTGTGACAATCTACGTCGTATAAATACCTCGTATAAGTATCAAAATAATCATCAAACAATCATGTAATCAAATTACATCATATGTATATATATAATCCAAGTTATATATATTAAAATAACACTTCTCAGTCTGGCCTTGTCGGTAACTCGGGAATTCTTCGGCACCGTTATAGTCAAAAGATTTTTATACATTTTTAGAAAAATGTTTATAGTTAAAAGATTTTGAAATGTTTTATTTAAAACCTTAGTTTTAAAAATATTTCGTTCTCTATAACGAGAGCTCTGGTACCAAACTGTAACACCCCCAAATTTATACAACTCAATATAGCGGAAGACTCGTTGGTGTTACGGGATAGCACATTACTCACATCATAGACAACGCATAAAAATCGCGTTGTTTAATAATAAAAGCATTTCCATTCATAAATATCAAAGTTACATAGGTCCCAAGTCATTGTATTTCATACAGGTTTTACAAAGTATTTGAATGGAAATTAATATTTAAGTGCGGGCCATGAATTCTTGTTGTCTTCCCGAGAATTACCTTCAAGTACCTGAGACAAAACATGTTAAAAGAAAAGGTCAGTGATAACGCCGAGTGAATTCATAGAGTTTAATAATATCCATCAATATAACATTGGTATAAAATTATTACCAAAAATCATTTTGTACAAATCATTGTAATAGGCCATAAAATAGCCGAAGTCATTTTTATTCAAATCCTTATCAAAATCATAATATAGGCATTTGCCTTAAAAATCATTATACGAGCCAATTTCGTAAAAACATCATACAGTACGTTTTACAACGTTGTATAAAGTCAAATAAAAACCGTTATATGAATATGGTTATGAAAACTAAAACACGAACATAACATCAATAGTAAGACCTGTTGATCCCAAACTTAGATCGATTAAGCTTTGTGTATACGAGATTAGATCAAGTACTACACGTAGAGAAACCTTTGCTTATGAATAAAGTAACAAAGTGTTATGCGGAATTAACACTTGATCTAAAACACAAAGATGTTAAACAAACTTTCACTTGTATTAGAATGATCGTACTTGGTTACAATGAAAGAGGTTTAACTTGCGAATACTTATGAAAACTGATATTAAACATTAACCTAAAAGACCTTCTTTTATAGATTAAGAAGTCTTGTACAATAAGCTACGTATCAACTATTCTAGGTAAAGATAATAATAGAAAATACAATGTCGAGCTTATCTTTACTAGAAGTATTCTAGAATATAATAAACGTGTAGCTCACATCTTCCATCAGTGCTTGTCTTCAATCTGTCAACGCTTGACTTTAACTTGTCAACGCTTATGCTATCAGCGCTCACTTTGCTCTTGTCAACGCTTGAGTTGTTCTTGTCAGCGTTCAAGTGATCTGGCCTTAATTTATTCCCAACAATCCTCCCCTAAACTTGATATCCACTCTTATGATCAAGTTTCTGAATAAACATTAAGAACTTGGAGGAGTCTGACAAACCTTATCATATTGGTAATAAATAAATCTGATCAAATTCTTTGCCACGTCACTTGTATAGTCTATCTCCAACTGGGTGTCCTTCATCTTCTCCAAAACAGCCTTGGATATGAAATACTGAGCATCTACAAGTAAATACTCAGCAAACTTTGTAGAACTCAAATGGTACACACCAGCAGCTGAATATAACCTCCATTGAAGACCACTGAGGTCATCTTCAAGATCCTTCCATATTTCAGGATCTTCTTCTTTTGTCCCACACATTCTTTTGAATGTGGTCCAAAGTTTTATTCCATTGACTAAAGTTGGTGCTTCAGCCTCATACTTGGTCTCTAGCAACCTCCAAAGGTCCACCAAGTCTTCTCTATCACAACTTGCAAATAAAGATATGAGAGTGGTAAAAGTGTGTACCTCCTTGCCAAATCTTCCAATTTTCCAGAATCCACATTCATCTTCATCATAACTCACAATTGGATTCCTGGAATCTAGTGGTAACACATGCACCATATCTGAAGCTTCTAATGGGGAGAGCTTAAGGCTCTTTCTAATAACTGCTTCACTTGGATATAGTTGATTCATATCTTTTGGAAACTCAAGTACAAATCCCTTCTTTACTGGTTTGGGAACTATCATAGCTCTCTTGATTTCCATCTCCTCTGCAAGTTGCTCCTTTCTTTCATCTGAAAGAAGTCTGAAAGTGTTTTCTTCCTGCACTTTCACCCAAATAGGATAAGCCCTATGTTCCAACTCATCAAATGTCAAAGCCTTCAGCTTCTGATGTGTCCATCCAACTCCATGACATTTGAGCAACATAAAGTAGAGCTTCCTTCTATCCCTTTTCAACTCAGAGAGAATGTTGCTTGCCTTGTGCTTCAAAATCACCTTACAATCCTTCTGAACTCTAAGAAGAATTTCCAAACCCCATATCTGATCTGAAATGGTCAAGTCTGGATTATCCATACAGCTTTCTTCCCAAGAATTGTACATCTGAACCACCTCTGGCATATCAAAATCAATCTGCAACTTCAAATCTCTCAGCTTTTCCTTAGCAAGCTCATCACCATACTCAAGTCTTTCTGGTTCAACAATCATCACACTTGAATCTGAGCTAGCTCCATCACTTTCTTCTTCAGAAGTCACAACAAATGGTGACTTTTCCTTTTCACCTTGTTCCATCATATGCTCAGCCAATCTTCTATCAAATTCAACCTGAGTTGCATTCTTTGGAACAATTTCTTCTACCAACTTACCCTTACCCTTATCTGTTGGTGCAATTGTTGGTAGGGTAGATGATAATACCTGAGTAGGAACATCTTTGATGATAGATGATGACTGGAATACATCACCTCCATATGCAGATCTGTCAACGCCCAAATTTCCTCTATCAGCGCCCAAAGTACTTCTATCAGCGTCCAAACTTGTCTTGTCAACGCTCAAATATTTTCCCTCAGCGCCTTGTGTAACCTCTCTCAACATATCTGTAAATGATAAATTTAAATTGGTTGGAGAGATCAAGGACGTATCAAAACCTGTTTGTTCCTTCAAAGTAGTAAGAGCTTCAGCAACATCCAATGATTGACCATCTTGACTGCTCTTATCACTCAGATTTCTTTGATCTTCCTCCCCTTTGGAAGACTCCTCCATACCTCCCTTTGAATGAGCACTCTCCAAAACAACAATCCTCTCCCTCAATTCCTTGAGTTCAAGGCCTTGGTTACTGACAATTTGTACTAAGTCTGCATTCTGCTTTTGCAAGCTAATGCAGACAGCCGTCAATTCCAAAAGCGTCATAGGTTCCAGTCTGCCCTCTTCCAAAATGGGGATTTGACCTCCCAAGTCAGGTTCATTGGGCATGGATGAGGACTTAATTATGGTGGGACTGCCTTGGCCAGCTGCTAAGCCAGAACCAATAGTCCCAGCCTCATCCAGGTCACCAGCCACACTTGTGGTGGTGGTTCTCTCTGCTTCATGGCTAGGACCACCAGAGGAGAACACTCCAGCAGTCCTTTGGCGTTTAAACAACCTATATTCAGGTGGTGTGGAAGATGGTGTAGAAGAAGGTGTAGATGTGGGTTGGTTAAGGAGTGTTTGGGATTGTGATGGTTGGGTGTCAGCGGTGGAAATAGGCACATCAACGCCCACATTAAATGTGTCAGCGTCAAAGGGATTTTGGTCTATTTGCATTTGGTCAGGTGAGGGCAAAGGTTCAGGGATAGGTTCAAGTTGTGGGTGAGGGTCAATATGAGGTTGGGGATCTGGTTGGGGTTGTGCTGCTGCAATAACAGCAAGCATGGCTGGGGTTAAAGGTAAAAATAGCTTTCTTTTGTTCAGGGATTTTATAAAAATCATTGTGATCCCTTGAACAATATCTTTGAGCATCAAAAATCATTTGCAGAAAACGGGGATAAGCTAAAGTCATTTTTGTCCCCTTGTTTTTACACATTCCTTCAAAAATCATTTTAGACCAGTTATATTTTTGCCCTGTTGCAATACACACAATAGCAGTTGCAATGGATCTATTGATCTCATTGTGTGCAGTACATTTGGGACTTAAACATTGAAGGAGAATGTGAATGAGGTACTTCCAGGCTGGGGGAAATTCCTGCTTATGGTACTTATTAAGAGTACCTTCATCAGGAATAGGGTATCCCAAAGCCCTAAGCCCTTGTTCTATTTCAGATATGGTAAGAATGGTTATACCATCAGCATCATTAAGATGCAAGTCCTGACGTACCAAGGCCTCAGTAACCACCCAAGATCTCCCATGAACAATAGAAGTTAATGTGGTCACTCCATTAACTGTTGAGGAACTAACAGTGTTCCAAAACTGTTTAATGTGTGTGACTGGAATGAGTGGTGCATGAGAAAGAGCATACCTTAATGGGGATGCATTCAAATATTCCACCATTTGTGTGTATTGAGGAAACAAAGTATTATCAGCAACAAGATAAGCAATCATGTTGTGTTGAGACTTGAACCCCAAATCCAATTCTGCTGAGTTAAATCTTGGTGCCATTGATGAAAGCTGTTAATTTGAAGTATAAAAGATGAAGGTTGATAAGAGAAAAGTTGTTAGACAAGAATTATAGATACCCTGTTTAAAAATAGGAGCCAAATTTATAGGAGTGGATGAATGCATGTGATTGGCCCAAAAATAGGCAAAGATTTTCAAAAACTAATCATGAAAATATTGAAAAAGTTATAAGTTATCTCATGCATTTAATGAAAGTAACAACTCCTAAAATTACGGCTTGAAAATATGTCAAAAAGTAACAACTGGGTAGGTCCCATTGATTGTCAACGGTCAAATATAACCCATCAACGCCCAACGGCTATAATCTTGTCAACGTTCGCCTAAAGCCATGTCAGCGTCCATTTTGTCACAACAACGCTTGGAAAAATCTTGTCAGCGTCCAAAAATAAAATTGTTTTAAAAAGTGAAAAATGACCTTAACAAGTAATTTATCCTAGAGAAGATAACCAAAAGCTGATAATTATCATAGGGCGGCAAGCACTGTCCAGTTATGCACACTTGCATAAGCAAGATAGACATAACAGTCCTCTAGTGTCCCTTGCTAACCAAAATTCTTAACAACCAAGTTACCTTATAAAATCCTTGTTACTCCCAGGTAAAGCCCATATCAAAATGATTCCCAAGTCTCCCAACAGACCACAACCAATTCTAGGCCAAAAATGTCTTGGCAGCATGCAAAGTTGATATACTATGCATGCTACAGTGCCTCATGGTTTAGTAAAACTAACCCATACTCACCTGTGGACACAATCTAGAATTGTGATGAGAGTATTATAAGAATACCCAAGAGTCCTAAAGGTTCCTTACACCTCCCCTTAAACTATGATACATGAGTTCTCAAAATATATATGAACATTAAAAATTTATGTCAAGATAGGAATATAAATATTCCAACCATCATCCATAAACAAAAACATGTCCAAATAACTCTTCAAAGATCCATAAGCAACTCTGTATCCAATGGCATAAAGCTACCACCTACCTACACATTTAGATGAAAACCACAAAACTAACATTTGTTGTTGACAGCGTCCCGACAACACGTGTCAGCGTTGAAGGAACTCTTGTCAGCGTTAGACAATAATATTTCTAACAACGGCAAAATAACACTTGACAGCGTTACATTTACCTTTATCAGTGTTAGAAAAATAAAGTGGAAAAATCTAAATCATCACAAAGACCAATAACAATGCATTATCCTGTACATACTTTTACAAAAAGTTTTCAAAACACATATTAAGTGAGATTAACCATTCCAATATTTGTTACCAAATATTGAAATCTTCCAGCATCAAAAGGTTTAGTTAATAAATCAGCCACATTATCTTCTGTGGCTACCCTATCTGGTTGTATTAAACCTTTCTCAAAGCAATCTCTTATAAAATGATGCCTAATTCTTATGTGTTTGGTTTTAGAATGATGTACAGGATTTTTAATAATGCATAAAGTACTGTTATTGTCCACAAAAATCTTGGTATGCATAAAATTATACCCATAATCCAACAGCTGGTTCTGAATCCATAAGACTTGTCCACAACAAGCAGCTGCAGCCACATATTCTGCTTCAGTTGTAGAGTTTGCCACCACTGTTTGTTTCTTGCATTGCCAAGATATTAATCTGCTCCCAAGAAATTGACATCCACCAGTTGTGGATTTCCTATCAAACTTGTCACCACCATAGTCACTGTCTGAATATGCAATGAGATCCAATGGAGAATCTTTTGGGTACCATAATCCAAGATCTGGATAACACCTTAGGTACCTAAAAATTCTTTTCACAGCAAAAAGGTGACATTCTTTGGGAGTCACTTGATGGCGTGCACATGCACACACAGCAAACATGATGTCAGGTCTTGAAGCTGTAAGATACATCAATGAACTAATCATTGATCTATAGTGCCTAACATCCACATCCTTTCCAGCTCCAATCTTTCCCCAAGGGTGTTCCCTATCCATAGGAGTGGAAGCATCCTTTTCATGTGGAGAAAAACCATATTTCTTCAAGATTTCAGCTACATACTTGTCTTGGGAGATGAAGATACCATCTTCTTTCTGCTGAACTTGCAATCCTAGAAAGAAGTTCATCTCACCCATTGCACTCATCTTGAATTTATCCGTCATGAGCTTGGAAAAGTCCTCACTCATTTTTGGATCAGTAGACCCAAAAATGATGTCATCAACATAGACCTGCACAAGCAACACATGTTTTCCTTTCTTCTTTGTAAATAGTGTCTGATCTATGGTGCCCCTCTTGAATCCATTGTCCACCAGATATGTAGACAAGGTACCATACCATGCTCTAGGGGCTTGATGAAGTCCATACATAGCTTTCTTCACTCTATAAACCTTGTCTGGATTCTCAGGATCTTCAAAACCAGGAGGTTGCATGACATATACTTCCTCAACAATTGTCCCATAGAGGAAAGCACTCTTCACATCCATTTGATAAACAGTGAAGTTCATGCAAGAGGCATAAGCTAGAAAAATTCTTATAGCTTCAATTCTTGCTACTGGAGCAAAAACTTCTTCATAATCTATACCTTCCTCTTGTGTATATCCCTGAGCTACCAAACGTGCCTTGTTTCTGACCACAATGCCTCTTTCATCTTTCTTGTTTCTTAGAACCCATCTTGTCCCAATTGGTCTCACATATCTAGGACAATCAACCAGCTCCCAAACATCTTGTATAGCAAATTGGCGAAGCTCATCCTGCATTGCTTCCACCCAACTAGGTTCTTTGAGAGCATCAAAAATTTTCTTGGGTTCTTCCTGTGACAGAAAACAGGCAAACAAACATGCTTGTACAAGAGGGGTATCAACCTTCTTGTGTATATTGGCAATAAATCCACCAAGACTTTGATGGGATCTTCTTGTCTGAACTGGAGCCATAACATCACCAATGATCTGAGATGTGGGGTGATCCTTTGCTGTGGAAGTGAGAACTCCTCCTTCAAAAAGTCTGGTGTCCTCAACTTCACGCTCCATGTTGCCAATATCTTCTTCATCAGACTCTCTTTGATCAACATGAATCTCTTCATGGACATTGGAAGGTCCACCTTGTTCAAAATGTGAAGAGAAAAGCTGTGTAAAGGTGTCACCAAAGTCTGATCCTTGTTTGTCAGCGCTTGGGCTAACAGCGCTTGAACTGTTGTTGTCAGCGTCTAAGCCATCAGCGTCTGAATTGGTCTTGTCAGCGCTTGATTTCCCTTTGTCAGCGCCTGAAGAACCATGCATGTTTGTATTTGGTGGTATTTGAAAACCACCATTATCTTTCCTAGCAGCAGCAGCATAATACTCATCTGTCCATATAGGAAGTGTAACATATTCTTGTGTGGGAGATGATTCAACTGCTGGTTGTCCATCCTCCTTAGCAACCTGTATACCTGAAACATTACCAATTCTCTTTTCCAAAACACTTGAAGTTAACTTCACAATGTCTGGATCAGTAACAGGCATATAATTTAAAGCTCTAGATAAAGGTTCTAAGTCAAACAACCAATTTGGGCCACTTTCAGGATCACTAGGTTTACTCTCTAAAAACCTAACATGTACTTTTTCAAGTATACGTTTTTCCTTTTTAATGTAAACCCTATATCCTTTGCTCTGCACTGAATAACCCATGAAGTAGCCTTCATCACCTTTTGAATCAAATTTACCTAGGGCTTCACTAGTTTCTAAAACAACTACATGACAACCAAAAGGCTTGAGAAAGCCAATATTTGGCTTCCTTCCCCAAAGTAATTCATAAGGTGTCTTATTATGTATTTTGTTGACCAATGCCCTATTTTGAACATAACAAGCTGTGTTAACAGCTTCAGCCCAAAAGGCTATAGGAAAGTGGGCATCAGCCAACATGGTTCTGGCTGCTTCAATAAGGGTTCTATTCTTCCTTTCAGCAACCCCATTTTGCTGTGGGGTTCTAGCTATGCTAAACTGCCTAGTAATCCCTTTCTTGGCACAAAAATCATCTAAAAACTGATTTCTAAACTCACCCCCATTGTCACTTCTAATAATTTTGACCTCATTACCATTCTTCTTTTCAATCTGGGTAATGAAATTAATCAGGCTTTGGGCAGTTTCACTTTTCTTGGCTAAAAAGAAAGTCCATGTAAACCTGGAGTAATCATCAGTGATAACAAAACAATATGATTTACCCTTCAAACTTTCTATATTAGTTGGACCAAAGAGGTCCATATGCAATAAGTGAAGTGGTTTAGAACTATAGTGCACCTGTTTAGACCTGAATGAGACCTTGTGCTGCTTGCCCTTAAGACATGCAACACAAGAGTGGTCATTGTGGAAAGCCTTTTCAGGCAAACCATCAACTAAACCAAGCCTCACAAGTTTATTGATATTCTTAAAATTTATGTGCCCTAATCTCCTGTGCCAAAGATTACTTTCATCTACTGAGGCTTTAGCATAAAGACATGACATCATTTTATTATTTACCTTAATTCCATTAAGATTCACATTATATATGTCTTTATGCCTTGGTGTTCTAAAATCTATGTATTTTTCCTCAGGGAGCTCATAATCTTTGCTTAACACCAAGCACTCAGTATCTGTGAAAAGAACCTTATTTTTTGTTATCACACACTTGTGATACACTAAACAAATTATAATCCAGTTCTTTTACCAAGAAGACATTCTCAAACCGTATATTGTTGGTGACAAGGGTTCCTTTTCCATTGATGGTGCCGTAGCCCCCTCCAAAGTATACCTTATCACCATCTTGAATAGGAGTGAAGTTTGTCAGATAGTCTTCCTTTCCTGTCATGTGCCTTGAGCATCCACTATCCCAGTATCCATAATCATTGATCTTCTTCTGAATGCCCTGCACATAAAGAAAACACATTAGTTTTCTTTGGGAACCCAAGCCTTGGAAGACTTGGATTCATCTGGTTGTTCAACAAGAACAGACTTGGTTCTCATAACAACCCCATTTTCATCCCTTTTAGAATGAAATTCCCAGTTAACCCCAAGTGGTGTTGACATTGCCTTTGAAATATAATGAAACCTGTTGCATGTCATAGAAACACCAGTAGAATTAGAGTTTTGGTCTTGTTTTGGTCTCCATGTTAAGCTAGTAGAAGCTTTAGACCTATTTCCCTGTGGTTGCAAATACCTAGGTTTGGCAGTGTGTCTGTCAGCGCTGAAATTGCTCTTGTCAGCGCCCCGATTGCCTTTAACAGCGTTGAACCTAGGGTTTGCTACAGGAACCCATTGCCTATTGGACCAAGTGTTTGACTTTTGAAAAGGTCTTAGGCCTTGTGTGTTAGACCCTCTAGAAAAGAATGGGGCTGGTCTAACAACTTGTGAACTTTTGTTCACAAAGGTATTGGGTCTGACAGTGTTTGACCTATGTTGACTTTTGTCAGCGCTGAAATGGTTCCTATCAGCGTTGACATTGGAAGCGTTGACACATTTGTATGCCAAATGTGAGAAGCTACCACATGTGTAACAAGCTTTTCTAGACATAGTCTTAGGTCTAGAATGAAAGAAGCCTGTTCCATGATTACTAACTTGGCTTTTTGGTGACCTAGTATTCCTATACCATCTCTGCATACTTAACACTAGGTTTTCTAACAGTATGTGGGCCAAGGTCAACTGCTTTGCCAGTGGTAGGGTGTGTGATCTTAATAGGTTTAGGATCATTGGACTCCACAATTGGTATCATTTTTGGTGTGGGCTCATTTGGACTTTCACACAACAACCATCCTTTAACAAACAAGGTGTGGTTAGCTTTCTTCCACTCATCTAGGTCAGTCAGTTTTTGCTTGTATTCCTCAACTGGGGAAGTCACTCTAGGTGGAGGAATGAATTCCTCCTCTTGGCATTCTGGCAAGCCAGTCCAAGATAAGTCCTTTGATTGGACACCATAGAAATCCCCAGCTGGTGGTGGAACATCAGTATAATCTTTCATCCCAATCCCACTCCTGTCTTTAGAGTCTCTTTGTTTACTAACACACTCTCCTAGGGATTGTGTGGCCTTATCAAATCTCTGGATTTTAAGACTCACATTATCTTTATTTTTGTTAGCCTCCTCTAACTGAGCTATCAAATCAAGATTAACCCTGTTTACTATATCTTGACAATCTTTACTTTGATGTAACTCATGTTTTAAGATATTTATTTGATCCATTAAATCAAACTCCATTTTCTTATACTCAGCTACTGTCTTTTCTGTTTGGGTAAGAGCAAGTTGATAATTAGAAACTTTGCATCTTTCAGTACTTGCCTCATCTAATAATTTAACTATCTCTTGATTTAGTTTTTCAGTATTTAAACGACAACCCTTAGAACAGAAAGCATCATCATATACCTCATTATCTGATGAAGAGGAGGAGTGTGACATGAGAGCATATTCAACATGCTCTTCTTTAACTTCAGTAACCAAAGCTCTGTCCTCTTCCTCATCCTTAGCCATCCAGCTCCAGTCCCATCCCCCAACACCATCAATTTGTTGAACAGCAACCATGGCCTTGGGATCTTGGCTCTTAACCATTTGGCTTGAAGGCTTACCAGCATCAGATCTTCTTGGAGATCTACATTCCCTCATAAAGTGCCCCATCCTATGACAGTTGTAGCACTCAACCTTGGACTTGTCAAATCCAGCAACATCCTTAGCATTAAAGGTCATCTTCTTCTTGAACCTTTTATTAAACCTGTTTGCTCTTAAACTTACAAGAGCCATAGTCCACTTGATGTCCATCTCCTCCAATTGTTCATCACTTATCTGCTCAAGATCTTCATATGTAATCCTTGAATCACTGGGCAAAGAAGCAATGAATGCACACACAGTATCTAGATCTAAACCAGCAGGCTTAATTCTATCAGCGCCAAAGTTGTGTGTGTCAACGCTTGAGTATAAAGCGTTGATAGGATATGATCCAGCGCTGACAGACTGACATCCAGCGCTGACACCTTGAGATCCAGTGGTTGGATGTCCATAGAAGTTCATGGAATCAAATTGGCCTTCACTTTGTGAGAAGAAGGCCATATTACTACTGGAAGATTTATTATCACTATCCAATTGCCATTCATTCTCCAACAGTCTTAGTTTGTTGAAGATGTCATCAAACCTGGAGGTCTTGTGGGTGTTATTGACAAGAATGGATCTTGTCTCAATCTTCCATACATCACCAAGGCTTTTGAGAAAAGTAGCATTCAATTCAGGGTCATCAATCTGTGTTCCCATGAAGGAAAGTTGACTTGTGATGTCAAGAAGTCTACTTCTCACACTGCTGAGATTCTCATTGGGTTGAGCTTTAAAGACAGCATACTCATGCAAGAGTTGCTTCTTCTTTTCTTCTTTTGTGTCAGCATTGCCACCATGTGCTACTTCAAGAGCTTCCCAAAGCTCTTTTGCAGACTCAAAGCGTTTGTACTTGTGCTGATTCTCATGACCTAGGGCGTGTTTCATGATGTTCAAGATTTTCATGTCCACCCTCTTCTTGGCTATATCTTCAACAGATACAGCTCTTCCATCTTCAGGCTTTTCCTTCTTATCAGCTTCAGGACAATTAGGAAGAGCTACCCTTGCGGCAATAGCAGCAGCAATCTTTTGAGCTTTGTTGAATGTGTTCCCATATTCAACAATTTCCCAAAGAGTGTAGTCATGGATGGCTATATATTGCTCAAAATTAGACTTCCAAAGTTCAAAGTTCCTGGCATCAAACATGGGAATTTTGATACTAGGGTTTGTGGAGTTGTTTTGTAGCAAAGCAGCAGGTTGATCTGTGCCAGACATGATGTTTTTAGGGTTTTGAGAGATTTAGGGTTTTTAGGGTTTGGTGTTTTAGGGTTCTTGCGTTACTTAAAGATCAAAAGTTTCTCAACAAGCTCTGATACCACTTGTTGATCCCAAACTTAGATCGATTAAGCTTTGTGTATACGAGATTAGATCAAGTACTACACGTAGAGAAACCTTTGCTTATGAATAAAGTAACAAAGTGTTATGCGGAATTAACACTTGATCTAAAACACAAAGATGTTAAACAAACTTTCACTTGTATTAGAATGATCGTACTTGGTTACAATGAAAGAGGTTTAACTTGCGAATACTTATGAAAACTGATATTAAACATTAACCTAAAAGACCTTCTTTTATAGATTAAGAAGTCTTGTACAATAAGCTACGTATCAACTATTCTAGGTAAAGATAATAATAGAAAATACAATGTCGAGCTTATCTTTACTAGAAGTATTCTAGAATATAATAAACGTGTAGCTCACATCTTCCATCAGTGCTTGTCTTCAATCTGTCAACGCTTTACTTTAACTTGTCAACGCTTATGCTATCAGCGCTCACTTTGCTCTTGTCAACGCTTGAGTTGTTCTTGTCAGCGTTCAAGTGATCTGGCCTTAATTTATTCCCAACAAGACCCTGTATTGCTAGTCAGGCAATACATCGTAATTCGGTGCGTATAGCAGTATTTCGTTAATTGGATTATTATAAGCCGCATGACATTGTTACCTTACTAAACCAAACAACGGGTAGCTAGCCCGAAACTCAATTTGCCCATCTAAATTAGCGTGTCGTCACAAAGGTCACGCTATGGAAATCTTCTCATACATAAATTCGCTTACCAATCAATGTGGCACGACGGGGATCAACCGTCAAGGCGCGAACTGGGGTGATCGTCCCCAAATAGTACTATTATATGCATAAGCGTCTACCAAATCCCGGTAGTTCACAATTCATGCTAATGGGACTTTTAGTGACATAACCTAACTTTAATAATCCATTTCATTTCATCTATCGGGTCATATAATCATTCATCGGGTTGTTCGGGTCCAAATCAATAAACAAACAATTGGGACAACTAGTGTCCTATTTTATAAAAACTAACATTTAAAAGAGTGTGAGGCTAAGAACTCACGTTGATGTGGGAAGGCGGGTTATCGGCAATTCGGACGTACGGTACATGCTTCAATCACGGAAACCTAGACAAATAATACTCGTCTTAGACTTTTGTCCAATGACTTTTTCAAAATAACAATTATGTATACATATGATGATTTTATATATATGATGATCAAGTGGGTTTACATATCCTCATTTACTCATTTTAGTGTTATGTGTTGGTAACTTCTTACTAGTTTACTAGTTTTACCTATTTACATGTTTTAGGCCCAATAGGCCCATTAAAAGCCCAATATATTATATTAGCCCAGTTATACTTTTATTATCAGTATCACACTTTAAATGTTGGGCCCAAATGGGTTAAGCCCAATAAATAAGTTTATAAGTGTTTTAGCCTATTTTGTTGTATTATTACTCCAATAACGTTAACTTAGCCCGTTAATGTCCGTATGTTATATAGTTCGGGTTTTATTGATTTTTAGTTGTTATATATGTTTCTATATCAGTATATGAGTTTATAAAAGTTTACATTACACGGGTCCCAACCGTCTAAGTTTTATTTAACAAAAACGTTAATTTTACGGTAATAGCCGAAAAAGTCGTAAAAATCATGTTTATAGTTTTATAACTTATAAAACTTATCAAACTACCATTTTTATAAAATTTCCATTTATTTATCCTTATACATATTTATATAAATGTATTATATGAGTTGGTGGGTTTTAATTCACATTTTATACTATTTTTATTTGAGTGCTTATATATTACTATTATACTTTAATTTCCAAAATCTGATTTTTACTTTCATGTTCACCAAAACAGCCATATCTAGATTTATATATGGAGATAGAAGCTCAAATTTTTATGACATAAACTAAATGATATGTGCTCCATTTAACTCTGGTATAGCTACTGTTGAATCAGCCTCTAAGTATTTTCTAAAAATCGTCCAAAACAGTGAACTCAGATTTTTACTCTAAACTTGTTTTGATCATATCTCACTCATCCTAATGATTCCATTGCATGGACAAATCTCACATGTGTACAAGACATATTACTTACTGTATATTGATTCTACTTTGCCATTTTATCAGTCTAACATGTGGTTAGTTACTATTTTTATACAGCCTACCATTTAAGCAAGATTAACCATTTTTACATATAGTTTTTCATCTTTTTACCCATGATTATCAACACCAAATCCCCACACAATATTTTTATCATCATATATCATCATACATATATACATTTAAGAAGAAAATACATGATTACATAATCAAAATTAACAAAAGGATGGGGAGGACAATCTTTATACCACCAAAGTGATGAAATGATGAGCTTTTGGATGAACAAGACATGGTTTTGGGTAACCAATCTTATGAGATATCAACACCACTTCTAGGATCACCAAGTATTTGTAGATTCCTCCAAAAATCAGCCCTTGTTCTTCATGAAAACTCCTTGAGAAATCAGCCCAAACTCCCTTGAAAACTCCTTTTTACATGTTAAAATCACCTCAAATCTTCATAACTTCAATGGGTTTTCATCATATGTAAATTATACATATGATTTATGGTTGAATCAAGATCAAATGAGGGTTGTTTTGGATGAGTTTTGGACGAATTTTAGACAGAGGGAGGAGAGTGTTTAGTGGTTTGCATGTGTTGAAATGAATGAAAATGGTTTGAGGTGGTGGTTTCGATGTTGGTTGCTAGTTTACAAGTAAACTAAGACATGTGTCTTAGCTTATCTTGTAAGCTTGACACCACATGGTGTTGTTAGCTTTGTTTATCCATGTGTGGGGGTGGGACAAGTATGTACTTGTTCCATCCCCATTAATTTACGGGTATTCCTCGATTCTAGTTTCCTCGATTTGCGTACCCTCGGGTCGTTTTACGAAAAACGTTTTTATAAATTATGAATCAATGACACAAAACGAATCTACTAAAAATTGTCTCATCAAAAACGGAGTTCGAAAACGTAAATACGTAATCCTAAGGTTTCCGGTTTACTCGTATAGGACGTTAAATTAAAATCGTAAGTCCTAATCTCTTTTCGTAAATTTGTGAGTTTATGAACCAACACAAATTTAAAACTCCAAAATAATATTCACGGATAAATTTATTTTCTGAAATGTCGGACTGTCACCAAAGACGGGGTATGTAAACGTGAGCACGTAACGTAGAATCCTCCAGTTTAGACGTAGTCGATGCTACTTCAAGACGTAAATCCAAATTTCTTCCCAAAAATAAGTGAGTTCATAATATAACATTAAAATTATGTTTTGAAATAATATCTGAGAATAGAATATCAACAATAAAATGACGGATTGTCACAAGGTGGTAAATCTTGAAGACGCTTAAGTTCGAGTTCTTTAAATGATTTAGTTAAAAGATGAACTTTTTCTGTGGAAACATATTGTTTTAAAAGCTGTTGTTCTTTGAATTTAAGAAGTTTGGTAGCATTAATTTCCGATTCAAACTTTTTAGACTCGAGAGTTTGGAAATCCATTTTAAGTTTCTGAAAATCATTGACAACCGAATCATTTTCTTTTAATTCATTGGAAAGATTAGCTTTTAATAATTCTATTTCTTTCAAGTGTTCAATATTTTCAAAACAAAATTGGTCAAATTCAGAACATGTTATTTTCTCTGCTTGAGGGACCATTTCAAAAGCTTTGACCTTTTCTTTATGCAACGCAAGCTCGGCAGTTAGGGTGGAATTGGTATACACGGATTGTCTGAGGGCCATATGCATTTGATCAATAATATGTTTAGGCACCATGACCAAATAATGTTGAGCATAAGATTCGATACCCGTCGTAGCATTTGGTTGAGGTTCACTCAAATGTGTAGGATTGGGTACCACATCATTTGAGTTACTAGTCCCTGAATGCTGTTCGAGGTTGTCATTTTCATGCCCAACTTGATGTTGGTTATCATCAATATTATTAGATGTGGTTGGTACCTCACTGACGACATCAGAACCGTAGTGAGAGAGATTAGCAACGAGAGCAGCTTGGGCAGAGTGAATGTCATCAAAATTCGAATCATATGCGTCAAGATCATCTGCTTGATAAGCTGCATTAGAAGTAGAAACGACTGCAATGCCTTCAGTATATGCTGCCCCTGGGTCTGCAAGAAATGCTAACTCTTCTGAATCTAAAATCTTCCCCTTAGACTGAGCATCAACCAAATACATCTTCTCACGAAACCATGCATCATCCCTTCTCCTTTTCGGCTGAGTGCATTCCCTAGCCATATGACCTTGTCCTCGGCAATTGTATCAAGTCACAACCTTTTTAGGACCAATAGGACTTCCATTTACACTAGCTTGAGAATTCACAGCTTGATTGTTCCCAGTCCTTGTAGGAGGTCCATATGAATTTTGCTTTCCTTGAATAGGTTGCACCGTCACTTGACCATCTTGAACAGTGGCTTGTTGTCGAGGATTTGATGAGTTGCGGAGCTGATTGTTTGTTGGTGGAAATCCTCTAGTTGCAACAAGTTTTGACAAGTAGGCAGTGAGATGGTTTAGAACATCAGCTGGCATATCATTTGGAGTAAAGACCGGTGCTTGGATTGGTGGAAGTTCATTAGAGTAGAAAGCTTGTGCTGGTTGTGCTTCTAATGGAAAATATCCTTGCTGAGGAGTATAGCCCATTGGAGAAGTGTTGGATTGTGATGGTGATGTCTGATATGGTGGTTGCTGCAGAAAAGATTGTTGATGAACACTTTGTTGATATGCTGGATGTGGCATCATTGGTGGTTGATAAGATGGTTGTTGTGGTTGCTGATAGGTGTGTGGTAGTGGTTGCTGCAAGTATGATGGTTGTTGATAAGTATAAGCCATGTTTTGTTGAGAAGCATACATTGCAAGTGGATCATGAACTTGAGGTGTAGACAACCAAGCCTCGATGACATGGCATTCGTGTTGTTGAAGAAAGGCTTGAAGTTGATCCACATTGGTGTTATGCAAGTCCTTAGCCAATTTAACATCCGTCACGTATTTTTTCCATTATGGAGGAAGAATGTTCAAATACTTGGTGTTCAATTGAAAGGTAGGAATTGCCATGCCATAGATATTAAGTTCATTCAACAATAGGGTAAACATCAGATAGTAATCATTGAGAGTCTCCCCTGGCGCATAGGCAAACTTATCAAAAGTATCATAAAGCTTACACTCTCGTTCTTGTTTAGTTAACGAGGTGCCTTGCATGAGAACACGAATTCTATCGCATAACTCTTTGGCAACTTTATGTTTGCTGACGAGTTTGTAGATATCTGGAGGATGGGCTTGGAGAATGATTTTTTTAGCATACTTATCACATTTGTCTTGAATCTTCATATCTCCAATCAATTCACCCGTTGTGCGAGGACGAGTAGTTGTACCTTCTGTCACTGTACCATAATCTAATGGTCCATTGAGCACCAATGCCCAAATGAGATGTCCATTCTCCTTGTTCAACATATAAAGTTCCATTCGGGAAGCCCATTCCTCATACATAGTCTTCACCAACATTGGTGGACGATTATCCGTACCCGAGAGGATGGACTTATCCGTGGGAGATGTGTACTCCATTTCAATAAGTTAAGATTTAAAAACGTTGATCGATCAATGAAAGAAAGTAAATGTGTTTGTTGTTGTGAGTTGAAGTCGAGAAACAATGTTAAAATCCCGTAAAATATGTCCTTGATAAACCAAAAATTCCAAGTCAAAATTATTCGAAATTTTTTATGGAATAATTTTTTATTATCGGAAAGTTGATCGGAATAGTGATCGGAATATCAGTCGAAAAGCCGTCGGAATAAACCCTATCGGAATAACCATGATCGGAATGTCCCTAATCGGAATAAACCAAATCGGAATGTCCCTTTTCGGAATGTGCCAAATCGGAATGTTCCTTTTCGGAATGTGCCAAATCGGAATATCAAATCGGAATACCAAATCGGAATACCTGATCGGAATGAAACAAATTCGGAATCCCTAAACCCTATTCCGATTACACTGATCGGAATGTCATATAAACCCTTTTCTGATGACCTGATCGGAATAAATCCCACTTTTCTCGGACAAAACTCAACCAATTCGTGATTTTAAGCCAAAAATGATCAAAACACCCAAAAAATATTGTTTTTAGCCAAAGTAACTATACCAAATCCCTACCACAACTATGTAGAAGATTTGTATCAAGAAAAAACCATAAAAAAACACAAAAAAAAAAAACTTTTGGACGTGTGAAAATGGATCCAAAATGGCGAGAGAATCAAGAACACAAACACAAGAACTAAACAATCATCCCATGGCTCTTGATACCATTTATAGATATGTAAATCTTGCTTATGTTTTTAGAGAGAGATGGTGGATTTCACACTTGTAGAGAGATAAAGTTTAAGAGAACTATGTGTTATTCAAATGAAATCACCACCCTCTCCATCAATGGAGAGGGTTTATATACCAAGCCCATAAGATGGGCTTGGGCTTACATTTGGGCCAGCCATACAAGCATGGACCGGGCTTTTCCTTGTTTAGTTAATTAAAAGATACCTAGACTACGAGCTACAACTTAATATATTGTCGGAGTGACCGAATCATCCTAAATACGTAAAAACGTATTTCCAACATATTTGATTTATCTTTTTCAAGTTTCTTTGACCCTGACAAGGAGGAGGAGGGAAAACCTAGTTACAATAGGTTTAAACCAGTTGCAACAATGCATGCTGTTCCTCCACCTCTTACAGGAACTTTTATGCCCATATCTAGGCATACTGACTTGGATGGATCACAGATGCATGAGTCTCTAAAAAGCTCTACAAATACTAATGACTTTGTCTCTTATACTTTCAGTGACAAGGCCATTGACTAGCATTTTGTGGTTCAAGTGAAGAGTCAAGACCTTCAAATCCTAAGAAAAATGACCCTGCTGCTACTAGTGCTAGGATGAGTGATGAGAGAGTTTCTTCTGCTTCTACTTCCACTGTTTCTAGTTCTAGTTTGTTGAGTCCTAGGAATGTTGATTCTCCTAGAATTGTTTGTAAAAATTTTAGCAGTCTGAAACAATGTCATTTGAATAAAAGGTCTTTTAAAACATGCTTTGTTTGTGGTAGTAAATTTCATTTGATTAAGGATTGTGATTTTTATGATCAACCACCCTCGGGTTGTCAAGCTTATCCTGCTCATGGTCCTCCAAGAGTTGCTCCTTTGTCTTCTAGAAGATTCAACCCATTGGCCTAATCTTATTCTTCTTCTAGAAGGACCTCTCCTTCAGCTTCTAATCTTTGGAGAAGCAATGCTTATGCCTTCAATAGACCAACCAGCAACTATTTTCAGAACTTTAATCAGAATCATGCTTTTATTTCAGACCAAATGCATTTTGGGTTGGGACATTTGGGTTCTACTATTAAGCCCTCAGCAGGTTGTTCTTGGTCACAAAATAACTCCCATATGATGAACAGGCAACCTAAGAACAACAGTGGATCTCATCAATCTTCTTGGCTATCTACTAAAGATCCACAAGGAAGACTCAAGCCTGAAAAGGTCTGGGTCCCCTTAAGACACTAACTTTTGCATATAACTTTTTTGTTGTTGTAGATTACTCCATACCAAGATCCAAGTCTTGGAATATTAGATAGTGGCTGCTGAAATATGTATAGTTGAAGTTCGTTTTTCTCAGTTCTTAACAAATTGAAAGTCCTAACAATATCGGGTTTTTAATTGTTCTTGGTTGGTAATGTTTTTTTTGGATATTCTATTGCTAATTCAAACAAGCCTTGCAAAAATGAAAAATATCGTCTACTTATATGTAAAACACAGTGCAAATACCAAGTTTTTATTCCATTTAAATGCCAAATGTAAATTTTACAAACTATAAGGACTAGAAATGTAAATTCTATGAAATTTAAATGCTCAAAATGTAAAGCTGAAAAGTACTAGGAGTAGATGTGCAAAATCAGTTAACTATCTAAACAAGTAACCAATACTCAACAAATTTGAAACTTCCTAACTAAATTTGAACAAACTTGAAATTATAAGGACTGATTAGTTGCAAACCCTAAAAAATAGAAAGATTAGCCATGATTAAGAACAATTTAATACTTCAAGGACTTAAGTGCAAATTTTCATATCTTTTTACCAAAAACGGGTTACAAACTTTAATAAGCTCGTTTGAGCTTATTTCTCAACCAAATTTGATCAAACTACTTGTAAACGTCTTAAAATCGAAAATGAGCTAGACCTATCCAAGGATTTTAGCTGAAACTTACTAAAAAGCTGATAAGCTGAATTCAATAAGCACACAATAAGCTACAAGGAAATCTACACTTGCACAACTAGATTTTTATGAAGATTCTTATTAATAAGCTCAAAATAAGGACGGGAAGTTAAATCTCATGAAAAAGCATCCAGTAATAAGCTCATAAACTTAAAATAATAAAAAAGAGTGCTTATGTTGACTTTTGTTGACCAAGATTTTTCAATAAGCCCAAAATCTCAAAAATTAACCAGGAACACTTATTGAATGATTTTGTGAAAGAAAATTGACCAATTAATGAAGTAGAAACTTGAGTTTGCTCAATGTCTTAAACTTTGGCTTATTTTTACTTGAATACTTGAAACTATACAAATTCCTTATAGAAATTGAAACTTCATATATTGAGTGAGATTTGAGAGCTGGTTTGGTGTAATTTCATCAACTAACAAATAAATGCCAAGCAGATTAAAATCATAACTTCCTGAAACAAAACACTAAGAAAACTGACCCAGACTTTTTGTATTACCAATTGCCTTTTTGACCAAGAGTTTGACTTAAAAGTGACTAAAAGCTATTTGTTATGACTAGTTAACTGAAATTTAAGCAAAGTTTACCAATTTCTAACACTTGAAAACTACTTTTAGGCTAGAACCAAACCCTACTTATCTGATCTTTTTGGACTTTTAATGAAGACTTATTGATCAAAAGGTTAAACTGAGTTAAAAGCTTAAGCAAACTAAATTTAGTAGCCAAAATGTAGTATGTGTGAACTAGAAACAAGCAAGACACTTAACTAGAACTCAAAATTGGTTAACAAGACTAAATGACTGATAAAAGCTTGAGAAACAGGACAAGTACTAAGCTATAGCAAGATTAAGCTACACAATAAGCTATAACAACACTAAAATCAGATAAGAAACAGGCTAAAACAACTTTGATCATGCAATCAAGTAAGATTAAACTAGAATGAAGCAGGCATCCAACTGTTTAGAGGAACTAAAAATCAGGAACTCAAAACCTTAAGCAAAGGCCTCCTTTGGGGAGTAGAGGAGTGCTGAGCTCTCTATTCTAGTGCTAACCACCACCTTATCACTAGAAAACACTATCAACAATCAAATCAACAGCTACAACCATCAAATTCACCATAATGGACTTGAACTCATTAAATTCTGTTAGAAATGAACTGGATCAACAAATCAGCTACAATCTTCTCAATTAGTTCACTATGATCAGGTTATGATCATAACAAACCAAAATCAGCAACAAGAATGGTCAATGAAGTAGGAGATGAACAGTAGAGTAGTATTAGAGTTTTGGAGGGAAAATGGAAATATGAATTTTATTGAATGAAAAGTAGTTACAACGGTAGGTATTTGTTACAACTAACTATAACAGACTCAAGAGTGTGTCAAACTCTTGAGTTGTTAAGCTAAGAACTAAAAAATTGAGATGAGAGGAAAAACTAAGTGTGTATGATTTCACACGTTCTACCACTACAAGAAATGAGAACTAAACATGGTATTTATAGACTCAAAGAGTAAAGCAGTTGGGGTTGGTGACGTGTTGGAACCAATCCCAGGCTTCCACGTGTCAAAAATCAGTCAATTCGATTTTCCTGATGAAGAACAGATTTGGAGGTTTTATCTTGAGTTGATTTCAGCCTAATTGGTTGTGACCATTGAGTTCGTCTCTAAAAAACAAGCAAGTTTCATGTTTATAACTTCTCTTGATATGAAGTGTAGTGAATTTCCACTCCTGGGCGCGTTTTGAGTTTGAAGATACACGTGGCAGCTTTTGATTTGTTCTCCTTTGGTCACACAGATCATTATCTATTTTGGATAAACCAATTATTGCATGCCCTTCTCCTATTGGCTGAAATATAGAAAGTGGGATTTACTGTTGAGATTTAGACCAATAAATGGCTGGCGGCTGAAGTGCATTTATTGCAATGAGTTGGCAATCCAGGGAATATATTTCTTGCATTCTCATTGGTTGGCCCTTTGTCACACGGATTGAGCTTGATTAACATTCCAAAATTGGTAGAATAAGCCATTGAACATGGCAGTTTGTAAATTTGAGCTAGTAACTTCATTTCTTTGGCATATTTGGTCCTTCAAACTTCCTTCTTGAACAAATTTGATCCTTTGACTGAGTTGACTTGAGAGTTGACCAGATTTGACTTTGATCTTGACTTTGTATTATTTACACTTTTGGTCCTTCATCTTTGGCAGATTGTCAAGATAGGTCCTTTGTCTTCAAAGTCTTGTCACTTTTGATCCTTCTTTGTCTTTTTCATCAAATTAAGCTTGATTTTCCTTTGTTTGCTTGAAAATGTATCCTTCTTACCTATTTGAGCACAAACACAAAACATACCACATAATTCCGCTTTATAGCACAAAGTTTAGGTATTTTTATTGTGTTTTAGGGTGATTTGTTAATAAATTGATATGAGTTTTTGCTCATATCAAATCCCCTACACTTGAACATTGTCATGTCCTCATGCAATGCTATATATTTTAAAGCACAAATTTACATTCTCCTCATAATTAATCCACCTTGGCCATTATAGAATGCATCTACACTACTCTAAACTAAATGATGCATGATTTTGATTTCTAACAATGCAATGTACAAAATACAATTCTATCTATATCTTTTTGATTTTTCTTGAAATGGTTTTGATGGAAACAACTCATAAAGAATTCAATGACTTTGATTAGGGCTTGGGTACCATGGACATTATCACCCTCAAGTTTCACTTTCCCCATACCAAGCTTAAAAAATGGTATCATTGTATTCACAAGTAAAAAGTGCATCAACTTATTCATTACAATTAAATGTGGAACCGGTTATTATTTGAGCAAATTGCTTGTGGGCAAATTTGTCATTATTTCAAGTGTGAAGTATAAGAAATGTAAAATCCAAAAATAAGGAAGCACGATTCTAATCCTAAGTAATCCTCTCATCCATTACTTGAAAAACCGCTCACAATTAATATAAGTCCGTTTTAAGAGTAATAAGTCATTCGCCTTATGTGTAAAGTCCTCATGTCATGCTTTCATAAGTAGCTACACACTCGCTAAGGAAAGAAAAATAAAACTCACGCAATAATTTACATCCGCCATCTTTTTGAGACTTTGGATCTTCAACCCCGCAACCCGTCAAGGTAATATTGGATTGGAGCAATCTATTGAATCCCCGCAACCCGTCAAGGTAATATTGGAAATCAATAGTCACTATAATTAACACCACACTGCCCCTCTTGGGAGTCTTGTATATATATATTTTTTTATTTTCTTTTTTTTTTCTAGCCACTCATTTTTTTCATAAACCGCTCTTATTTTTCTTTATTCCTCACTAAGAAATTTGAAAAGAATAAAAGGAAAAACACCCGCTAAATATTGAGCATGACATAAGTCTTGTACACATAAAACGTTCTAACTTAGAATCTTAAGACGTACTTATATCAACCATGAATGATTAGACAAAAATGCATAAGAGATTATAAACTGATTAAAACCGTTCTTGATTATTTATTAACAATATATACATGAGAAGAAATTAGAGGTAAAGAAGAGAAGGGTTTAACCACAAGTAATTATCATGAAGTTTATCTAGTCCTTTTACACTTGCTTCAACTCTATCATTTCCCATTCTCCACAAATTTAAAATCTCAAATAATGAGATTGGTGGATGCTTAGCCTAATAGACCAATGAAGGACTACATGGTTAAGGATACTAGATAGAGAATGCTTAGATAAGCAAACTTGGGTTGAGTCAAAATATCCATCGCGGGCCTAATATGTCAAAGAAGTTTAAATTCGTTAAACCATGTTTTTATTATATTTTTTTTCTCTTTTATATTTTTGATAAAAGAAAAGATATATACAATGCAAATGTGATATGCAAATGAAAAATGATTAATGCAAAAATTATGAATGCATATTTTTGGTGGCCAAAGTAGACTAAAAATTTGAAAAAGGTTTGAAAAATTATTTTTCCGAGTTATCATGAAACACAATGACAAGTTCTAGGTAAGGTCACTTCGATAGAAGACCCCCCTACACTTAAGCTAAACATTGTCCTCAATGTTTAAGAGCATGGAAGTATAAAAAACTTCCCCTACACTTATGACAATGAATAGACTTTGCTTAACCCAAGTTAAGGAAAGGACAACTATTAGTGAATTCATGTTTAAGCACAAGGTGTCAATGAAAAATCACAATAGTAACAAAGTGAACCGGATACAAGGGCCTCCTCCATAATCTCCAAAGCATGAAATGAGTGAGCAACCCTACAAACATCATGAAGACAAAAGAAGGTCTCCCCTACACTTATATCCAAGTCTATACCTTTATTGCTAACCTACAACACTCTAAACCTAGATATACGATGCTTGAGTTAATGAGTCTCTAGCTCGACTCGTCCCTCAATGAATTAATTCATAGGGAAAATGGGGATCTCTTGGACCATTTCAACGGAAATGTCCTCCCCAAAATAATGCTTCACACGGTGAACATTCACTTTAAAGTTTGGACCATCGGGTTGTGACAACTCAATAGTTCCATATGGAAACACTTGAGCAATAGTGAATGGACCGGACCATCTCGACTTAAGCTTGCCCGCAAAAAGTTTAAACCTTGAGTTAAAGAGGAGAACCGGCTCTCCAACTTTGAACTCACGGTTCTTGATCTTAGCATCACGCAATTTCTTAGTCTTTTCCTTGTAAAGCAAAGAATTTTCATAGGCATTGGCTCTCAAATCATCCATCTCATTAAGTTGATCTTTCCTATGTGAACCGGCTTGGTTTAAATCAAAGTTAGCACTTAAGAGCCCAAGATGCCTTGTGTTCTAACTCGAATGGGAGGTGGCACGCTTTACCATAGACAAGCCTATAAGGAGTACAACCAATTGGTGTCTTAAAAGCCGTCCTAAAGGCCCACAAAGCATCATCAAGCTTATCCGACCAAGAAGCTCGATGCTCTCCCACCCTTCTCTCTAAAATTCTCTTTAAACAACGATTTGTGACCTCGGTTTGACCATTGGTTTGAGGGTGATACGCGGTAGAAAGTCTATGATTAACTCCATATTTCTTCATAACTCTCGTGAATTGATCATTACAAAAGTGCGTACCACGATCACTTATGATGGCCCAAGGTACACCAAATCTAGCAAACAATTGCTTTAAGAACATCACAACAACTCTAGCATCATTCGTAGGTAAGGCTTTAGCCTCCAACCATTTGGACACATAATCCACCGCCACAAGTATATACTTGTTTCCTTTAGAGGATGGAAAAGGTCCCATGAAATCAATTCCCCATACATCAAATATCTCACACTCTTGAATAAAATTTTGTGGCATCTCATCATGTTGCGTAATTTTTCCTTGTCTTTGACACACATCACAAAATTTCACCATTTCATGGGTATCTTTGTAAATGGAAGGCCAATAGTAACCCGAACCAAAGACTTTCTTGGCGGTATAGTTGGGCCCAAAATGTCCACCCGTAGGTCCTTTATGACACGCTTCTAAGATCTTAAATGCCTCGGGCCCATCTACACACCGTCTAATGATTTGGTCCGCACATTGCCTAAAAAGATAAGGATCATCCCAAAAGTAGTACTTAACTTCCTTAAGAAATTTCTTCTTTTGTTGATAAGTAAGACCCTCAATAAGCACATTTCCCACAAGATAGTTTGCTATATCCGCAAACCAAGGAGTGGCATCCTCTTGGGAAGAGATAGACATGAGATCCTCTAATGGAAATGATTCATTAATTTCTTGATGTGGAAAATCTCCTTGAAAAGGATGCTCAAGTCTACTCAAGTGATCCGCCGCTAAATTCTCGGCTCCTTTCTTATCACGAATTTCTATCTTAAACTCTTGAAGCAACAAAACCCATCTCAAAAGCCTAGGATTAGCATCTTGTTTTGTCATAAGATACTTGAGAGCGGAATGATCCGTATACACTATGGTTTTGGATAGCACAAGGTATGGTCTAAATTTCTCAAAAGCACAGACTATAGCAAGCAACTCTTTTTCCGTGGTAGTGTAATGAAGTTGTGCACCGGTCATGGTTTTACTCGCATAGTGTATAGGTTGAAAATGCTTATTAACTCTTTGTCCTAAGACGGTCCCCACCGCATAATCACTAGCGTCACACATAAGCTCAAAAGGTAATTCCCAATTTGGAGAAACCAAAACGGGAGCCTTAGTCAATTTCTCCTTAAGAGTCTCAAAAGAGTCCAAACAATCTTGGTTAAAAATGAAAGGAGCCTCTTTTTCCAAGAGGTGAGTCATCGGTCTAGCTATCTTAGAAAAATCTTGTATAAAGCGCCTATAAAATCCCGCATGACCTAAGAAACTCCTCACACCTTTAACCGAGGTGGGTGGGGGAAGCTTAGCAATCACATCAATTTTAGCTCGATCCACTTCTAATCCCTTGTTGGATATTTTGTGTCCTAAAACAATTCCCTCTTTCACCATAAAGTGACATTTCTCCCAATTAAGCACTAAACGTGTTTCCTCACAACGCTTAAGCATTCTCTCTAGATTGGTGAGACATGAGGTAAATGAATTTCTAAAGACGGACAAATCATCCATAAAAACCTCCATGGTTTGCTCTATCATGTCATGGAAAATCTCCATCATGCACCTTTGAAACGTCCCCGGTGCATTACATAAGCCAAAAGGCATCCTCTTGTAAGAAAATGTACCACAGGGACAAGTGAATGTGGTCTTTTCTTGATCCTTAGGGTCAATGGGTATTTGGAAGTAACCCGAAAAGCCATCAAGAAAGCAATAGTACTCATTTCCCGCTAAGCGTTCAAGCATTTGATCCATAAAAGGTAATGGGATATGGTCTTTTCTAGTAGCCTCATTGAGTTTCCTATAATCAATACAAACTCTCCAACCGGTAACAAGTCTTGTAGGAATAAGCTCATTGTTCTCATTAGGCACCACGGTGATTCCACCCATTTTTGGAACACAATGTACCGGGCTAACCCATGGAGAGTCGAAAATGGGGTAAATCATACCCGCATCTAGGAGTTTAATCACTTCCTTCTTAATGACCTCATAGTTTTTTGGGTTAACTCTTCCTTGACTTTGAATGACGGGTTTGTAGTCATCCTCCATAAGGATTTTGTGTGTACAAAAATGTGGATCAATTCCCCTTATGTCGGATATTTTCCATGCTAAGGCTTTCTTGTGTTTCTTAAGGACTTCAATAAGTTGCTCCTTCTCATCCTCTTTTAACTCTTTAGCAATGATCACGGGTAGTTGGTCTTTGCCCTCTAAGAAAGCATACTCTAAGTGGGATGGAAGGTCCTTAAGTTCAATTGGAGGTGGACTCTCTATGGAAGGTTTTTGTGACAATCCGTCAATTTATGGTTGATATTTTATTCTCAAATATTTATTTGAAAATATTATTTTATGAGCTCACTTATTTTGGGAAGAAATTTGGATTTACGTCTTGAAGTAGCATCGACTACGTCTAAACCGGAGGATTCAACGTTACGTGCTTACGTTTACATACACCGTCTTTGGTGACAGTCCGACATTTCAGAAAATAAATTTATTTGTAAATATTATTTTGGAGTTTTAAATTTGTGTTGGTTCACAAACTCACAAATTTACGTGAAGAGATTAGGACTTACGATTTTATTTTAACGTCCTTTACGACTAAACCGGAAACCTTAGGATTACGTATTTACGTTTTCGAACTCCGTTTTTAATGAGACAATTTTTATTAGATTAGTTTTGTGCCGTTGATTCATAATTTATAAAAACGTTTTTAGTAAAACGACCCGAGGGCACGTAAATCGAGGAAACTAGAATCGAAGAATACCCGTAAATTAGTGGGATGAGACAAAACAAGTTTTGCCCCACCCCACTAACATGGGATGGCCAAGATAGCACCAACACCTTTCATGATGTGTCAATTATAACTAACAAGTGTTACACTTGTTAGCTAAGCTTACAAAGTAAGCTAACTCATAACTTCAAACCACAAAACCACTAAACAAGAACCATATACTTCATTTTTACATGCAAACCACTCTCATTCTCTCCTCTCTCTCTCTAAGTTCGTCCTATATCAACATTAAACCACCCCTTTGATCAAAAATCTAGCCATGACCCAAGGCTATAATCAACATATGTTGATATCTACACAAAAAGATGAAGATTGGAGGTGATTTTAACATATAAAAAGGAGTTTTCATGGAGGTCTTTGGGCTGATTTTCAAGGAGTTTAGGGCTGATTTGTTAAAGGTGTCTTCATATCCTTGGTAATCTTGAAGGTGGCCTTGATATTTCATAAGATTGGTTACCAAAACCAAGCTTTGTTCATCCAAAATCTCAACCTTTTCATCACTTTGGTGGTATAGAGATTGTTTCTTCCTATCCTCTTGTTATTTTGATTATGTAATCTTGTATTTTCTTTATTTATGTATATGTATATGATGATGAATGATGATTAAAAATATTGTGTGGGTATTTGGTGTTGATAAACATGCTTAAAAAGATGGACAAACTACATGTAAATGGGTAAATCTTGTTTAAATGGTAGGCTGTATAAAAACAGTAACTAACCACATGTTAGACTGATAAAATGATGAAGTAGAATCAATTTACAGTAAGCTATGGGTCTTGTACACATGTGAGAGTTGGCCATGCAATGGAACCATTGTAATGAGTGAGATATGATCAAAACAAGTTTAAGATACAAATCTGAGTTCACTGTTTTGGACGATTTTTAGAAAATAATTAGAAGATGATTCAACAGTAGCTATAGTAGAGTTAAATTGAGCACATATCATGTAGTTTATGTGATAAAAATTTGAGCTTCTATCTCCATATAGAACTCTAGATATGGCTGTTTTGGTGAAAGTGAAGATAAAAATCAGATTTTGGAAATTAAAGTATAATACTATTATATAAGCACTCAAAATTTAATAGTATAAAATATAAATTAAAACCCACTAACTTATATAATACATTTATATAAATATGTACAATGGTAAATAAGTGGACATTTTATAAAAATGGTAACTTGTTAAGTTTTATAAGTTATAAAACTATAAACATGATTTTTACGACTTTTTCGGCTAATACCGTAAAATTAACGTTTTTGTTAAATAAAACTAAAAACCGATAAAAACCCGAACTATAGGACAAACGGACATTAACGAGCTAAGTAAACACATTGGGCTAATAATTGGACTAAATAAGTTAAACACTCATAAAAAGAACTTATTCGGCTTAACCCATTTGGGCCCAACTTGTAAAGTTTAAATACTGATAATATAAGTGTAAAATGGATTAAAACAAGTTAAAGAACTTATAATAAGTTTATTGGACTTAAAACGTGTAAATAGGTAAAACTAGTAAACTAGTATAAAAGTTACCGACATATAACACTAAAATGAGTAAACGAGAATATGTAAACCCACTTGATCATCATATATATATAATCATCATATGTATACATAATTGTTATTTCTATAAAGTCATTGGACATGAGTCTAAGACGAATATTATTTGTCTAGGTTTCCGTGATTGAAGCGCGTACCGTATGTCTGAATTGCCGATAACCCGCCTTCCCACATCAACGTGAGTTCATAGCCTCGCACTCTTTTAAATGTTTTTATAAATGTTTTATAAACCCGCGAGGGAGATAACATGTTAGTTTTTATTAAATAGGACACCATTTGTTCCGATTGTTTGTTTATTGATTTTGGACCCGAATGATTGAATGACCCGATTGTATGACCCGATAAATGATTAAAGGACCCGATAGATGAAATTTAATGGATTATTAAAGTTAGGTTATGTCACTAAAAGTCCCATTAGCATGAATTGTGAACTACCGGGATTTGGTAGACGCTTATGCATTTAATAGTACTATTTGGGGACGATCACCCCAGTTCGCGCCTTGACGGTTGATCCCCGTCGTGCCACATTGATTGGTAAGCGAATTTATGTATGATAAGATTTCCATAGCGTGACCTTTGTGATGACACACTACTTTAGATGGGCAACTTGAGTATCGGGTTAGCTACCCGTTGTTGGTTTAGTAAGGTAACAATGTCATGCGGCTTATAATAATCCAATTACCGAAATACTAATAGACGCACCAAATTACGATGTACTGCCTGATTAGCAATACAGGGTCATACTATTGATATTATGTTCGTGTTTTGGTTTTCATAAACCATATTCATATAACGGTTTTTATTTAATCTATACAACGTTGTAAAACGTACTGTATGATGTTTTTACGACATTGGCTCGTATAATGGTTTTTAAGGCAAATGCCTATATTATGATTTGATAAAGATTTGTATAAAATGATTTTGGATAATTTTATACCGATGTTATATTGATGGATTTTATTAAACTCTATGAATTCACTCGGCGTTATCGCTGACCTTTTCTTTTAACATGTTCTATCTCAGGTACTTGAAGGTAATTCTCGGGAAGACGACAAGAATTCATGGCCCGCACTTAAACAATATTTTTCCATTCAAATACTTGTAAAACTTTGTATGAAATATAATGACTTGGGACCGATGTAACTTTGATATTTATGAATGGAAATGCTTTATTAATAAACGACGCGATTTTTATGCGTTGTCTATGATGTGAGTAATGTGCTATCCCGTAACACCAACTAGTCTTCCGCTGTACTGAGTTGTATAAATTTGGGGGTGTTACAGTTTGGTACCAGAGCTCTCGTTATAGAGAACTAAATATTTTTAAAAACCAAGGTTTTGAATAAAACATTTCAAAATCTTTTAACCATAAACATTTTTTCTAAAATGTCTAAAAATATTTTGACTATAACGGTGCCGAAGAATTCCCGAGTTACCAACAAGGCCAAGACTGAGAAGTGTTATTTTAATATATATATAACTTGGTTTGTATATATGATGTAATTTTATTACATGGTTGTTTGATGATTATTTTGATATTTATACGAGGTATTTATACGACGTAGATTGTCACAAGAAACCCTAAATCCCCTAGTAAATTAATCAAAGCTATTTACGTAGGAATTCTAGCTATCCTAGATCTAAACCAAGTTGTGGATATTTATGATCCCAAAAAAATGGTTGATACTCGTAGAAATGTGGATATTAGTTGATCGTGATATTGAAGAAGAATTGGCGAGATTAAATCTGATATCGATGTCATGACGATCTTTCCTTATAGAGTGGAGTTTGACAAAACGTTACCACCTAGAAAGATGTCATCTGATTCATTGTCATCCAATTCTTACATTGAAATCGAAAGGGTGAACGTTGCACTTGAGGCTGTCACTGGAACCATTACCCAAAAGCCTTATGCCACTAATACCTTTCCGAGAAGTCTAGTTGAATAATCAAGTCATTTCATATTAATGACTCATTTGATAATTGTTGTTGTAAGAGCTAATAGGATTGGGAATTAAGTGTTGATTCATATTGAGATTGTATTGCCTTTACAAGGCCGAAGAATAAGGTTGTAAGTATTGGAATATGAGGTAGGATATTGATTTGAGTATAAAATTGGATAAGACTTGAATAAAGTAAAATTTAACCCACATGGAATATGAGATTATTAATAGAAGTCGTTAAGTTTTGTGATTGAATTATAAGGTTTTAAATGATTATAGGTTCGTGTTAAAGGTTGTTCCTAGGCCATTGTCCACTAATGAGGATGCCCAGTGTCCAAGAAATTAATTGAAGAAATCTTCTTCTGAATTGAGACCGATGGATCTTCTGGGACATGTGAAACACCTAATGACTCTTGTAGATTAGTATTCATTGTGGTATCTTTTAAAAATAATCCCTAACTTAACTGTGACATCAGTTGGTAGGATGAGTTCTGAGAATTGTATGACATAGTGACACGTAATGTGTTATGGTACAATTTGACTTGTTTGTGATTAATGAAAATACTACCTTTGATTGCTAAATTCTACATGTATCGATGATATCTATCTTTTCTTGCTTCATCTTAATGTTCACATTAGTGATGCAACCATTGAATAAGTACTCATCTTGATTTGAGTTACGTTGTGGATTATTCTTTTGAGTGCCATCGAGATCATGAACCTCATGATTAATTGGCTAAGCTCATTTCCTATCATATCGTAGTTAATTCTTGGTGAACAAGCTTTCATCACTCTTTTGCAGATCATTCATTGTTTTTATAAGATAAAACAGTATCATTTGAGGAAATTGAATTTTCATCACTATAAGGATTATTCAAAGTGAGATTTATAAGTAATTGTTATCGAAATGAAGTTGTTTATAAAACACCTTGGAAAACTTAATTGTTTTCATAACAAGGAAAATCTTTGTAAATATATTCTTGATTCTTATTTAAGAATTAAGCATGAAAATGTTTTTATTATAAACATGATGATAAAATTTTGACGAACTGAGTATTGCATCGTTAATCTTGAAATTGTATATAGTTGCGCGCCTACATACAATTTGGAATGGACCATGCAAGGCTGATTAGTAGTCACCATAAAACTGATCAATGAACACTACATTTTCTTTGAAGATTGTGAAAGATTAAATTTTATGAGATCTGCAAGAAGTGAAAAATAGGGACATAGTGTTAGGGACACCTACATAAGTGCCTGTAGCATCTATTCTTCTGAGTCGAATTTACTGATATGTGGAAATTGTCCTATTTGACAATTGACAATTATTTCTTGTCCAATTCTCCCGTAGTGAGATTCTTAGGAAAAGTATCTGATTACTGAGTGTTGATACCCGACTGGATGTATTGACGTTCTTATCATTTCTTATGATTTGATTTCATTTGAATGACCTGGGTAACGATCCGAGGAGCTTTCGAATGCGTACTCAAATTATGAAAACATGAGATATATTCATATTCATTAAATGTTTTCGTCTGTATCTGATTTGAAATTCTCTTGTGTAAATTATGCGTTGACCTTACTCTTTTAAGGTTAGTTGTATCTCCATATATCCTTGAACTTGTGAAGGATTATGAATTATTATAAGTCTTTTGAGAAGTTCACATCTTATCGACGACAACGAAACTGGAAAGTTGATAATGCCAGTAGAATGGATTGATTGATTATGACATGACGACATTGTCTTATTTGATTGGAACTCGAGTAGAATTCCCTAACAGATAAGATGTTGATTATCAAAAGTGATATAAATAATTCTTGGTGGATGACGGTATCCTGTATTTAGACTTAAAATTATACTGTGAATAGTTGTGAACTAGTCATAGATATTGTAATCTAGAAGAACCTAATATGAATGTATTAAAAGATAATTCTGTTATTTGAAACTTTAGTAAGTATTTGTTAATGAATTACCTAGACTTTCGCCATTAAGGCAAGTTGAAATTGGTATTGATTATATTTCCGGTGCTGCACTTGTGGCTTGTGCACTGTACGTCAGCACCATCTGAATTTAAGGAATTACCGTACAACTGAGAGAGTTGTCGGAGAAAGATTTTATTGTACCAAGCCTGTCATCATGAAGAGCTATGGTGTTATCATTCCTTATATTTATTGATTACCGTGACTGAGTAAATTGACAGTCAAAAACAACATCCATAACTCGAAATGGAAGATTTGTTCGATCATTTACAAGGTTCTAGCGTATGTTTTAAAGATTTGATCTACGGCATGGTTATCATCAACTTCGCATCTGCGGGAAAGATTATGTATTCCAATCACTGCATCTAGAACTTATAATGAACATTATGAGTTTCACGTGATGTCGTTTGGATTGACTAATACACATGTAGTATTCATAAAATTGGTAAATCACGTGTGTAGGCTGTAATTTGATAAATTCATGCCTGTGATCATTAAGGATCATTTGTTTGTTTATAAGAACAAGAATGAGTTAATAATTATTTATAGATTGCCCTGAATTGGCCGAACAATGAAAACATGTACCTTAAATATTTAACATAAGACTTAAGACTTAATTCTTTACATGATTTAACCGTGTGATTAATAGATAATTGAAGCTATATTGACTTTTCAAATATTAGAACCATTAACGCTTAAGGATTAAAAACTTTTTTTTACATAAAATGACTGTTGGATTAATAATGGTAAGATGTATGCATATAGACTCTTCAAAAATTAAGAGCCCTTTTAAGACTTTGGATTTTACCAAAAAGAAAATGCAAATATGTTTTGACAAATGTTTTAACAAAGGATTTTTAAGGGATTATTCCCTTATACACCAATCATTTAACTAAACTCCTGTTTAGGGGTAAATGATTGTTTATACCTCAAGACAACTTAAGAAGGATTGAGGAAATCATTTAAACCATGACTTGAAATTTGAAACGATACATTTTGCTTTTCAACTAAGAAAATTTTGACCAAAATATAAACAAAGATTTCTCGAACATTTTCGGATCTTATTTTAATTATTTTCGATACATCAACAAAAATCTTGTTAATTAAATTCAAGTTTATTTTGAACATTTTATATGATTGGTCGAACTAAGAAATTTAAACTTTTAACGTTTACGTTTCATGAAAATTTAATAATTATTATTTAATTAATTATAATAATTATCGACGCTTTAAACGTCGGATTGAGAAAAACTGATAAAAATAATAGGTGAGATGAAACTAAAACATAGAAGATATGAAGAAAGAATTTTGAATAAATACGGTTGTGATATTTATTTCATCAGAAAGGTGAACGTAAATACTGTCACATAATATAGAAAGAATATCTGAGTGAATTGTGGACATGATAATTATATCATCATGAGAAGTGAATATAGATACCGACGCATTATGTAGAAAAGATAAAGAACCAGTTAGGACATGTTCCTTAATAATGAAGGTGAAAAATAAATTGCCGAACGATATAAAAATAAGCAATGTTTGTAAAAAGGATAATATAAATAGTAAAGGGTTTCACGCCTAATGTGAACCATTAAAATTGAGAAGCCGATGGCGTTAGATGTATAAAAGGCCACTGGTGGTTGCCTAAATATGGAGGATTGTGAGATATAGTTATGTTGGAATTTGTAAGTGTAAGTATTCTATATGTATGTCATTTTTGACTAAAAGTATCTTTGTTTGAAGAAGTTGTACTAATGGCAATTATGAAGGCAGACATCGCCTCATACATTAGTAAACGTCTAGCTATTGCAAAGGTCATCATCTGAATTTGATTCGATTTGGGTCATCATCGACAGACTGACCAAATCTGCTAATATCATTCCCGTTAATGATAAATGCAAAAGAGTTATGTAAACATAGTGTGCCTGTATCAAACATCTATATCAAGATCCTCGCTTCGCATCGAATTTCTAGAGATTTGCTCAGAAATCATTGAGAACGAACCTTGATGAGAGTACTATGTACCACCCCAAATCGAAGGGACGAGGTAAAGTAACGATACAAGGTAATATAAGTGCTGTTTTATGTTTGAATGATTGGCCTTTGGTAATGAACCGTATAATCATTTTCCTTTGGAAGGATTATCATTGATAATCATCATATTAGGATTGAGATCGAATCTTGTTAGGATCTAAATATTAGAGCATTTGTAAGCAGGAGTTGAGATAAAGACACCCGACATACACCCATTGTGAGTTGGACATGTCTTTTAGGTTTAAGGTTTCCTATGATGGCGAACCTAACCTTACAAAATACCCGACCCGCGAGATCTGAAATGATTGTTGAAATTAGGACCTGATTATTGACAGCCGGTAGTGGGCAAGAGGTTATGTGAATATGAAATGTAGATCTTGAAGTGCCAAATGGGTAGCGAAGTTATGCCACAATTTTTAACCTTGGAAAAATGAATACATGATCTGACAAATCATGGGATATAAGTCCCCGTTGTATGGGACCATTGAGATGATGTAAAAGTTGGGATTGAAAGGCATATAAGCTGGATCTACCCTAGGACTTCAAAAGAACTGCGTGAATTATGTTTCATAAATCGAACTTGATGGAATATCTATCAAGTGAAAATCTAAACTCTTCTTAGTAAAGCTTAGATCGGCAAAACGTTGCATTCATCAGAAACCCGTGAACATCATGGATAGAGAAAGTAAGTCAACATTTAGCCTGATCTTATTCCCGTAGTTATGTTTGATGAAGCTCGCGTATTATAATGGATTACACTTGTGAGAAAAGACCGAGTGTGGAGGAAATACCCACATGGCATTAACTCTATAAGAAGCGAGTAGTAAGGTAAGATGATCTTTGAGGACAAAGATCATGTTTAGGGGTAAATGCTGTGACAATCCATCAATTTATGGTTGATATTTTATTCTCAAATATTTATTAGAAAATATTATTTTATGAGCTCACTTATTTTGGGAAGAAATTTGGATTTACGTCTTGAAGTAGCATCGACTACGTCTAAACCGGAGGATTCAACTTTACGTGCTTACGTTTACATACACCATCTTTGGTGACAGTCCGACATTTCAGAAAATAAATTTATTTGAAATATTATTTTGAAGTTTTAAATTTGTGTTGGTTCACAAACTCACAAATTTACGAGAAGAGATTAGGACTTACGATTTTATTTTAACGTCCTTTACGACTCAATCGGAAACCTTAGGATTACGTATTTACGTTTTCGAACTCCGTTTTTAATGAGACAATTTTTATTAGATTCGTTTTGTGCCGTTGATTCATAATTTATAAAAACGTTTTTAGTAAAACGACCCGAGGGCACACAAATCGAGGAAACTAGAATCGATGAATACCCGTAAATTAGTGGGATGAGACAAAACAAGTTTTGCCCCACCCCACTAACATGGGATGGCCAAGATAGCACCAACACATCTCATGATGTGTCAATTATAACTAACAAGTGTTACACTTGTTAGCTAAGCTTACAAAGTAAGCTAACTCATAACTTTAAACCACAAAACCACTAAACAAGAACCATATACTTCATTTTTACATGCAAACCACTCTCATTCTCTCCTCTCTCTCTCTAAATTCGTCCTATATCCACATTAAACCACCCCTTTGATCAAAAATCTAGCCATGACCCAAGGCTATAATCAACATATGTTGATAACTACACAAAAAGATGAAGATTGGAGGTGATTTTAACATATAAAAAGGAGTTTTCATGGAGGTCTTTGGGCTGATTTTCAAGAAGAAGTTTAGGGATGATTTATTGAAGGTGTCTTCATATCCTTGGTAATCTTGAAGGTGGCCTTGATATTTCATAAGATTGGTTACCAAAACCAAGCCTTGTTCATCCAAAATCTCAACCTTTTCATCACTTTGGTGGTATAGAGATTGTTTCTTCCTATCCTCTTGTTATTTTGATTATGTAATCTTGTATTTTCTTTATTTAAGTATATGTATATGATGATGAATGATGATTAAAAATATTGTGTGGGTATTTTGTGTTGATAAACATGCTTAAAAAGATGGACAAACTACATGTAAAATGGGTAAATCTTGTTTAAATGGTAGGCTGTATAAAAATAGTAACTAACCACATGTTAGACTGATAAAATGATGAAGTAGAATCAATTTACAGTAAGCTATGGGTCTTGTACACATGTGAGAGTTCGTCATGCAATGGAACCATTGTAATGAGTGAGATATGATCAAAACAAGTTTAAGATACAAAACTGAGTTCACTGTTTTGGACGATTTTTAGAAAATAATTAGAAGATGATTCAACAGTAGCTATCGAAGAGTTAAATGGAGCACATATCATGTAGTTTATGTGATAAAAATTTGAGCTTCTATCTCCATATAGAACTCTATATATGGCTGTTTTGGTGAAAGTGAAGATAAAAATCAGATTTTGGAAATTAAAGTATAATACTATTATATAAGCACTCAAAATTTAATAGTATAAAATATAAATTAAAACCCACTAACTTATATAATACATTTATATAAATATATACAATGGTAAATAAGTGGACATTTTATAAAAATGGTAACTTGTTAAGTTTTATAAGTTATAAAACTATAAACATGATTTTTACGACTTTTTCGGCTAATACCGTAAAATTAACGTTTTTGTTAAATAAAACTTAGGTGGTTGGACCCGTCTAATGTAAACTTTATAAAACTTATATACTGATATATAAACATGTATAACAAGTAAAAACCAATAAAAACCCGAACTATAGGACAAACGGACATTAACGAGCTAAGTAAACACATTGGGCTAATAATTGGACTAAATAAGTTAAACACTCATAAAAAGAACTTATTCGGCTTAACCCATTTGGGCACAACTTGTAAAGTTTAAATACTGATAATATAAGTGTAAAATGGATTAAAACAAGTTAAAGAACTTATAATAAGTTTATTGGACTTAAAACGTGTAAATAGGTAAAACTAGTAAACTAGTATAAAAGTTACCGACATATAACACTAAAATGAGTAAACGAGAATATGTAAATCCATTTGATCATCATATATATATATATATAATCATCATATGTATACATAACTGTTATTTCTATAAAGTCATTGGACATGAGTCTAAGACGAATATTATTTGTCTAGGTTTCCGTGATTGAAGCGCGTACCGTACGTCCGAATTGCCGATAACCCGCCTTCCCACATCAACGTGAGTTCATAGCCTCGCACTCTTTTAAATGTTTTTATAAATGTTTTATAAACCCGCGAGGGAGATAACATGTTAGTTTTTATTAAATAGGACACCATTTGTTCCGATTGTTTGTTTATTGATTTTGGACCCGAATGATTGAATGACCCGATTGTATGACCCGATAAATGATTAAAGGACCCGATAGATGAAATTTAATAGATTATTAAAGTTTGGTTATGTCACTAAAAGTCCCATTAGCATGAATTGTGAACTACCGGGATTTGGTAGACGCTTATGCATTTAATAGTACTATTTGGGGACGATCACTCCAGTTCGCGCCTTGACGGTTGATCCCCGTCGTGCCACATTGATTGGTAAGCGAATTTATGTATGAGAAGATTTCCATAGCGTGACCTTTGTGACGACACGCTACTTTAGATGGGCAACTTGAGTATCGGGTTAGCTACCCGTTGTTGGTTTAGTAAGGTAACAATGTCATGCGGCTTATAATAATCCAATTACCGAAATACTAATAGACGCACCAAATTACGATGTATTGCCTGACTAACAATACAGGGTCATACTATTGATATTATGTTCGTGTTTTGGTTTTCATAAACCATATTCATATAACGGTTTTTATTTAATCTATACAACGTTGTAAAACGTACTGTATGATGTTTTTACGACATTGGCTCGTATAATGGTTTTTAAGGCAAATGCCTATATTATGATTTGATAAAGATTTGTATAAAATGATTTTGGCTATTTTATGGCCTATTACAATGATTTGTACAAAATGATTTTCGTTGATAATTTTATACCGATGTTATATTGATGGATTTTATTAAACTCTATGAATTCACTCGGCGTTATCGCTGACCTTTTCTTTTAACATGTTCTATCTCAGGTACTTGAAGGTAATTCTCGGGAAGACGACAAGAATTCATGGCCCGCACTTAAACAATATTTTTCCATTCAAATACTTGTAAAACTTTGTATGAAATATAATGACTTGGGACCGATGTAACTTTGATATTTATGAATGGAAATGCTTTATTAATAAACGACGCGATTTTTATGCGTTGTCTATGATGTGAGTAATGTGCTATCCCGTAACACCAACTAGTCTTCCGCTGTACTGAGTTGTATAAATTTGGGGGTGTTACGGTTTTACTATGGAAGGATCCTCATTGGTAACTTCTTGTGGAATAGGAGAAGGAATAGGGTCCTCATTGAGCAACTTTTGGATAGTAAGAATATCTTCTTCCCAATTAATGGTAGAATCATCGTCACCAAGAAAGTTTGACTCAAATTCCTCCAAGAGGAAATCACTCTCTCCAAAAGGTGTTAAAGAGGGAGCAATTGAGGCCACGGTTTCAACATGGGGAATCTCATCACTAATATTCTTGCAAGCATCATGGAAGTGTTCATCACACACCTCATCTAACACATCAACTATGTTAATAGTCTCACAAGGTCTAGACTCCTTAACCTCTTTCCAATCATAAACTTTCCCTATCTTAAACACCACTCTCTCATCCTCTACTCTCATAATTAGTTCTCCTTCTGCCACATCTATCAAAGTACGACCCGTTCTCAAAAAAGGTCTACCAATAATCAAAGGAACTCTATGATCCATGTCATAATCAACCACTACAAAGTCGGCTGGAAATGTAAACTTATCCACACCTACAAACACATCCTCTGCTATACCTACGGTGTAGGCTATGGTTCGGTTGGCTAATTCAAGGGTCATCCTAATGGGAGTGAGCTCGGGAAGAGAGAGTTTTTTCCAAACCGATAAAGGCATGAGGTTAATGCTTGCCCCTAAATCCTCCAAAGCCATGCAATTTTCAACACCGGGAAAATTACAAGGTATCAAGAAGCGCCCCGGATCTCCAAGTTTGGTTGGTAAGGTTTTAAGTAGCACGGTGGAACAATTTCCATTAAGGGATGTGTTTGGCAAATCAACCAATTTTTCTTTGTTTGAGAGTAAATCCTTGAACATCTTAGCAAACTTTGGCATATAAGCAAGAGCTTCCGCAAAGGATATATTGATGTTGAGTTGCTTGAACATCCTTAAGAAATTTGAGACTTGGATGTCATCCTTGTTCTTTAACTTGTCCTTTTTCAACCTTGAAGGATATGGAAGAGTAGGTTTTGGTGTAGGTGGAATATGTGTTGTAGAGGAAGATTTGTCTTTGTTAGCTTCTTCATTGGGAGGTGTGGAAGGTAAAGGAGAAGTAAGAATAGGTTGAGAAGGTGTGTTTGCTTGAATGGGAGCATTTTGGGGTGGTGAAGTAGAGATAGAAGGCTTGTCACATGTAGGAACAAAAGTGGATGGAGCAATAGGAGGTTTAGAAGATAAAGAATCCTTTGTTGTTTTTCCACTTCTTGTTGTAATAGCATTGACATTTGCCCTTGGATTTGTTTGTGTGTTGGAAGGTAAAGCCCCTTGTGGTCTTTGATTGAATGCCATTAAAAGCCTATTGGTTTGTTCCTCCGATATACGTTTCATTTGGTCATTCATTCTCTTCTCAATTTCACGCATTTTCTTGTCAACATACTCTTGAGTCTCTTGCATCCCATATCCTTGATTTTGAAGTTGAGGATAAGCTTGATTTGGTATTTGAGAATATCCTTGATTTGGGAAAGGTGGAAGTGGTTGATTAAATCCTTGATGTGGTGGGTAAAAGTTATTTCCTTGATGTTGAACATTGTTTGGTGCCTTGTAGTTATTTCCTTGGTAAGGTGGTATTTGCCCTTGATTCCTTTGTAAAACTTGAGGAGGATTTTGTTGAAGTTGGGTGGGTGGTTGGGGTGGGAATCCTGGTGGAGTAAGGTAATTATGGGACTTGTAAGAAAGGTTATTAGGATTGATATTTGGCTTGAAGTGTTCACGATGTTCCTCTTGGTAAGTATAACATTCCCCTTGATAACCTTGCACCTTATCACATTGTTCATAAGAATGGGGACCTCCACAAGTTACACAAGAAAGAGTAATTGCATGCACATCATTTGAAGAATTATTCAATGAAAGGCTCTTAATGGCTTGAATCATTTCTTGTTGTTTCTTAAAACTCATCTCATGATCTCTATCTATCTTTTGCATGAGCTCTTGGTGATACTTGAGGAATTGGTTATCACAAGGTGTTTGAGAATCGTTTTGGATAACATGAACCCTTTCTTCAAATTGAGAATTTGTTTGAACCATTGCTTTAGTCTCAATGATGTCCACGGCATCTTGAATGGATTTAAGAAGAATATTCCCTCTCGCGGAAGCATTGAGTGAATCTTGGTGATGAGGTTTAAGGCCATCGTAGAAAGTATTGATTTGGTGAACTTCATCCAATCCATGTTAGGGAATCTCCTCAATAACTCTCTAAACTCCTCCCAAGCATCACTAAAGGATTGACTAGGTTTTTGTTGAAAGCCTATAATTAAGTTCCTCAAAGTCGTGGTCTTAGATGGAGGAAAGAACTTGTTCAAAAACTTAGTGGTGAAACCATCCCATGTGGTGATACTATCGGGTGGTTGGGTGTCTAACCAATGCTTAGCGGCTCCCTCTAGTGAATATGGCACTAATATCAACTTAATAGCATCATGTGGAACTCTATTGTACTTAAGGGTATTGCAAAGAGCAAGGAATCTCTTAAGGTGATCATGAGGATTATCATTCTTGTGACCATAGAAAGGTGTGTTTGAAACCAAGGTAATCATAGCCGTTTTTAGCTCAAATGAATTTGCGGGAATGTCGGGAATCCTAATAGCATTAGCATATCCATAAACATTGGATTGCAAACTTTCCATCAAAGAACGATTATCAACAGCCATGGCTTCTTGTTGTGGATGAATCAAAGCACGATTCTCGTGATCGGCTTGATGGACGGTGGTGGTCTTACTCTTTCTCTTTTTCTTCCTTTTCGGAGGAAGAGGTTGTACACCAATCGGTATTTGTGCACGCCCGCGAGTGAGCATGCAACTCAATACAAGGAATGAGAGAGAAGCTCTCGTGTGACTTTGAAGAGAAAAGGATTATCCTCTTCGAGTTTCAATATGAAATATCCACAAGAAAATAATAATATACGTATGTACTACTTGGGTGCAAGACCCCCAATGAAGCCTTCCTTCTTAGAATACTCACAAGTGAACGGGGGGTTAGGTGGCGCGAAGCACTTAAGTACCTATTGACCCTTAGATGGTATTTTATAGCACATCGCCTTTCTGTTCACTTAATTGTTTGTATTCTTCGAATTGTTGCTTATTGAGAGTATTTATGTATTCTTGCTTTATTTTGTTTGATCGATACACGTGTCAAGGACCGAAACGCCCCTCAACACGGTGTATTGCCTTGGCAATACTTATGGAGAATATGTAGATTGGTTGTTCTTATACGTATACGTATTTACTTATAATAATATATGGAAAATATTTTTGTATTTATGAGTTTTTAAGAGAAAATACTATATGTACATAAAAACCGAGATAATCCAATAATATATATTTTTGGGTGCAATCTCTTAGAAAAAAGATTGCTTTTTGGATTTTTTAATTTGTTTGGTCAATTCTTTAGGAAAAGAATTGTTTTGTTAATTTTTTAGTTTTTATATATTTTTATATTTTTGATTTTTTATTTGTTTTTTATTTATGATACGTAAAAATAACATTCACTAGGTGAACGGATCCCAAAAGCCAATGAAAACCGTCAATCGATAGTCTCTCGTAAAGTCAAAGAACCGGCAGCGACGCCATTTAAAATGTGTATAGTTGAAGTTCGTTTTTCTCAGTTCTTAACAAATTGAAAGTCCTAACAATATCGGGTTTTTAATTGTTCTTGGTTGGTAATGTTTTTTTGGATATTCTATTGCTAATTCAAACAAGCCTTGCAAAAATGAAAAATATCGTCTACTTATATGTAAAACACAGTCTAAATACCAAGTTTTTATTCAATTAAAATGCCAAATGTAAATTTTACAAACTATAAGGACTAGAAATGTAAATTCTATGAAATTTAAAGGCTCAAAATGTAAAGCTGAAAAGTACAAGGACTAGATGTGCAAAATCAGTTAACTATGAGGACTGAAAATGAAAACTATCTAAACAAGTAACCAATACTCAACAAATTTGAAACTTCCTAACTGAATTTGAACAAACTTGAAATTATAAGGACTGATTAGTTGCAAACCCTAAAAAATAGAAAGATTAGCCATGATTAAGAACAGTTTAATACTTCAAGGACTTCAGTGCAAATTTTCAAATCTTTTTACCAAAAACGGGTTACAAACTTTAATAAGCTCGTTTGAGCTTATTTCTCAACCAAATTTGATCAAACCACTTGCAAACGTCTTAAAATCGAAAATGAGCTAGACCTATCCAAGGATTTGAGCTTAAACTTACTAAAAAGCTGATAAGTTGAATTCAATAAGCACACAATAAGCTACAAGGATATCTAGACTTGCACAACTAGATTTTTATGAAGATTCTTGTTAATAAGCTCAAAATAAGGACGGGAAATTAAATCTCATGAAAAAGCATCTAGTAATAAGCTCAGAAACTTAAAATAAGCAAAAAGAGTGCTTATGTTGAGTTTTGTTGACCAAGATTTTTCAATAAGCCCAAAATCTCAAAAATTAACCAGGAACACTTATTGAATGATTTTGTGAAAGAAAATTGACCAATTAATGATATAGAAATTGATTTATGAAAAAGCAGTCACCAAGTTACAGAAACTTGAGTTTGCTCAATGTCTTAAACTTTGGCTTATTTCTACTTGAATACTTGAAACTGTACAAATTCCTTATAGACTTTGAAACTTCATATATTGAGTGAGATTTGAGAGCTGGTTTGGTGTAATTTCATCAACTAACAAATAAATGCCAAGCAGATTAAAATCACAACTTCCTGAAACAAAACTTGAAGAAAACTGACCCAGACTTTTTGTATTACCAATTGCCTTTTTAACCAAGAGTTTGACTTAAAAGTTCTAAAAGCTATTTGTTATGACTAGTTAACTGAAATTTTAGCAAAGTTTACCAATTTCTAACACTTGAAAACTACTTTTAGGCTAGAACCAAACACCACTTATCTGATCTTTTTGGACTTTTAATGAAGACTTATTGATCAAAAGGTTAAACTGAGTTAAAAGCTTAAGCAAACTAAATTTAGTAGCCAAAATGTAGTATGTATGAACTAGAAACAAGCAAGACACTTAACTAGAACTCAAAATTGGTTAATATGACTAAATGACTGATAAAAGCTTGAGAAACAGGACAAGTACTAAGCTATAGCAAGATTAAGCTACACAATAAGCTATAACAACACTAAAATCAGATAAGAAACAGGCTAAAACAACTTTGATCATGCAATCAAGTAAGATTAAACTAGAATGAAGCAGGCATCCAACTATTTAGAGGAACTAAAAATCAGGAACTCAAAACCTTAAGCAAAGGCCTCCTTGGGGAGTAGAGGAACGCTGAGCTCTCTATTTTAGTGCTAACCACCACCTTAGCACTAGAAAACACTATCAACAATCAAATCAATAGCTACAACCATCAAATTCACCATAATGGACTTGAACTCATCAAATTCTGCTAGAAATGAACTGGATCAACAAATCAGCTACAATCTTCTCAATTAGTTCACTATGATCAGGTTATGATCATAACAAACCAAAATCAGCAACAAGAATGATCAATGAAGTAGGAGATGAACAGTAGAGTAGTATTAGAGTTTTGGAGGGGAAATGGAAATTTGAATTTTATTGAATGAAAAGTAGTTACAAAGGTAGGTATTTGTTACAACTAACTATAACAGACTCAAGAGTGTGTCAAACTCTTGAGTTGTTAAGCTAAGAACTAAAAAATTGAGATGAGAGGAAAAGCTAAGTTTGTGTGATTTCACACTTTCTACCACTACAAGAAATGAGAACTAAACATGGTATTTATAGACATAAAGAGTAAAGCAGTTGGGGTTGGTGACGTGTTGGAACCAGTCTCAGGCTTCCGCGTGTCAAAAATCTATCAATTTGATTTTGCTGATGAAGAACAGATTTGGGGGTTTTATCTTGAGTTGATTTCAGCCTAATTGGTTGTGACCATTGAGTTCGTCTCTAAAAAACAAGCAAGTTTCATGTTTATAACTTCTCTTGATATGAAGTGGAGTGAATTTCCACTCCTGGGCGCGTTTTGAGTTTGAAGATACACGTGGCAGCTTTTGATTTGTTCTCCTTTGGTCACACAGATCATTATCCATTTTGGATAAACCAATTATTGCATGCCCTTCTCCTATTGGCTGAAATATAGAAAGTGGGATTTATTGTTGAGATTTAGACCAATAAATGGCTGGCGGCTGAAGTACATTTATTGCAATGATTTGCAATCCAGGGAATATATTTCTTGCATTCTCATTGGTTGGCCCTTTGTCACACGGATTGAGCTTGATTAACTTTCCAAAATTGGTAGAATAAGCCCTTGAACTTGGCAGTTTGTAAATTTGAGCTAGTAACTTCATTTCTTTGGCATATTTGGTCCTTCAAACTTCATTCTTGAACAAATTTGATCCTTTGACTGAGTTGACTTGAGAGTTGACCAGATTTGACTTTGATCTTGACTTTGTCTTATTTAGACTTTTGGTCCTTCATCTTTGGCAGATTGTCAAGATAGGTCCTTTGTCTTTAAAGTCTTGTCACTTTTGATCCTTCTTTGTCTTTTTCATCAAATTAAGCTTGATTTTCCTTTGTTTGCTTGAAAATGTATCCTTCTTACCTATTTGAGCACAAACACAAAACATACCACATAATTCCGCTTTATAGCACAAAGTTTAGGTATTTTTATTGTGTTTTAGGATGATTTGTTAATAAATTGATATGAGTTTTTGCTCATATCAGCTGCTATAGGAGCATGACAGGAAATAAAGGACTTTTGACTAACTTTGTACCATTTCAAGGCGTAAAGGTGTACTTCGGAGGTGGTGAAGGAAGGATCTCTAGCAAATGAACTATTCAGACACCTAACCATAATTTTGAGCAGGTTTACTATGTGGAAGCACTTCAACACTTCAACTCGATCTGTGTCTCTCAGATTTGTGACAAGAAACAGTTTGTCCTTTTTACGGATACTGAAGCACTGGTGTTATCCAAAGACTTTAAGCTACCAGATGACTCCCAAGTTCTACTTAAAATCCCTAGAAGACACAACCTCTATAGCATCAAGCCGAATGAATTTAATCCTACTGGTAAACTAGCTTGTTTGGTTGCCAAAGGATCAAAAGATGAAGCCACCAAATGGCATAGAAGGATGGGCCATGAAAACTTCAAGACCATTCACAAACTGGCAAATATGAACTTGGTGTCTAGTTTACCTCCCAAAACTTTCATAAATGACATCAATTGCCTTGCGTGCAACAAAGGCAAACAACACAAAGCATCCTTCAAGGCATTACTGCTCTCAGCCTCACAACTGAACCATTGTAGCTACTAGACATGGATCTTGTGGTAACTGATGGGTATAGCAGGTTCACGTGGGTTTTCTTTCTGGCTGCTAAAAGTGAGACCTACTCCATACTCAAAGACTTCATTACACTCATTGAGAATCAGCTGTCCAAGAGGGTGAAAGGTATCTGATGTGACAATGGAACATAATTCAAAAATGCAGACCTCATAGCACTTTGCAACTCCAAAGGTATCAAAAGAGATTATAGTGCTGCCAGGACTCCTCAACAGAATGGTGTTGCAGAAAGGAAGAACAGGACTCTTATAGAAGCTGCAAGAACCAAGCTTGTAGATTCCAAGCTTCCGACTATGTTTTGGACAAAAGCTGTCAACACTACAAGTTATTTGTTGAATATGGTTTACATTACCAATCCTCATAAGAAGAATCCCTATGAGCTACTCACAGCCAAAGTCCCAAGCGTTGCTCATTTGAAGCCATTTGGCTGTCCTGTCACCATTCTCAATACTAATGACTATTTAGGGAATTTTGATGGCAAGGCAGATGAAGGCTACATAGTGGGATATTCAGCTCTTTCAAGAGCTTATCATGTTTATAATCTTCATGCCAAGCGTGTCATTGAAACTATAAATCTCACGTACTTTGAGGAGAAGACAAACATCCAAGGCAAAGGTCCTGAATGGTATTTTGATCTTGATTATCTTAGTGACTCACTGGGATATTCGTTTCAAACCAACTAACCAATATGTAGGTCCACAAGTATTTGCAACTTCTAGTGCAGGTGCTCATTATAGCTTTTCGGACTCAGATGAGGATGATGACATTTTTGTTGTACCATCCTATTCCACCACGGTCTCTCCCAACACCAATGCTACTCTTATTGATGCTTCTTCATCAGACATTATGGACTCACAAGGAGCTCTTGACACATTGCTCAAGCAACAACAAGATGCTACTACATCAGCTATTCAAGGAGGCTTTGAGTTTACCTTGAGTACTCCTGTTGTACTAGTTACTCCTAGTGATCCTAGTGCTACTCCTAGTGTAAGTTTAACACCTATTGGTAGTCCGGTTAGTGATCCTGCTTCCACAACTACGTTCTCTGGTCCTTCTAACTTGGGAAACTATCAAAAGAAGACTTCTACTAAGTTGGATGATATTCATAAGAAGCCAGTAGATGGCATTTTTGACTCTACTTCATATGGTGATGACTTTGTTGGGGATCTTAATAACTTGGCACCAGAAGTGGATGTAGCTCCTATTCCTGTTCAGTAGATTGATATGTGTGTAAACACCAATCCTTTTTACCACTTAATTACAATAATAACCAAGCCAAAACGTATATTTTATGTCATTTATGTCGGAATTATGCGTGGTTTGTGTTTTTGTTGTGACTTAGGACGAAATTGTGAAAAGGGGAGAAAACACGGGCATTCACGGGCTTTTATCGAAGAAAAATGCGAAAGACGAAGTCAAGAAGTCAAGAGTGCAAAAAGAACGAAAGTCCAACACCAATTCTGAATATTTATCGAAGAAAAAGTCAAAAGACGGAAGTTTACTAAAAAGCCGAAGAACTCGAGTTTTATTTATTGAAGAATTAAAAGACGAGTTTAAACAAATCCCGAGCCATACTCATTAAAATCCAAGATTAACAAAAGATTAAGAAGGGAAGGACTTAATGGTGCAATAAAGAAGAAATGAAGGAGGGGAGGAAGCTTCCTAATCCTCCCCTATATATAGTCATTAGCATTTCATTTTTACACTGGTTGACTAGAGTGATACTAGTTCTTCCACCTTTTAATTACTTGCACATTTACTTTACATGTCAATTTAAATACTTGTCTTGCACTTTTAATACCTTTAATTTCCAAGTAAGTGTTCTTTAATTTTCTTGTTTTTATCTCTCATTCTATCTTTCTTTCTTGCTTGATCTTTATGTTTACATGTTTATTATCTTGCTTATTTGATTAAAGATTGTGTTTTTATGCTTTTGATTGTTTTAGATCATTGATTTTTATAGCTTATTGTGTTTATCTTTAAGTTTATTAAGTTTTTTAAAAGTTATTTTTATATAAAAGTTTGTTTTTCGTAAAGCTTATTCATTTCGTGTTTTAAAAGTCTTTAAATTTCAGTTTAGTAGCTTATTCTTATACGGTTTGCCTTAGGAATTTTGTTGTGTGCTTATTTGATTAGTAGCTTATTTTTATAGCTTATGTTGTACTTTTTCCTCCGTATTCCGATCTGACAAATCGGAAAGGGGTTTATTATTCCGACCATAGCTCTTTGGCATGGTCGGAAAAGGGTTTGCATTATTCCGATTGGGAAGTTTAAGACATTCCGATCAGGTAAAGTGGTATTCCGATCAGAGATTTAGTTTGGTTATTCCGATCAGAAAAAGTGACAGCTTTCCGGTTTGAGTTCCAATAATATTCCGACGAGGAGGATTCCGATAACCCCCATTTTCCCACTTTCTGACTGAAGTATTCCGATCATGGTGAGTTCATATTCCGATCTGGGATTTGCTTGGGTATTCCGATCTGAAGAAGTGACATATTTCGATCGGTTTTCCGATCAACATTCCGACAGGAAAAGGTAGTACATTCCGACGAGGTTTGATCGGAATATATTCCGACGGTGAGTTTGTTTTAGTGTTTTGCCTTGTTTAATTTTTAAGTTTACGCTTTAGTACTTTGTTATATTTTAATTCTCGTCACGCTTTACTTTTAAGTCATTTAATTATTTACTTTGCAATGTTTTTAAATATTTGCACCCATTACTTTTAATTAGATTTAGATTTAATTGTAACGCCTTTTAAATTTCTCGCCATATACTTTAACGCCTTTTAATTTAACGCCTTTTATTTTACGTCATTTACTTTTAAGTCTTTGCACTTTTAATATACTACAATGACACATTTTTGTTTCACCGAAAATCGACTGAGTCGCATAGTTAACACAGTTTTCAATTCGAAGAGACATACTTAAACGAATCTTTTTAATTAGGCTAAAACCTAATTATTAAATGGCGCCGCTGCCGGCTCTTTTCGTAAAGATTAACGGTTTTCTGTGAGAGACGCGTTGCTTTTTGGGATCCGTTCACTTATGAGCGTTATTTTTCTTGCATTAAAAAATTCAAAAAACCATTAAAAATTAAAAATTGTTGAAAAATACATAAAAATTAAAAATTTCAAAACTCCAAAAAGATTTTATTTTTATTGTGTATATATATTGTCTTTGTGTTTGGTTATTTTTTCTTTTGCATTTTCAGGTGTATGCGTACTCGATCTTCTAATTATCAAGAGCCCGAGACCCAAGAAGATTTAAGTATGTCAGGTGTTAACAACAATAATCCACCGCACCTCAACAATAACCACAATGATCTTCCACAGCCCGATCTTCGGACAATGGAGGAACTTTGTCAACCTACCATGTTTGGACGAGGAGGACCGATTGCGCCGATGCAAATCAACGCTCCTCAGTTTTCGTTGAAGCACCACATGATTCAGCAAGTGCAAACTAACCCATTCCGTGGATTGCCTGATGATGATGCCAACAAACACCTCGACAAGTTCATTACAATCACCCAAAGCATGAAGTTGCCTGGTGCCACAATGGATGTTCTTCGCCTACAACTCTTTCCACATACTTTATCACATCATGCCGAGAAATGGTTTGATCGTCTCCCGAAGAATTCTATTCATACTTGGGATGACATGACTCAACGCTTTTTGTCGCGCTACTTTCCACCATCCATGGTCACCAGCCTTCGCAATCAAATCAGCGATTTCATGCAAGATTCTGATGAATATCTTTTTGATGCTTGGGAAAGATCTAATCTCTTGATTGATCGTTGTCCAAACCACAACATGCTTCCAGTCACATTGATTGATACTTTCTACAACGGATTGACTTTTCGTGATCGTGATACGATTAATGCAGCCGCCGGTGGCACATTCATGAAAAGGAGACCCGAGGAGTGTAGATAGCTAATTGAGAACATGACTACTCACCACAAGAACTGTGATTCCTCCGCTTCTTCAAGGAACAACCCGAGAGTCAATGTTTCCTCCACCTCAGCAAACCCTGATATGACCGAACTCACCCGCATGATGACTGAAATGAGCAAAAGTATCACGCTTCTCGCTTCAAACCAACAACAACAACAAGTTAAAGCGGTTGCTAATCCTTGTGAAACATGCGACGGTCCTCACTGATACACCGATTGTCCTTCGACTCAAGGAAATCCGGAAAATGTGTATGAAGCTTATGGTAATTATTCACCGGAAAATTACCAAGCTCGACCTCAAGGGGATAGAAATCTGCTGAGTTACCGATCAAACAACTACCTTTCACCTGGTTTTTCTCCTCAAAACCAAAACCCCGCCAACAACTACAATAGAAGCAACCAAATCCCACCAAGAGCTTCAAATCCTTATCACCCACCCGCTCAACAAGCCCCACCCATTAATCCCGATGTTGAAGCCATCATGAGAACCCACGGTGAGCAAATCAAGAATCTACAGAGCCAAATTATAAACTTGAAAGGAGATATCACGAAGCAAGGAAATGAGATAAGATCCGAGCTTCGAGATAATATTCAATCTTCCTTCAGTAATCAAACCAATGATTTAAAGAATATGCTTGCTAGTTTCTTGCCCGCAGCTCAACCTTCTACTTCGAGTTCTCTACCTTCAAACACCGTCACCAATCCGCGAGCAAATGTGAGTGCTATTACTACTCGTAGTGGAATTACCATTGTCGATCCACCAATTCCACCCCCATCATCTACACCTCCTCCACCACCATTTATCCCTACTCCTCCTACACCTAGTATTAGTGCACCATTACCGTCTCCGCCTCGTCATGACGATGTACCTATGAAGGACCCCTCAACATCTCAACCTTTACCTGCTACGCCTTCACCTTCACCACCCAAACCCAATATCCCTTATCCTTCACGTTTAGGCAAGACCAAAATGCTAACCAAGGATGACTCTGAAGTGTCACGCTATGTGAAGATGATATCTCAAATGAACTTCAACATTAGCTTTCTTGAAGCACTTGTCCACATGCCCAAATTTGTTAAAGCATTTAAGGAATTGCTTAACAAGAAGGAGAAGCTGATTGAGCTCGCCAACACACGCTTAAATGAAAACTGTTCATCAGTTATTCTTAAAGAACTTCTGGAAAAGCTTGGAGATCCCGGTCGTTTTGTGTTGCCTTGCGTGTTCAACAAAACTGAAGAATTTACTACCCTTGCTGATCTCGGGGCCAGTATTAATCTTATGCCTTTGAGTGTTTGGAAAACAATATCATTTCCCGACCTCACTCCAAAAAAGATGACTCTTGAACTTGCAAATCGCACTCTCGCTTACCCCGTTGGTATAGCCGAAGACGTGTTCATTAAAGTTGGCACATTTACTTTCCCGGTCGATTTTGTCGTTGTTGATTATGAAATGGACCCTCGTATTCCTTTAATACTTGGTCGGCCATTCTTGAGAACCGGACGAGCTTTAGTTGATGTGGCCGAAGGTGAGTTAATCTTAAGAGTCGGGAATGATTCACAAGTTTTCAAAATGGGGAAGCTTACAAGCAAATCCTATGGACGAGAATCAGTGAATATGATTAATGTGCTTGATGATTTTGTTGTCTACAACAATCCGCTATTAGACTCTTGCATTAATAATCCACTTTTTCATGATGATGTGGATGATTCTCGCTCCAATTTGGAACCTTCTCCCATTTATGATTCTCCACCGATCTTTGATGCTTATGATGATGATGATTCTAGCTCAGATTCGAGTGATTATGATGACCTTACTTCCGAGTATCCCGATCTGCCCACTATGATGATTTCGATGAGGCTGATACTCTTTCGAGCGATTCTTCACATGATGAAGATCCTCCGCCATCACTCGATCCTACTTTGGACGATTACTCATTTGAGGAAGAATTCTCTACGTTTCTCAACACTTACTTCCCTTATGAGAGTGATGCTCCTCCTTATGATTTTGAAGATTATCATCTTGATCCTACTTTGGATTTGAAGAACATTCTTTCAAAGGAGAAGAAACCAATCGACACCAATATCCGCAGCACGTATGAGTTAACACCTCTTTGTCCATCTTCTGAGGACGAGGTTGTGCTTCTTCGTGGATCTTCTTCACACTCTGCTGAGCCTGAGTGCTATTTTCCCTTAAAGGAAAAGGTGTTCGACCCCGGTATTGAAATCTTTAAGCCATCTCAGTATCCACCTGATGAAATAAAAGGAAAAATCTTTGGAATTATTGAAGACATGCTTGCACCACTTCACCCTTGCTTCCACCATGCTCCATCGCTGCTTATGGGAACCTTGCCTACTCTTCTTTGGCTTGCCTTGTTCGCCTTAAGCTTCTGCTATTTGATGGACGAAAACTATGTCTTTGATCCCGGTGGATATGTTTCATGCTTCTTCCTATGATGATCAAGGTCGATTCAGGCTCACGACTCGGTAAACAAAAATCAAGCGCTTCTTGGGAGGCAACCCATGCATCTATCTTTTAGCTTTATTTAACCTAAGTGTAGGGGAGACCCGTTGGTTTGCTATTTCTTCTCCTCTCTTCTTAATCAGGGATTCGAGCGCTCAATGATCCACTCTTGATGATTCTTGACGACCCGTGATTCCGTGCTCACTTCTTCCGGTTCTATCCTAAACTCTTTTCGATTCACTATTTTATATTTTTCAATATTAAAATAGGAATCTCTTTAGTTGTCTTTTCCTTAGCAAGATTTAAACAACATGCACGATGTCCTAAGTGTAGGGGGAGTTTACTCCCACATGCTTAAACATTGAGGACAATGTTTATGTTAAGTGTAGGGGGGACTTCTATCGAAGTTAAGTGGTCTTTTCCTTGTATTTGTCCTCATTTTAACCGGAAAATCAATTTTTCGACATTTTTCAAATTTTTTGATCTATTTTGGCCTATTAGTTTTGCCCTTTGTATAGTAATTTTCTTTCCTTATTAGAATAAAAGTTTAATAAAGTGGTTTTAATTTTCAAACGTTGTGAATCTTTTGACTCAACCCGAGTTTACTTGCCTAAGTTACTCTAGCTAGTATCCTTAACATGTTTAAGTCAAGTTTTACTAGGCTTTTATATAGGGAACTATAAAACGCGAAAGTCTTAACTCTCACGGGTTAAGAACGAGAACTTTTCGCAAGTTCCTATAATTGATCCTAGAGAGTCGTTTATCAAGGGAACTTTAAAATGCGATTTCTAAACTTGAAAAAGTCTAAGAATTTGCAAGATCCTATAGATGACTCGAAAACCCAAAACTTTGATTTAATAGGCTAAGCATCCACGAGTGAGTTATGTGAGTTAATTATAAGCCTATTCTCCCGTCGCCAGCTAATAAATTTATCTGCAATAAATAAGGTTGTACGATTTGAAAAGTTACTTAGCTTCTAGCCCAAGATCGTTTAAAAGTTGCTCGGTATGGATTAGAGTTCATAGCCAAGGCATAACTTATTGAAGCGGGATGCGAAGATTGGCGAGTCCAAAAAGGCCCTAACAAGGCATGAGGGCTATATTTTGTTGCTAAAGATCCCAAGTGATGTGAAGAATCATTTATCGGAAATCAATATAAAGGATCGAGACACACGACGAAAAGCAAAAACTCCCCAAAAGTCATGAAGAAGTATATCCAAAAAGACCCTAGCAAGGTATGAGGATGAATAGATCCAAGTCATTAAAGGAGGCGGATCGTTGTATATCAAAGTCCAAAATAAAGATTGGAGAAAAATGAAGAAGTCGTGGTCCAAGTATGAATCTCTCAAAACTTCAAGTGAAGAAATTCCTATATGAAGAGAAGACCATAATTTCATGAACGTCTCTCAAGGTTTGAAGTATGAAGTCGCTGCCAAATATCGGTCTAAGAAAGGTCTCAAATCGCGAAGCGAGTTATGCCAAGATATGAACTTTATGAGGTCCCGAGAAGCAGTTTTAAAATATTTTGTCCTTTAGCTAACTATTGATTAAATCGTTCACTTTATTTTCGGCCTAATAAACTATCGAAATAAGTCAAAAATGCATCCTCGTGATCATTCAAGACAATAATAAAATATAAGAGATACACCTAGGAATAAGGGAGTTTAAGTGAATAATTGGCCCACATGAGTTCGTGTTAGTTTGCTAACTTATAATAACAATGATCTCGTTTTTAAGCTTGGTTTGGAGAAAGTGAAAACTTGAGGATGATGATCATTCACAACATTTTCAAAACCCTAAGGTATGCTTTTTATTTCTTTGCTTTGAATGTTTATAGTTTTCTATCTCTTTAATAAAGTCCAAGGTGGATTGTTTTTTATGAAAAATGTAATCGTGTTTTGTAACTAATGCATTGCATGAGGACATTGCAATGGTAAAGTGTAGGGGATTTGATATGTGTGTAAACACCCATCCTTTTTACCACTTAATTACAATAATAACCGAACCAAAACGTATATTTTATGTCATTTATGTCAGAATTATGCGTGGTTTGTGTTTTTGTTGTGATTTAGGACGAAATTGTTAAAAGGGGAGAAAACACGGGCATTCACGGGCTTTTATCAAAGAAAAAGATGAAAGACGAAGTCAAGAAGTCAAGAGTGCAAAAAGAACGGAAGTCCAAGACCAATTCTGATGATTTATCAAAGAAAAAGTCAAAAGACGGAAGTTTACTAAAAATCCGAAGAACTCGAGTTTTATTTATTGAAGAATTAAAAGACGAGTTTAAATAAATCCCGAGTCATAAGTCATTAAAATCCATGATTAACAAAAGATTAAGAAGGGAAGGACTTAATGGTGCAATTAAGAAGAAATGAAGGAGGGGAGGAAGCTTCCTAATTCTCCCCTATATATAGTCATTAGCATTTCATTTTTACACTGGTTGACTAGAGTGACACTAGTTCTTCCAACTTTTAATTACTTGTACATTTACTTTACATGTCAATTTAAATACTTGTCTTGCACTTTTAATACCTTTAATTTCCAAGTAAGTGTTCTTTAATTTTCTTGTTTTTATCTCTCATTCTACCTTTCTTTCTTGCTTGATCTTTATGTTTACATGTTTGTTATCTTGCTTATTTGATTAAAGATTGTGTTTTTATGCTTTTGATTGTTTTGGATCATTGATTTTTATAGCTTATTGTGTTTATCTTTAAGTTTATTAAGTTTTTATAAAAGTTATTTTTATATAAAAGTTTGTTTTTCGTAAAGCTTATTCATTTCGTGTTTTAAAAGTCTTTAAATTTCAGTTTAGTAGCTTATTCTTATACGGTTTGCCTTAGGAATTTCGTTGTGTGCTTATTTGATTAGTAACTTATTTTTCTAGCTTATTTTGTACTTTTTCCTCCGTATTCCGATCTGACAAATCGGAAAGGGGTTTATTATTCCGACCATAGCTCTTTGGCTTGGTCAGAAAAGGGTTTGCATTATTCCGATTGGGAAGTTTAAGACATTCCGATCAGGTAAAGTGGTATTCCGATCAGAGATTTAGTTTGGTTATTCCGATCAAAAAAAGTGACAGCTTTCCGATTTGAGTTCCAATAATATTCCGACGAGGAGGATTCCGATAACCCCCATTTTCCCACTTTCCGACTAAAGTATTCCGATCAAGATGAGTTCATATTCCGATCTGGGATTTGCTTGGGTATTCCGATCTGAAGAAGTGACATATTCCGATCGGTTTTCTGATCAACATTCCGACAGGAAAAGGTAGTACATTTCGACGAGGTTTCATCGGAATATATTCTGATGGTGAGTTTGTTTTAGTGTTTTGCCTTGTTTAATTTTTAAGTTTACGCTTTAGTACTTTGTTATATTTTAATTCTCGTCACGCTTTACATTTAAGTCATTTAATTATTTACTTTGCATAGTTTTTAAATATTTGCACCCATTACTTTTAATTAGATTTAGATTTAATTGTAACGCCTTTTAAATTTCTCGCCATATACTTTAACGCCTTTTAATTTAACGCCTTTTATTTTACGTCATTTACTTTTAAGTCTTTGCACTTTTAATATACTACAACGACACATTTTTGTTTCACCAAAAATCGACTGAGTCGCATAGTTAACACGGTTTTCAATTCGAAGAGACATACTTAAACGAATCTTTTTAATTAGGCTAAAACCTAGTTATTACAGATCAATAAAGACCATCCTACTACTCAAATCATAGGGGATCCTAGTTCTACTGTCAAGACTCGCCGCATGCATAAGAAAGCATCGTCTGGTCATCATGCTCTTGTGAGCTACATTGAAGACCAAAAGCGTAATAATCACACAGACTTTATTCACTCTTTGTTTTCTTGTTTTCTTTCACAGGTGGAACCTAGGTCAGTCTCACATGCTCTTGAGGATCAAAGTTTGGTTGAGGCTATGCAGGAGGAGATGCAGCAGTTCTTGTTTCAGAATGTTTGGATCCTAGTTTACTTACCAGATGGAAAGAAAGCAATTGGTACCAAATGGATTCTCAAAAACAAGAAAGATGCAAGGGGTATTGTGGTGAAAAATGAGGCAAGGTTGGTCGCACAAGGTCACACACAACTCGAAGGAATTGACTATACTAAAGTCTTTGCTCCTGTTGCTAGGATTGAGGCTATCCGTCTGTTTTTGGCTTTTACTTCTTATGTTGGTTTTACGATTTTTTAGATGGATGTCAAGAGTTCGTTTCTCTATTGCAAGATTGACGAGGAAGTTTATGTCACTCAACCTAAGGGCTTTGTGGATCCACTTCATCCCAAGAAAGTCTGCAAGGTGGTCAAAGCTCTTTTTTGACTACATCAGGCTCCTAGAGCTTGGTATGAGCGTTTGTCCACTTTTTGTTGAAACACGACTACAGAAGAGGCACTATTGACAAAACTCTGTTTCTTAAAAAGAATGCCAAGGACATCATCCTGGTTCAAGTGTATGTGGATGGTATTATCTTCGGTTCTACTAGGAAGGAATGGTGTGATGAGTTTGAACAGTTAATGAAAGGCGAATTTCAGATGAGTGTCATAGGAGAACTTAGATTTTTCTTTGGTCTTCAAGTCAAGCAGCAGTCGGATGGTATCTTCATTAGTCAAGACAAGTATGTTCATGAGATCATTCAGAAGTTTGATGTGGAACCTCTTCGACCAGCAAAAACACATTATGAAGTCACTAAAGTCAAACTTAAGAATGAGCCAGATCCTCTGGTAAATGTTCACATGTACAGGTCAATGATTGGCTCACTCATGTATTTGACTGCATCACATCCGGACATTATGTTTGCAGTATGTGCTTGTTCTAGACATTGGGTGGCTCCAACCGTATCTAACTTTAATGCAGTCAAGAAAATCTTCAAGTATATCAAGCCAAAACCAAAGCTAGGCTTGTGGTATCCAAGGGAATCACCTTTTGTTCTTGAAGCCTATAGTGATAGTGACTATGCAGGTGCTAATAATGATAGGAAGTCTACTACTGGTGGTTGTCAGTTTTTGGGTCGAAGACTTATCTCATGGCAATGTAAGGAACAGACAATATTAGCTACCTCTTCAACAGAAGTTGAATACGTAGCTGCTACTAGTTATTGTGGACAAGTCTTGTGGATACAAAATCAGATGCTGGATTATGGGTTCAACTTCATGAACACCAAAATTTTCATCGACAATCAAAACACTATCTGCATTGTGAATAATCCTGTCTTTCATCAACGAACCAAGCATATCGAGATTCGACACCATTTTATACGGGATGCCAATGAGAAGAAGATGATACAGGTTCTTAAAGTACATATGGATGATAATGTTTCTTAGTTATTGACTAAAGCATTTGATGGTCCGAGATTCAACCACTTGGTGGTTCACATTGGTATGGTCAATCCTTGAGGCCTAGGATTGAGGGGAGGCTAAGCCTAAGGGGAGGCGTATTATACATATTTACTTGTACAGTCATACATATGGTAGCCTCTAACAACAGTTTTCATGGGTATTCGCGGTGTGTGCAACTTCTAGTGGAAGATTTTGGTACTCCTAGTGGCAGTCTTCTGCTCCTAGTGGGTACAAACCCTTACTCTTCACTTGTGGTTGGCTTCTAGTATCAATTTTGGGTCACTGTTCACTTCGTTGACTTCCGTTGACCACTCGTTCCTCCTAGTGTTGACCTTTACGCGTTTTGACTTTCAGTCAACGCGAGTTACTTCTGCTGCACATCTTTTGTTTACCATTGGTAACTAGGATTTGCAAATAACGGTTTAATGGGCAAGTGGTTACTCAAGAATTAATGACTTAATTTTGAATGGGCAACCCCCATAATTAGGGGTCAATGAACTGTTTTGTGACTATTATTTATGGTCAAATTACTCATTTAACTCTATTATCAAAACATAAACACACACATACGCTCCTACCCTTCACCATCTTCAATCAATCATCTTCCACTGTTTCAATCATCATCAATGGCATCACTTCAGTACAATCCCGATCATAAAAAGGTGGCCTATCTTGGCTAAGTTCCTAAAAGAGAAGAGTTCACAGACATCCTAGAATACATTGAAACTTCCAATCTAAGGTATGCTCTAACGGTTTGCCCCACTGTGTATGATACTGTTATCCGTTAGTTTTGGGCAACCGCCAACACCAATGCTGTTTTGGGTCGCCCATTAGAACTCCATGCTACTATAGATGGTCGCTCCTATATGGTGTCTAAGGCATCCATTAGGTCTTCCCTTCATCTCCAAGATGAAGATGGCATTATCTCTCTTCTCAATTCAGAGATGGTATGGCTGCTAATAAGTGTGTAAACACTTATCCTTTTGCCACTAAAATCAAGTAAAAACAAGACCTAATCATGTGTTTTACATCTTAAATGTCGGAATTACGCGTGGTTTTGTGTTTTGTGTGTTAAATAAGTACAAATGATCAAAAGAAGAGAAAACACGGGATTTCACGGACAAATGTCGAAGAAAAGTCAAGAAAGAGTCAATACAAAGATCAAAAGACCAAAAGTGTGCCGACGATCACGGAAACCGGTTAAACCGACACGAGTTTGAAGAAATGGCGAATTCAAGTTCGAGTTTTAGCGGATTTAATTTTTATGGAGATTAACGGGCTTATGGGTCCCACTTGTGATTAATGGACCCCAAAAGCCCATTTGTGTGGATAAAATTATTATCTTTGGAAAAGAAGAGCCCATTAAGCCCATTTGGCTATTTACAACATACGGATATAAGGCATTTGGGCCACAAGCCAATATAAAACGATGGGAGTCAAGGATTTGGGCCACTAGCCCAACAAACAATATACGGATTGTTTTCATTTACTTTGCAAAGTTTTCACTTTGGCAAATAAGTCGGTCAACCCACATTTGGTCAACACCCAATTCTAACCCCACACGTCTTTTACCTCCCACGTGTCTCCAACCCTTTCCCCAACGAACCCAAATAAATAAACAAAAAATTTACCCAGCCCCCATTTACACTTCGATAGAAACGAAGTGATACATTCTCTCACCCACTCCTTCTTCCCCAAAAAAAATTCGCACATCTCCCTCCCAAACCCTAATTTTTACAGTGAAAATTAACTCACCCAAAAAGAGGGCTTTTACCTTTGTGTGTTAATTAACATCCAAGGGAATTAATTCCCCCAAAAAATCGCATCATCCACTCATCCTACATGGCCATATCATTGGATATGATTGGCTCATCCACCTCACCATACACCCATCAACCAATTAATTTAAGCCACCTCACCTTGCAACAAACACAACAAACACACATCTTGCCACGAGGGCAATCCGTGACTACAAGGATGATTTTTAGCCGTATGATCAAGAGAGAGAAGAAGAAAGAAGAATCAACGGTTGGATTTGGAAGCTTACTAATAAAGCTATGATTAGGGTTTCATGGGGTTCCTCTATAAAAACCCCAATCTATCATGTAATTTGCAAGCTTTTTTCTTTATTTTATTTTCAGTAAAATTAGTTATAGGTTTTTGAATCTTGTAATTTCTTTTTCCAGTATTTGTAAGTTCTTATTTAATTAATGAAAAATTCAATTTAGTTTTAATTCTTGTCTTGATTTTAAATTTCAGTTACTGTTCTCTCTTTTTAATTCGTTTATAAGAAAATATGGTTACTGTTTACATTTATTATTTTTATTAAAAAAAATATATATAATAAAAAAAATATATATATATATATATATATAAAGAAAAGTGTAATATGTATTTCCCCCACTAGGAAATATAAAAAGAGTTACTGTTCATCTTTTTGTTCATTCGGATGTATTTGGTTCGAGAAGCTGTTTTGGTTCGATTCAAGGTGGTGTTTGTTTAAATTGGTTCGAGAGGTTTGGTGTTCGTTTCGGTTCATAAGACGGCTCAGCGCTTGTCTTCTTCCCAACGGATCGTCAAAAGGTTTTGAATCTTCTTTTGATTTTATGTTTAATTAAATTTTTAGATTAATCTGCTTTGAATTCTGCTTATTGTTCTTCGGTTGTGTTTGGATTCTGCTTAGATTAATAGCTTATCTAGTTTAGTTGTTTGGTTCTGCTTAGCTTATTTTGCTTTTAGTTGATTTCAGTTTGCTTATATTTGTTATTCTGCCTAGTGTTGGGATTTGCTTATTGTATGTTGAATCTGCTTATTACTGTTAGTTATTGTTATTTGCTTATTTGGATTTCTGTTGGCTTAATCTGCTGTAATCTGCTTATGTTAAAAGCATACTTGTATTATCGTATGCTTATTTAGTTTCAGCTTATAGGTTTCGACTTATTAGTTTCAGCTTATAGGTTTTGACTGTTTGTTTTGATCTGAGTTTGGTACGATTTGTTTAAGTTGGCTAGTTGCTTATTTAGATAGCTTATTTTTGTTTAGATAGCTTATTTAAGATTGGCTTATTGTGTTCTGCTCATTTGGTTTTCAGCTTATTGGTTTCCTTATTCTATTAGTTTTCTTAATTTAGCTTATATTATTTTTTCTTACTGCTACTATGCACGTTTTGGCTGTGTGACTTATTTGTGTGCTTATTTGCTGCTATAACCTCAGACCCAATTGGTCTGAGGCTTTATTCTGTCCAAAGTAAAAAGTTCCAAAAAAGTATTCAAAATATTAAGCAAATTTGTCTGGGGTGAGATTCGAACCCCAGACCCTTCGTATAACAGCCAAACGTCACAACCAGTTGAGCTGGACTTTTTTTGTGTTTTGTTACCTTGCATTAAATTAATATAGCGTGATTATAGGGGCAGTTTTTAATTTATTAGTTTAAATCAATTTAAAGTTTATTAATTTTATTTAAAAAGTTTACTTCAACTTTCTTTTATTCAGTTTTTATAAAAAATAAAAAGACAAAAAAATATTTTTATTAACTTTTCTTTTTACTTTAAATTTGTTTCCAATTTACTTAAAATAGATTTACTTTTATTTTTAATTAGTTACAATTTTTAATTAGTTTTAAGTTTATTTTCAAATTAATAGTTTAAAATAGTTAATTAAAGTAGATTTCATTTAATATAATTTAAGTTAGTTTAAAACTACCCAAAAATAGATTTTACCAAAAACAAGTTAAGTTGAAACGTTAAACCGGAAATCAAATTCGAGTCGAATCGAGGAAAAACGGACATTAAAAAGGACTAAAAATCCGAGTTTCAAATTGGCGCCGCTGCCGCTTCGCTCGTACGATTGACGATTTTTCGTGAAGACGTTTGGATTTTGGGATCCGTTCATTCTTGAACGTTAATTTTCTTGCACAAAAAATCAAAAATACAAAAAAATCAAAAACTTAAAAATACAAAAAAATTAAAAAATCACAAAAGCAATTCCTTTCCTAAGAATTGCACCAAAAAAATTAAAAAATCACAAAAGCAATTTCTTTCCTAAGAATTGCAACAAAAAAAATAAAAAATCAAAAAGTAATACTTTTTCCTAAAAGTATTACACCAAAAATATTACGTATTAGTGTTAATTTTTATTTCGATTTCTTTCGATTTTTCTTGTGAATATATATTTTTCTAAAAAATACAAAAAGATTTTTCCTTTTACTATAATATATTACGTAACACAATAAAATTACCTACTTTTCAAATAAGTCTTAGTTGGGATTTCATCACCTAACTATTGTAGTCGAATTCATAACAAGAGAAAAGGGCAAAATAGATAAATACTAGTAAGACGTTTGAATTCGACATATACAAACTATAAGGTGGGTATAAGGCGACATGCTATAAAAGGCCGTCTAAGGAAAAAGGTTTTTAAGTGCTTTGTGCCACCTCGTTTCCCCGCTCGCTTGTGCGTATATTGAGAGGGACGACCGATTATTGGTTTGCCAACTCAAGTAGTATTTACGTATATATTTTTGTAGATTTTTCATATTGCTCCTCGAGAGGGAAAATCCTTTTCCTCTCAAAGTCGACCGAGGTCACCTACCTCATTCCAAAGTTTTAATTGTATGCGCACTCGCGCGCATACATACATACCGATTGGTGTACCAAATACTTCTAATTCTTCTAAAAAGAAGAAGAAGAACAACAAAAAGACCGTCATTAAAGCCGATCCCGAGAATCGAGCTTTCAACAATACGATGGCAACGAATAATCGACCAATGATTGAGATTCTACAATCTCACGTTGAAGGAAACGATGACGCGATTGTGGTGCCGAATATTGGAGCTAATCATTTTGAACTTAAATCGAGTTTTATTCAAATGGTTTCCGCTACACCATTTTTAGGCCGTACTAATGATGACCCACACGCTCATATCAAACGTTTCATCCAATTAGCTAATACTGTCAAATACAATGGGGTGCCCCAAGAGGCCGTTCGCCTCCAACTTTTTCCTTTTTCCCTCGAGGGACAAGCCCGGATTTGGCTTGATAAGGAACCACCCCAAAGTATTACCACATGGATCGACTTAGAGACCAAGTTCATTAACTACTTTTTCCCACCATCACGGACCACTTCCTTAAGGAATGAAATAATCAACTTTGAGCAAAAATATGGGGAAACGTTTAGTGAGGCTTGGGATCGTTTTAAAGATCTTTTGAGAAAATGTCCACAACACGGTTTTACTAAAGTTCATCAAATCAACACGTTTTATAATGGTTTAACTCTAAACGACCAAGACTCACTTAATAGTGCCGCGGGGGGCAATATTCTTGTGAAAACCATGAAGGAGGCTTGGGTCATTATTGAGAACAAGGCAAAAGTGCAAACCAAAAGTGTTAGGGCTAATATGGAAGTGCTAGTACGAGTAATAATGAGGTGAATGATAAAATTAAGGAGCTTACTTCAATTGTGAAAACCCTTGCTCTAAGAACCGACACCCTCACTACACATGTGCATGCCGTGAAAGAAAAAAGTGAGACGTGTGAGACTTGTGGTGGACCACATTCATACTTTAATTGCGACAAGGTTTACAATGATCAACAAGAAGTTTATGCTTATAATAACAATGAAATTGATCGGGTTCAATTCAAACCAAATGTTGATGTTAACCATTTGTCTTACAAGTCTAATAACTATTTGGCTCCCCTGGTTTTGTAGCACCACAAAGACCACCCCACCCGCCCAAAATAGGAACCAAGGTCCTCAACGGGGTAATTTTCAAGGAAATACTAATCAACGGGGTTTTAATCAAAATCAAGGGAATCTTCAAGGGCAAAACCAAGGGTTAAATAATCAAGGATATAATAACCAAAGTTTTCAAAATCAAGGATTTAATCAAGGTTCTAATCAATATCAAAACCATGGTTTTCCTAATCAAGGTTATAATCAAATGAACATGCATAATCCTCAAATGGACTTGGTTTTACAAAAATTATCCGACCATGAACGAATGATGAGAGAGATGCAAGAATCAACCGATAAGAAGTTTTTGACTATGATTCAAACCTTTCGTCCCCAAGGTACCCTTCCCTCGAACACCGTGACCAATCCTAGGGCTAATGTTAATGCTATCACTACTAGGAGCGGTAAGACCACCGTATAACCTTCCCCACCTAACCAAGGACCCGAGATTCCTTCTTCTTCGACACAACCTCCTTCTTCTTCCACTTGTGACATACCTCCCGTTATGCATTCGTCTACACCTTATGTTCCACCGATACCCAAATTTTATACCCCACCTTCGGTTCCAAAACCGGTTCCTTCACCTTCTATTTCTACTCCTCCTCCTCCTCCAAAGGATGTGAGTGAGCAATCCACTCTAAAGCCTTCATCTCAACCCAATATACATTATCCCTCAAGGTTGCGGAAAGAGAAATTGAAGAATAAGGATGATATTCAAGTTTCGAACTTCCTAAAAATGTTCAAACAATTGAATTTTAATATCACCTTTCCCGAGGCGCTCGCTCACATGCCTAAGTACGCTAAGATGTTTAAGGATCTTTTAAGTGATAAGGAAAAGTTGCTTGATATCGCCAATACCCAATTGAATGAGAATTGTTCTACGGTTCTTTTGAGAAAATTACCGGTTAAGTTAGGAGATCCCGCTCGATTCCTTATTCCTTGTAATTTTCCGGGTGTTGAGAATTGTATGGCCTTGGCGGATCTCGGAGCGAGTATCAATCTTATGCCATTGTCCGTGTGGAAACAATTATCTTTACCCGAGCTAGTCCCCACTCGTATGACATTGGAATTAGCTAACCGTACGGTTGCTTATCCGGTGGGGATAGCCGAGGATGTTTTCGTAGGAGTCGAAAAATTCACTTTCCCCGCCGATTTCGTCGTCGTCGACTATGAAATGGATCCCCGTGTTCCCTTAATTGTAGGACGACCCTTCTTGAGAACCGGGCGTACATTAATCGATGTAGCCGCGGGTGAACTTATCATGAGGATCGGGGATGACAAAATCGTCTTTAACATGGGTAAACTTTCCAAACTTCCCGATGAGCCCGAATCCGTGAATTTCATCGATGTGCTCGACGAAGCATGCGAAGAACATTTTCACGAGGCTTGTAAGAGCGGGATTTCTCCTTTACCTCATGTTGAGACCGTAGCTTCTATTGCTCCTTCATTGACTCCATTTGGAGAAAATGATTTAGATGAGTTTAAAGCTAGCTTGGGTCCTCTCGAGATTAACTATGATAATTCTCCCACCAATTGGGATGAAGAAATTTGTACTATTGAGAGACTTCTCAATGAGGACAATATCTCTCCACATACTCCTAAAGAAGTTACTAATGATGATCCTACTTTGACTACGCCTTCCATTGACAATCCGCCGGATTTAGAGCTTAAGGATTTGTCGTCTCATCTAGAGTACGTTTTCTTAGAGGAGGATAATAAGTTGCCCGTCATTATTGCTAAGGACTTAAACGAAGATGAAAAATCCCGACTTATCGATGTGCTTAAGAATCATAAGAAAGCAATTGCTTGGAAAATCTCCGACATTCGCGGAATTGATCCTAATTTTTGTACTGATAAAATTTTCATGGAAGATGACTTTAAACCCGCAATCCAAAATCAAAGAAGGGTTAATCCAAAAATTCATGAAGTCATTAAGAAAGAAGTTATCGAACTTCTCGATGCCGGAATGATTTACCCTATCTCGGATTCGCCATGGGTTAGTCCCGTCCATTGTGTGCCTAAGAAAGGCGGAATCACCGTTGTTCCCAACGAAAACAACGAGTTGATTCCTACTCGACTCGTAACGGGTTGGCGAGTTTGCATCGACTATCGTAAGCTCAATGATGCCACTCGTAAGGATCATTTCCCTCTTCCTTTCATGGATCAAATCCTCGAGCGTTTAGCGGGTAATGATTTCTATTGTTTCTTAGATGGCTTTTCCGGATATTTTCAAATCCCTATCGATCCAAAAGACCAAGAGAAAACCAAATTCACTTGTCCCTATGGAACATTCACTTACAAAAGAATGCCTTTCGGCTTATGCAATGCTCCCGGGACTTTCCAAAGGTGTATGATGGCGATATTTCATGACATGGTTGAAGAAACTATGGAAGTCTGTATGGACGATTTCTCGGTCTATGGTGATTCTTTCTCTTCTTGCCTTGCTAATTTAGAACGTATGCTCCAACGGTGTGAAGACACTCGTCTCGTTCTTAATTGGGAAAAATGCCATTTCATGGTAAAAGAAGGCATCGTCCTCGGTCACAAAATTTCCAAAGCCGGTATCGAAGTCGACCGTGCTAAAGTTGACGTCATTGCTAAGTTACCTCCGCCTACCACCGTCAAAGGAGTTAGAAGTTTTTTAGGCCATGCGGGATTTTATCGACGTTTCATCCAAGATTTCTCGAAAATAGCTCGTCTAATGACTCATCTCTTAGAAAAGGATGCTCCTTTCATCTTCTCTCAAGAATGTCTCGACTCTTTCGAACTTCTTAAAGGTAAATTAACTAAGGCCCCGGTCTTAGTCTCTCTAAATTGGGAGTTACCTTTCGAGCTCATGTGCGATGCTAGTGATTTCACGGTAGGAGCGGTTTTAGGTCAACGAGTTAACAAACATTTCCAACCCATTCATTATGCTAGTAAGACAATGACGGGGGCTCAATTGCATTATACCACTACCGAAAAAGAGCTTTTAGCTGTAGTATATGCTTTTGAGAAATTCCGCCCCTATCTTGTGCTTTCCACCACCATCGTTTACACCGACCATTCCGCCTTGAAATACTTGTTGACCAAGCAAGATGCTAAACCGAGACTCCTTCGTTGGGTTTTGCTCCTACAAGAATTTAAAATCGAAATTCGTGATAAAAAAGGACCGGAAAACCTAGCCGCGGATCACCTTTGTAGACTTGAGGATCCTTATCAAGGGGAATCTCCGAATCAAGAGTTTAATGAATCCTTTCCCCTAGAGACCTTAATGTCTATTAATTCCAATCTTGATGATACCCCATGGTTTGCCGACATTGCAAACTATTTGGCGGGTGGTGTTCTTATCGAAGGGTTATCGTCCCAACAAAAGAAAAAATTCTTCAAGGACGTTAAAACGTACTATTGGGACGACCCTTATCTTTTCAAGCAATGTGCGGACTTAATCATTCGTAGATGTGTTGATGGGCCGGCGGCTTTACAAATCCTTGAAGCTTGCCATAAAGGACCTACCGGTGGTCACTTTGGTCCTAATTACACCGCTAAAAAAGTGTTCGACTCCGGATTCTATTGGCCCTCCATTTATCATGATGCACATGAAATGGTTAAACATTGTGATGCTTGCCAAGAATGTGAAATCTTTGACGTATGGGGCATCGACTTTATGGGGCCGTTTCCATCATCGAAGGGAAACAAGTACATCCTCGTAGCCGTTGACTACGTATCAAAATGGGTTGAAGCAAAGGCTTTACCTACTAACGATGCGAGGGTGGTTGTTAACTTCTTGAAACATATGTTTGCTCGACTCGGTGTGCCTCGTGCTATTATTAGTGATCGTGGGACTCATTTTTGCAATGATCAATTCGCACGAGTCATGGCTAAGTATGGTGTCAATCACCGACTTTCCACCGCGTATCATCCTCAAACTCATGGACAAGCCAAGGTTTCTAACCGTGGACTTAAGAGAATCTTAGAGCGAACCGTGGGAGAGCATCGTGCTTCATGGGCCGATAAATTAGATGATGCTTTGTGGGCTTTCTGTACCGCTTATAAGACACCTATAGGTTGTACCCCTTATCGCCTTTTGTACGGAAAGGCGTGCCACCTCCCCATTGAGTTGGAGCATAAGGCTTATTGGGCCTTGAAATGGGCTAATTTTGATCTTAACAAAGCCGGTGATCATAGGAAAATCCAACTCAATGAACTTAGGAATGAGGCTTATGAGAATTCATTAATCTATAAAGAGAATACTAAGCTCATTCATGATTCCAAGATTAAAAACCGAGAGTTCCATGTTGGTGATCAAGTTTTATTATTTAACTCTCGGTTGAAAATCTTTTCGGGTAAACTTAAGAGCCGTTGGTCCGGTCCATTCACCGTGGCCCAAGTCTTCCCTTATGGCACCATTGAGTTATCCCAACCAAATGGTCCCAACATTAAGGTGAATGGCCAACGGGTTAAGTTGTACTATGGAGAGGACATCTCTCACGAGATGATTCCATCCCTTTCCACATTTCCCTTGAATTAATTCGGGAAATCGAGTCGAGTTAGAGACTCGTGATAAATAAATCAAGCATCGTATAACTAGGTTAGATTTTTACCTTTACCATCCTTTCCACCCTTTTTCACCTTCATCCATTTTCCACCAATAAGTGTAGGATCTCGGAGCCGAGTAGGTTGTTTGTGTGTTGTGATTGTGTGTAGGGACATGTGCTTTGATGATCCACTTTTGGTACTTTTGACACGACTCGTTTTCCCGTGTTTCCCGTGTACCCGGTTCCTTCGATAAGTTTTTGCTATTGTGATTCAACCTTGTATATAAATAAATGTAATCACTTTAGTTGTCCTTTCCTTAGCTCGATTTTAAACAACGTACTCAATGTCCTAAGTGTAGGGGAGTTTATTCTCCCATATGCTTAAACATTGAGGACAATGTTTATATTAAGTGTAGGGGGGATTTCTATCGAAATTTTAGTGGCCTTTTCCATTAATTTGACCTCATTTTACCGGAAAATTTTAAAAATTTTCAACGTTTTTCAAATTTTTGATCTATTTTGGCCTTGTAGTATTTTTCTTTTATTTTCTTTTCTTTGCATCATATTTCTATTTTCTATTTTCAAGAATAAAATAAATAAATAAATAAAATGGTTTTAACAAGTTTATATGTCTTTGATATATGAGGCCTGTCGTGAATATTTTGACTCAACCCGAGTTTACTTATCCAAGTTTACTCTAGCTAGTATCCTTAACCATATGGACCTTAATTGGTTTATTAGGCTAAGCATCCACGAGTCTCATTCCTTGAGATTTTAAATTGTGGAGAACGAGAGATGATAGAGTTAATTATAAGTTCGGTATTCTTTCATTAACTTATGTGAGTTAGTTATGAACTTTTTCTCCCATCACTTGTTAATAAATATATTTGCAATAAATAAGGTTGTACGATTTAAAAGGTTACTTAGCTTCTAGCACAAGATCATTTAAAAGTTGCTCGGGATTAATTAGAGTTCATAGCCAAGGCATAACTTATTGAAGCGGGACGCGAAGATTGGCTTATCCAAAAAGGCCCTAACAAGGCATGAGGATACCCGAGTCCAAAAAGGCCCTAACAAGGCATGAGGATTCACTTTTTGCTAAAGATCCTAAGAGATTGTGAAGATCATTAATCCAAATCAATATGATGGATCAAGACACACGACGAGAAGCAATTACTCCCCTAAAGATCATGGAGAAGTCTATCCAAAAAGACCCTAACAAGGTTTGAGGATAAATAGATCCAAGTCCGAAAAGGAGGCGGATCGTTGTATATCAAAATCCTACATAAAGAAGAGGATAAATGAAGAAGTCGTGGTCAACGTTTGAAGCATCTTTCACTCCTTATGAAGATGTATACCAAAATGAAGAGAAGACCATAACTTCAAGATCGTCTCTCAAGATTTGAAGTTTGAAGTACAAGCCAAATATCGGTTTGAGAGAGGTCTCAAATCGTGAAACGAGTTATGCAAAGATATGAACTTTTTGAGGTTTCGAGAAGCAGTTTTAAAAGATTTTGTCCTTTAGCTAACTATTGATTAAATCGTCCCACTTTATTTGCGGCCTTAATAAATTATCGAAATAAGTAAAAAATGCATCCTCGTGATCATTAAAGACAAAAATAAAATACAAGAGATACACCGTATGAATAAGGGGGTCTAAGTGATTAACTAAACCACATGAGTAAGTGTTAGTTGTGCTAACTTGTAATAACAATGATCTCGTTTTTGAGCTTGGTATGGGGAACGTGAAACTTGAGGGTGATTAGTATTCATGAAACCAACGCCCTAATCTAAGTCTTAGATTTCTGTACGAGTTTCTTCCATCTAATAATTTCCAAGTTAATAAAATAATCATTTAATTTTTGTTTCCTTTAAAGTTTTTATCTTTTCATCATAGTAGTAGTAGTAATAGTAATAAAGGCCGAGATGGATTAATTAAAAGAAAAATGTAACTTATTGCCTTAAAACTATGCATTGCATGGGGTCATTGCAATGGTCAAGTGTAGGGGATTTAATAAGTGTGTAAACACTTATCCTTTTGCCACTAAAATCAAGTAAAAACAAGACCTAATCATGTGTTTTACATCTTAAATGTCGGAATTACGCGTGGTTTTGTGTTTTGTGTGTTAAATAGGTACAAATGATCAAAAGAAGATAAAACACGGGATTTCACGGTCAAATGTCGAAGAAAAGTCAAGAAAGAGTCAAGACAAAGATCAAAAGACCAAAAGTGTGCCGACGATCACAGAAACCGGTTAAACCGACACGAGTTTGAAGAAATGGCGAATTCAAGTTCGAGTTTTAGCGGATTTAATTTTTATGGAGATTAACGGGCTTATGGGTCCCACTTGTAACTAATGGACCCTTAAAGCCCATTTGTGTGGATAAAATTATTATCTTTAGAAAAGAAGAGCCCATCAAGCCCATTTGGCTATTTACAACATACGGATATAAGGCATTTGGGCCACAAGCCAATATAAAACGATGGGAGTCAAGGATTTGGGCCACTAGCCCAACAAACAATATACGAATTGTTTTCATTTACTTTGCAAAGTTTTCACTTTGGCAAATAAGTCGGTCAACCCACATTTGGTCAACACCCAATTCTAACCCCACACGTCTTTTACCTCCCACGTGTCTCCAACCCTTTCCCCAACAAACCCAAATACAAAAACAAAAAATTTACCCAGTGATGAGACTGCTTTTATACATGGTCTCATCGTCCAAAACGGCCTTAAAATGCATAAAATATCATAAAATAGACCAGATATATGCTCGTGTTTGTTACTTGTGTATTTTTAGGTACGGATATTGAGGAATTGGCAAAAGAACACAAGAATCAATCAAAAACGAACACGGGAAACGAAGTCGCACAATGAACCGGGCCCAAGTTTGGATTTTGCAAAATGACCCTTGAAGAATTGAAGATTGGAAAAAATGGCCCCTCATCTTTGAAGAACTTGTCACATTTGACCCTCAAAATATCAAATGTACAAGTATAATCCTTAATGTTTGAAGATTATACAAGATCAGTCCCTGAAATTTGAAGAATATACAAAAGAAACCCTTTGATTAAGCTTTGGAAGTAATTGTGCCAAAAGTGACAACTTGCCAAAAGTTGTCACTTGTTATTTGGGCGCTGATGGGATTAAAAACAAAGTGAAGAAGAGTAAAAAGATTGGGGACCAAATCTGCCTAACCACCAAACCTAACCACCCAACCAGCATGTGACACCTCACATAACCCACCCACCAACCCAAATACCCTACCCGTACCCACCACCACCCAAGTCCATGACTCGGTTTATTATTAAAACTTGGTCAAGATTTAGTCAAACCCCCACTAAACCCGTAATTCCCTCCTAAACACTAATTTAAAATCTTTTTACCCCCAAAACAGATCAAAAACACCCTTTTATCCTGATAAACCCTTAACCCACCCCAGATTAATTAACCCTCAAACCAAAGGGGTTTTTCCCCAAATGCTCCAGTTCCCTAATTACCCTCACTCTCACTATTTCCCACCTCTAAAAACATGAACACATGCACTGTGGACCCCTCCCCAGCCTTCCCCTGCTCATGTCACTTTCCCCCAAACCCTATGTCCCGACCAAATTAACACCCCAGATCATCCCCTTGGTCCCCAAGTTCAATCCTACGTCCAAGATTGAAGATTCCAAGCTGGCATCCAGTACATGATCACATGGGCACGATTTTAACCCATTTTCAGTCAAATCTTCAAGGGCTTTTTAGGCATTTCAGTTAGCTAGGGTTTCACATTCTAGAATAGTCTTTTAGTTCTATTTAAAGGGAATGAGCATGTTCATTCACCTCTTGTTCCAGCTTTTTGCAAATCCTTTTGTAATTCCTTTTTTATAATATAAAGTTGGTGTTTGATCCTTTTATCTTTTATAAAAAGTTTGGTGTGAGTAATGCAAAGGCTGAGTTCCACATTTAATTGGTGAAAGTTTTGAGTAATTCAAATTTTCAAAAAGGTTTTCAAAATAGGGTCAAATTTCATAAGTCATAGTTCTTTGAAGTGAAAGTGGAGAGGAACTGTTGATTTGTGGATTTTGAGTGTTGTTAAAACTTGTTTAAGGTTTTAAAAAGTTTGTGTAAGGTTTTTAAGAAAGAAAAAAGGTAAAAACAGAATATCCATATATTTGTGTTTTTCTTTTTGATTTTTCTTTTGCAGGTTTGATTTGTTTGTTGATTTAGTTCAGCACCAACCCCAGTTGGTAAGGAGGTGGTATTGCAACCACAAAGGACCCTGGATGTGGGGTTCTTAGGTAAAAACTCTTTTCCTTTTTGAAAATTTCAGAAAAGTGTGCTTTATGTGATTTGCATGTGAAGTGAGTTTTTATGGTTTGATTTGTGTGTATATGGTATGATATGCATGTTAGAGGTTGTTTGAATCAGTTTGAAATAGTTTTGAAGTGATTTGATTTGAAAAATTTGGTTTCTAAGTTTTAAAAGGGTGTTTGGATATAAGTTTTAGGAAGAAAACTTGTAAGATTTGAGAAGTAAAAATGTGTTAGAATTGTTCAATAGGGTTGATTAGGGTTATTTGTTAGTTGTGCATCAGTTTGGTAGAGATTTGAAGCAAGTTTGTGCAAGTAAAAAGAGAATAGATAGCTTAAAATCTGAATATGCCTATTCTGCTTGTTTTTGCTATGATTTGTGCTTAGATCTTGTAATTTGTTAAGACTTAGGGTGTTATAGGTCTGCAGATTACTTGAGTACCATTTGGTGATTGTTTGTGCAAAATTTTGGACTTAGAATCTCATCAAATTGCATGTAACTTGGGGATTAATACCACCAGACCCCCTGCTAGACCTCAGCAACTTAAGTTTGCTTTGTATACTCATTTTTGTGGTTAATTTGTGCTAAATACTTGTGCTGCTTGTTTGTTTTCTGCTCATCTTGACTCCTTGTGCTCCAAAGAGCACAAGGGTGCCTTTGCATCCATCATCTATCACAAAACAAGCAAAAAAAAACCAAGCTCCTCTTGGTTTCCAAAGTTTACAAGTAAACACTCATACTTGTTCATCAGAAATACCACCAGACCTGGGCACGTTTTGCCCATTTCCAGGCTTAATCATTGTTTAAATTAGTTTGTTTTTGAGTTTTTGTGTTCATTTAAGTTACTGGAATCAAGTTTTTAAAATTTAAAAAAAAAAAAAATATAAACATCAAAAAGGACGTGGCCAGGACTCGAACCTGCGCCACTCCTCCCACACACATACGCTCTAACCATCTGCCCTAGGGTCTTTGACTCGTATACTCTTGCAAAGTCTTATATATAAGGTGTTTGTGTTTTGGCTTTTGGAAAATAAGCCGTGACCAAATAAGCTCATTTGAGCTTATTGGTTTGGCTTTTTGGCCTCTTTTGATTTTTCTTAGGAAAGTTATAGGTTTATAGATTTTTCTGACTTGGTTTTAAATTTTTCCTTTTATTTAATTAATTTCTAGGATTATTTTTAGTTTTATTTTTAGAAAGTCTATAAAAAATATTAAACAGTAATATAAAAATACAAAAAAATAGTTTTTAGGTTTTAATTCTTATTTTTGAGGTTTACATATCAAAAAGTTTTCAAAAACTTTAATTTTTAGTTTTATTTGATTTTAGGTTTTTTATCAAACTTTAAAAATTAATATAAAATTAACTAAAAGGTTTTAGGAGCTTTAATTTACATTTTCTTCTTAGTTAGAATATTTAGGATTTTTGAGAATTTTTTAGAATTTATTTGAGAACTTTTAATTTTTTAGAATATTTTATTATTATTTTATTCATTAAAATAAAAAGTTTTATTTTTATTTCTTTTTCATTTTTCCTAGGTTCTTTATCATTAATTAGGACTTTTTCCATTTGTAGAATAATTTTTAGGCTTTTCAATTAATTTTTAGAATTAATTTAAGATTTAATAGATTTTAATAGTTTTTAGGAGTTTAAAAATAGTTTAAATTGGTTTTAAAATTTTAAAAAAATAGTTTTTAGTTTAATTAGGTCATTTTTGAGGTTTACAAGCTATAAAATCTTGTTTAGGGCTTTTTAATATTTAAAAGTGATTTTTAGGGCTTTAATTAGCATTAAAAAGTCATTATTAAATTAATTAAAAGGTTTTGGCAAGTTTGGATTTTTTGTAAACTCTTAGAATATTATTTTGGATTTTTAGTAATTTTTAGGAATTTTTAGGTTAAAATTTTAAATTTTGTGCTTTTTACGTTCTACGTCGTAACTTTCTAGTAGTGTTTTCGCCTTATTTTTCTATTTTTTCGTCTTCGTCATTTTCTCTTCTTTTCTTCTAGTTAATAATCAAAAAGATAATCAATCATTCATTACACAACACACGTGCCTCCTCGAGAGAACGAACCCCACTCATTGGGTCATAAGTGCTTGGTTTTCCTAAACCGACACTTAATACTTACCGCTTTTTGTGTTGCTTTGTTTTTCCTAAAATAAAGTATATACAAAATCCACTACATCATATAATGGCGCCGCTGCCGGGGAGGCGTGTTGTGTTTTGATTGAACCATTGTTGTTTTTATACTAGCCATAATAGTAATTGTATTAGTAGCACTCTACTAATACTTATTATCGTTTTTCGGTTTTTGTGTGAATATTATTACTATATTGTATACGTAGAACAATAAATACACAAGTACTCCAAATACGTGAGCAATCACAACCTTGATTCGGGATGTCATCACTCGATCATTGTATTCGAATCTCAAACCAAAGAAAAAGGCAAAAATAGATAAATACTTTCGTGAAGCTTAATCTTGATAATACAAACTATAAGGTGGGTATAAGGCGGTTGTATTTCACGACCTAAAGGAAAAAGGCTCTTAAGTGCTTCGCGCCGCCTCGTTTCCTCCGCTTGCTTGTGCGTATTTGATTTTGAGAGTGAATCGAGGGTTTTGCCGCCCAAAGTATTACTACATATCATATATATTTTCTTGGTTTCCATTTGATTAAACCCTCTTGAACGATTTGGTGTTCCACCATCGTTCTAAAGTCATCGAAGGCGTTCACTCCACGTGATCGTTTTCATTCCTTGAGGCCTTTTTAATCAAGAGATTTGATTAGTGAGGAGATTTGTGGACTCATTGTCTACTTAATACATTCACCAATTTCCAAAAAAGTTAATACAATCAAAAACCACAAAAAAATTGAAAAAACACAAAATACCAAAAAGAATCTTCTTTGCTCGCCTTCTCGTTCTACGTGACGTTTATGCAAACTCGCTCTAAAGCTAGACGTGCTCGTAAACGAAGAAACAAATCACTCACTCAATCTAGTGAGGAGTCTCCAAGTGAGGAACCTATTGTAGAACAAGAAGCTATCATGGCTAATCGTACTATGATGGAGTTGCTTCAAGCACCCACCGAGGGTTTTGGAGAGGCCATTGTGATTCCCGCCATCCTTGCGGAGAACTTTGAGATCAAAACGGGTTTAATGTCTATGCTTCAAGCAAACAAGTTTCGCGGTCACGAAAAAGACAACCCACATTATCACATTAGGCAATTTAATCGTCTCACCGCGACAAGCAAGTTTAAGGATGTACCACACGATGCCATTAAGATGATGTTGTTTCCTTACTCGTTAGATGGACCCGCCAAGATTTGGCTTGAGAAAGAACCGCCGAATTCGATTTTGACATGGGCCGATCTCGTGTCTAAATTTGTGAATCAATTTTTTCCACCATCTAAGACAACACATTTGAAAAACGAGATTTCACGTTTTACACAAAGACCAAATGAAAGTTTTTCAATGGCTTGGGAAAGATTTAAAGAAATGTTACATGAATGTCCACACCATGATTTTTCCGAATTGCATCAAATTGACACTTTTTATAATGGGCTTAATGAACATGAACGAGATTATTTAAATGCCGCCGCGGGTGGTAGTTTTTTGTGCAAAACGACCAATGAGGCTTTGAAAATCATAGAAAATAGGTCTAAGGTCTATAGCCCTCGTAACACACCGAGTGTTGCCAATTTGGGCTCGTCATCATCTCGTTCCATTAATGCCTTGCAAGATGAAGCAAATGAGGAGAATCGGTTTTTCGATAGGTTTTCGACTCTTATGTCTCATTGGAAAGCTCAAGAAGCTTCAAACACCGCTTCGGTTAAAGCGGTTGCTAAGAGTTGTATTTCATGTGGTGGAGCTCATGATTTTTCCGAGTGCATTACCGCGGATGGTAACACTTCGAATGCTTATGTAGCCACGGGAACTTATAACCAAATCGGTCAAGGTTCACGTTCAAATCAAGCTCCACAAAATCAAAATGCTAATAACTATCGAAACAACAATCAAGGTGGAAATTACCAAGGAAATCAAAGGAATTATAACAAAGGTAATTACCAAAGTGGAAATGGGCAAATTTCTAATCAAAACCAAAACCGTGATTTTCAAACTCCTACCCAAGGTTTTCAAAATGCTCACACTAAAAATTTACAAGGAGAATTTTTAGATTATGCTAAGGCTAATGATGCTAAGTTTGACAACATGCAACGTGAGATGATTAGCTTAAGGTCCGAGTTGAAAAATGAGCTTAAAACCGAACTTGCTAATGAACTTAAAACTCATGCTAATAAAATGGAAGGAAATGTCACACGACTCCAACAAAATCAACAAAAAATGGAGCAAGGACAACATGAGATTAAGCAAGAGTTGTTGAAAGCGGATGCTAGGCAATCTAAGTTTGAAGACCGAATGGCTAAAATGTTTGAAGCTATCATGTGTAAGCCCTCTTCTTCGGGTGGTCTTCCTAGTGATACCATCGTGAACCCGAAAGGAGAATTGAAGGTTATTACTACTCGTAGTGGTAAAACTTTCAAAGAACCCATTTCTCGTCCAAGTACTTCTATGGAGAAGGAAAAAGAGAAAGAACCCGAGGTTGTGGTTGAAAAGGAGCACATTACAAGCCCACGAAGTACCGCTCAAACCACACCTACGGTTGAACCAATACCCATAATGGAACCCGAGATTCCAAGGCCGATGCCTATGCCTAATTTGCCCCAACCCACACCACCTTTACCCTACCCATCAAGACGAGACAAGGAAAAGGCACAAGAACGAAATAATTATCAATTTGAACTTTTTATGAAAATGTTTCGTGACTTGCATTTTAATATAAGTTTTGCCGACGCCTTAGTCATGATGCCTCGATTTGCCACGAACTTCAAAAGTATGTTGAATAACAAAGAGAAATTGCAAAAATCGTCTAGTTGTTCATCGGTTTTTCTAAGCCGCATACCTCAAAAAGTCGGTGATCCTGGAAAGTTTTTAATCCCATGTGCTATCCAAGACATGGATGAATGCTACGCCTTGGCCGATCTTGGTGCTAGTATTAATTTGATGCCTCTTGAGATTTTTAAATCACTCAATCTTCCAAATCTCACTCCTTCAAGAATGTCAATCGAAATGGCCGATCATTCTACGATTCTAGCTTGTGGAGTTGCCGAGGACGTCTTTGTGAAAGTTGGGAAATTCTATTATCCCGTGGACTTCATAGTTGTTGATATTCCCATCGATCCTAAAGTTCCGTTAATTTTAGGTCGATCTTTTTTGGATACCTCGAGAGCACTTATCGATGTGCATGCAAGAAAAATCACTCTTCGTTTCAATGAGGAAGAACTCGTCATTAATGCTACCCAAAACTCCACTCTTTCTCATGTTTATTCGATCACATCTTTGTACAATGTCAATCCCATCAAAAACATTTGTCAAAAGATTTCAAATAGAGTTTTAGGAGTTGAGAAAAATGAAGTTCCGTCCCCTCCGCCGATGGAGGTTAAGAGTGTTAAGCCTATGATTCCAATCTCGAGTGATTCTTCGGATGATGAATACGTTGATCCCGATGGGGAGGTTTTCTTCGTCGATAAACGTTTTGAGAACTTGCCACCACCAAAACCAAAACGGTTTCAAAATGTGAAAATTTTTAGTGTAACTAACATCGTCTTAGAAACACCGAATATTTTCGACATAATCCAAAAGGGTTTTCACAAAGAGAGTTTAAAAGATGAAAAAGGAAAAGATTTTGAATTAAATTTAAAAGATTTTTCTACAATTCTAACTCCGTCATCACCGCGTGTCTTGAGTACTACAAGCTCGTCTTCTCCTTTTGACGATGCTTTGTGTGGACCTAGTGTGGGGGAAGCCCCTTATGTTCCCTCCCCTTTCTCCACCGAGGACGAGATATTTGATCCTGGAATTGCTTATATAGGGAAATCTCGGTCTTCCACCGATGCAATAAATGGAAAATCTTTTCATTTGATTGGTGCGAGTCTACCTCGAGTAGCTCAATGTTTTGCCTTACCCATTGTCCCACCCTTCTATTTCTTCTCTCCTATTTTCTTCTATCCCATTGGGATTTGTGTTGGAGTTGTGTTGTCTCGTCTTTCATCCGAAAACGAGGACGCTATCTTTGACCCCGGTATACGTTTATCGGATTTTTAAAGTACTCCACGTACTTTTGGGCCTTGTTTATCATGTAAGCCCCACCAAAAATTGACCAAACCATGATTATCCCTAAATGATCACATTTATGGGGATTCGAGTCGAGCTTTTGACTCGGTTATCAAAAACAAGGTGCCTCGTGGGGGAGACCCATGCTTATCCATGTACATATTATTGCTTTCTAATGTAGTTTAATGTGAGGGGATTTGTGCCCTTCCAACCTTTGTTCCGTGGTTGTTTGTGAATTGTGTCTTTTAGATCATCATCTTCACGATTGGAGCCTCTCGTGTTCGTTTCATGGGAGCACTCGATCGTTTGCTTTGGAGGCCTTTCCCAATATCCATATGATATATCCTTTTATGTTCTAACCTTAGGTTTTTAGCACACTTCATAAACGGCTTTAAATTTAATGGTTACACCCTTTCCATGCTAGATTAGGCATTCGACTACGTCTCTAGTATGGGGGTGTTTGCACCCCTAGACTCGAAACATTGAGGACAATGTTTAACTTTAGTATGGGGGGGTGAATAGATACTTGCCTTGCCAAACCTTCACGCTTTCCAAAGTTTATCGTTTTGTTATCGTTTTCTTGCAAAATAAGGCTAAAAAATGGCCAAATTTTAAAATTTTTCTCATGTTTCATAAGTGTTTGAAGACACGAATGTATATTTTCCGATGGCGAGAATAAGAGTAATTTTTGACTCGACCGTGCGTGTTGAGCACTTAGCTTTGATTCCTTAACTACACATTAGGCTAAGTCTCTTAAATGAGGACGAGAAATGATAGAGTTAATTATAAGTTACTATGCTAAACGTAGAGTACTTGTATTCTTTCAAAAACTCATGTGTTCTCGTTGTTTGCTTATTCTCCCTTCGCATGTAAATATTTTTTGCTTAATAAATATTGATTTAGCGGTTTAGTTTTGATTGTTGGGTTTCTAGTCTTTTCTAGTAGCTTCCGTGTAATTAAATTGGGAAGACATTAAGGTATCGCCAGCGTCACGGTTTTGAAGTATTGGCACCCTAATAATCGAAAGCTTCACCCAATAATAAAGATTTCAAGTGCTCACCTAAATCTAGCAAACAATTTGAAGCCCCACAAGGCCTAAAATCTATGCAAAATTGAAGTGAATCAAGCCTTAATCTTCGAAGCTTTAAAGATCCAAAATTCGCTTTAGCGTGAGGATATACGTCTTTGGCTAATAAAACCACCGATGATGGCGGATAATAAAAGGCAAGGCAAGACCGAAGTCATAATAAAAGCTTCATGGCGAAGTTGAATAAAAGATGGAGGTAAACCAAAGATAATAAGGTCCTTCCGTTAGGGGGCGTATAAAAGTCTTGGTAATAAGTCTCATGTTCAAAACCGTTATAAAACCGTGTTTATCGATTCTTCTTGTCAACTTAATTTTTTAACATCGTTGTCTATTAGGAGGGGTTATTGATTTGATGGTCTTAGTTACACCGTTAGGACTCTATTTTTAGACCTAAATCTCTATTATCGCATAAGTCAACAATGTATCCTCGTGATCATTAAGACAAAATAAAATATAAGAGATACAACTTAGGAATAATGGGAGGATAAGTACGTGATTAGGGCATATGAGTAGTGTTAGCATTACTAACTTATAATGACAATGATCTCGTTGCACGCTTGGCATGGAATTAAGGTGAAAATCGAGGACGACGAAATTATTTCTAACGAAGCATTCACGTGTTCTTATTCTATGAACCTAAACGTCCCATTTTGCGCTGAGAATCATACATTATGTCTAAAACACAAGTAGTAGCAATAGTAGTAATGTAGCTAGTTTATCATTTCAATAAAAGTGAATAAAATGAATTTTGGAGATGCTTTGATACTTTATTGCGTGAGGGCACGGCAATGGTTTAGTATGGGGGAGTGATGAGACTGCTTTTATACATGGTCTCATCGTCCAAAACGGCCTTAAAATGCATAAAATATCATAAAATAGACCAGATATATGCTCGTGTTTGTTACTTGTGTATTTTTAGGTACGGATATTGAGGAATTGGCAAAAGAACACAAGAATCAATCAAAAACGAACACGGGAAACGAAGTCGCACAATGAACCGGGCCCAAGTTTGGATTTTGCAAAATGACCCTTGAAGAATTGAAGATTGGCAAAAATGGCCCCTCATCTTTGAAGAACTTGTCACATTTGACCCTCAAAATATCAAATGTACAAGTATAATCCTTAATGTTTGAAGATTATACAAGATCAGTCCCTGAAATTTGAAGAATATACAAAAGAAACCCTTTGATTAAGCTTTGGAAGTAATTGTGCCAAAAGTGACAACTTGCCAAAAGTTGTCACTTGTTATTTGGGCGCTGATGGGATTAAAAACAAAGTGAAGAAGAGTAAAAAGATTGGGGACCAAATCTGCCTAACCACCAAACCTAACCACCCAACCAGCATGTGACACCTCACATAACCCACCCACCAACCCAAATACCCTACCCGTACCCACCACCACCCAAGTCCATGACCCGGTTTATTATTAAAACTTGGTCAAGATTTAGTCAAACCCCCACTAAACCCGTAATTCCCTCCTAAACACTAATTTAAAATCTTTTTACCCCCAAAACAGATCAAAAACACCCTTTTATCCTGATAAACCCTAAACCCACCCCAGATTAATTAACCCTCAAACCAAAGGGGTTTTTCCCCAAATGCTCCAGTTCCCTAATTACCCTCACTCTCACTATTTCCCACCTCTAAAAACATGAACACATGCACTGTGGACCCCTCCCCAGCCTTCCCCTGCTCATGTCACTTTCCCCCAAACCCTATGTCCCGACCAAATTAACACCCCAGATCATCCCCTTGGTCCCCAAGTTCAATCCTACGTCCAAGATTGAAGATTCCAAGCTGGCATCCAGTACATGATCACATGGGCACGATTTTGACCCATTTTCAGTCAAATCTTCAAGGGCTTTTTAGGCATTTCAGTTAGCTAGGGTTTCACATTCTAGAATAGTCTTTTAGTTCTATTTAAAGGGAATGAGCCTGTTCATTCACCTCTTGTTCCAGCTTTTTGCAAATCCTTTTGTAATTCCTTTTTTATAATATAAAGTTGGTGTTTGATCCTTTTATCTTTTATAAAAAGTTTGGTGTGAGTAATGCAAAGGCTGAGTTCCACATTTAATTGGTGAAAGTTTTGAGTAATTCAAATTTTCAAAAAGGTTTTCAAAATAGGGTCAAATTTCATAAGTCATAGTTCTTTGAAGTGAAAGTGGAGAGGAACTGTTGATTTGTGGATTTTGAGTGTTGTTAAAACTTGTTTAAGGTTTTAAAAAGTTTGTGTAAGGTTTTTAAGAAAGAAAAAAGGTAAAAACAGAATATCCATATATTTGTGTTTTTCTTTTTGATTTTTCTTTTGCAGGTTTGATTTGTTTGTTGATTTAGTTCAGCACCAACCCCAGTTGGTAAGGAGGTGGTATTGCAACCACAAAGGACCCTGGATGTGGGGTTCTTAGGTAAAAACTCTTTTCCTTTTTGAAAATTTCAGAAAAGTGTGGTTTATGTGATTTGTATGTGAAGTGAGTTTTTATGGTTTGATTTGTGTGTATATGGTATGATATGCATGTTAGAGGTTGTTTGAATCAGTTTGAAATAGTTTTGAAGTGATTTGATTTGAAAATTTTGGTTTCTAAGTTTTAAAAGGGTGTTTGGATATAAGTTTTAGGAAGAAAACTTGTAAGATTTAAGAAGTAAAAATGTGTTAGAATTGTTCAATAGGGTTGATTAGGGTTATTTGTTAGTTGTGCATCAGTTTGGTAGAGATTTGAAGCAAGTTTGTGCAAGTAAAAAGAGAATAGATAGCTTAAAATCTGAATATGCCTATTCTGCTTGATTTTGCTATGATTTGTGCTTAGATCTTGTAATTTGTTAAGACTTAGGGTGTTATAGGTCTGCAGATTACTTGAGTACCATTTGGTGATTGTTTGTGCAAAATTTTGGACTTAGAATCTCATCAAATTGCATGTAACTTGGGGATTAATACCACCAGACCCCCTGCTAGACCTCAGCAACTTAAGTTTGCTTTGTATACTCATTTTTGTGGTTAATTTGTGCTAAATACTTGTGCTGCTTGTTTGTTTTCTGCTCATCTTGACTCCTTGTGCTCCAAAGAGCACAAGGGTGCCTTTGCATCCATCATCTATCACAAAACAAGCAAAAAAAAACCAAGCTCCTCTTGGTTTCCAAAGTTTACAAGTAAACACTCATACTTGTTCATCAGAAATACCACCAGACCTGGGCACGTTTTGCCCATTTCCAGGCTTAATCATTGTTTAAATTAGTTTGTTTTTGAGTTTTTGTGTTCATTTAAGTTACTGGAATCAAGTTTTTAAAATTTAAAAAAAAAATATAAACATCAAAAAGGACGTGGCCAGGACTCGAACCTGCGCCACTCCTCCCACACACATACGCTCTAACCATCTGCCCTAGGGTCTTTGACTGGTATACTCTTGCAAAGTCTTATATATAAGGTGTTTGTGTTTTAGCTTTTGGAAAATAAGCTGTGACCAAATAAGCTCATTTGAGCTTATTGGTTTGGCTTTTTGGCCTCTTTTGATTTTTCTTAGGAAAGTTATAGGTTTATAGATTTTTCTGACTTGGTTTTAAATTTTTCCTTTTATTTAATTAATTTCTAGGATTATTTTTAGTTTTATTTTTAGAAAGTCTATAAAAAATATTAAACAGTAATATAAAAATACAAAAAATAGTTTTTAGGTTTTAATTCTTATTTTTGAGGTTTACATATCAAAAAGTTTTCAAAAACTTTAATTTTTAATTTTATTTGATTTTAGGTTTTTTATCAAACTTTAAAAATTAATATAAAATTAACTAAAAGGTTTTAGGAGCTTTAATTTACATTTTCTTCTTAGTTAGAATATTTAGGATTTTTGAGAATTTTTTAGAGTTTATTTGAGAACTTTTAATTTTTTAGAATATTTTATTATTATTTTATTCATTAAAATAAAAAGTTTTATTTTTATTTCTTTTTCATTTTTCCTAGGTTCTTTATCATTAATTAGGACTTTTCCCATTTGTAGAATAATTTTTAGGCTTTTCAATTAATTTTTAGAATTAATTTAAGATTTAATAGATTTTAATAGTTTTTAGGAGTTTAAAAATAGTTTAAATTGGTTTTAAAATTTTAAAAAATAGTTTTTAGTTTAATTAGGTCATTTTTGAGGTTTACAAGCTATAAAATCTTGTTTAGGGCTTTTTAATATTTAAAAGTGATTTTTAGGGCTTTAATTAGCATTAAAAAGTCATTATTAAATTAATTAAAAGGTTTTGGCAAGTTTGGATTTTTTGTAAACTCTTAGAATATTATTTTGGATTTTTAGTAATTTTTAGGAATTTTTAGGTTAAAATTTTAAATTTTGTGCTTTTTACGTTCTACGTCGTAACTTTCTAGTAGTGTTTTCGCCTTATTTTTCTATTTTTTCGTCTTCGTCATTTTCTCTTCTTTTCTTCTAGTTAATAATCAAAAACATAATCAATCATTCATTACACAACACACGTGCCTCCTCGAGAGAACGAACCCCACTCATTGGGTCATAAGTGCTTGGTTTTCCTAAACCGACACTTAATACTTACCGCTTTTTGTGTTGCTTTGTTTTTCCTAAAATAAAGTATATACAAAATCCACTACATCACCCAGCCCCCATTTACACTTCGATACAAACGAAGTGATACATTCTCTCACCCACTCCTTCTTCCCCAAAAAAAATTCGCACATCTCCCTCCCAAACCCTAGTTTTTACAGTGAAAATTAACTCACCCAAAAAGAGGGCTTTTACCTTTGTGGGTTAATTAACACCCAAGGGAATTAATTCCCCCAAAAAATCGCATCATCCACTCATCCTACATGGCAATATCATTGGATATGATTGGCTCATCCACCTCACCATACACCCATCAACCAATTTATTTAAGCCACCTCACCTTGCAACAAACACAACAAACACACATCTTGCCACGAGGGCAATCCGTGACCACAAGGATGATTTTTAGCCGTATGATCAAGAGAGAGAAGAAGAAAGAAGAATCAACGGTTGGATTTGGAAGCTTACTAATGAAGCTATGATTAGGGTTTCATGGGGTTCCTCTATAAAAACCCCAATCTATCATGTAATTTGCAAGCTTTTTTCTTTATTTTATTTTCAGTAAAATTAGTTATAGGTTTTTAAATCTTGTAATTTCTTTTTCCAGTATTTGTAACTTCTTATTTAATTAATGAAAAATTCAATTTAGTTTTAATTCTTGTCTCGATTTTAAATTTCAGTTACTGATCTCTCTTTTTAATTCGTTTATAAGAAAATATGGTTACTGTTTACATTTATTATTATTATTAAAAAAAATATATATATAATAAAAAATAAAATAAATAAAAATATATATATAAAGAAAAGTGTAATATGTATTTCCCCCACTGGGAAATATAAAAAGAGTTACTGTTCATCTTTTTGTTCATTCGGATGTATTTGGTTCGAGAAGCTGTTTTGGTTCGATTCAAGGTGGTGTTTGTTTAAATTGGTTCGAGAGGTTTGGTGTTCGTTTCGTCAACGCTAAGACGGCTCAGCGCTTGTCTTCTTCCCAACGGATCGTCAAAAGGTTTTGAATCTTCTTTTGATTTTATGTTTAATTAAATTTTTAGATTAATCTGCTTTGAATTCTGCTTATTGTTCTTCGGTTGTGTTTGGATTCTGCTTAGATTAATAGCTTATCTAGTTTAGTTGTTTGGTTCTGCTTAGCTTATTTTGCTTTTAATTGATTTCTAGTTTGCTTATATTTGTTATTCTGCCTAGTGTTGGGATTTGCTTATTGTATGTTGAATCTGCTTATTACTGTTAGTTATTGTTATTTGTTTATTTGGATTTCTGTTGGCTTAATCTGCTGTAATCTGCTTATGTTAAAAGCTTACTTGGTTTATCGTATGCTTATTTAGTTTCAGCTTATAGGTTTCGACTTATTAGTTTCAGCTTATAGGTTTCGACTGTTTGTTTTGATCTGAGTTTGGTACAATTTGTTTAAGTTGGCTAGTTGCTTATTTAGATAGCTTATTTTTGTTTAGATAGCTTATTTAAGATTGGCTTATTGTGTTCTGCTCATTTGGTTTTCAGCTTATTTGTTTCCTTATTCTAGTAGTTTTCTTAATTTAGCTTATATTATTTTTGCTTACTGCTACTCTGCACGTTTTGGCTGTGTGACTTATTTGTGTGCTTATTTGCTGCTATAACCTCAGACCCAATTGGTCTGAGGCTTTATTCTGTCCAAAGTAAAAAGTTCCAAAAAAGTATTCAAAATATTAAGCAAATTTGTCTGGGGTGAGATTCGAACCCCAGACCCTTCGTATAACAGCCAAACGTCACAACCAGTTGAGCTGGACTTTTTTTGTGTTTTGTTACCTTTCATTAAATTAATATAGCGTGATTATAGGGGGCAGTTTTTAATTTATTAGTTTAAATCAATTTAGAGTTTATTAATTTTATTTAAAAAGTTTACTTCAACTTTCTTTTATTCAGTTTTTATAAAAAATAAAAAGACAAAAAAATATTTTTATTAACTTTTCTTTTTACTTTAAATTTGTTTCCAATTTACTTAAAATAGATTTACTTTTATTTTTAATTAGTTACAATTTTTAATTAGTTTTAAGTTTATTTTCAAATTAATAGTTTAAAATAGTTAATTAAAGTAGATTTCATTTAATATAATTTAAGTTAGTTTAAAAATACCGAAAAATAGATTTTACCAAAAACAAGTTAAGTTGAAACGTTAAACCGGAAATCAAATTCGAGTCGAATCGAGGAAAAACGAACATTAAAAAGGACTAAAAATCCGAGTTTTAGCTGCTATAGGTTATAATCATGAGGGGAAGTTTAACTTCCAGAAAAATAGATTTGCTCCTCAATGGAAGCTGCTGGTTCCCTTTTTGATTCATTGTTTGAGTCCAAAATCTGGGAGTTGGGATGCGTTTCCCATCCCCCTTGCTACTGGTTTGATTTGTATTGCTTAGGGTCTTACTTTTAACTTTTCTCGTTATATGTTTGATGGCATGATTAGTAATCTTAGTGATACTGGTTCTAGGAAGAAGTTATTGATGTACCCTAGGTTTTTGCAGCAGGTTCTTATGTGCTTACCTAGGAATATGAAGGAATATGTGCCCCCAATGCTTACTCCAAAAGTTTATGCGAATATGGAACTTGGTTATAAGGGTCCTTTGACGCCTCTCACTGATGCTATGCTGGGATGATATGAGCAAAAACTCATATCAATTTATCAACAAATCACCCTAAAACACAAGATAAATACCTAAACTTTGTGCCATAAAGCGGAATTATGTGGTATGTTTGTGTTTGTATGTAAATAGGTAAGAAGGATACAATTTCAAGCAAACAAAGGAAAAATCAAGCTTAATTGGATGAAAAAGACAAAGAAGGATCAAAAGTGACAAGACTTTAAAGACAAAGGACCTATCTTGACAATCTGCCAAAGATGAAGGACCATAAGTGTAAATTTGTCAAAGTCAAGATCAAAGTCAAATCTGGTCAACTCTCAAGTCAATCAAGTCAAAGGGCTTAAATGTTTAAAAATGCAAGTTGAAGGACTAAAATTGTCTAAGAAATGAAGAATATAGATCAAAAGTTCAAACTGCCAAAGTTAAGGGGTTAATTCTGCCATTTGTTGGAAGTTATATGTGCTTGATCCGTGTGAGTTAGCCTTCAACCAATGGGAAGCAAGGAATAAATAAACTTGGATTGCCAAACAAGCGCCACCTGGCCACTCACAGCCGCCAGCAATTAAATACAAGATCTCTACAGTACTTCCACTACTTCCATTTTTCAACCAATCATATTACGCCATGAAATAATCCTTTTATCCAAAATTGGATAACGATCCGTGTGACAATCTCTTACCCAACCACAACTGGACACGTGTCATCTTCTTCAACGAAATTTGCCAGGAACGGGTTTGAGCTAGGATGCGTTTCAGAAGATGATATAAACATCAAAAGTGATCGTTTTTGAGAGAGGAATACAACCATACAACTAAATTAACAAGAAATCATCTCAATCAAAAATCCCCAAAAGTGTTCTTCACCTGCAAATTCAATTAAGCATAATTGTCCACGTGGAAGCTTTTGATTGGTTCTGACACGTCACAATCCCCAACTACTTCACATCTGCATTCTATAAATACCCTAGATTAGCTTTCATTTCATGTAATGTAGAAAAGTGTGAAAACACACACACTTTTAGTTTTCTCTCATCTCTGTTAGTTTTTAGCATAACAACTCAAGAGTCTGACAAACTCTTGAGTCTGTTATTAGTTGTAACAAATTTACCAGCCCTGTAACTACCTTTCCAATTCAATCAATAAAAATTCACTTTCATCTTCCTTCATTACTGTTCATACCCTGCATCATTGTTACTCTGTTGCTGTTCTAGTTAGTTATGATCACCATTTGATCATGATTAGCTGATTGAGAAGACTTGTAGCTGTTGATCTTGTTCAGTTCATTCCAGTCCAAGCATCTAGTTGATTTTGAAGATTTCTAGTTCATTAATGGAGATTATGGTGATTGTAGCTGATGATTAGTAGATGTTTGGTGTTTTCTAGTGCTAAGGTGGTGGTTAGCACTAGCTAGAAAGCTCAGCGCTTCTCTACTCCCCAATGGAGGCCTAAGCTAAAAGGTTTCAAGTCCTTAGTTCTTGTTCCTGTTGGGAATAAAATATGGGTCAGTTCACTAGACGCTGATAAGAAGAATGTCAACGCTGATAGGATGACATTGGACGCTGACAGCCAAGCGTTGACATTTAAGAAGTCAACGCTGACAGCCTTGAAGATTGACACTGATGGAATATCTTCATACGTATCTTTTGTTTATTTGTTTCTTTATTTATGTATGGTAAAGATAAGCACAACATTGTATTTTCTATTATTATCTTTACCTAGAATAGTTGATTCGTAGCTTATTGTACAAGACTTCTTGTTCTATAAAAGAAGGTCTTTTAGGTTAAAGTCATATATCAGTTTTCATAAGTTTTCGATTGTTAAAACTCTTTCATTGTAATCAAGTACGATCATTCTAATACAAGTGAAAGTTTGTTTAACATCTTTGTGTTTTAGATCAAGTGTTAATTCCGCATAACACTTTGTTACTTTATTCATAAGCAAAGGTTTCTCTACGTGTAGTACTTGATCTAATCTCGTATACACAAAGCTTAATCGATCTAAGTTTGGGATCAACAAGTGGTATCAGAGCTTGTTGAGAAACTTTTGATCTTTAAGTAACGCAAGAACCCTAAAACACCAAAAACCCTAAAAACCCTAAAATTCTCAAAACCCTAAAAACATCATGTCTGGCACAGATCAACCTGCTTCTTTGCTACAAAACAACTCCTCAAACCCTAGTATCAAAATTCCCATGTTTGATGCCAGGAACTTTGAGCTTTGGAAGTCCAATTTTGAGCAATATATAGCTATTCATGACTACACTCTTTGGGAGATTATCGAATATGGGAACACATTCGACAAAGCAGCAAAGATTACTGCTGCAATTGCCACAAGGACAGCTGTTCCTAATTGTCCTGAAGCTGATAAGGTGGAAAAGCCTGGAGATGGGAGAGCTGTAGCTGTTGAAGATATAGCCAAGAAGAGGGTGGACATGAAAATCTTGAACATCTTGAAACATGCCCTAGGTCATGAGAATCAACACAAGTACAAACGCTTTGAGTCTGCAAAAGAGCTTTGGGAAGCTCTTGAAGTAGCATATGGTGGCAATGCTGACACAAAAGAAGAAAAGAAGAAGCAACTCTTGCATGAGTATGTTGTCTTTAAAGCTCAACCTAATGAGAATCTCAGCAGTGTGAGAAGTAGACTTCTTGACATCACAAGTCAACTTTCCTTCATGGGAACACAGATTGATGATCCTGAATTGAATGCTACTTTTCTCAAAAGCCTTGGTGATGTATGGAAGATTGAGACAAGATCAATTCTTGTCAATAATACCCACAAGACCTCCAGGTTTGATGACATCTTCAACAAACTAAGACTGTTGGAGAATGAATGGCAATTGGATAGTGATAATAAATCTTCCAGTAGTAACATGGCCTTCTTCTCACAAAGTGAAGGCCAATTTGATTCCATGAACTTCTATGGACATTCAGCCCCTGGATCTCAATGTGTCAACGCTGGATCTCAGTCTGTCAGCGCTGGATCATATCCTGTCAACGCTTTATACTCAAGCGCTGACACACACAATCATGGCGCTGATAGAATTAAGCCTGCTGGTTTTGATCTAGATACTGTGTGTGCATTCATTGCTTCTTTGCCCAGTGATTCAAGGATTACATATGAAGATCTTGAGCAGATAAGTGATGAACAATTGGAAGAGATGGACATCAAGTGGACTATGGCTCTTGTGAGTTTAAGAGCAAACAGGTTTAATAAAAGGTTCAAGAAGAAGATGACCTTTAATGCTAAGGATGTTGCTGGGTTTGACAAGTCCAAGGTTGAGTGCTACAACTGTCATAGGATGGGGCACTTTATGAGGGAATGTAGATCTCCAAGAAGATCTGATGCTGGGAAGCCTTCAAGCCAAATGATTAAGAGCCCAGATCCCAAGGCCATGGTTGCTGTTCAACAAATTGATGGCGTTGGAGAATGGGACTGGAGCTGGATGGCTAAGAATGAGGAAGAGGACAGAGCTTTGGTTGCTGAAGTTAAAGAAGAGCATGCTGAATATGCTCTCATGGCACACTCCTCCTCTTCATCAGATAATGAGGTATATGATGATGCTTTCTGTTCTAAGGGTTGTCGTTTAAATACTGAAAAATTAAAACAAGAGATAGTAAAATTATTAGATGAGGCAAGTACTGAAAGATGCAAAGTATCTAATTATCAAATTGCTCTTACCCAAACAGAAAAGACAGTAGCTGAGTATAAGAAAATGGAGTTTGATTTAAAGGATCAAATAAATATCTTAAAACATGAGTTACATCAGAGTAAAGATGTTCAAGATATAGTAAATAGGGTTAATCTTGATTTGATAGCTCAGTTAGAGGAGGCTAACAAAAATAAAGATAATGTGAGTCTTAAAATCCAGAGATTTGATAAGGCCACACAATCCCTAGGAGAGTGTGTTAGTAAACTAAGAGACTCTAAGGATATGAGTGGGATTGGGATGAATAATTATACTGGTGTTCCACCACCAGCTGGGGATTTCTATGGTGTCCAATCAAAGGACTTATCTTGGACTGGCTTGCCAGAATGCCAAGAGGAGGAATTCATTCCTCCACCTAGAGTGACTTCCCCAGTTGAGGAATACAAGCAAAAACTGACTGACCTAGATGAGTGGAAGAAAGCTAACCACACCTTGTTTGTTAAGGGAGGGTTGTTGTGTGAAAGTCCAAATGAGCCCACACCAAACATGATACCAATTGTGGAGTCCTATGATCCTAAACCTATTAAGATCACACACCCTACCACTGGCAAAGCTGTTGACCTTGGCCCACAAACTGTTAGAAAACCTAGTGTTAAGTATGCTGAGATGTATAGAAATACTAGGTCACCAAAAAGCCAAGTTAGTAACCATGGAACAGGCTTCTTTGCTTCTAGACCTAAGACTATGTCTAGAAAAGCTTGTTACACATGTGGTAGCTTCTCACATTTGGCATACAAATGTGTCAACGCTTCCAATGTCAACGCTGATAGGAACCATTTCAGCGCTGACAAAAGTCAACATAGGTCAAACACTGTCAGACCCAATACCTTTGTGAACAAAAGTTCACAAGTTGTTAGACCAGCCCCATTCTTTTCTAGAGGGTCTAACACACAAGGCCTAAGACCTTTTCAAAAGTCAAACACTTGGTCCAATAGGCAATGGGTTCCTGTAGCAAACCCTAGGTTCAACGCTGATAAAGGCAATCGGGGCGCTGACAAGAACAATTTCAGCGCTGACAGACACACTGCTAAACCTAGGTATTTGCAACCACAGGGAAATAGGTCTAAAGCTTCTACTAGCTTAACATGGAGACCAAAACAAGACCAAAACCCTAATTTTACTGGTGTTTCTATGACATGCAACAGGTTTCATTATATTTCAAAGGCATTGTCAACACCAATTGGGGTTAACTGGGAATTTCATTCAAACAGGGATGAAAATAGGGTTGTTATGAGAACCAAGTCTGTTCTTGTTGAACAACCAAATGAATCCAAGTCTTCCAAGGCTTGGGTTCCCAAAGAAAACTAATGTGTTTTCTTTATGTGCAGGGCATTCAGAAGAAGATCAATGATTATGGATACTGGGATAGTGGATGCTCAAGGCACATGACTGGAAAAGAAGACTATCTGACCAATTTCTCTCCTATTCAAGATGGTGATAAGGTATACTTTGGAGGGGGCGATGGCACCATCACTGGAAAAGGAACCCTTGTCACCAACAATCTACGGTTTGAGAATGTCTTCTTGGTAAAAGAACTGGATTATAATTTGTTTAGTGTATCACAAGTGTGTGATAACAAAAATAAGGTTCTTTTCACAGATACTGAGTGCTTGGTGTTAAGAAAAGATTATAAGCTCCCTGAGGAAAAATACATAGACTTTAGAACACCAAGGCATAAAGACATATATAATGTGAATCTTAATGGAATTAAGATAAATAATAAAATGTCATGTCTGTATGCTAAAGCCTCAGTAGATGAAAGTAATCTTTGGCACAGGAGATTAGGGCACATAAACTTTAAGAATATCAATAGACTTGTGAGGCTTGGTTTAGTTGATGGTTTGCCTGAAAAGGCTTTCCACAATGACCACTCTTGTGTTGCATGTCTTAAGGGCAAGCAGCACAAGGTCTCATTCAGGTCTAAACAGGTGCACTCTAGTTCTAAACCACTTCACTTATTGCATATGGACCTCTTTGGTCCAACTAATATAGAAAGTTTGAAGGGTAAATCATATTGTTTTGTTATCACTGATGATTATTCCAGGTTTACATGGACTTTCTTTTTAGCCAAGAAAAGTGAAACTGCCCAAAGTCTGATTAATTTCATTACCCAGATAGAAAAGAAGAATGGTAATGAGGTCAAAATTATTAGAAGTGACAATGGGGGTGAGTTTAGAAATCAGTTGTTAGATGATTTTTGTGCCAAGAAAGGGATTACTAGGCAGTATAGCATAGCTAGAACCCCACAGCAAAATGGGGTTGCTGAAAGGAAGAATAGGACCCTTATTGAAGCAGCCAGAACCATGTTGGCTGATGCCCACTTCCCTATAGCCTTTTGGGCTGAAGCTGTTAACACAGCTTGTTATGTTCAAAATAAGGCATTGGTCAACAAGATACATAATAAGACACCTTATGAGTTACTTTGGGGAAGGAAGCCAAATATTGGCTTTCTCAAGCCTTTTGGATGTCATGTAGTTGTGTTAGAAACTAGTGAGGCCCTAGGTAAATTTGATTCAAAAGGTGATGAAGGTTACTTCATGGGTTATTCAGTGCAGAGTAAAGGATATAGGGTTTACATTAAAAAGGAAAAACGTATACTTGAAAAAGTACATGTTAGGTTTTTAGAGAGTAAACCTAGTGATCCTGAAAGTGGTCCAAATTGGTTGTTTGACTTAGAACCTTTATCTAGAGCTTTAAATTATATGCCTGTTACTGATCTAGACATTGTGAAGGCAACTTCAAGTGTTTTGGAAAAGAGAATTGGTAATGTTTCAGGTATACAGGTTGCTAAGGAGGATGGACCACCAGCAGTTATATCATCACCCACACAAGAATATGTTACACTTCCTATATGGACAGATGAGTATTATGCTGCTGCTACTGCTGCTAGGAAAGATAATGGTGGTGTTCAAATACCACCAAATACAAACATGCATGATTCTTCAGGCGCTGACAAAGGGAAATCAAGCGCTGACACGACCAATTCAGACGCTGATGGCTCAAACGCTGACAACAGCAGTTCAAGCGTTGTTAGCCCAAGCGCTGACAAACAAGGTTCAGACTTTGGAGACACCTTTACATAGCTTTTCTCTTCCCATTTTGAACAGGGTGGACCTTCCAATGTTCATGAAGAAATTTTTGTTGCTCAAGAAGAATCTGAGGAAGAAGATATTGGCAACATGGAGCGTGAAGTTGAGGACACCAGACTTTTTGAAGGAGGAGTTCTCACTTCCACAGCTAAGGATCACCCCACATGTCAAATCATTGGTGATGTTATGGCTCCAGTTCAGACAAGAAGATCCCATCAAGGTCTTGGTGGATTTATTGCCAATATACACAAGAAGGTTGATACCCCTCTTGTACAAGCATGTTTGTTTGCCTGTTTTCTGTCACAGGAAGAACCCAAGAAGATTTTTGATGCTCTCAAAGAACCAAGTTGGGTGGAAGCAATGCAGGATGAGCTTCACCAATTTGCTATACAGGATGTTTGGGAGCTGGTTGATTGTCCTAGATATGTGAGACCAATTGGGACAAGATGGGTTCTAAGGAACAAGAAAGATGAAAGAGGTATTGTGGTCAGAAACAAGGCACGTTTGGTAGCTCAGGGATATACACAAGAGGAAGGCATAGATTATGAAGAAGTTTTTGCACCAGTTGCAAGAATTGAAGCTATCAGAATTTTCCTGGCTTATGCATCTTGCATGAACTTCACTGTTTATCAAATGGATGTGAAGAGTGCTTTCCTCTATGGCACAATTGTTGAGGAGGTATATGTCATGCAACCTCCTGGTTTTGAAGATCCTGAGAATCCAGACAAGGTTTATAGAGTGAAGAAAGCCATGTATGGACTTCATCAAGCCCCAAGAGCATGGTATGGTACATTGTCCACCTACTTGGTGGAAAATGGTTTCAAGAGGGGCACCATAGATCAGACACTATTTACAAAGAAGAAAGGAAAACATGTGTTGCTTGTGCAGGTCTATGTTGATGACATCATTTTTGGGTCTACTGATCCAAAAATGAGTGAGGACTTTTCCAAGCTCATGACAGATAAATTCAAGATGAGTGCAATGGGTGAGATGAACTTCTTTCTAGGTTTACAAGTTCAGCAGAAAGAAGATGGTATCTTCATCTCCCAAGACAAGTATGTAGCTGAAATCTTGAAGAAATATGGTTTTTCTCCACATGAGAAGGAGGCTTCCACTCCTCTGGATAGGCAACACCCTTGGGGAAAAATTGGAGATGGAAAGGATGTGGATGTTAGGCACTATAGATCAATGATTGGATCATTGATGTATCTTACAGCCTCAAGACCTGACATCATGTTTGATGTGTGTGCATGTGCACGCCATCAAGTGACTCCCAAAGAATGTCACCTTTTTGCTGTGAAGAGAATTTTTAGGTACCTAAGATGTTATCCAGATCTTGGCTTGTGGTACCCAAAAGATTCTCCATTGGACCTTATTGCATATTCAGACAGTGACTATGGTGGTGACAAGTTTGATAGGAAATCCACAACTGGTGGATGCCAATTTCTTGGGAGCAGATTAATATCTTGGCAATGCAAGAAACAAACAGTGGTGGCAAACTCTACAACTGAAGCAGAATATGTTGCAGCAGCTGCTTGTTGTGGACAAGTCTTATGGATTCAGAACCAGCTGTTGGATTATGGGTATAATTTTATGCATACCAAGATTTTTGTAGACAATAACAGTACTTTATGCATTATTAAAAATCCTGTACATCATTCTAAAACCAAACACATAGAAATTAGACATCATTTTATAAGAGATTGCTTTGAGAAAGGTTTAATACAACCAGATAGGGTAGCCACAGAAGACAATGTGGCTGATTTATTAACTAAACCTTTTGATGCTGGAAGATTTCAATATTTGGTAACAAATATTGGAATGGTTAATCTCACTTAATATGTGTTTTGGAACCTTTTTGTAAAAGTATGTACAGGATAATGCATTGTTATTGGTCTTTGTGATGATTTAGATTTCCACTTTATTTTTCTAACACTGACAAAGGTAAATGTAACGCTGTCAAGTGTTATTTTGCCGTTGTTGGAGATATTATTGTCTAACGCTGACAAGAGTTCCTTCAACGCTGACAAGTGTTGTCGGGGCGCTGTCAGCAACAAATGTTAGTTTTGTGGTTTTCATCTAAATGCGTAGGTAGGTGGTAGCTTTATGCCATTGGATACAGAGTTGCTTATGGATCTTTGAAGAGCTATTTGGACATGTTTTTGTTTATGGATGATGGTTGGAATATTTATATTCCTATCTTGACATAAATTTTTAATGTTCATATATATATTTTGAGAACTCATGTATCATAGTTTAAGGGGAGGTTTAAGGAACCTTTAGGACTCTTGGGTATTCTTATAATACTCTCATCACAATTCTAGATTGTGTCCACAGGTGAGTATGGGTTAGTTTTACTAAACCATGAGGCACTGTAGCATGCATAGTATATCAACTTTGCATGCTGCCAAGACATCTTTGGCCTAGAATTGGTTGTGGTCTGATGGGAGACTTGGGAATACTTTGGTTATGGGTTTACCTGGGAGTTACAAAGAATTTTGTGAAATAACTTTGTTGGTAAGTATTTTGGTTAGCAAGGGACTCTAGAGGACATTTGTGTCTATCTTGCTTATGCAAGTGTGCATAAATGGACAGTGCTTGCCGCCCAGTAATTATTATCAACTTGTAAGATATTTCCCTTAGGATAAATTACTTTGTTAAGGTCTTTTTCTTTTTAAATATTTTTATTTTTAGACGCTGACAAGTTTTTCTCCAACGCTGTTACGTACAATCGTGACGCTGACAAGGCTTTCGGCAAACGCTGACAAGAAAATATAGCCGTTGGGCGCTGATGGGCTATTTTTGACCGTTGACACCTAGTGGGCCCTACCCAGTTGTTATTTTTGACTAATCTTTGGCCGTAATTTTGGGGAGAAGTTACTTTTAATTAATGCATGAGATAAGTTATATTTAATTCAATATTTTCATCATTGCTTTTTGAATATAACCGCCTCATTTTTGACCAATCAAAATCATGCATCTCTCCTATAAATTTGGTTAAATCTTTTTATTCTGGGTATTCATATTTTCTTGTCTAACACTTTTCTCCTAGATTTTTCCATATCACATAACCTAAACAGCTTTCACAATGGCACCCAAATTCAACTCAAAGAATTTAACATTGGAGTTCAAGAGCCAACACAATATGGTAGCTTACTTGACTGCTGATGATGATTTGTTTCCTCAGTATTCACAAATGGTGGCATTTTTAAATGCATCCTATCTAAGGTATGCACTTTCTCATACACCATTAGTCCCTGTCGCACACATTAGACAGTTTTGGAACAATGTTAGTTCCACAACAGCTAATGGAGTGACCACATTAACATCTACTGTTCATGGAAGAACATGGGTGGTCACTGAAGCTTTGGTTCGCCAAGCTTTGCGTCTTGATGACGCTGATGGTGTGACTACCCTTGCCATTGCAACAATAGAACAAGGTCTTAGGGAATTGGGTTATCCTATTCCTGCTGATGTCACCTTAAATAAATATCATAAGCAGGAATTTCCCTCTGACTGGAAATATTTGATACATGTCCTTTTACAATGCTTAAGTCCAAAATGTACTTCTTTTAATGAAATAAACAGGTCAATTGCAAGTGCTTTGGTTTGTATAACACGTGGGCTTAAGTATAATTTTTCAAAAATGATTTTTGAAGGGATGTGTAAAAACAAGGGAAGTAAAATGACTTTGGCTTACCCTCGATTTTTGCAAATGGTCTTTGATTTACAAGAATATTGTTCTAGGGATCATGACACTTTTTATGAGATCCCTAAACAACAGAAAACCATTTTTTGCTAAAATGAGCTCCACAAACGAATCCATACCTCTTACCCAACCCATGCTTGAAGTAATTCAGGCTGCTCAACCACAACCACAACCAGACCCTGAACCCCAACTTGAGCCTATTCATGAACCATTACCTTCACCAGACCACATGGACATTGACCAACCCAGCGCTGGCACTCATAATGTGGGCGCTGACACAGCCAATCCTAACACTGATACAATCCCTGAACAATCCCAAACACCCCTTAACCAACCTACACCCACCCAATCTACTTCATCTTCCACCCCATTACAATCTAGGTTGAATAAACGCCAAAGGGTTACTGGAGTGTTCTCCTCTAGTGATCCTAGCCTTGTAGCAGAGAGAACCACCTCCACAAGTGTGGCTGGTGACATGGGTGAGGCTGGGGCTATTGACACAGGCTTAGATGCTGGTCAAGACAGTCCCAACATCATTAAGACCTCATCCATGCCCGATGATTCTATTTTGGGAGGTCAAATCCCCATTCTAGCTGAGGGCAGATTGGAACCTATGACAATAATTGAATTGACGGCTGCTGTCATTAGCTTGCAAAAGCAAAATGTCAGCCTTGTACAAATTGTCAACAAACAGGGACGTGAACTCTAAGTTTTGAGGGAGCGTGTGACTGTTTTGGAGAACCCAAGTAGCAGGAGTCTAATGGAGGAATCTTCCAAAGGGGAGGATGAGCTGATTCATACAGCTAGTGAGAAGAGTTCAGAGAAGAGTTCACAATTTAGTGAGTGTTTACAGGTTGCTGAAGCTCTCACCAACTTGGAGAAGCACCCAGTTATTGATACATCCAAGGTGACACCATTAAACTTGGAAGGAACTTTTAAAGAAACATTGGGCGCTGATACAGGTTTGAACGCTGACACATCCAGCGTTGACAAAGGTAATCGTGGCGCTGATAGGAGTAACTTGAACGCTGATAAAGTTGCAGGTGGTGTTGATGTATTCCAGCCATCAACAATCATCAAAGATGTGTCCACACAGGTTTCTTCTTCTACTTTACCAATTATTGATCCAAAAGACAAAGGTAAAGGGATTCTGATTGAAGAAGATGTTCCAAAGAAAGATGCAGCACAAATTGCATTTGATGAACAGTTGGCTGCACAACTTTTGGAAGGAGATTTGAAGAGGAGTAGAAGATCACCATTTGTTGTTTCTGAGAGTGAGGAAGAAAGTGGTGATGATAAAGAAGGTGATAGCTCAGATTCAAGTATTCAAATTATTGAAGATCCAGAAAGGCTTGAATATGGGGATGAGCTAGCAAAGGAAAGGTTGAGTAAGTTGAAGAATCAGATTGATTGGGACCTACCAGAAATCACCAGAATGTACCATGCTTGGGAAGACAAGGTTATGGACAACCCAGGGATGAGCTTGTCAGATCAAATTTGGGGGTTGGAAGTACTTCTCAGGGTACAAGATGACATAAAGGTGATTATGAGGTTTAATGCACAAGAGGTCAAGACCTGGCTCAAAAGAGATAGAAGGCAGTTGTACTATAAGTTGCTTAGATGTCACCAGCCTAATTGGACATCAAAGAAGTTGCTGGCCTTATCTTTTGAGGAGCTAGAGTATAGGGCACATCCTATTTGGAGGAAGGTGCAAGAACAGAATGTCTACAAGTTTCTTTTAGAAGAAAGGAAACAAGAGCTTGCTGAGGAAATGCAGATTCAAAAGGAAATGAGGATTGCTCAAAGACCAGTGAAGAAAGGAGATCCTTTCCAATTTCCTAAAGACATGGATGTGCATTTTCCAACTGAAGGTGTTATAAGGAAGCATCTCAAGCTTTCTCCATTGGAAGCTTCAGATTTGGTAAATGTAGTACCTCTAGATGACAGAAATCCAATCATCAGTTTTGATGAAGATGAGTGTGGATTTTGGAAGATTGGCAGATTTGGAAAGGAGGTACATACTTTCACTTCAGTTATTTCTATATTTGCAAGCATAGACAGAGAAGACTTGGTGCATCTATGGAGATTAATAGAGGCCAAGTATACAGCTGAAGCACCTACTTCAGCAAATGGAATAAGACTTTGGAACACATTTATGACTTTGTGTGGTCCAAAAGAAGCAGATCCTGCCATATGGAAGGATCTTGAAGATGATCTCAGTAATCTTCATTGGAGGCTTTATTCTACTTGTGGTGTATTTCATATGAGCTCTACAAAGTTTTCAGAGTATTTACTTGTGGATGCTGACTATTTCTTGTCCAAAGAAGTGTTGGAGAAGATGCTAGAGACACTCTTGGAGATTGATTATACTAGTGACGTGGCCAAGGACTTGATCAGATATGTTTATCACCAACATAAGAAGTTTTTGCAAGATTCCTCCTAAGTCTTAAGTTTTTATTCAGAAACTTGATCATTGGAATGGATATCAAGTTTAGGGGAGGATTGTTGGGAATAAAATATGGGTCAGTTCACTAGACGCTGATAAGAAGAATGTCAACGCTGATAGGATGACATTGGACGCTGACAGCCAAGCGTTGACATTTAAGAAGTCAACGCTGACAGCCTTGAAGATTGACACTGATGGAATATCTTCATACGTATCTTTTGTTTATTTGTTTCTTTATTTATGTATGGTAAAGATAAGCACAACATTGTATTTTCTATTATTATCTTTACCTAGAATAGTTGATTCGTAGCTTATTGTACAAGACTTCTTGTTCTATAAAAGAAGGTCTTTTAGGTTAAAGTCATATATCAGTTTTCATAAGTTTTCGATTGTTAAAACTCTTTCATTGTAATCAAGTACGATCATGCTAATACAAGTGAAAGTTTGTTTAACATCTTTGTGTTTTAGATCAAGTGTTAATTCCGCATAACACTTTGTTACTTTATTCATAAGCAAAGGTTTCTCTACGTGTAGTACTTGATCTAATCTCGTATACACAAAGCTTAATCGATCTAAGTTTGGGATCAACAGTTCCACTCAAGTGTTGTTTGCATGCTTAATACCTAGATAATTCTTGATTGAATGCATGATAAAAGGTGCTTAGCTAGTCTTGGATCTGATTTCAGTGTTTGAGTAGCCTTATTGTAGTTTAATACTTGCTTATTAGTCTTTCACTTGTCCTGTTTTTCAGCTTAATCAGTCAAATTAGCTTAACTAGTCATATTGAGTGTTAGCCTTTTAAACTGTTTGTAACTAGTTCATTTGCACTTCATTCTAGCCAATAAACTTGTTCTGATATTGTTTTTCATTCAGTCTAATCAATTGCTTAAAATCTCTTCATAAAACTTTGTTCAAGTTCAGATAAGCAGTGTTTGGGATTCGCTTGATATTTGTTTTCAAGTGTTAGTATTTGACAAATATTGGTTCATTTCAAGTCATCTAGTCATAACTAATCAAGTTTAGTCATTTTCTAGTCAAGGATTTAGTCAAAAAGGCAATTGGTACACAAAAAAAGTTTGGGTCAGTTTTTGTTAAGTGAGTTTTCAGAAAGTTCATGATTTCATTTGCTTGGTAAATCTTTGTTTTTTGATGAAATTCTTTAAAACCAGTTCTCATCTTTCACTCAATATATGAAGTTGTAGTGTGTAGAAGGAAATTATACAGTATCTAGTTTTGAGTGAGAAATAAGCACTTTAATAAGCATTAGAGCATTTTCAATTCCCTGTGATAAAAACATGGACTGATTTCTCATATCTGCATTTCTACTTCAGAAATCTCTTAATTTTCTTTCACATTTCTATTTAGAAAGTGTTCCTGAGTAGGTTTTGAGAATTTGAGCTTTTTGAAAAATCTGGTCAACAAAAGTCAACATAAGCTCATTTTAGCTTATTTTCAATTTTAGAGCTTATTACTGGATCATTTTCTTTGAAACTAGATTTCCCATTCTTCTTTTGAGCTGTTTAACTGGATTAATTCCTTGGACAGGTCTAGCTTAATTTTGATTTTAAGTCTTTTGGAAGTGGTTTGAGCTTATTTGGTCAAGAAACGAGCTCAAACGAGCTTATTTCACTCCTTAACCCGTTTTTGGTTTAAAGTTTCTGAAAATTGCACTTTGGTCCTTTTAGTATTAATCAGTTTCTAATTCAAGCTAAACTTTCAACTATTTAGGGTTTGCAAAGATTAGGTCCTTGTATTTTCAAAGTTGTTAAAAAGTGGTTAGTTAGTTTTCAAGTTAGTTGGAATTTGGTTACTTGTTTGATAAGTTTTCACTTTGAGTCCATTTAGTTAACTGATTTTACATAAATAGTCCCTAGACTTTTTGACTTTGTATTTTTAGCATTTAATTTCCATTGAATTTACATTTTCAGTCCTTATATTTTGTAGAATTTACATTTTAGCATTTTAATTGAATTAAAACTTGGTTTGTGCACTTTGTTTTACGTATAAGTAGACTATATTTTTTTCATTTTAGCAAGGTTTTGTTTGAATTAGCTATAGATTATCCAAATACTTTACCAACCAAAAACAATTAAAAACTCGATCTTGTTAGGACTTTCAATTTGTTAAGAACTGAGAAAAACGAACTTCAACTATACACATTTCATGGGCCTTGCCCAAGGGGGTCCCAATGTGGTTCCTCCGGCTGGCCAAGCCGAGGAGGAACCTCCATTGGTGAATGATCCTATGGAGGAGGAGAACCCTGCTACTGGTGTGCCCCATGTGGAGGTTGAGGAGCCAGCTAGAGAGGTGGTGGTAGAACTGCCATCTACCTCAAAGGCTGCCCATTCTTCTCGACCACATGAGTCCCCATTTGCTAATTCTCCCCCTCCTAGTCCAGCTACACATTTTGCTGAGAAGCCTTCTAGTTCTCAGGCCCATATGGATGACCCATCAGTTGCTTCTGATCCCCATGATACATCCCCTCAACCGAGTCCTCTTGGTGGGAAAGCATAGGAACCTATTACTTTGACTTATTTGGTTGCTCTTATGCACAGGTACTATGCCAAGATTGTTTCATTGGAAGATGAGCTCAACCAACCCCGCAAGCTCACAAGGGATTTCATGCTTCCATTGGTAAATGGGTTCAAATCTTTGGAGACGCAGCTCAAGCACCATAGGAAGAAAGTGGTGCTAACTGATTCTGAGGAAGATGAAGAGGAGGATGGGTTGACTATTTTGGCAAGGTCTGCCTTTGCTGATAAGCCAAGTGATGACTTGCCTGCTCCTCCTAGTCGTTCATGCATTCCTACTGCTACTGCTGGTCCCAAGACAATGGATGACTCTGCTGGTCCTTCATCTCCCACTGCTGGTCCTTCTCATAATCCCAAGGGAAAATCCCCTATGACTGATGCACCCTCTCCACCCAAAAAGCGAACTCACAGACAATTAGAGGAAGAAAGATTGGGGGAAGAGGTTGCTCAGAGATTGAAAGAAGAGTTTGACCATCAAGCTAAGGCTGAGGATGAAGCCCTACAACAACAGAGACGTGAGTAGGTGAGGTACAATGCCATGCATTGGGATAACCATGATTGGATGAATGTGATTACCATCCTTACTTCAGACTACTCTCAGTTCACCGATTTGTTGGGTGCAGATGTGAATCAAGTCAATTGTGTTCAACGAGCAATGGCATTGATGCAAAAACAACAGGAAACTCTAGCTGCCCAGCTTCATGAACAACGCCGTAACAGACCTCTGTCGCGTGCTATGGAGAGACGATTGATGCAGTAGTATGTTAAGAATCAATCGGCTGCTTATTATCAGACGGGGTGGACATGGGAGAGGGTGAGGAGGCTTTCTTTTGATGAGCTTAAAGATCTTTACACCAAGATAATCAAGCATAGGGATACACTTGTGCCTAAACATGTTATCTATTGCCCACCTCCTCGTGTTGCACACACTTCTAAGCCTGCTTTTGCTCCCACTCCTTCACCGGTTGTTCAAGAAGGTACTTCTGGGGTTCCATCTTCTAGTGCACCTTCTACTGTTGTTCCCACCACCACCTCTTCAAAGGTTGAACCCACTCACTCTGTAACACCCCCAAATTTACACAATTCAATACAGCGGAAGACTCGTTGGTGTTACGGGATAGCACATTTCTCACATCATAGACAACGCATAAAAATCGCGTTGTTTAATAATAAAGCATTCCCATTCATAAATATCTAAGTTACATGGGTCGCAAGTCATTGTATTTAATACAGGTTTTACAAAACATTTGGATGGAAATTATAATTTAAGTGCGGGCCATGAATTCTTGTTGTCTTCCCGAGAATTACCTTCAAGTACCTGAGATAAAGCATGTTAAAAGAAAAGGTCAGCGATAACGCCGAGTGAATTCATAGAGTTTAATAAAATCCATCAATATAACATCGGTATAAAATTATTACCGAAAATCATTTCATACAAATCTTTGTAATAGGCCATAAAATTGCCAAATTCGTTTTATACAAATCCTTATCAAAATCATAATATAGGCTTTCGCCTTCAAAATCATTATACGAACCATTGTCGTTAAAAACATCATACAATACGTTTTATAACGTTGTATAGATTAAATAAAAACCGTTATATGAATATGGTTATGTAAAACCAAAACACGAACATAAAATCAATAATAAGACCTCGTATTGCTAGTCAGGAAATATATCGTAATTCAGTTCGTATAGCAGTATTTCGTTATTTTGGATTATTATAAGCCGCATGACATTGTTACCTTACTTCAACAAACAACGGGTAGCTAGCCCGACACTCAATTTGCCCATCTAAATTAGCGTGTCGTCACAAAGATCACGCTATGGAAATCTTCTCATACATAAATTCGCTTACCAATCGATGTGGCACGACGGGGATCAACCGTCAAGGCGCGAACTGGGGTGATCATCCCCAAATAGTACTATTATATGCACAAGCGTCTACCAAATCCCGGTAGTTCACAATTCATGCTAATGGGACTTTTAGTGACATAACCTAACTTTAATAATACATTTCATTTCATCTATCGGGTCATATAATCATTCATCGGGTCATACAATCATTCGGGTCCAAATCAATAAACAAACAATCGGGACAACTAGTGTCCTATTTTATAAAAACTAACATGTTATCTCCCTCGCGGGTTTATAAAACATTTCATAAAAACATTTAAAAGAGTGTGAGGCTATGAACTCACGTTGATGTGGGAAGGCGGTTATCGCCGATTTGGATGTACGATACGTGCTTCAATCACGGAAACCACTCGTCTTAGACTCTTGTCCAATGAATTTATAAAAATAACAATTATGTATACATATGATGATTATATATATATGATGATCAAGTGGGTTTACATATTCTCTTTTACTCATTTTAGTGTTTATGTATTGGTAACTTCTTACTAGTTTACTAGTTTTACCTATTTACGTGTTTTAGGTCCAACAAGCCTATTATAAGTTCATAACTTGTATTAATCCATTTCATACTTGTATTATCAGTATTTATACTTTACATGGTTGGCTTAAATGGTTTAAGCCCAATAAATAAGTTTATAAGTGTTTTAGTCCATTTTGTTGTATTATTAGTCCAATAACGTTAACTTAGCTCGTTAATGTCCATATGTCATATAGTTTGGATTTTATCGGTTTTTACTTGTATTACATACTTATATATCAGTATATGAGTTTATAAAAGTTTACACTAGACGGGTTTGATCGTCTAAGTTTTAATTGGCGAAAAACGTTAATTTTAAGGTAATAGCCGAAAAAGTCGTAAAAATCATGTTTATAGTTTTATAACTTATAAAACTTATCAAACTATCATTTTTATAAAATGTCCATTTATTTATCCTTATACGTGTTTATATAAATTTATTATATAAGTTAGGTGGGTTTTAATTCACATTTTATACTATTTTTTGTTTGAGTGCTTATATAATACTATTATACTTTAATTTCCCAAAATCTAATTTTTACTTTCACTTTCACCATTTTTATCATATCTTGAGTTTTATAAGGAGATAGAAGCTCATTTTTGGATGGAATAAACTTCATATTATGTGCTAAAAATAAGTTAGTTATAGCTACTGCTCATTCCATGTTTAACTATCCTTAACAGTCCCTACATAACAGACTATTCAGATTGGTACACTCATCTTGTTTTGATCATATCTCACTCATTATAATGTTTCCATTGTATGGCCAACTCTCACATGTGTATGACATCTTATACTTACTGTAAACGGATTTCACCATGCAATTTTATCTGTCTAACATGTGGTTAGTTACTGTTTTTATACAGCCTACCATTTAAGCAAGATTTTAGCCTTATTACTTATGGTTTTCCATCTTTTTAACCATATTTATCAACACCAAATCCCCACACAATACTTTTATCATCATATAATCATCATATACATATACAATAGGAAAGAAAATACATGATTACATAATAAAAATAACAAGAGGATGGGAAGAACAATCTTTATACCACCATGATGATGTAGGTTGTGATCAAGACATGGATTTTGATCACACAACTTGTGATAAACCAATATCATCTTCAAGTACACCAATCTTCAAGAACACCTTGTGGAAGATCAGCCCTTGATCTTCATAAAATCTCCTTTGTGGATGTTATGATCACCTCCAATCAACAAGTATTCAAAGGGTATTCAACTTTTGCAAGTTAAACACATGAATTAAGGTTGAATTTTTGATCATATGATGGTTTATGGTGATGGTATGGACGGCATAAATGGAGGGTGAGAGAGAAGTGTGTGGTTTTGCATGAGAGAAATGAGAGGAAGTGGTATGAGATTGTGGTTTTGATGTATAGTAGCTTACATGTTAAGCTTTAGCTAACATGTGTTAGCTTATTAGCTAAGAGTTTGACACATCAAGTGTTGTGGTGGCATTAGTTGGCCGTCCATATAGATAGTGGGGTGGGATAAATTAGTTTGTCCCATCCCGCTAATTTACGGGTATTCCTCGATTCTAGTTTCCTCGATTTGCGTGCCCTCGGGTCGTTTTACGAAAAACGTTTTTATAAATTATGAATAAAAGGCACAAAACGAATCTAATAAAAATTGTCTCATCAAAAACGGAGTTCGAAAACGTAAATACGTAATCCTAAGGTTTCCGGTTTAGTCGTAAAGGACGTTAAATTAAAATCGTAAGTCCTAATCTCTTCTCGTAAATTTGTGAGTTTATGAACCAACACAAATTTAAAACTCCAAAATAATATTTACGGATAAATTTATTTTCTGAAATGTCGGACTGTCACCAAAGACGGTGTATGTGAACGTGAGTACGTTATGTAGAATCCTCCGATTTAGACGTAGTCGATGCTACTTCAAGACGTAAATCCAAATTTCTTCCCAAAAATAAGTGAGTTCATAATATAACATTAAAATAATGTTTTTAAATAAATATTGAGAATAAAATATAAATCACAAACTGACGGATTGTCACAGCATTTACCCCTAAACAGGATCTTTGTCCTCAAAGATCATCTTACCTTACTACTCGCTTCTTATTGAGTTAAAAGCCATGTGGGTATTTCCTCCACATTCGGTCTTTTCTCACAAGTGTACTTCATTACAATACGCGAGTTTCATCAAACATAACTACAGGAATAAGATCAGGCTTAATGTCGACTTACTTTCTCTATCCATGATGTTCATGGGTTTTTGATGAATGCAACTTTTCACCGATCCAAACTTTATCAAGAAGAATTCAGATTTTCACTTGATAGATATTTATCAAGTTCGATTTACGAAACATAATTCACGCAGCTCTTGAAGTCTTAGGGTAGATCCAGCTTATATGCCTTTCAAACCAATCTTTTACATCATCTCAATGGTCCCATACAACGGGGACTTATATCCCATGATCTTCCAGATCATCAATTCATTTTTCCATGGTTAAAATTTTTGGCATAACTTCGCTACCCATTTGGCACTTCAAGATCTACATTTCATATTCACATGAGCTCCTGTCCACTACCGATAGTCAATAATCAGATCCTAATTTCAACAATCATTTCATGTCTCGCGGGTCGAGTATTTTGTAAGGTTAGTTTCGCATCATATGAAACCTTAAACCTAAAAGACATGTCCAACTCACAATGGGTGTATGTCGGGTGTCTTCATCTCAACTCCTGCGTACAGGTGCTCTAATATTTAGATCCTAACAAGATTCGATCTCGATCCTAATACGATAATTATCAATGATAATCTTTCCAATGGAAAGCGATTATACGGTTTATTATCAAAGGTCAATCATTCAAACATAGAACAACACTTATAGTATTTTGTATCGTTACTTTACCTCGTCCCTTCGATTGGGGTGGTACACAGTACTCTCATCAAGATTCGTTCTTAATGACTTCTGAGCAAATCTCTAGAAATTCAATGCGAAGCGAGGACTTTGATAGAGATGATCGATACAGGCACACCATGTTTACACATCTCCCTTAAATACAAAAGAGTTAGTTTCTTCATCAAGAATCTATCATTAACAGGAATGATATTAGCAGATTTGGTCAGTCTGTCGACGATGACCCAAATCGAATCAAATTCAGATGATGACCCTTGCAATAATTAGACGTTTACTAATGTATGAGGCGATGTCTGCCTTCATAATTTGCCATTAGTACAACTTCTTCAGACAAAGATACTTTTAGTCAGAAATGACATAAATAGAATACTTATACTTACAAGATTCCAACATAACTATATCTCACAATCCTCCATATTTAGACAACCACAAACGACCTTCTATACATTCAACGCCATCGGCTTCTCAATTATGATGGTTCACATTAGCCGCGAACCCCTTTTTATTATCTTTATTATCCTTTTTATAAGTATCAGCTATTTTTATATTGTTCGGCAATGTATTTTGTACCATCATTACTAAGGAACACATCCTAATTGGTTCTTTATCTTAAAAATAATGTGTCAGTAACTACGTTCACTTTCCTAGATGGAATAATTATCATGACCGTATTTATTCGAAAATTCTTTCTTCACATTTTCTAAGTCTTAGTTCTATCTCAACTATTATTTTTATCAGTTTTGCTCAATCCGACGTTTAAAGTGTCGATAGTTATTACAGGTAATTAAATAACAAATATTCAATTTTTATGAAACGTAAACGTAAAAATTTTAAATTTCTTAGTTCGACCAATTATATGAAAATGTTCGAAAGTAAATTTGAATTTAATTAACACGATTTTTGTTGATTTATCGAAAATAATTAATAAGATTCGTAAATGTTCGAAAAATCTTTTGTTATACTTTGGTCAAAATTTTTCTTAGTTGAAAAGAAAACATTGTCGTTTTAAGTCTTGGTTTAAACGGTTTCCTCAATCCCTCTTAGGTTGTCTTGAGGTATACACAAACATTTACCTCTAAACAGGAGTTTAGTTAACTGATTTGTGTATAAGGGAATAATCCCTAAAAATCCCTTGTTAAAACATTTGTCAAAACATATTTCCATTTTTCTTTTTAGTAAAATCCAAAGTCTTAAATGGCTCTAATTTTTAAAAAGTTAATATATATATACATACATACACACACATATATATATATATATATATATATATATATATATATATATATATATATATATATATATATATATATATATATATATATATATATATATATATATATATATATATATACATATATATACATATATATATATATATATATATATATATATATATATATATATATATATATATATATATATATATATATATATATATATATATATATATATATATATATATATATATATATATATATATTTACATATATATATATATATCTTAGTATCATTAAACGGTCATTTAATATAATAGATTAAATCTTTAATCACATGTTAAATACTCAAGGTACAGGTTTTCATTGTTCGACCAATTTAGGGCAATCTATAAATAATTATTAACTCCTTCTTATTCTGATAAACAAACAAATGGTCCTTAATGATCGCAAGCATGAATTTTGTTGGGAATAAATTAAGGCCAGATCGCGCTTAGCGCTGACAAGAGTAAAACAAGCGTTGACAGGAGCAAAACAAGCGCTGACAGCTCAAGCGTTGACTAGACAAAGTGAAGCGTTGATACATTGAAGACAAGCACTAATGGGAAGATATACTCTACGCGTTTATTGTATTCTAGATTACTTCTAGTAAAGATAGGAACAACAATGTATTTTCTATATTTATCTTTACCTAGAATAACTGATACGTAGATTATTGTACAAGGCTTCTTATGTCTATAAAAGAAGACTTTTAGGTTAATGTTTCATATAAGTTTTTGTTCGTAAAATACTTTCATTGTAAGCAAGTTTGATATCATTAATCAAAGTGAAAGTTTGTTTATCATTGTGTGTTCTTGTTTAAGTGTTAATTCCGCATAACACTTAGATTATCATAAGCATACACAAAGGTTTCTCTAAGTGTATTACTTGATCTAATCTCGTATACATAAAGCTAAATCGATCTAAGTTTAGGATCAACAAGTGGTATCAGAGCTTGTTGAGGAACTTTTGATCTTAAAGAACACAAGAACCCTAAAAATCACCAAAACCCTAATTTTCTAAAAAACCCTAACAACAACGTGTCTGAAGCAATAACCTCCTTCTCCTCATCTTTACCAAACATCAAGATTCCCATGCTTGATGCAACCAACTTTGATTTGTGGAAATTCAATTTGAGCAATATCTGGGGATATATGACTACACACTCCGGGAGATCATTGAATATGGAAACACATTCGACAAAGCCCAAAAGATTGCTGATGCTATTACTCAAAGATCAGCTGTTGCTGGATGTTTTGAAGAAGATAAGAAAGAAAAACCTGGAGATGGTAGAGTTGTGTCTACTGATGACATAGCAAAGAAAAGGGTCGACATGAAAGCCCTAAATATTCTGAAAGTCTCTTTGGGACAAGAGAACCAGCATAAATATAGAGGCTATGAATCTGCTAAAAACCTTTGGGAAGCTCTTGAAGTTGCATATGGTGGCAATGCAGACACTAAGGAAGAGAAGAAAAAGCAACTCATGCATGATTATGTTGTCTTCAAGGCTCAACCCAATGAGAAACTGAGTAGTGTGAGAAGCAGATTGCTTGACATTACAAGCAAGTTGTCCTTCATGGGGACACAACTTGGTGATGTTGACATTAATGCTACCTTTCTTAAAAGTCTTGGTGAGGCATGGAAGATTGAGGCAAGATCTATTCTTGCCAACAATACTTACAAGAGTTCCACGTTTGATGACATCTACAACAAACTGAGGTTGTTGGAAGATGAAACTCTTTTAGAGCATGGAAGCAAGTCTACCAACAGTAACATGGCCTTTTTCTCTCATAGTGAAGGTCAATTCAATCAGAAGGACTCTTTCATACATCCAGTTACTGGATCATCTTGTGTCAGCGCTGGAGCATGTCCTGTCAACGTCTCCTTTTCAGACGCTGACACATTCAAAAGTGACTCACCAAGAGTTAAACCTGGAGGTTTAGATTTGGATACTGTATGTGCTTATATTGCTTATTTGCCCAATGGTTCAGTGATTACATATGAGGACCTTGAGCAGAAAAGTGATGAGCACTTGGAAGAGATGGACATTAAGTGGAACATGGCTCTTGCTAGTATAAGAGCAAATAGGTGGAACAGAAGGTTTAAGAATAAAATGACCTTCAATGCAAAAGACACAACTGGATTTGATAAATCCAAAGTTGAATGCTACAATTGTCATCGTATGGGGCACTTCATGAGGGAATGCAGATCTCCTAGAAGATCTGATGCTGGTAAACCCTCAAGTCAGGTTGTTAAAGCTCAGGATTCCAAAGCCATGCTTGCAGTTCAAGGAATTGATGGTATGGGATGGGATTGGAGCTATCTGGCTAAGAATGTTGAAGAGGATAAAGCTTTGGTTGATGAGGTTGAAGAAGAAGAGCATGTTGAATATGCTCTCATGGCACACTCCTCCTCTTCATCTGATAATGAGGTATACAATGATGCTTTTTGTAGTAAAGGTTGTAGGTTAAACACTGAGAAACTTAACAAAGAGGTGTTAAGATTATTAAGTGATGTGAGTACTAAAAAGTGCAAACTGTCTAATTACCAAGTAGCTCTCACTCAAACTGAGAACACCGTTTGAAATAAAGATTTTACTAGTTGAAAAAGAGTTCGTTTTCTCGGTGTCTTAACGAATTGATTTCCGGTTCAATGTGCGACCCAATTGTTTTTGGTTAAGAAAAAGGGAAGTTGATTATCTATAACTAATTACAAAGTAAATGCGAAAAGTATATAAAAACAAACTAAAGACAAGTACAAATAATAAAAGTAAAACAAGGAGAAATTAAAAACTAAAAGTTAAAACGATATTAAAACGAAAATTAAAACAAATAATAAAACGTAGTTTAAGGCGAAACAATTAATAAAAATAAATCTAAAAGAAGAAATTAACTATCGACTCGAAAATAAAGTTTACTAAATGAAAAAGGAGAGAATAAAACTAAAATGGTACTTTAAAGCTAAACGAGGGAAAACCTAAAGCGGGTACTAAATAAAAGATAAAACTTAAACTTACGAAAAAATATTAATTTTAAAAATAGAAGAAAAATTCAACTAAAAATACATAACTTTCAGAAATAAAATCGGAACAACTTTCAGATAAAACTAAACAACTACGGAACAATACTATTAAATAAGCAAGCAGGCAGGCTAGCTGCTGGAAGCAGCCAGCCTAGCTGCTTAATTTAGGCGGGAAGACTGGCTAAGCAGCCATGCATGCACGTGCTTTTCTTTTTTATCGCAATATGTATTTTGTCCATCGCAATATCATAAAGTAAATTTCCATCGGAATGTGCTTTTGTAGTATCGGAATTTTTTTATTTTTTTTTTATTTTTTATTTTAAACTATCGGAATGTGAAAAAGAGAATCTATCGGAATGTCTAAAAATAAAAATTGTCGGAATAACTAAAGTACCAAAATCTATCCAAATTTGGCTGTCAAAATTTGGGCAGCACTTCGTCGCAATATACCTTAAACTCCGTCGGAATATGCGATCGCAATGAGCGATCGCAATCCCGATCGGAATAAGGGGATGGTACAAATGATCGCAAAGTAGAACCCACTTGGGTTATTGCGATACAAACAAGTAAGCGTCGGAATGTGTAATAACCTTGATATTGCGATGAAACACAAAATCAATCCGAAAATGTAAATAAATCAAAGTTCAATAAGCACTATCAATAAGCACACTAAACCGAAACTTGAACAACTTAATAAACATAAATTTGAAAGCTTTTAAAAGAAGAAATTCATAAACTTTATAAAAACACAAAATAAGCAAACTTTAAAAATATAAAAACTTTTAAGAAAACTTAAAACAAATAAGCTAGACACAAAATAAGCTAATAAGATTGTCAAGCTTATTGCTTATTCCGTATGAAAACTTAAATGTAAATGAAAAGACAAACTTTTTAAGGAATCAAACATAAAAATCAATAAAGACGTGCATAAATTGAATCCAATTTATATAAAAAGCTAAGAAAGGTAGAATAAGATTAAGATTAAACCAAGAATTTAGCTATCACAAGTAAAGATTTGATTAAAAACAACAAGAAAGGAAGATGAAAGATTGGGATCCTAGTGAGAGAAACTGTCACTTTCTCTCTCTAGAATCACCTACAAAATGAAAAGGAAAACTAAACTAACTAAAACTAACCAACCCTCCTAAATGAGTTTAGGAGGGTATTTATAGGAAAAATGGGGAGGTGCATGTGTTGCCTCCTCTTTCTTTCTTTCTTCACGTCTTCTCGTCTTTTAAGTTCTTCGACTTTATCGACTTTGTCTCGGGATTAATTAAACTCGTCTTATAATTTATTTATTTATTAGACTCGAGTTCTTCGACTTTATTAAACTTTCGTCTTTAGACTTGTTCTTCGATAAATCTTCAGAATAGGCCTTGGACTTCCGTTCTTTTTGCACTCTTGATCTCTTGACTTCGTCTTTTGTCGTTTTCTTCTATAAAAGCCTGTGAATGCCCGTGTTTTCTCCACTTTTCACCTTTTCGTCCTAAATCACAATAAAAACACAAACCACGCATAATTCCGACATTTACGACATAAAATACACGTTTTGGCTTGGTTATTATTATAATTAAGTGGTAAAAAGATGGGTGTTTTCACACCTATCAAATCCCCTACACTTAACCATTGCAATGTCCTCATGCAATGCTTAGCAATAAAGCAAGGTTTACACTTTCCATCATAATCAACCTACCTTGGCCTTTATTAAACAACTAAAGAAAATCAAAAAGATAGAAAATAACAAGATGAAACAAGGAAGAAACTTGTAAAGAAATATAAGACTTACATTAGGGCTTGTATGTCATGAATGTTTATCATCCTCAAGTTTCACGTTCCCCATGCCAAGCTTAAAAACAAGATCATTGTTAGTACAAGTTAGCATAACAAACATTTACTCATGCAGTTCAATTAATCACTTAAACTCCCTTATTCCTATGGGTATCTCTTATATTTTATCGATGTCTTGAATGATCACGAGGATGCATTTTTGGACTTATTTCGATAGTTTATTTAGGCTGAAAGCAAAGTAGGACGATTTGATCAATAGTTAGCTAAAGGACAAAATATCTTAAAACTGCTTCTCGGGATATCAAAAAGTTCATATCTTGGCATAACTCGGTTCACGATTTGAGACCTTTCTCGGGCCGATATTTGGCATGTACTTCATACTTCATATCTTGAGAGACGTGCTTGAGATAATGGTCTTCTCATCGTTCATAGAGTTTCTTCACTTGGAGACTTTTGAGGGGTACTCCAATTTTGTTGACCACGACTTCATGATTATTTCTTCAATCTCTAATTGGGATTTTGAGATACAACGATCCGCCTCCTTTTCGGACTTGGATCTATTTATCCTCATACCTTGTTAGGGTCTTTTCGGATAGACTTCTCCATCATCTTTATGGGAGTTGATTGCTTTTCGTCGTGAGTCTTGATCCTTCATATCGATTTTGGGAATAATGCTTTTCACATCACCTTGGATCTTTAGCAATAAAATGGAATCCTCATGCCTTGTTAGGGCCTTTTCGGACTCGCCAATCTTCGCGCCCCGCTTCATAAGTTATGCCTTGGCTATGAACTCTTATCATTACCGAACAACTTTTAAACGATCTTGGGCTAGAAGCTAAGTAACTTTTCAAATCGTACGACCTTACTTATTGCAGATATTTTGTTAGCAAGTGATGGGAGAAAAAGATCATAATTAACTCACATAAGTTAATGAGAGAATACCAAACTTGTAACCAACTCTATCATTTCTCGTTCTCCACAATTTAAAATCTCAAGGAATGAGACTCGTGGATGCTTAGCCTAATAAACCAATTAAGGTCTACATGGTTAAGGATACTAGCTAGAGTGAACTTGGATAAGTAAACTCGGGTTAAGTCAAAATATTCACACCGGGCCTAATATATCTAAGATATCTAAACTTGCTAAAACCATTTTATTAAAATAAGAGAAAAATAGCAAAAATAATGGGAACTATAACTAGGCCAAAATAGATTAAAAATTTTGAAAAACGTCGAAAAATTGATTTTCCGGTTAAAATGAGGACAAATACAAGGAAAAGGCCACTTAACTTCGATAGAAGTCCCCCCTACACTTAATATAAACATTGTCCTCAATGTTTAAGCATGTGGGAGTAAACTCCCCTACACTTAGGACATTGTGCACTTTGTTTAAATATTGCTAAGGAAGAGACAACTAAAGAGATTCCTATTTTAATATTGAGAAATATAAAATAGTGAATCGAAAAGAGTTTAGGATAGAACCGGGAAGAAGGGAACACGGAATCACGGGTCGTCTAAAATCATCAAGAGTGTGTCTTTGAAGCTATAATCCCTGCACATGATAAGAAAGAAAACAAGAAACACCACGGGGCTCGCCCCTACACTTATGATAAACATAGATAGATAATTGGGTTGCCTCCCAAAAAGCGCTTGTTTTTGTTAACCGAGTCACGAGCCTGACTCGTCCCCGAATTAAATGGTCCATGGGGAAGCCTCGAATGTAATACCGGGATCAAAGACCTTGTCCTCGTTCCCGGTTGACATCAACAAAGGAGAGGCGGGAGGATAAGTCTTGAATGGTAAAAAGGTTCTCTCAATACCAGAAAAGCAAGTGAAGTCTAGATTGACGGGAGGTGGGGTGGGTAAGGGAATCACATTGTCATCCTCCAAAGACAATGGATGCAGACCAATTGGCAAAGCCGTAAAATTATGAATCATAGAGTGGTCCATTTCACCGCCCGGGTCAAAGCATTTATCCTCATGAACGCAGATCTTGTCGATATCATCATAGATAAGGAGTGTAGAAATTCGTTTGAAAAGACCACGATCAAGTACGAAACCATCATTCATTTGTGGGGATTGTTGATAAGTTAAATCCTCACGAATGTGGTAAACGTAATTCTCATAAGAGGAGTGTTGATTATGTAACTCCTCGAGAATAGGATGTTTGGGCATTTGAGTTGGTTCTTCATTGCTAGATGGTGGAGCTAATGATGGAGCATCATTAGTAACCGTTTCAGGATAAGGCGGAGAGACAGGATCTTCCTTGAGAAGTTTCGCAATTGTAAGAAGTTCGTCTGCCCAATCGGTTGAAGAATCGTTAGAGTTATGATTAAGGGGACCCAAACTAGCTTGAATATCATCCCAAAGAAAGTCATTTTCTCCAAAAGGAGTCAAGGACGGAGCAATAGACGAAGGAGGAATAGGAGAAGTCTTGCGTTGCTTTAGAAATTCCTCCTCGTCGAAAATCACCTCAATATCGTCATCACTCTCCTCATTATCTAAAGGGTCAATAATAAGCTCAGGGATATGAGTATTCGTCTGATCTCGCTGCTGTAAAAAATGACTCCATACAAGTTTGCAGCGTGTGTAAAAGCTCTTTCGTTTGCTCTTGAAAAGCTGTAGCAAGATCGTTTCTTTGTTCGTGAAAGGCGGTAGCAAGATCGTCAATTGGTTCTTGGTAACTCATCCCGTGACGAGGCTGATGATCGAGTGAGTGCGCTGGGGGCTCAAGATTTTGAAAACCGGAATTATAGCACGGATGTGGCTCATATTTGTTCATGGGTTGAGAAGAATTAGAAACCGGGTGTGGTTCATAATAATCCATAGGTGAAGAAAACTGAGGATCCGGATTTTGCTCATAATAATTCATTGGTTGACAATAATAGGCATTGTGAGGACCCCCTCAGTTGTTGCAAACCGGGTGTGGAGAAAAATCAGGTGCGTCTTGTGGATAGCTATTATCATTGTAATAATTGTACCCCGGTTCTTGCCCGTGACCATACGGGTATCGAACCGGGCACGAAACATGCCAATGAGAATCGCTTCCACAATAGATGCACGGGGGAACAGGAGGTGGGTTCAAAAAGAATGAATTAGTCGAGTTGCACAAGGGACAAAATCCGAATTGTGTGTAGTCGATATCGTTTCCGCACCGCTCACATGTACACCATTGACAAGAGTTGTTCCCAGATAATTGTTTCCCACACCGAACGCAATGGACATAAAAATCCATAAAGAAAGATAGATAAGCAAGAAGAATATTTTTTGTGCAAACTTTGAAAAAGAAATGCTTTTTATGATTTATCAAATGTTTTTGTATTTTTGAAAATATTTGGACACGAAAAATAACGTTCACAAGTGAACGGATCCCAAAAGCCAACGCGTCACTCACAAAAAACCTTCGATCTTCACGAAAAGAGCCGGCAGCGGCGCCATTTGAAATAAAGATTTTACTAGTTGAAAAAGAGTTCGTTTTCTCGGTGTCTTAACGAATTGATTTCCGGTTCAATGTGCGACCCAATTGTTTTTGGTTAAGAAAAAGGGAAGTTGATTATCTATAACTAATTACAAAGTAAATGCGAAAAGTATTTAAAAACAAACTAAAGACAAGTACAAATAATAAAAGTAAAACAAGGAGAAATTAAAAACTAAAAGTTAAAACGATATTAAAACGAAAATTAAAACAAATAATAAAACGTAGTTTAAGGCGAAACAATTAATAAAAATAAATCTAAAAGAAGAAATTAACTATCGACTCGAAAATAAAGTTTACTAAATGAAAAAGGAGAGAATAAAACTAAAATGGTACTTTAAAGCTAAACGAGGGAAAACCTAAAGCGGGTACTAAATAAAAGATGAAACTTAAACTTACGAAAAAATATTAATTTTAAAAATAGAAGAAAAATTCAACTAAAAATACATAACTTTCAGAAATAAAATCGGAACAACTTTCAGATAAAACTAAACAACTACGGAACAATACTATTAAATAAGCAAGCAGGCAGGCTAGCTGCTGGAAGCAGCCAGCCTAGCTGCTTAATTTAGGCGGGAAGACTGGCTAAGCAGCCATGCATGCACGTGCTTTTCTTTTTTATCGCAATATGTATTTTGTCCATCGCAATATCATAAAGTAAATTTCCATCGGAATGTGCTTTTGTAGTATCGGAATTTTTTTATTTTTTTTTATTTTTTATTTTAAACTATCGGAATGTGAAAAAGAGAATCTATCGGAATGTCTAAAAATAAAAATTGTCGGAATAACTAAAGTACCAAAATCTATCCAAATTTGGCTGTCAAAATTTGGGCAGCACTTCGTCGCAATATACCTTAAACTCCGTCGGAATATGCGATCGCAATGAGCGATCGCAATCCCGATCGGAATAAAGGGATGGTACAAATGATCGCAAAGTAGAACCCACTTGGGTTATTGCGATACAAACAAGTAAGCGTCGGAATGTGTAATAACCTTGATATTGCGATGAAACACAAAATCAATCCGAAAATGTAAATAAATCAAAGTTCAACAAGCACTATCAATAAGCACACTAAACCGAAACTTGAACAACTTAATAAACATAAATTTGAAAGCTTTTAAAAGAAGAAATTCATAAACTTTATAAAAACACAAAATAAGCAAACTTTAAAAATATAAAAACTTTTAAGAAAACTTAAAACAAATAAGCTAGACACAAAATAAGCTAATAAGATTGTCAAGCTTATTGCTTATTCCGTATGAAAACTTAAATGTAAATGAAAAGACAAACTTTTTAAGGAATCAAACATAAAAATCAATAAAGACGTGCATAAATTGAATCCAATTTATATAAAAAGCTAAGAAAGGTAGAATAAGATTAAGATTAAACCAAGAATTTAGCTATCACAAGTAAAGATTTGATTAAAAACAACAAGAAAGGAAGATGAAAGATTGGGATCCTAGTGAGAGAAACTGTCACTTTCTCTCTCTAGAATCACCTACAAAATGAAAAGGAAAACTAAACTAACTAAAACTAACCAACCCTCCTAAATGAGTTTAGGAGGGTATTTATAGGAAAAATGGGGAGGTGCATGTGTTGCCTCCTCTTTCTTTCTTTCTTCACGTCTTCTCGTCTTTTATGTTCTTCGACTTTATCGACTTTGTCTCGGGATTAATTAAACTCGTCTTATAATTTATTTATTTATTAGACTCGAGTTCTTCGACTTTATTAAACTTTCGTCTTTAGACTTGTTCTTCGATAAATCTTCAGAATAGGCCTTGGACTTCCGTTCTTTTTGCACTCTTGATCTCTTGACTTCGTCTTTTGTCGTTTTCTTCTATAAAAGCCTGTGAATGCCCTTGTTTTCTCCACTTTTCACCTTTTCGTCCTAAATCACAATAAAAATACAAACCACGCATAATTCCGACATTTACGACATAAAATACACGTTTTGGCTTGGTTATTATTATAATTAAGTGGTAAAAAGATGGGTGTTTTCACACCTATCACCGTTTCTGAATACAAGAAAATGGAATTTGACTTAAAAGATAAAATAAATATCTCAAAACATGAGTTAAATGCTAGTATGGATATTAGAAACATCATGGAAAGGGTTAATGGTGAGTTACAGGCTAAGTTAGATGAGGCCATTAAGAATAAAGATAATGTTAGCCTTAAAATTCAAAGATTTGATAGAGCCACTCAAACCCTATGAGACTGTGTGGGTAAACAAAGGGATCCTAAGGACATGACTGGGATTGGGATGAATGATTACTCTGTGGTTCCACCACCAGCTGGTGACTTCTATGGTGTCCAACAAAAGGACCTATCTTGGACTGGTTTGCCAGAATTCCAAGAGGAGGAATTCATTCCTCCACCAAGAGTTGTCACTCCATTTGAAGAGTACCAACAAAAGTTGACTGATCTGAATGAATGGAAGAAAGCTAACCCTACCTTGTTTGTTAAAGGTGGCTTACTATGTGAAAGTACCAATGAGTCAACTCCCATTAAGGTTACAAACCCAATCACTGGTAAAGCTGTTGACCTAGGCTCAAACACTGATAGAAAACCTCGCATTAAATATGCTGAGATGTATAGGAATACTAGGTCACCCAAGATCCAAGTTAGCAATAATGTAACAGGCTTCTTCTCTTCTAGACCTAGGGTTGTGTCTAAGAAAGCTTGTTATACTTGTGGTAGCTTTTCACACTTGGCATATAAGTGTGTCAACGCTCCCAAAGCCAGTGCTGACAGGAACAAATTCAGCGCTGACAGGAACAAAGTCAACGTTGTTAGGAAGTCAAACGTTGTCAGACCCAAACCTTGTGTGCAGCAAAGTCCACAAGTGATTAGACATGCCCCATTCTTTACTAGAGGGTCTAACACTCATGGACAAAGGCCATTTCAAAAGATAAACACCTGGTCTAATAGGCAATGGGTTTCTGTAGCAAACCGTAGATTCAACACTGACAAGGGTAATCTCAGCGTTGAAAAGACCAATTCCAACGCTGACAGAAATGTGACCAGACCTAAATATTTGCAACCACAGGGTAAGGGGTCTAAAGCTTCTTCAAGCTTAACATGGAGACCCAAGAAAGATCAAAACCCTAATGATAATGGGATTTCAATGACCTGCAACAGATTTAATTACATTTCAAAGGTCATTACAAAACCTATTGGGGTTAACTGGGTATTTCATCCTAAAAAGGATGAAAATGGGGTTGTTGTGAGAACTAAGTCTGTTCTTATTGAACAACCAGATGAATCCAAGTCTTTTAAGACTTGGGTTCCCAAAGAAAACTAATTTGTTTTTTTTATGTGCAGGGCATTCAAAGACAGGTTAATGATTATGGATATTGGGATAGTGGATGCTCAAGGCATATGACAGGGAAGGAAGACTATTTGACCAACTTCATTCCCATTAAGGATGGTGATAAGGTATACTTTGGAGGCGGATATGGTACTATCACAGGCAAAGGAACCCTTCTCACCAAGAATTTGCGTTTTGAAAACGTATTTTTGGTAAAAGAGCTTGATTGCAACCTTTTTAGTGTATCACAAGTTTGTGATAACAAAAATAAAGTTCTGTTTACTGATACTGGTGTTAAGCAAGGATTATAAGATCCCTGATGAGAAATATATTGAGTATAGAACACCTAGGCATTAAGACATATACAATGTGAATTTGAATGGGATTAAAATGAATAATAATATGTCTTGTTTTTATGCTAAAGCCTCAGTAGATGACAGTAATTTGTGGCACAGGAGACTAGGGCACATAAATTTTAAGAATATAAATAGGCTTGTGAGACTTGGCTTGGTTGATGGTTTGCCTGAGAAGGCCTTCCACAATGACCACTCTTGTGTTGCATGTCTTAAGGGCAAGCAGAACAAGGTCTCATTCAAGTCCAAACAGGTGTATACTAGTTCTAGACCTCTTCATATGCTACACATGGATCTCTTTGGTCCAACCAATATATAAAGTTTGAATGGTAAGTCATATTTCTTTGTCATCACAGATGACTTATCTAGGTTTACTTGGACATTCTTTCTAGCTATGAAGAGTGACACAGCTGATATTCTAATTGATTTTATCACTCAGATTGACAAGAGGTCTGGCAATGAAGTTAAAACGCTTAGGAGTGATAATGGTGGAGAATTTAGGAATAAGAAGCTAGATGATTTCTGTGCCAGGAAAGGAATTACTAGGTAATTTAGTATTGCAAGAACCCCACGGCAAAATGGGGTTGCAGAGAGGAAAAATAGAACCCTAATTGAAGCAGCCAGAACAATGTTGGCTGATGCTCATTTTCCTATGGCCTTTTGGGCTGAGGCTGTTAATATAGCTTGTTATGTTCAAAATAGAGCATTGGTTAACAAAATTCAGAACAAAACACCTTATGAGTTACTTTGGGGAACAAAACATAATATTGGTTTTCTCAGACCTTTTGGTTGTCATGTAGTAGTTTTAGATACTAGTGATGCCTTAGGGAAATTTAGTGCAAAAGGTGATGAGGGCTACTTCATGGGGTATTCAGTGCAGAGCAAGGGATATAGGGTTTATCTTAGAGATGAAAAATGTATACTTGAAAGAGTACATGTTAGGTTTTTAGAAAATAAACATAGTGATCCTGAGAGTGGTCCTAATTGGTTGTTTGACTTGGAACCTTTATCTAGAACTTTAAATTATATGCCTGTCACTAATCCAGACATTGTGAAGGTAACTTCAAATGTTATGGAGGAACAAGTTGTTGATGTTTCAGGTACTCAGGTTCATGAAAAGGTTGTATCACAAACAGAAAAGACATCTCCTATACAAGAATATGTTACAATTCCCATTTAGACAGATGCTTTTGCTGCTGCTGCTGCTACTGGTAAAGATAATGGTGGTCTTCAAGTCCTACCAGATACAAACATGCATGGTTCATCATGCGCTGACAAAGGCAAATCTAGCACTGACAAGACCAATTCAGACGTTGATGGTTCAGACGTTGACAACAACAGTTCAAGCGTTGTTAGCCCAAGCGCTGACAAACAAGGTTCAAGCGTTGACAACACTTTTGCACATCTTTTCTCTTCCATTTTTGAACAAGGTGAACCTTCTAATCTATATGAAGAGGTTCATCCTCATGTTGATGAAAGAGAGTCTGATGAAGAAGATATTGGCAACATGGAGAATGAGGTTGAGGACACCAGACTTTTTGAAGGAGGAGTTCTCACTTCCACTATGAAGAATCACCCCACTTCTCAAATCATTGGTGATATTATGACTCCAGTTTAGACTAGAAGATCTCATAAAGGTCCTGGTGGGTTTATTGTCAATATACACAATAAGGTTGATACCCCTCTTGTGCAAGCATGTTTGTTTGCCTGTTTTCTGTCACAACAGGAACCCAAGAAAATATTTGATGCTCTCAAAGAACCAAGTTGGGTGGAAGCAATGCAGTATGAGCTTCACCAATTTGCAATTTAGGATGTTTGGGAGCTGTATGATTATCCCAAATATGTCAGACCTATAGGGACAAGATGGGTTCTAAGGAACAAGAGAGATAAAAGAGGTATTGTGGTCAGAAACAAGGCAAGGTTAGTGGCTCAGGGATATACACAAGAGGAGGGGATAGACTATGAGGAGGTCTTTGCACCAATTGCAAGGATTGAAGCTACAAGGATTTTTCTAGCCTATGCATCCTGCATGGGCTTCACTATCTATCAAATGGATGTCAAGAGTGCCTTCCTCTATGGAACTATTGTTGAGGAAGTATATGTGATGCAGCCGCCTGGTTTTGAGGATCTAGAGAATCCAGATAAAGTGTACAGAGTCAAAAAGGCTATGTATGGCCTTCATCAAGCCCCTAGAGCATGGTATGGTACTTTGTCTACATACTTGGTGGAAAATGGATTCAAAAGGGGCACTATAGATCAGACACTCTTTACAAAGAAGAAAGGCAAGGATGTGTTGCTTGTCTAGGTCTATGTTGATGATATCATTTTTGGGTCTACTGATCCAAAGATGAGTGAGGATTTCTCCAAGCTTATGACAGACAAATTCAAGATGAGTGCTATGGGGGAGATGAACTTCTTTCTTGGTTTACAAGTTTAGCAGAAAGAAGATGGTATCTTCATCTCCCAGGATAAATATGTGGCTGAGATCTTGAAGAAGTTTGGCTTTTCTCCACATGAAATGAGGGCTACTACTCCTATGGATAGAGAACACCCTTGGGGAAAGATTGGAGATGGTAAAGATGTTGATGTCAGGCACTATAGATCCATGATTGGATCCTTGATGTATCTTACTACCTCCAGACCTGATATGATGTTTGTTGTGTGTGCTTGTGCACTCCATCAAGTGACTCCTAAAGAATGTCACCTTTATGCTGTGAAGAGGATCTTTAGGTACCTAAGATGCTATCATGGTCTTGGTTTGTGGTACCCAAAGGATTCCTCATTGGAGCTGATTGCATATTCAGATAGTGATTATGGAGGTGATAAATTTGATAGGAAATCCACAACTGGTGGATGTCAGTTTTTTGGGAGCAGGTTGATATCTTGGTAGTGCAAGAAACAAACAGTGGTGGCTAATTCTACAACTGAAGCTGAGTATGTTGCTACAGCTGCTTGTTGTGGATAAGTGTTGTGGATTCAGAACCAGCTGTTGGAATATGGATATAATTTCATGCATACCAAGATATTTGTTGACAATAACAGCACTTTATGCATCATTAAGAATCTTGTACATCATTCTAAAACTAAACACATAGAAATTAGACACCATTTTATAAGAGATTGCTTTAAAAAAGGTTTAATACAACCAGATAGGGTTGACACTGAGGAAAATGTGTCAGATTTACTAACTAAACCTTTTGATGCTGGTAGATTTCAATACTTGGTAACAAGTATTGGAATGGTCAATCTCACATAATATGTGTTTTGGAGTCTTTTTGTAAAAGTATGTACAGGATGATGCATTGTTATTGGTCTTATTGATGATTTAGATTTTCCACTATATTTTTCTAACACTGACAAAGGTTGCTTGAACACTGATAAGTGTTTTTGTAACGTTGTCAGCAATATAATTGTCTAACGCTGACAAAGCTTCCCTCAACGCTGTCATGTGTTATCGGGGTGTTGTCAGCAACAATGTTAGTTTTGTGGTTTTCAATCTAAATGTGCAGATGGTGTTAGCAGTATACCATTGGATACAGAGTTGCTTATGGATCAATGGAGAAGCATTTGGACAAGTTTTTATTTATGGATGATGGTTGGAATTTTAAATTCCTATCTTGACAAAAATTTTTATGTTCATGCAGGTTTTTAGCAACTTATGTATCATAGTTTAAGGGGAGGTTTTAGGAACCTTTAGGATGTTTGGGTATCCATATGATACTCTTACCATAATTCTAGATTGTGTCCACAGGTGAGTATGAGTTAATTTTACTAAATCATGAGGCACTGTAGCATGCAAAGTTGATATAATATGCATGCTGCCAAGACATTTTTGGCCTAGAATTGGTTGTGGTCTGTTGGGAGACATGGGAATAATTTTGTTATGGGATTTACCTGGGAGAAAAAAGGAATTTTATAAGGTAACTTGGTTGTTAAGAGTTTTGGTTAGCAAGGGACACTAGAGGACTGTTATGTCTATCTTGCTTAAGCAAGTGTGCATAACTGGACAGTGCTTGCCTCCCTATAACAATTATCAGTTTTTTGGTTATCTTCTCTAGGATAAATTACTTTGTTAAGGTCATTTTTTTTTAAAACATTTTTTTTTGGACGCTGACAAGAATTTTCCAAGCGTTGCTGTGACCAATTTAGACGCTGACATGGCTATAGGAAAGCGTTGACAAGATTATAGCCGTTGGGCGTTGATAGGTAATTTTTGACCGTTGACACTCAATGGGTCCTACCCAGTTGTTACTTTTTGACATATTTTTAGGCCGTAATTTTTGGGAGTTGTTACTTTTCTTTTAATGCATGAGATAAACTTATAATTTTTCAATATTTTCATGATTACATTTTGAAAATATTTGCCTATTTTTGGGCCAATCGCATGCATTTTCTTCTCCTATAAATTTGGCTCCTATTTTTAAACAGGGTATCTATACTTCTTGTCTAACACAATTTTCTCTTATCAACTTCATCTTCATCAATCAATTTTAACAGATTTCAACAATGGCACCAAAGTTTAAACCATCGGAATTGGAATTGGGGTTCAGAACTCAACACAACATGATCGCGTATCTTGAAGCTGATGATACTCTGTTTCCCTAATACACACAAATGATGGCGTATTTGAACGCATCCCCCTTAAGGTATGCTCTTTCTCATGCACCACTCATTCCAGTCACACATATTAAACAGTTTTGGAACACTGTTAGTTCCTCAACAGTTAATAGAGTGACTACATTGACTTCTATTGTTCATGGGAGATCTTGGGTGGTTACTGAGGCTTTGGTACGCCAAGCCTTGCATCTTGATGATGCTGATGGTATAGCCACCCTTCCCATTAATGAAATAGAACAAGGACTTAGGGCTTTGGGATATCCTTTTCCTGATGAAGGTACTCTAAACAAATTAACAGGAGTTTCCCCCAGCCTGGAAGTATCTCATACATGTCCTCCTTCAATGTTTGAGTCCCAAATGCACTGCACACAATGAGATCAATAGATCTATTGCTAGTGCTATTGTGTGTATTGCATTTGGGCAAAAATTTAATTATTCTAAAATGATTTTTGAGGGCATGTGTAAAAACAAGGGGAACAAAATGACTTTAGCTTATCCCCGTTTTTTACAAATGGTTTTTGATGTTCAAGGATATTGCAAAAGGGATCATAATGATTTTTATGAGATCCCTGTGCAAAAGAAAGCTATTTTTATGAAGATGAACTCACCACCCCATCGTGACCTACCCTTAACCCAAGCTATGCTTGTTGTTATTGCAGCAGCTCAACCCCAACCAGACCCCCAACCACAAATTGACCCAATACCTGAACCATTACCTTCACCTAAACATATGCAAATTGACCAAGATCCCTTCAACGCTGATACATTAAATGTTGGCGTTGATGTGCCTATTTCCAACGTTGACACACAACCTTCACAAACCCAAACACCCCTTAACGGACCCACATCCACCCACTCTTCCACACCATCTTCCACACCCCCTGAATATAGGTTGATGAAACGCCAAAGGACTACTGGAGTGTTCTCCTCTGGTGGTCCTAGCCATGTAGCAGAGGGTACCACCACCACAAGGGTGGCTGGTGACATGGATGAGGCTGGGACGATTGGTTCTGGCTTAGATGCTGGCCAAGGCAGTCCCACCATCATTAAGTCCTCATCCATGCCCAATGAATCTGACTTGGGAGGTCAAATCCCCATTTTAGAAGAGGGCAGACTGGAACCAATGACTCTTATGGAATTGACGGCAGTCTGCATCAGCTTGCAAAAGCAAAATGCAGACTTAGTACAAGTTGTCAGCTCACAGGGCCTTGAACTCAAGCAATTGAGGGAGAGGATTGTTGTTTTGGAGACTACAAGTGCAAGGAGAGGTATGGAGGAATCTTCCAAAGGGGGGGAAGATCCAATAAATCTGAGTGATAAGGGCAGCCATGATGGTCAATCTTTGGATGTTGCTGAGGCCCTTACAACATTGAAGAAACAAACAGGTTTTGATACGTCCTTAGTTTCTCCTACCAACTTGAATTTATCATTTACAGACATGTTAGAAGAGATTACAAAAGGCACTGAGGCAGGAAATTTGGGCGTTGACAAGGAGAATTTGGACGCTGACAGAAATATTTTGGGCGCTGATAGAACAAAATTGGGCGTTGACAGACCTGCACATGAGGGTGATGTATCCCAGTCATCATCCATCATCAATGAGGTTTCTTCACAGGTATCACCATCTCCCTTAGCAACATTTGCACCATTAGATAAGGGTAAGGGTATTATGGTAGAAGGGAGTGTTCCAAAGGATGCAGCTCAAGTTGAGGTTGATAGAAGATTAGCTGCACAAATCATGGAACAAGATAGAAAGGAGGTGAAAGAGTCACCATTTGTTGGTACTTCAGAAGAAGGAAGTGATGGAGCTAGCTCAGACTCAAGTATTATGATTATAGAACCAGAAAGACTTGAGAATGGAGAAGAGTTGGCCAAGGAGAAATTGAGAGAGTTGAAATCGCAGGTTGACTATGATATGCCAGAGGTGGTTCAAATGTATAATGCTTGGGAAGAAAGATGTATGGAGAATCCACACTTGACCACTTGAGATCCAATATGGGGTTTGGAGATTCTCCTCAGAGTTTAGAAGGATTTCCAGGTAATTTTGAAACACAAGGCAAGCAATATTCTCTCAGAGTTGAAAAGGGATAGAAGGGAGCTATACTGCATGTTGCTCAGATGTCATGGAGTAGGATGGACTTATCAGAGATTAATGGCATTAACATTTGATGAGTTGGAATGCAAGGCTTATCCCATTTGGGTGAGAGTGCAGGAAGCAAACACTCTCAGACTTCTTTCTGATGAAAGGAAAGAAGAACTTGCAGAAGAAATGGAACTCAAGAAAGCTAGTTTGTTCCCAGACCAGTGAAAAAGGGAGTTTCTCTTGAGTTTCCCAAAGATATGGATCCATTGTATCCAAGTGAAGCTGTCATAAGAAAGAGTCTCAAGCTCTCACCATTAAAGCTTCAGACATGGTCCAAGTGTTACCTCTAGATTCCAGGAATCCAATTGTGAGCTATGAAGAAGATGAATGTGGATTCTGGAAGATTTGTAGATATGGAAAAGAGGTACACCCTTTTACCACTCTCATATCTTTGTTTGCAAGTTGTGATAGAGAAGACTTGGTAGACCTATGGAGGTTGCTAGAGACCAAGTATGAGGCTGAAGCATCAAGTTCAGCTAATGGAATAAAGTTATGGTCCACATTCAAGAGAATGTGTGGACCAAAAGATGAGGATCCTGCTATTTGGAAGGATCTTGAAGATGACCTCAGTGGTCTTCAATGGAGGTTATATTCAGCTGCTGGTGTTTAGCATTTGAGTTCTACAAAGTTTGCTGAGTATCTACTTGTGGATGGTCAGTATTTCATATCCAAGGCTATCTTGGAAAAGATGAAGAACACTCAGCTGGAAATAGATTATTCAAGTGACGTGGCAAAAGACTTGATCAGATTTATTCATTACCAATATGAGAAGGTTTGTAAGATTCCTCCTAGTCCTTAATGCTTATTCAGAAACTTGATCATAAGAGTGAATATCAAGTTTAGGGGAGGATTGTTGGGAATTAATTAAGGCCAGATCACTTGAGCACTGACAAGAGTAAAACAAGCGTTGACAGGAGCAAAACAAGCGCTGACAGCTCAAGCGTTGACAAGACAAAGTCAAGCGTTGATACATTAAGACAAGCACTGATGGGAAGATATACTCTACGCGTTTATTGTATTCTAGATTACTTCTAGTAAAGATAGGAACAACAATGTATTTCCTATATTTTTCTTTACCTAGAATAGCTGATACGTAGATTATTGTGCAAGGCTTCTTATGTCTATAAAAGAAGACTTTTAGGTTAATGTTTCATATAAGTTTTTGTTCATAAACTACTTTCATTGTAAGCAAGTTTGATATCATTAATCAAAGTGAAAGTTTGTTTATCATTGTGTGTTCTTGTTTAAGTGTTAATTCCGCATAACACTTAGATTATCATAAGCATATACAAAGGTTTCTCTAAGTGTATTACTTGATCTAATCTTGTATACATAAAGCTAAATCGATCTAAGTTTGGGATCAACAAATTTATCAAATTACAGCCTTCACACGTGATTCACCAAATTTATGAATGCTACATGTGTATTAGTCAATCCAAACGACATAACATGAAACTCATAATATTCATTACAAGTTCTGGATGTAGTGATTGGAATAGATAATCTTTTTGGCGGACGCGAAGTTGATGATAACCATGCCATAGATCAAATCTTTCGAACATACGCTAGAGCCTTGTAAATGATCAAACAAATCTTCCATTTCGAGTCATGGATATCGTTTTCGACTGTCAATTTACTCAGTTCACAGTAATCTATAAATATAAGGAATAATAACATCATAGCTCTTCATGATGACGAGCTTGGTAGAATAAAAGCTTTTTCCGACAACTCTCTCAGTTGTACGGTAATTCCTTTAATTCAGATGGTGCTGACGTAAAGTGCACATGCCACAGGTGCAGCACCGGGAATATAATCAATACCAATTTCAACTTGCCTTAATGGCGAAAGTCTAGGTAATTCACCAGCAAATACCTCCAAAAGTTTCAGATAACATAAACATCTTTCAATACATTTATATTAGGTTCTTCTAGATTACAATATCTATAACTTGTTCACAACCATTCATGGTATAATTTCAAGTCTAAATGCAGGATATGGTCATCATCACTTTTGATAATCAACATCTTATTATTTAGGGGAATTCTATTCGAGTTCCCATCAATTAAGACAATGTCGTCATGTCATAATCAATCAATCCATTCTACTGGCATTATTAACTTTTCAGTTTCATTGCCGTCGATAAGATGTGAACTTCTCAAAAGACTAATAATAACTCATAATCCTTCACAAATTCAGGGATATCTAGATACATAACTAACCTTAAAAGAGTAAGGTCAACGCATAATCTATGCGAGAGAATTTCAAATCAGATACAAACGAAAACATTTAACGAATATGAATATATCCTATGTTTTCATAATTTGATTACGCATTCGAAAGCTACTCAGATCGTTACCCAAGTCATCCAAATGAAATCAAATCAAAAGAAATGATAGGAACGTCGATACATCCAGTCGGGTATCAATACTCGGTAATCAGATACTTTTCCTAAGAATCTCACTACGGGAGAATTGGACAAGGAAGAATTGTCAGTTGTCAAATAAGACAGTTTCCACAGATGAGTAAATTCGACTCAGAAGAATAAATGCTACAGGCACATATGTAGGTGTCCCTAACACTATGTCCTTATTTTTCACTTCTTGCAGATCTCATAAAATTTAATCTTTCACAATCCTTAAAGAAAATTTAGTGTTTATTAATCAGTTTTATGGTGACTACTAATCAGCCTTGCATGGTCCATTCTAAATTGTATGTAGGCGCGCAACTATATACAATTTCAAGATTAACGATGCAATTCATGCTTAATTCTTAAATAAGAATCAAGAATAAATTTACAAAGATTTTCTTTGTTATGAAAACAATTAAGTTTTCCAAGGTATTTCATAATCAACTTTATTTCAATAATGATTATTTATAAATCTCACTTTAAATAATTCATATGGTGATGAAAATTCAATTTTTCCCAAGGGATACTATTGTATCTTATAAAAACAATGAGTGATCTGCAAAAGAGTGATGAGGAGTGGTTCACCAAGAACTGACTACAATATAATAGGAAATGAGCTTTAGCCAAATAATCATGAGGTTCATGACCTCGATGGCACTCAAAAAGAATAATCCACAACGTAAATCAATTCGAGACGAGTACTTGTTCAATGGTTGCATCACTAATGAGAACATTATGATGAAGCAATAAAGGATAGATAACATCGATACATGTAGAATTTAGCAATCAATGGTAGTCTTTTCATTAATCACAAACAAGTCAAAATTGTACCGTAACATATTATGTTTCATTATGTCATACAATTTCATGAACTCATCCTACCAACTGATGTCTCAGTTAAGTTAGGGATTATTTTTAAACGATACCACAGTGAATACTAATCTAGAAGAGTTATGGGGGTTCCACCTGTCCCGGAAGATCCATCGGTCCCAATTCAGAAGAAGATTTCTTCACTTTATTTATTGGACACTGGGCATCCTCGTCAGTGGACAATGGCCTAGGAACAACCCTTAACACGAACTAACAATCAATTAAAACCTTATAATTCAATCACAAAACTTAACGACTTCCTCTTAACAATCTCATATTCCCTACGAGTTAAATTTTACTTCATTCAAGTTTCAATCAACTTATACTCAATGCGATATCCTACCTCCTTTTCCAATACTTTCAGCCTTATTTATAAACCTTAAAAGGGCAATAAAAGCTCGATATGAATCAACACTTAATTTCCAATCCTATAGCTCTTACAACAACAATTATCAAATGAGTCACTAGTATGAAAATGAATCACACATTCAATTAGACTTCTCGGAAAGGTACTAGTGGCATGAGGCTTTTGGGTAATGGTTCCAATAACAGCCTCAAGTGCAACATTCACCCTTTCGATTTCAAATTTAAGAATTGGGTGACAACGAATAAGATGACATCTTTCTAGGTGGTAACGTTTTCTCAAACTCCACTCTATAAGGAAAGATCGTCATGACATCGATATCAGTTTTAATCTCGCCAATTCTTCTTCAAGATCTTAATCAACTAGTATCTACATTTCTACGAACATCAACCATTTGTTGGGATCATAAATATCCACAACTTGGTTTAGATCTAGGATAGCTAAAATTCCTACGAGAATATCTTCGATTAATTTACTAGGGTATTTAGGGTTCCTTGTGAAAATCTACGTCGTATAAATACCTCGTATAAATATTAAAATAATCATCAAACAATCATGTAATAAAATTACATCATATATATATATATAATCCAAGTTATATATATTAAAATAACACTTCTCAGTTTGGCCTTGTCGGTAACTCGGGAATTCTTCGGCACCGTAATAGTCAAAAGATTTTTAGACATTTTTAGAAAAATGTTTTTAGTTAAAAGATTTTGAAATGTTTTATTCAAAACCTTTGGTTTTAAAAATCTTTCGTTCTCTATAACGAGAGCTCTGGTACCAAACTGTAACACCCCCAAATTTACACAATTCAATACAGCGGAAGACTCGTTGGTGTTACGGGATAGCACATTTCTCACATCATAGACAACGCATAAAAATCGTGTTGTTTAATAATAAAGCATTTCCATTCATAAATATCGAAGTTACATAGGTCCCAAGTCATTGTATTTAATACAGGTTTTACAAAACATTTGAATGGAAATTATAATTTAAGTGCGGGCCATGAATTCTTGTTGTCTTCCCGAGAATTACCTTCAAGTACCTGAGATAAAATATGTTAAAAGAAAAGGTCAGCGATAACGCCGAGTGAATTCATAGAGTTTAATAAAATCCATCAATATAACATCGGTATACAATTATTACCGAAAATCATTTTGTATAAATCTTTGTAATAGGCCATAAAATTGCCAAAGTCGTTTTATACAAATCCTTATCAAAATCATAATATAGGCTTTCGCCTTCAAAATCATTATACGAACCATGGTCGTTAAAAACATCATACAATACGTTTTATAACGTTGTATAGATTAAATAAAAACCGTTATATGAATATGGTTATGTAAAACCAAAACACGAACATAAAATCAATAATAATACCCCGTATTGCTAGTAAGGAAATATATCTTAATTCAGTGCGTATAGCAGTATTTCGTTATTTTGGATTATTATAAGCCGCATGACATTGTTACCTTACTTCAACAAACAAAGGGTAGCTAGCCCGAAACTCAATTTGCCCATCTAATTTTTCGTGTCGTCGCAGAGATCACGCTATGGAAATCTTCCCATACATAAATTCGCTTACCAATCAATGTGGCACGACGGGGATCAACCGTCAAGGCGCGAACTGGGGTGATCGTCCCCAAATAGTACTATTATATGCACAAGCGTCTACCAAATCCCGATAGTTCACAATTCATGCTAATGGGACTTTTAGTGACATAACCTAACTTTAATAATCCATTTCATTTCAACTATCGGGTCATATAATCATTCATCGGGTCATACAATCGTTCGGGTCCAAATCAATAAACAAACAATCGGGACAACTAGTGTCCTATTTTATAAAAACTAACATGTTATCTCCCTCGCGGGTTTATAAAACATTTCATAAAAACATTTAAAAGAGTGCGAGGCTATGAACTCATGTTGATGTGGGAAGGCGGTTATCGGCGATTTGGATGTACGGTACGTGCTTCAATCACGGAAACCTAGACAAATATTACTCGTCTTAGATTCTTGTCCAATGACTTTATAAAAATAACAATTATGTATACATATGATGATTTTATATATATATGATGATCAAGTGGGTTTACATATTCTCTTTTACTCATTTTAGTGTTTATGTATTGGTAACTTCTTACTAGTTTACTAGTTTTACCTATTTACGTGTTTTAGGTCCAACAAGCCTATTATAAGTTCATAACTAGTATTAATCCATTTTATAATTGTACTATCAGTATTTATACTTTACATGTTGGGCCCAAATGGTTTAAGCCCAATAAATAAGTTTATAAGTGTTTTAGTCCATTTTGTTGTATTATTAGTCCAATAACGTTAACTTAGCTCGTTAATGTCCGTATGTCATATAGTTCGAATATTATCGGTTTTTACTTGTATTAGATACTTATATATCAGTATATGAGTTTATAAATGTTTACATTAGACGGGTTTGATCGTCTAAGTTTTAATTGGCGAAAAACGTTAATTTTAAGGTAATAGCCGAAAAAGTCGTAAAAATCATGTTTATAGTTTTATAACTTATAAAACTTATCAAACTACCATTTTTATAAAATATCCATTTATTTATCCTTATACATGTTTATATAAATGTATTATATAAGTTATTGGGTTTTAATTCACATTTTATACTATTTTTGTTTGAGTGCTTATATAATACTATTATACTTTAATTTCCCAAAATCTGATTTTTACTTTCACTTTCACCATTTTTATCATATCTTGAGTTTTATAAGGAGATAGAAGCTTATTTTTTGATGAAATAAACTTCATATTATGTGCTACAAATAAGTTAGTTATAGCTACTGCTCATTCCAATTTTAACTATCCTTAACAGTCCCAACAAAACAGACTATTCAGATTGGTACACTCATCTTGTTTTGATCATATCTCACTCATTATAATGATTCCATTGTATGGCCAACTCTCACATGTGTATGACATCTTATACTTATTTTAAATGGATTCCACCATGCAATTTTATCAGTCTAACATGTGGTTAGTTACTGTTTTTATACAGCCTACCATATAAGCAAGATTTTAGCCTTATGACTTATGGTTTTCCATCTTTTTAACCATATTTATTAACACCAAATCCCCACACAATACTTTTATCATCATATAATCATCATATACATATACAATAGGAAAGAAAATACATGATTACATAATCAAAGTAACAAGAGGACGGGAAGAACAATCTTTATACCACCATGATGATGTAGGTTGTGATCAAGACATAGATTTTGATCACACAACTTGTGATAAACCAATATCATCTTCAAGTACACCAATCTTCAAGAACTCCTTGTGGAAGATCAGCCCTTGATCTTCATAAAATCTCCTTTGTGGATGTTATGATCACCTCCAATCAACAAGTCTTCAAAGGGTATTCAACTTGTGCAAGTTAAACACATGAATTAAGGTTGAATTTTTGATCATATGATGGTTTATGGTGATGGTATGGACGGCATAAATGGAGGGTGAGAGAGAAGTGTGTGGTTTTGCATGAGAGAAATGAGAGGAAGTGGTATGAGATGGTGGTTTTGATGTATAGTAGCTTACATGTTAAGCTTTAGCTAACATGTGTTAGCTTATTAGCTAAGAGTTTGACACATCAAGTGTTGTGGTGGCATTAGTTGGCCGTCCATATAGATAGTGGGGTGGGATAAATTAGTTTGTCCCATCCGGATAATTTACGGGTATTCCTCGATTCTAGTTTCCTCTATTTGCGTGCCCTCGGGTCGTTTTACACGTTTTTATAAATTATGAATAAAAGGCACAAAACGAATCTAACAAAAATTGTCTCATCAAAAACGGAGTTCGAAAACGTAAATACGTAATCCTATGGTTTCCGGTTTAGTCGTAAAGGACGTTAAATAAAATCGTAAGTCCTAATCTCTTCTCGTAAATTTGTGAGTTTATGAACCAACACAAATTTAAAACTCCAAAATAATATTTACGGATAAATTTATTTTCTGAAATGTCGGACTGTCACCAAAGACGGTGTATGTAAACGTGAGCAAGTAACGTAGAATCCTCTGATTTAGATGTAGTCGATGCTACTTCAAGACATAAATCCAAATTTCATCCCAAAAATAAGTGAGTTCATAATATAACATTAAAATAATGTTTTTAAATAAATATTGAGAATAAAATATAAACCATAAATTGACGGATTGTCACAAACTCTACTGTTGATACTACCGCCACTGCTAAAGCTACTCCCACTCTTGCTGGTACTAACACACTTGTTACTCCTGCTGTTGAGCCTACACCTACACCGGTGACTGAACCACTTCCTACTCCATCAGCTGGTGCAGCCACTTCTGATCCTATGGTTGTTGATGACTTTGTTCTTGCTGCTGCTGCTACTGATGATGTCAAGGTTAATGAGTAATCTTCTTCTAGTATCCCCACCCCTCGTCGTTCTATTCGGAAGAAGAAGGCTCGTTGTGGTAAGTCTGTCCCATTTGAGAAGAGGGATCATGCCAATCTCACAGATGCTGCTTCTGATAGTAAGACTGAGTTACCCCTTGCTAAAGGCTTGATTGTGGCTTGGGAGGTTCGGCGATCCCCCATTTCTAGTGGTACCTTTAATCATAAGATTACGACTAGTGATGGCTACACCCTGTATGTCTCTGGATTGCAGAGTATTTTATCGTGGGTAGAGCGTCGTGCTCATATATTGTTGTATGGTTTGGTTGATGCTGAGATTCCTTAATCTCCTAGTGACCTTCCTAACTGGCTCGGGTTGACTATTTGGGTGATTTGAAGTTAATGTTAGATTCCCATCCTGATTCTCCTCATGCTGGCGTCTGGAAGGACCAACCTCGCTGGGTGATAAGGAGGTGGAAGTTATATGCTAGGTGTGGTGTTCATGTGTTGGATCTAGAGTCTGGTGCTGTTGTGTTTATGCTTACTGATGTGGAGTATCCGTCAAACAAGAATGCTCGGTCATATGTTTATTATGTATCGTATTTTATAACGTTGTAATAGGTAGTAGATTAGTCATGTTTTACGGGCTTAACTTTAAGATAAAGTTAATTCATAAGTAACTAAAGCCCAAAAGATAAGCCCGACCTATTATCATATAGCCCATTATTCCACATGTAGGCAAGGCTATAAATACTTCTCCTTGCATGTAAGGAGAGTTTGGTTGGTTGGTTCATTTTTCACTCTCTATAATCTAATATTCTCTATGTTTCACAAACTTCTCTCTATTTTCTCTCTCAACTTTCTCTCTCTAGAATTCATCTATCTTATACCTTTCATTATTGTTTAATCATCATATAATAAGGGACAACAAATGGTATGTATGTTTTTATCCTTGCTGACACGAGATTGGGATTCCCTTCGTTTTGTACGGGTTTTTGTTTGATTTGGCAACAAGGTACGGATATTCGGTTCTCTTTGCAAGAACCCTTCGCTTATCCTTTTCTACTTCTTCCTATTGAGCATTCCCTAAGCTTTTGCTATGTTCCCGATATGATTACTTGCTGTTTTGATATGATTTACTAATCCCTTTGATTTGTTATAACCCTTTAATTTGTTTTGGATTCATATGCTTCTTTTGGACCACTTATGATATATTATTTGTTATGACCTTTGATTTTGAACTGTTATACCCGAGCCATATTCTTTATCTAGTCATGGAGGTACCATGACCATGTCGATTGATGCATCAACGACATGACACCATCTGGGGGTAACTAGTCATGGAGGTACCATGACCATGTTGATTGATGCACCAATGACATGACACCAATTACTTGCTGATTTGATATGACTCACTAATCCCTTTGATTCGTTATAACCCTTTGATTTGTTTTGGATTCATATGCTTCTTTTGGACCAATTATGATATATGCTTTGTTATGACCTTTGATTTTGAACCCTTATTCCCGAGCCATATTCTTTAATTAGTCATGGAGGTACCATGACCATGTCGGTTGATGCACCAACGACATGACACCATCTGGGGCGGTGTGATTAGACCCTGGCATTCCCTTTTTGGGTTGGCCATTTTGGATATATATTTTTTAAGTGCATATGCTAGTCATGAGCTAGTGTATGTGCTATTCTTTTTTCATGGGTTTTTGGATTTGGTAAATATGATATGTTCTGTAGTGAATGGCTTGTGTGTGCTATATATGTAACACCTCCATTTTACCTTTACGCAGTGGAACATTGATCTGGGGTATTACTTCATAGAACACAAGTCATAATAATAGGAAACAACTCAAAAGAGTGATGAAATCAACTTTCTTTATATTTTATTGAAAAATAAGAGTTTTATAATATGAGGTTCCCAAAATATAGAATAATTTCAGTCCTGTGCCTCTTCATGCCATCCTTGTGCTGCTCCATGCTATCAGCCACCATTTATCTGAAATATATGCATAAATTCAACACAAAGGTTGAGTGAATTCATAGAGATTAAAAATCAGTTTGAATACAAGATCCTTTTCCTGAGCTACGTTGTTATTTGTTCGTAAGTTTGAATAAAATGATGATTCAATTGCACTAAGCTCATGATACCGCGACTATACATAGGAACCAACACTTTGCCCTTATAAGGAAGTCTTCCAAACTATCCTTATTAGAAACATAAAGTATGTTGTTTGACCACTGAGGTGCTAGCAAGTGCGACTTGCCCAGACAAGATATGTAAGTCTTCAATAGTATTATTTAGGATATTAACGCTCATTCCGAGAAATGATTAGCGGTTCACAATTAAAAATGGACTTTCATAGGCAGCAATAAACATAGTGTTAATGAATCATATCTAGAAAGCATACCAAAAATACTTGTATTCCAATTTAGCATATATCCCCCTCAGGGGTTTTGAAATCATTTAGAAAGCGTTTAGAAGTAAGGCTATGAACTCACCTTATGTCCATAGAATCTTAGCTATAATCAAATATATTTCATTCACAGATAAATAGCTTGATCAAACAAACCACAGCTTGGTATCATAAACAACAGCTTTGTAGAAACTAGAGGGGGGGGGGGGGGGGGTTGAATAGTTTCTCTTCGATTAGTAACCTAATTAAAATTACTTTCAATTAGGTTTGTATCAAAACTATCTTTTACTTGAAGCTAAGTTGAATAATGATTATGTTCAATTCAAATGCATTAGCAATGGTAATAGGTAAGTGTAATGATAATGAAATGAGTAAAGAGTAAGGAAAGAGACAACCTAATGAAAAGACACCAAGATTTATAGTGGTTCGACAACGAGGCTATATCCTCGTTTCTACTCCACTCCTCGAGTACACCTACTCAAGATTTCTACTATATCCACAAGCTCCCTTCTTGGCGGAGAAAACCTTACATCGTCGCTTACATTATTTTTTGACACTAAGCTAAATGTTGAGACCTAATCTTTAGCTAGGACCAATCTACACAATGTTGCCTACTTCGCAATTTAACGACACAAGGCTAGATGTCGAGTTCTAATCTCAAGTTAGAACCAATCTTCACGACGTTGCCTACTTCACTATTTTACGACACAAGGCTAGATGTCGACTTCTAATCCAATGCTAGAACCAATCTTCACGACTCTTCACTTTGAAGCTAAGTGAGAACTTCACACAACACAACTACTAATCACTTTCAAGTTTAGTGAGAACTCACAAGACACAACCACATCACTTTATAGTTTAGTGAGAACTACTACACAATCTATTACAACTCAACTAGACATATCGAAGTACATACATGTAGCTTAGATCTACACAACATAAATCCAAACAAACACATATGCAATGGATGTACACAACAAATCCAAGTATTCACAAATAGCTTGGATGAACACAACTAGTCCAAGTATTCATAAATACAAATGGATTAACATAAAACAAAAAGGATAACATGATGAACATGACTAATTCATGGATTCATCTTTATCACAACACTAGTGAGTGAGTGATCTTCTCTTTGGACAAGGTAAAGGAGGGGATCAAGAGGATAATCATATGTAAACATACTTAACACATTAAGTGATCATTTACTAATGATTATGCTATAGAAAAGAGAAAGGGGGCTGAGAAAAATGTCCAAGAGGCTTGTTGGAAAATGAGATTTGATCCACTATTTATAGAAAACAAAGTGTAACGGCTAGTTGGGCCCGGTTTCTTATCTAGCCCAGCGGTTCCTTATCGCTAGAGAACGGCCTAGCTATTTAAGGTACCGCCCAGTAGACTACGCTCCGATTTTTGTCTTTTAGTAGGGTAGGTATATTTGAGTTATTTTAAACCTTCAAATGATATTCTTATGGCATATGGAATATGCCTTTTTCAAATTTACATTTTCCATTTTAATAAAACATTTTCTTAAAAAGAAAGTTTATTAAAAAATCTTTTGTCATATTAACAAAAGTGAGTTTTAAAGATAATCACTTTGATGATCACTAAGTATGATTAAGAAAAGTTAGTGACATGTTTATTACCTTGATGATAGTGTTAGTCAAATAATTCGTTGTGTGTTTTACACTAAATGTGTTGTATAGTTTGTTGTGATCAAAACTAAGAAAGATTAATTAACACTAATAATGTTTTTAGGCATCACTTGCATTAACAATCTCCCCCTTTTTGATTACGACAAACTATAAACTCATTTACGTAGAAACATAAAATATCGAATTATTAACGAGTTTATCACTATCATGTCTCCCCCTTTGTCGTAGCAAAAAGGTTAGCACAAGTCTTTGAAGAAAACCGGACTTTGCTAGTAGCTCCCCCTTGGTGGTTGCTCCCCCTTGCTTGGGGCACCAAGTGTATGAGCTAAGGTGACATGCTACACAAAGGTTAGTAGAAAGAAAAGAAACACTAACGTATATATGATCACTACCTACTAAGTAACTTGAGAGGGAGAAGGAAAAGAAATCTCAAATTAGAAGCAAGTATTGCTAAGTATGTCCAAAGAGGTAAATGACAAAATCAAAGTTCAATTGGTGGAATGTAGGTAGAAAAGAAACATCCAACCAATGAAGAAGATAAATTTGTCAAGGGGTTAAAGTTTAGAATTGATGGAATCACCCATAATCAATTGTAAAGATTAACTACGATCAGCTCAAATGAAAAAGAGAGAATGATCAAAGAAAGAAAAACAAAAACAACACAACGGTTTCATATTACAAAAATATGAATGAAACAAACAAGGTAGATAGTCGTACACACAATATGAGTATCTAAAGCAAAAAATAAGGAAAATAAACCACAAAGCATAAGCTATTCTAATAGTGATAATTTTCCAAGATTGCTTAAAATGTTATTGACTCAAAAACAAACAACTTTGATAGGGGGTCGAGTGAGAAAAATAAGACGACGAGGCATCATTCGAAGTTGAAAAAATAAGACGACGAGGCATCATTCGAAGTTGACTCCAAGAGTGCTTAGTCCTTTAGTTGGAAAAATAAGACGACGAGGCATCATTCGAAGGTTTGTCCACGGGAACGAAAACTTTGATAGGGGGTCGAGTGAGGAGGAATTCAAGAAAATTCAACTTCTCATACACATGAGCAAGTTCAATTTGTTGAAATCGACAACAAGCACACGAGGATCCATGATGCAAAACAAATACGGTTGATGGGGGAAGGCCATCAAGCCTAGGCTTTGGTGGTGGTGAGGAGAGTGGGTAGGAAATGTTTTCACAATGCCTTGTGAGTTTTGGGAAGGTTGAAAGGTCATTAAGTTGAGGGGCGTCGAAAGGGTTTGGTGGTGGGGGAACATTTTCCTTTTATCCGGTGATGGGGTTAATGGAGTAGGTCTCATTCCAATACTTGATTGGAGAGAAGGTGGGGTTCTTGGGTGGTTTGGAAGAATAGGGTTCATTTTTCTTGATCCAAATAGGTCGAACCGAGATCTTCGGTTTCTTGGAAAGCTTTGATGAGGAAGCTTTGGGTGAGGAGGTTTGTGACAATGAAATGTCAAGGTTATGAAAGGAGGAGTTAGACATTGTTGAGGTATGAGAATGAAATATCAAGGTGGGGTATAAGAAGAAATTAGACAAGGAAAATGTTTGAAAATAAAATGTTAAGTGTCAAGGAATGTTTAGCCAAATTGAGTAAACAAGGAATCTTGACAGGGGATAAGGTGATGAAAAACGACCAAAAACGAGCCAAAACTTGGCTATCTGTCCGTGGTTCTTTATAGGGACCGGCGGTTCCTTAGCTCTTAAGGAACTGCGCGACTTTACTGAGCCGTGTACAGTGGACTTGAAACCATGATTTTCCAGGGTTTTGAGAAAAACTAAGACTTTTTCAAAAATTTGCAAATCTTGGAATTTTACCTCTATTAGCACTAAATTATGCTAGGGTTTCATGAAAGCAACACATTCACCAAGAATGTCTTGAAAAAGGATGACAAAATATTTAGATAACATTTTGGACCAATTTTAGTCAAGTTTTAGAGGTTGTGATAGATTTAGGTTCAATTTTAATTTAAAATTAAAGTTGATTAATGTGCATATAAAGATAGAAACACATAAAGATAAATCCATAGATCATCCTCATGAAAAACTCATGGAGGGAAGGAAATACAACAGGGAAATGAAAAACAACTAACTAAAACAAAGTTAGTTTAAAACTAGTTCTTGATGAGTAGACTTCCTTGGCTTGGTTTTTCTTGAAAAACACTTGTTAAAGAAAATCAGCATTTATCTCCTAGGAGGATGATTGGAAAAGAGATTCAACAAAAAGCTTTGCAACATTATGTGCACCCCAATCATCTCCAATCTAAGGATATCAATGAGATACAAGTTATTGAGGCAAGAAGGGAAATTAGTGCCATTTTGCAAGAAAACTCATAAAAGCGAGGATCACCCAAGTTTTGAGTGTTTGTGGAGGTGGAGGTGGAGGAGATATGTTCTCCAAGGGTGATGTGGGTGAGTGTGGAGGTATGTTCTCCAAGGGTGAAATGGGTGAGTTTGGAGGGGTAAAAGGTGAAGTCACCAAGGTATCAACAAAGTCATACACAATGGGAATGCTTTGGATGGGTTGAGGTTGGGTAGTCACATCCAAGAGAGTACTTGGAGTGAAGGGTGAGGATAGCTCATTCATTCTAGATTGGAATGAAAAGGAGGTAGAACCATGAAAATGGTTGGTACCAAATGTTGAGGTAGTCTTGCATGGAGCAAGAAGTGGTGAGGGTGTTGAAGAGATGAGAATTGGAACAATCTCATTCTTGGGTGTGTGAATGTGTGAAGATTTAGGTTTGGGCAACTTAATCTTAATCTTAAGATTTTTCTTTGAAGTGGAGGTTTTGGATGAGTTTGAGGTTCTTGTAGAAACCATGGTTATAATGAGTTGTTTAAGGGTTAAGGGTGAATGGTTTGATGTGTGAAGAACATGTCAAACAAGGTGGGTGTAAAAGGGTGAGGGGATGATCCAAACTAGTAATGGGTTAAAAACATTTTATGTGAATAATGAATTTAGGTAACCTAATTTAGGAAATGTCTAGGTTTATGCAATGAATCAAGCAAGGTTTACACAGATTAAGAAAAATAGTGTTAAAACAAAGATTATGTCGGACATAGTAGCCGGCGGTTCCTTATCTAGGATGGGCGGTTCCTTATCGATAAGGAACCGCTGGTCGATATGGAACCGCGACCAGAGGTGTTCAGAAATTGCACTTCCTCAAACTTTGGTTAGCCCAGATTTTTACCAAAGGATTATCAAGCCAAAGTTAACTATTGACCAAAATCTAGGAAGCTAACTAACACATAGGATGCACAAAGCTATGCAAATCGTAAACACGATGGCATAGACAACATTAGGATTAAAATAATAAGCAATCCAAACAAGTAGTATTAGTTAATACACAACCAAAATAAAGTAGAAAGAAGCAAATGTTCAACATCACATTACATGTTTAGCAACATGTATACTTTGAAATAATTCAAAGTCATCATCTTATTTTCTTGCCCAATCCCTTGATCATGTTACCCAAGTACTTGAATCCCTTCCTTGACTCAACTTGATGATTATGTAAATCACCTCGGGTTCGAAGACTTTGACGGTAAAGTTCCTACATATTTAGATTATCCGGAACTTTACTAGTGGAATGATAGGGAGGGGAAACAATGTCATCTAAACCGTCCACGAATGAGTTTGTGGACTGGTGAGAAGTACTCGAAGAGCCAATGTGAGCACTTGTTCCAATGCCATCACCATCACTTGTTGGCATGTCAATGTCCTCATCTTTGGATTCTTGTTGGTCGGATTTTCTAGGTCTACGACCACATCTTGTCTTTCTCTCATATACCTCTTGAATAGGTAGTATAACCCGTTTGACCAGTTGGAAATGAGAAAGATCAAGATTGGGAAAATCATGGCCAACCCTTTTAATAAGGTGAGTGAGAAGTATTGCACAAGGGAGGTTTGTTTTAGGCTTGTGAATAGCATAATTGATCCGTTGAGCGATAAAATATACCAAATTGTAATTGGTGTTGGTAAAGATGCAAAATAACATATGCACTAAACACGCCGGAACATGATCCCGGTTTTCACCAAGACAACACACATTTTCGCTAATGATATTTGCCCATTGGACCATATTATCATTAAGGTCGCTTAAGAGAACCTCATGACGTTTCACCGAACATACCTTAGTATAAAGGCTTCTTACAACGGGTCGATTACGCATTTTGGAGACAAAGTCAACAATGTAGTCAAGATCAATTTCCGAATGATCATTTGGAGGACAATTGTTGGATTCAAGGAGAGCACTAAGCTTCCATTTATCAGTGAAGCGACAAGTACCTACAAATGAGACATCAAGAATTTGACCGAAGACATCGAGAGAGTATTGTATGAGATGACCATTCAAGATGAACCTAACAAATATTCCATCATTGTTTTCAATGACGGAATATGTGCTAAAGAACTCCAATAGGAATCGCGGATAGATGTCTTCCTTAATGTGAAACAAACAATCAAACCCAATGTTTTCAAACATAGATTTGATGTAGACATAATCCTTATATCCTTTTGGACAACTCTACCCTCATGAAAGCAACAGGATTGAAGGGAGGAAAAAGTATGGGCGAGATGTGTTGAGTGAGAAAAGTCGGAAAGGTTAGGCATATATTGTTTAGTGAGTTGATGATCCTTTTGTTATTGTGAAGGCATGATTAGTACCTAAATAAACACAAGAAAATATATTTCCAATCTCTCATATGAAAAATAAAATCAAAAATCAAAATATGAGAATGTGTTATATCAATTTCCTGACAAACAAAGGATTAAATCCATATCATTCTCATGTTCACAATGTATCTATTCCATTATTAACCAAGAACATATGAACTATGTTGGATCAACAATGGATTAGATCATTGGTTTTTCAAAACAAGTTTTTTAGGTAAGCATTAACAATGTAATTACCTATTTGTTCATGGGTTCATCTCAATTCCATCTTTTAACCAAAATCATTTAGCCAAAATTCGGATTTGTTCTACAAGTGGGTTTTAGTGAAATCTCAATTAATATGAACCTAAGGAATCATAGTAAAATAACCATGTCAACCCATATTCCTATTAAGGTTCTAATTCAATTTCAATTTTAAAAATCCCCAATTATGAAAGGGTGAACCCTAGAACAAAATAGATGAGATTGAAAGAAAATACATACAAGTAATTGATGTTTGATGAAGGATGAGTGAAACCCACAACTTGGAATCAATTACTTTTAGTGATTGAAGGTTTTTGAAGCTTCAACAATGGTGGAAAAAGTGGAACCCGACGGCTGTGTGTTTATGGAAGAGAGAGGGTTCAGTTTGAAAAAGATTAAATTAATAAAACTGGCGCTCTGACAATTTTTACTGCCTGTGGTTCCATATCGATAGAGAACCGCGGGTTTGAACCGCCAGATATAAAGAACCGCCTACAGAGGCAGGTTTTTATGAATGAAATACGCCAAATTTTTGAAAACCAAGTTTTCTAAAATACTTAAAAATATATCTTAAACCTTTTAGAATATCATTGGATCATCATAACACTAAGAAATATGCCTTAATGAAGGATTACGAGTTGAATCGAGATTGAAAAGAACCGAAACGGACAAACGACTACTCGTAGCGAAAAAGCAAAGTGGAGAGAAGTCAAGGGAAGTGAATCAAGACTAAGACCAATGCTCAAGGGATTAATGACAATCTTCAAATCGAGGAGACGAAGAGCTTGTGTCATATATAGTGGTTTAAGACGTTCCTTTCCGACGAAGTGTTAACCGGCTTTGGTAATGAATAAACAGAAAGCAAATATTGATGCATAGACTAAGATCACTTTCAATAATAGTCTTAGTTTAAACCAAAATATGAGCAAGGTATTAATTCACTTTCTCTCCTACAAAGGGCCTACTAACCGTATGGGTGCAAACCATGGATATCATGCTTGATACTTTAAGCTACTACTAACTCACTCTAAATCACCATAGTGAGTCAAGTATCCAAGCAATGAAGGTTTGAGAGGATAAAAGAAAAGAATCAAAAACCACAAACAAATGTCAAGGAAAGGATGCCAAGAACAAGCACATAGTCAAGTAATGATCAAAAGAATGATCAAAGGGCGTGTGGAAGAAAGAAAGCGTACCTTGGCCACAAAGAGCATTCCAATGCATCAAGGAATCAATGCAAAGCCCAACAATGACTATGATTTGTACTAAGTCTTCAAGGACTAGTATCATTCCCAATCATATTGATATCATCATTCAAAGATGTTGAAGATCAATGAAGATGAGTCTTCTACAAGTGCAAGTAACTCAATCCACAACCAATTAAATGATTGATCTTCATGAGTACCTACACAAAGCAAGATGCAAACTAGTAGATACATTTCAAGAGTAGATCTAAAATGCATAAAAGCTACTAATCTAAGAGGGATGCAATATTACCAATTAAAAGACCTATTTTCCAAGAAAAATAGTTTTGACCAAAGAGAAACTTTTGTACAACTTGACCTTCTAATTTCAGGAGACAATGGATCGATCCAAGTTTTAAAGTACAATATACTTCAAAGATCTTGAGTGACCATCGCTCTGATACCAATTGTAGAAACTAGAAGGGGGGGATGAATAGTTTCTCTTAGATTAGTCACCTAATTAAAATTACTTTCAATTAGGATTGTATCAAAACTATCTTTTACTTGAAGCTAAGTTGCATAATGATTAGGTTCAATTCAAATGCATTAGCAATGGTAATAGGTAAGTGTAATGATAATGAAATGAGTAAAGAGTAAGGAAAGAGACAACCTAATGACAAGACACCAAGATTTATAGTGGTTCGACAACGAGGCTCTATCCTCGTTTCTACTCCACTCCTCGAGTACACCTACTTGAGATTTCCACTATATCCAGAAGCTCCCTTCTTGGCGGAGAAAACCTTACATCGTCGCTTACATTATTTTCCGACACTAATCTAAATGTCGAGACCTAATCATTAGCTAGGACCAATATACACAACGTTGCCTACTTCAGAATTTAACGACACAAGGCAAGATGTCGAGTTCTAATCTCAAGGTAGAACCAATCCTCACGACGTTGCCTACTTCACCATTTTACGACACAAGGCTAGATTTCGAGTTCTAATCCAAAGCTAGAACCAATCTTCACGACTCTTCACTTTGAAGCTAAGTGAGAACTTCACACAACACAACTACTAATCACTTTCAAGTTTAGTGAGAACTCACAAGACACAACCACATCACTTTATAGTTTAGTGAGAACTACTACACAATCTATTACAACTCAACTAGACATATCCAAGTACACATATGTATCTTGGATCTACACAACATAAATCCAAGCAAACACATATGCAATAGATGTACACAACAAATCCAAGTATTTACAAATAGCTTGGATGAACACAACTAGTCCAAGTATTCATAAATACAAATGGATTAACATAAAACAAAAAGGCTAACATGATTAACATGACTAATTCATGGATTCATCTTTATCACAACACTAGTTAGTGAGTGATCTTCTCTTTGGACAAGGTAAAGGAGGGGATCAAGAGGCTAATCATATGTAAACATACTTAACAAATTAAGTGATCATTTACTAATGATTATGCTATAGAAAAGAGAAAGGGGGCTAAGAAAAACGTCCAAGAGGCTTGTTGGAAAATGAGATTTGATCCACTATTTATTGAAGACAAAGTGTAACAGCTAGCTGGGCGCGGTTCCTTATCTAGCCCGACGGTTCCTTATCGCTAGAGAATCGCCTAGCTATTTAAGGTACCGCCCAATAGACTACGCTCGGATTTTTGTCTTTTAGTAGGGTAGGAATATCTGAGGTATTTTAAACCTTCAAAGGATATTCTTATGGCATATGGAATATGCCATTTTCAAATTTACATTTTCCATTTCAATAAAACATTTTCTTAAAAAGAAAGTTTACTAAAAAATCTTTTGTCATATTAACAAAAGTGGGTTTTAAGGATAATCATTTTGATGATCACTAAGTATGATTAAGAAAAGTTAGTGATATGATTATTACCTTCATGATAGTGTTAGTTAAATAATTCATTTTGTGTTTTACACTAAATGTGTTGTATAGTTTGTTGTGATCAAAACTAAGAAAGATTAGTTAACACTAATAATGTTTTTAGGCATCACTTGCATTAACAAGCTTGATCTCACACAAACGTGGATTAATACATTGTGTCTAGTATCAAGTCTTTGAGTTTTAGTTCAATAGTGTTAAGTGTTGGTTATATTTTCTTTCATTCTTATTTGGTTGAAAATCTAGCACCATTGTTCGGACCATCATACTCAGAAGCCATTCTATAAACGTTTATGGAGCGAGGGCACTTTAAATCGTAAACCCAACCACTCAGTCATTATTTAGGGTTTAATCTTAATAGTTGTGATTATCCTTCAACTAGCTACTGGTGTAAAATCACTTTATACATCCTACATTTTCCTTAACGTGTTCATGAAGTCCCTTACATTGGTCTTATTGAGTTATTCTAAGTCAACATGTCCAAAGGGTGAAAATACCCATTTTGACCTAATTTACAAGCCATGCATATGGAAGATTTGTTCGATCATTTACAAGGCTCTAGCGTATGTTCAAAAGATTTGATCTATGGCATGGTTATCATCAACTTCGCGTCCGCCAAAAAGATTATCTATTCCAATCACTACATCCAGAACTTGTAATGAATATTATGAGTTTCATGTTATGTCGTTTGGATTGACTAATACACATGTAGCATTCATAAATTTGGTGAATCACGTGTGAAGGCTGTAATTTGATAAATTTGTTGATCCCAAACTTAGATCGATTTAGCTTTATGTATACGAGATTAGATCAAGTAATACACTTAGAGAAACCTTTGTATATGCTTATGATAATCTAAGTGTTATGCGGAATTAACACTTAAACAAGAACACACAATGATAAACAAACTTTCACTTTGATTAATGATATCAAACTTGCTTACAATGAAAGTAGTTTACAACAAAAACTTATATGAAACATTAACCTAAAAGTCTTCTTTTATAGACATAAGAAGCCTTGTACAATAATCTACGTATCAACTATTCTAGGTAAAGATAAATATAGGAAATACATTTTTGTTCCTATCTTTACTAGAAGTAATCTAGAATACAATAAACGAGTAGAGTATATCTTCCCATCAGTGCTTGTCTTAATGTATCAACGCTTGACTTTGTCTCGTCAACGCTTGAGCTGTCAGCGCTTGTTTTGCTCCTGTCAACGCTTGTTTTACTCTTGTCAGCGCTCAAGTGATCTGGCCTTAATTAATTCCCAACAATCCTCCCCTAAACTTGATATCCACTCTTATGATCAAGTTTCTGAATAAGCATTAAGGACTAGGAGGAATCTTACAAACCTTCTCATATTGGTAATGAATAAATCTGATCAAGTCTTTTGCCACGTCACTTGAATAATCTATTTCCAGCTGAGTGTTCTTCATCTTTTCCAAGATAGCCTTGGATATGAAATACTGACCATCCACAAGTAGATACTCAGCAAACTTTGTAGAACTCAAATGGTAAACACCAACAGCTGAATATAACCTCCATTGAAGACCACTAAGGTCATCTTCAAGATCCTTCCAAATAGCAGGATCCTCATCTTTTGGTCCACACATTCTCTTGAATGTGGACCACAACTTTATTCCATTAGCTGAACTTGGTGCTTCAGCCTCATACTTGGTCTCTAGCAACCTCCATAGGTCTACCAAGTCTTCTCTATCACAACTTGCAAACAAAGATATGAGAGTGGTAAAAGGGTGTACCTCTTTTCCATATCTACAAATCTTCCAGAATCCACATTCATCTTCTTCGTAGCTCACAATTGGATTCCTGGAATCTAGAGGTAACACTTGGACCATGTTTGCAGCTTCTAATGGTGAGAGCTTGAGACTCTTTCTTATGACAGCTTAACTTGGATAAAATGGATACATATCTTTGGGAAACTCAAGAGAAACTCCCTTTTTCACTGGTCTGGGAACAAACTAGCTTTCTTGAGTTCCATTTCTTCTACAAGTTCTTCTTTCCTTTCATCAGAAAGAAGTCTGAGAGTGTCTGCTTCCTGCACTCTCACCCAAATGGGATAAGCCTTGCATTCCAACTCATCAAATGTCAATGCCCTTAATCTCTGATAAGTCCATCCTACTCCATGACATCTGAGCAACATGCAGTATAGCTCCCTTCTATCCCTTTTCAACTCTGAGAGAATATTGCTTGCCTTGTGTTTCAAAATTACCTGGCAATCCTTCTGAACTCTGAGGAGAATCTCCAAACCCTATATTGGATCTGAAGTGGTCAAGTGTAGATTCTCCATACATCTTTCTTCCCAAGCATTATACATTTGAACCACCTGTTGCATATCATAGTCAACCTGCAATTTCAACTCTCTCAATTTCTCCTTGGCCAACTCTTCTCCATACTCAAGTCTTTCTGGTTCTATAATCATAATACTTGAGTCTGAGCTAGCTCCATCACTTCCTTCTTCTGAAGTACCAACAAATGGTGACTCTTTCACCTCCTTTCTATCTTGTTCCATGATTTGTGCAGCTAATCTTCTATCAAACTCAACTTGAGTTACATCCTTTGGAACACTCTCTTCTACCATAATACCCTTACCCTTATCTAATGGTGCAATTGTTGGTAAGGGAGATGGTGATACCTGTGAAGAAACCTCCTTGATGATGGATGATGACTGGGATACATCACCCTCATGTGCAGGTCTGTCAACGCCCAATTTTGTTCTATCAGCCCCCAAATTATTTCTGTCAGCGTCCAAATTCTCCTTGTCAACGCCCAAATTTCCTGCCTCAGCGCCTTTTGTAATCTCTTCCAACATGGCTGTAAATGATAAATTCAAGTTGGTAGGAGAAACTAAGGATGTATCAAAACCTGTTTGTTTCTTCAATGTTGTAAGGGCCTCAGCAACATCCAAAGATTGACCATCATGGCTGCCCTTATCACTCAGATTTATTGGATCTTCCTCCCCTTTGGAAGATTCCTCCATACCTCTCCTTGCACTTGTAGTCTCCAAAAAAACAATCCTCTCCCTCAATTTCTTGAGTTCAAGGCCTTGTGAGCTGACAACTTGTACTAAGTCTGCATTTTGCTTTTGCAAGCTCATGCAGACTGCCGTCAATTCCATAAGAGTCATTGGTTCCAGTCTGCCCTCTTCTAAAATGGGGATTTGACCTCCCAAGTCAGATTCATTGGGCATGGATGAGGACTTAATGATTGTGGGACTGCCTTGGCCAGCATCTAAGCCAGAACCAATACTCCCAGCCTTATCCATGTCACCAGCCACCCTTGTGGTGGTGGTTCCCTCTGCTACATGGCTAGGACCACCAGAGGAGAACACTCCAGTAGTCCTTTGGGGTTTCATCAACCTATATTCAGGGGGTGTGGAAGATGGTGTGGAAGAGTGGGTGGATGTGGGTTCGTTAAGGGGTGTTTGGGTTTGTGAAGGTTGTGTGTCAACGTTGGAAATAGGCACATCAACGCCAACATTTAATGTGTCAGCGTTGAAGGGATCTTGGTCAATTTGCATATGTTTAGGTGAAGGTAATGGTTCAGGTATGGGGTCAATTTGTGGTTGGGGGTCTGGTTGGGGTTGAGCTGCTGCAATAACAGCAAGCATAGCTTGGGTTAAGGGTAGGTCACGATGGGGTGGTGAGTTCATCTTCATAAAAATAGCTTTCTTTTGAACAGGGATCTCATAAAAATCATTATAATCCCTTGTGCAACATCCTTGAACATCAAAAACCATTTGTAAAAAACGGGGATAAGCTAAAGTCATTTTGTTCCCCTTGTTTTTACGCATGCCCTCAAAAATCATTTTAGAATAATTAAATTTTTGCCCAATTGCAATACACACAATAGCACTAGTAATAGATCTATTGATCTCATTGTGTGCAGTGCATTTGGGACTCAAACATTGAAGGAGGACATGTATGAGGTACTTCCAGGCTGGGGGGAAACTCCTGTTTATGATACTTGTTTAGAGTACCTTCATCAGGAAAAGGATATCCCAAAGCCCTAAGTCCTTGTTCTATTTCATTAATGGGAAGGGTGGCTATACCATCAGCATCATCAAGATGCAAGGCTTGGCGTACCAAAGCCTCAGTAACCACCCAAGATCTCCCATGAACAATAGAAGTCAATGTAGTCACTCTATTAACTGTTGAGGAACTAACAGTGTTCCAAAACTGTTTAATATGTGTGACTGGAATGAGTGGTGCATGAGAAAGAGCATACCTTAAGGGGGATGCGTTCAAATACGCCACCATTTGTGTGTATTGGGGAAACAGAGTATCATCAGCTTCAAGATACGCGATCATGTTGTGTTGAGTTCTGAACCCCAATTCCAATTCCGATGGTTTAAACTTTGGTGCCATTGTTGAAAGCTGATAAATATGATTGATGAAGATGAAGTTGATAAGAGAAAATTGTGTTAGACAATAAGTATAGATACCCTGTTTAAAAATAGGAGCCAAATTTATAGGAGAAGAAAATGCATGTGATTGACCCAAAAATAGGCAAGTATTTTCAAAATGTAATCATGAAAATATTGAAAAATTATAAGTTTATATCATGCATTAAATGAAAAGTAACAACTTCCAAAAATTACGGCCTAAAAATATGTCAAAAAGTAACAACTGGGTAGGACCCATTGAGTGTCAACGGTCAAAAATTACCTATCAACGCCCAACGGCTATAATCTTGTCAACGTTTTCCTATAGCCATGTCAGCGTCTAAATTGGTCACAGCAACGCTTGGAAAATTCTTGTCAGCGTCCAAAAAAAATGTTTTTAAAAAAATGACCTTAACAAAGTAATTTATCCTAGAGAAGATAACCAAAAAACTGATAATTATTATAGGGCGGCAAGCACTGTCCAGTTATGCACACTTGCTTAAGCAAGATAGACATAACAGTCCTCTAGTGTCCCTTGCTAACCAAAACTCTTAACAACCAAGTTACCTTATAAAATTCCTTGTTACTCCCAGGTAAATCCCATAACAAATTTATTCCCATGTCTCCCAACAGACCACAACCAATTCTAGGCCAAAAATGTCTTGGCAGCATGCATAGTATATCAACTTTGCATGCTACAGTGCCTCATGATTTAGTAAAACTAACTCATACTCACCTGTGGACACAATCTAGAATTGTGATAAGAGTATCATATGGATACCCAAACATCCTAAAGGTTCTTAAAACCTCCCATTAAACTATGATACATAAGTTGCTAAAAACATGCATGAACATAAAAATTTAGTCAAGATAGGAATTTAAAATTCCAACCATCATCCATAAATAAAAACTTGTCCAAATGCTTCTCCATTGATCCATAAGCAACTCTGTATCCAATGGTATACTGCTAACACCATATACACATTTAGATTGAAAACCACAAAACTAACATTATTGCTGACAACGCCCCGATAACACATGACAGCGTTGAGGGAAGCTTTGTCAGCGTTAGACAATTATATTGCTGACAACGTTACAAAAACACTTACCAGTGTTCAAGCAACCTTTGTTAGTGTTAGAAAAATATAGTGGAAAATCTAAATCATCAATAAGACCAATAACAATGCATCATCCTGTACATACTTTTACAAAAAGACTCCAAAACACATATTATGTGAGATTGACCATTCCAATACTTGTTACCAAGTATTGAAATCTCCCAGCATCAAAAGGTTTAGTTAGTAAATCTTACACATTTTCCTCAGTGTCAACCCTATCTGGTTGTATTAAACCTTTTTCAAAGCAATCTCTTATAAAATGGTGTCTAATTTCTATGTGTTTAGTTTTAGAATGATGTACAGGATTCTTAATGATGCATAAAGTGCTGTTATTGTCAACAAATATCTTGGTATGCATGAAATTATATCCATAGTCCAACAGCTGGTTCTGAATCCACAATACTTGTCCACAACAAGCAGCTGCAGCAACATACTCAGCTTCAGTTGTAGAATTAGCCACCACTGTTTGTTTCTTGCACTGCCAAGATATCAACCTGCTCCCAAGAAACTGACATCCACCAGTTGTGGATTTCCTATCAAATTTATCACCTCCATAATCACTATCTGAATATGTCTAATAGGGAATCCTTTGGGTACCACAAACCAAGACCATGATAGCATCTTAGGTACCTAAAGATCCTCTTCACAGCATAAAGGTGACATTCTTTAGGAGTCACTTGATGGCGTGCACAAGCACACACAACAAACATGATATCAGGTCTAGAGGCAGTAAGATACATCAAGGATCCAATCATGGATCTATAGTGCCTGACATTAACATCTTTACCATCTCCAATCTTTCCCCAAGGGTGTTCTCTATCCATAGGAGTAGTAGCCCTCTTTTCATGTGGAGAAAATCCAAACTTCTTCAAGATCTCAGCCACATATTTATCCTGGGAGATGAAGATACCATCTTCTTTCTGCTGAACTTGTAAACCAAGAAAGAAGTTCATCTCCCCTATAGCACTCATCTTGAATTTGTCTGTCATAAGCTTGGAGAAATCCTCACTCATCTTTGGATCAGTAGACCCAAAAATGATATCATCAACATAGACCTGGACAAGCAACACATCCTTGCCTTTCTTCTTTGTAAAGAGTGTCTGATCTATAGTGCCCCTTTTGAATCCATTGTCCACCAAGTATGTAGACAAAGTACCATACCATGCTCTAGGGGCTTGATGAAGGCCATACATAGCCTTTTTGACTCTATACACTTTATCTGGATTCTCTGGATCCTCAAAACCAGGAGGCTGCATCACATATACTTCCTCAACAATAGTTCCATAGAGGAAGGCACTCTTGACATCCATTTGATAGACAGTGAAGCCCATGCAGGATGCATAGGCTAGAAAAATCCTTATAGCTTCAATCCTTGCAACTGGTGCAAAGACCTCCTCATAGTCTATCCCCTCCTCTTGTGTATATCCCTGAGCCACTAACCTTGCCTTGTTTCTGACCACAATACCTCTTTCATCTCTCTTGTTCCTTAGAACCCATCTTGTCCCTATAGGTCTGACATATCTGGGATAATCAACCAGCTCCCAAACATCCTAAATTGCAAATTAGTGAAGCTCATCCTGCATTGCTTCCACCCAACTTGGTTCTTTGAGAGCATCAAATATTTTCTTGGGTTCCTGTTGTGACAGAAAACAGGCAAACAAACATGCTTGCACAAGAGGGGTATCAACCTTCTTGTGTATATTGGCAATAAACCCACCAAGACCTTTATGAGATCTTCTAGTCTGAACTGGAGTCATAATATCACCAATGATTTGAGAAGTGGGGCGATTCTTCATAGTGGAAGTGAGAACTCCTCCTTCAAAAAGTCTGGTGTCCTCAACCTCATTCTCCATGTTGCCAATATCTTCTTCATCAGACTCTCTTTCATCAACATGAGGATGAACCTCTTCATATAGATTAGAAGGTTCACCTTGTTCAAAAATGGAAGAGAAAAGATGTGCAGAAGTGTTGTCAACGCTTGAACCTTGTTTGTCAGCGCTTGGGCTAACAACGCTTGAACTGTTGTTGTCAACGTCTGAACCATCAACGTCTGAATTGGTCTTGTCAGCGCTAGATTTGCCTTTGTCAGCGCCTGATGAACCATGAATGTTTGTATCTGGTAGGACTTGAAGACCACCATTATCTTTACCAGTAGCAGCAGCAGCAGCAAAAGCATCTGTCCAAATGGGAATTGTAACATATTCTTGTATAGGAGATGTCTTTTTTGCTTGTGATACAACCTTTTCATGAACCTGAGTACCTGAAACATCAACAACTTGTTCCTCCATAACATTTGAAGTTACCTTCACAATGTCTGGATTAGTGACAGGCATATAATTTAAACTTCTAGATAAAGGTTCCAAGTCAAACAACCAATTAGGACCACTCTCAGGATCACTAGGTTTATTTTCTAAAAACCTAACATGTACTCTTTCAAGTATACATTTTTCTTCTTTAAGATAAACCCTATATCCCTTGCTCTGCACTGAATACCCCATGAAGTAGCCCTCATCACCTTTTGCACTAAATTTACCTAAGGCATCACTAGTATCTAAAACTACTACATGACAACCAAAAGGTCTGAGAAAACCAATATTAGGTTTTGTTCCCCAAAGTAACTCATAAGGTGTTTTGTTCTGAATTTTGTTAACCAATGCTCTATTTTGAACATAACAAGCTGTATTAACAGCCTCAGCCCAAAAGGCTATAGGAAAATGAGCATCAGCCAACATTGTTCTGGCTGCTTCAATTAGGGTTCTATTTTTCCTCTCAGCAACCCCATTTTGTTGTGGGGTTCTTGCAATACTAAATTGCCTAGTAATTCCTTTCCTGGCACAGAAATCATCTAGCTTCTTATTCCTAAATTCTCCACCATTATCACTCCTAAGCATTTTAACTTCATTGCCAGACCTCTTCTCAATCTGAGTGATAAAATCAATTAGAATATCAGCTGTGTCACTCTTCATAGCTAGAAAGAATGTCCAAGTAAACCTAGAGAAGTCATCTGTGATGACAAAGAAATATGACTTACCATTCAAACTTTCTATATTGGTTGGACCAAAGAGATCCATGTGTAGCATATGAAGAGGTCTAGAACTAGTATACACCTGTTTGGACTTGAATGAGACCTTGTGCTGCTTGCCCTTAAGACATGCAACAAAGAGTGGTCATTGTGGAAGGCCTTCTCAGGCAAACCATCAACCAAGCCAAGTCTCACAAGCCTATTTATATTCTTAAAATTTATGTGCCCTAGTCTCCTGTGCCACAAATTACTCTCATCTACTGAGGCTTTAGCATAAAAACAAGACATATTATTATTCATTTTAATCCCATTCAAATTCACATTGTATATGTCTTAATGCCTAGGTGTTCTATACTCAATATATTTCTCATCAGGGATCTTATAATCCTTGCTTAACACCAAACACTCAGTATCAGTAAACAGAACTTTATTTTTGTTATCACAAACTTGTGATACACTAAAAAGGTTGTAATCAAGCTCTTTTTACCAAAAATACGTTTTCAAAACGCAAATTCTTGGTGAGAAGGGTTCCTTTGCCTGTGATAGTACCATATCCGCCTCCAAAGTATACCTTATCACCATCCTTAATGGGAATGAAGTTGGTCAAATAGTCTTCCTTCCCTGTCATGTGCCTTGAGCATCCACTATCCCAATATCCATAATCATTGACCTGTCTTTGAATGCCCTGCACATAAAGAAAACAAATTAGTTTTCTTTGGGAACCCAAGTCTTAAAAGACTTGGGTTGTTCATTAAGAACAGACTTAGGTCTCACAACAACCCCATTTTCATCCTTTTTAGGATGAAATACCCAGTTAACCCCAATAGGTTTTGTAATGACCTTTGAAATGTAATTAAATCTGTTGTAGGTCATTGAAATCCCATTATCATTAGGGTTTTGATCTTTCTTGGGTCTCCATGTTAAGCTTGAAGAAGCTTTAGACCCCTTACCCTGTGGTTGCTAATATTTAGGTCTGGTCACATTTCTGTCAGCGTTGGAATTGGTCTTTTCAACGCTGAGATTACCCTTGTCAGTGTTGAATCTAGGGTTTGCTACAGAAACCCATTGCCAATTAGACCAGGTGTTTATCTTTTGAAATGGCCTTTGTCCATGAGTGTTAGACCCTCTAGTAAAGAATGGGGCAGGTCTAATCAGTTGTGGACTTTGCTGCACACAAGGTTTGGGTCTGACAACGTTTGACTTCCTAACAACGTTGACTTTGTTCCTGTCAGCGCTGAATTTGTTCCTGTCAGCGCTGGCTTTGGGAGCGTTGACACACTTATATGCCAAGTGTGAAAAGCTACCACAAGTATAACAAGCTTTCTTAGACACAACCCTAGGTCTAGAAGAGAAGAAGCGTGTTCCATTATTGCTAACTTGGCTCTTGGGTGACCTAGTATTCCTATACATCTCAGTATATTTAATGCTAGGTTTTCTATCAGTGTTTGAGCCTAGGTCAACAGCTTTACCAGTGATTGGGTTTGTAACCTTAATGGGAGTTGACTCATTGGGACTTTCACATAGTAAGCCACCCTTAACAAACAAGGTAGGGTTAGATTTCTTCCATTCATTCAGATCAGTCAACTTTTATTGGTACTCTTCAACTGGAGTGACAACTCTTGGTGGAGGAATGAATTCCTCCTCTTGGAATTCTGGCAAACCAGTCCAAGATAGGTCCTTTTGTTGGACACCATAGAAGTCACCAGCTGGTGGTGGAACCACAGAGTAATCATTCATCCCAATCCCAGTCATGTCCTTAGGATCCCTTTGTTTACCCACACGGTCTCATAGGGTTTGAGTGGCTCTATCAAATATTTGAATTTTAAGGCTAACATTATCTTTATTCTTAATGGCCTCATCTAACTTAGCCTGTAACTCACCATTAACCCTTTCCATGATGTTTCTAATATCCATACTAGCATTTAACTCATGTTTTGAGATATTTATTTTATCTTTTAAGTCAAATTCCATTTTCTTGTATTCAGAAACGGTGTTCTCAGTTTGAGTGAGAGCTACTTGGTAATTAGACAGTTTGCACTTTTCAGTACTCACATCATTTAATAATCTTAACACCTCTTTGTTAAGTTTCTTAGTGCTTAACCTACAACCTTTACTACATAAAGCATCATTGTATACCTCATTATCAGATGAAGAGGAGGAGTGTGCCATGAGAGCATATTCAACATGCTCTTCTTCTTCAACCTCAGCAACCAAAGCTTTATCCTCTTCAACATTCTTAGCCAGATAGCTCCAATCCCATCCCATACCATCAATTCCTTGAACTGCAACCATGGCTTTGGAATCCTGAGCTTTAACAACCTGACTTGAGGGTTTACCAGCATCAGATCTTCTAGGAGATCTGCATTCCCTCATGAAGTGCCCCATACGATGACAGTTGTAGCATTCAACTTTGGATTTATCAAATCCAGCTGTGTCTTTTGCATTGAAGGTCATTTTCTTCTTAAACCTTAGGTTCCACCTATTTGCTCTTATACTAGCAAGAGCCATGTTCCACTTAATGTCCATCTCTTCCAAGTGCTCATCACTTATCTGCTCAAGGTCCTCATATGTAATCACTGAACCATTGGGCAAAGAAGAAATATAAGCACATACAGTATCCAAATCTAAACCTACAGGTTTAATTCTTGGTGAGTCACTTTTGAATATGTCAGCGTCTTAAAAGGAGACGTTGACAAGACATGCTCCAGCGCTGACACAAGATGATCCAGTAACTGGATGTATGAAAGAGTCCTTCTGGTGAAATTGACCTTCACTATGAGAGAAAAAGGCCATGTTACTGTTGGTAGACTTGCTTCCATGCTCTAAAAGAGTTTCATCTTCCAACAACCTCAGTTTGTTGTAGATGTCATCAAACGTGGAACTCTTGTAAGTATTGTTGGCAAGAATAGATCTTGCCTCAATCTTCCATGCCTCACCAAGACTTTTAAGAAAGGTAGCATTAATGTCAACATCACCAAGTTGTGTCCCCATGAAGGACAACTTGCTTGTAATGTCAAGCAATCTGCTTCTCACACTACTCAGTTTCTCATTGGGTTGAGCCTTGAAGACAACATAATCATGCATGAGTTGCTTTTTCTTCTCTTCCTTAGTGTCTGCATTGCCACCATATGCAACTTCAAGAGCTTCCCAAAGGTTTTTAGCAGATTTATAGCCTCTATATTTATGTTGGTTCTCTTGTCCCAAAGAGACTTTCAGAATATTTAGGGCTTTCATGTCGACCCTTTTCTTTGCTATGTCATCAGAAGACACAGCTCTACCATATCCAGGTTTTTCTTTCTTATATTCTTCAGAACATCCAGCAACAGATGATCTTTGAGTAATAACATCAGCAATCTTTTGGGCTTTGTCGAATGTGTTTCCATATTCAATGATCTCCCAGAGTGTGTAGTCATAGATCCCCAGATATTGCTCAAAGTTGAATTTCCACAAATCAAAGTTGGTTGCATCAAGCATGGGAATCTTGATGTTTGGTAAAGATGAGGAGGAGGAGGTTATTCCTTCAGACATGTTGTTGTTAGGGTTTTTGAGAAAATTAGGGTTTTGGTGATTTTTAGGGTTCTTGTGTTCTTTAAGATCAAAAGTTCCTCAACAAGCTCTGATACCACTTGTTGATCCCAAACTTAGATCGATTTAGCTTTATGTATACGAGATTAGATCAAGTAATACACTTAGAGAAATCTTTGTATATGTTTATGATAATCTAAGTGTTATGCGGAATTAACACTTAAACAAGAACACACAATGATAAACAAACTTTCACTTTGATTAATGATATCAAACTTGCTTACAATGAAAGTAGTTTACGAACAAAAACTTATATGAAACATTAACCTAAAAGTCTTCTTTTATAGACATAAGAAGCCTTGTACAATAATCTACGTATCAGTTATTCTAGGTAAAGATAAATATAGAAAATACATTGTTGTTCCTATCTTTACTAGAAGTAATCTAGAATACAATAAACGCGTAGAGTATATCTTCCCATTAGTGCTTGTCTTCAATGTATCAACGCTTGACTTTGTCTTGTCAACGCTTGAGCTGTCAGCGCTTGTTTTGCTCCTGTCAACGCTTGTTTTACTCTTGTCAGCGCTCAAGTGATCTGGCCTTAGTTTATTCCCAACAAAATTCATGCTTGCGATCATTAAGGACCATTTGTTTGTTTATCTGAATAAGAAGGAGTTAATAATTATTTATAGATTGCCCTAAATTGGCCGAACAATGAAAACCTGTACCTTGAGTATTTAACATGTGATTAAAGATTTAATCCTTTATATTAAATGACCGTTTAATGATAGTAAAATATATATATATATATATATATATATATATATATATATATATATATATATATATATATATATATATATATATATATATATATATATATATATATATATATATATATATATATATATATATTGACCTTTTAAAAATTAGAGCCATTTAAGACTTTGGATTTTACTAAAAAGAAAAATGGAAATATGTTTTGACAAATGTTTTAACAAGGGATTTTTAGGGATTATTCCCTTATACACAAATCAGTTAACTAAACTCCTGTTTAGGGGTAAATGTTTGTGTATACCTCAAGACAACCTAAGAGGGATTGAGGAAACCGTTTAAACCAAGACTTAAAACGACAATGTTTGCTTTTCAACTAAGAAGAATTTTGACCAAAGTATAACAAAAGATTTTTCAAACATTTACGAATCTTATTAGTTATTTTCGATAAATCAACAAAAATCGTGTTAATTAAATTCAAATTTATTTTTGAACATTTTCATATAATTGGTCGAACTAAGAAATTTAAAATTTTTACGTTTACGTTTCATAAAAATTGAATATTTGTTATTTAATTACCTGTAATAACTATCGACACTTTAAACGTCGGATTGAGCAAAACTAATAAAAATAATAGTTGAGATAGAACTAAGACTTAGAAAATGTGAAGAAAGAATTTTCGAATAAATACGGTCATGATAATTATTCCATCTAGGAAAGTGAACGTAATTACTGAGACATTATGTAGAAAAGATAAAGAACCAATTAGGATGTGTTCCTTAGTAATGATGGTACAAAATAAATTGCCGAACAATATAAAAATAGCTGATACTTATAAAAAGGATAATAAAGATAATAAAAAGGGGTTCGCGGCTAATGTGAACCATCATAATTAAGAAGCCGATGGCGTTGAATGTATAGAAGGTCGTTTGTGGTTGTCTAAATATGGAGGATTGTGAGATATAGTTATGTTGGAATCTTGTAAGTATAAGTATTCTATTTATGTCATTTCTGACTAAAAGTATCTTTGTCTGAAGAAGTTGTACTAATGGCAAATTATGAAGGCAAACATCGCCTCATACATTAGTAAACGTCTAATTATTGCAAGGGTCATCATCTGAATTTGATTCGATTTGAGTCATCGTCGACAGACTGACCAAATCTGCTAGGATCTAAATATTAGAGCACCTGTACGCAGGAGTTGAGATGAAGACACCCGACATACACCCATTGTGAGTTGGACATGTCTTTTAGGTTTAAGGTTTCCTATGATGCGAAACTAACCTTACAAAATACTCGACCCGCGAGACCTGAAATGATTGTTGAAATTAGGATCTGATTATTGACTATCGGTAGTGGACAGGAGGTCATGTGAATATGAAATGTAGATCTTGAAGTGCCAAATGGGTAGCGAAGTTATGCCAAAAATTTTAACCATGGAAAAATGAATTGATGATCTAGAAGATCATGGGATATAAGTCCCCGTTGTATGGGACCATTGAGATGATGTAAAAGATTGGTTTGAAAGGCATATAAGCTAGATCTACCCTAGGACTTCAAGAACTGCGTGAATTATGTTTCGTAAATCGAACTTGATAAATATCTATCAAGTGAAAATCTGAATTCTTCTTGATAAAGTTTAGATCGGCGAAAAGTTGCATTCATCAAAAACCCATGAACATCATGGATAGAGAAAGTAAGTCGACATTAAGCCTGATCTTATTCCCGTAGTTATGTTTGATGAAACTCGCGTATTGTAATGAATTACACTTGTGAGAAAAGACCGAATGTGGAGGAAATACCCACATGGCTTTTAACTCAATAAGAAGCGAGTAGTAAGGTAAGATGATCTTTGAGGACAAAGATCCTGTTTAGGGGTAAATGCTGTGACAATCCGTCAGTTTATGGTTTATATATTATTCTCAATATTTATTTAAAAACATTATTTTAATGTTATATTATGAACTCACTTATTTTTGGGAAGAAATTTGGATTTACGTCTTGAAGTAGCATCGACTAGGTCTAAATCGGAGGATTCTACATAACGTGCTCACGTTTACATACACCGTCTTTGGTGACAGTCCGACATTTCAGAAAATAAATTTATCCGTAAATATTATTTTGGAGTTTTAAATTTGTGTTGGTTCATAAAATCACAAATTTACGAGAAGAGATTAGGACTTACGATTTTAATTTAACGTCCTTTACAACTAAACCGGAAACCTTAGGATTACGTATTTACGTTTTCGAACTCCGTTTTTGATGAGACAATTTTTATTAGATTCGTTTTGTGCCTTTTATTCATAATTTATTAAAACGTTTTTCGTAAAACGACCCGAGGGCACGCAAATCGAGGAAACTAGAATCGAGGAATACCCGTAAATTAGCGGGATGGGACAAACTAATTTATCCCACCCCACTATCTATATGGACGGCCAACTAATGCCACCACAACACTTGATGTGTCAAACTCTTAGCTAATAAGCTAACACATGTTAGCTAAAGCTTAACATGTAAGCTACTATACATCAAAACCACAATCTCATACCACTTCCTCTCATTTCTCTCATGCAAAACCACACACTTCTCTATCACCCTCCATTTATGTCGTCCATACCATCACCATAAACCATCATATGATCAAAAATTCAACCTTAATTCATGTGTTTAACTTGCACAAGTTAAATACCCTTTGAAGACTTGTTGATTGGAGGTGATCATAACATCCACAAAGGAGATTTTATGAAGATCAAGGGCTGATCTTCCACAAGGAGTTCTTGAAGATTGGTGGACTTGAAGATGATATTGGTTTATCACAAGTCTTGATCACAACCTACATCATCATGGTGGTATAAAGATTGTTCTTCCCATCCTCTTGTTATTTTAATTATGTAATCATGTATTTTCTTTCCTATTGTATATGTATATGATGATTATATGATGATAAAAGTATTGTGTGGGAATTTGGTGTTGATAAATATGGTTAAAAAGATGGAAAACCATAAGTAATAAGGCTAAAATCTTGCTTAAATGGTAGGCTGTATAAAAACAGTAACTAACCACATGTTAGACTGATAAACTTGCATGGTGAAATCCGTTTACAGTAAGTATAAGATGTCATACACATGTGAGAGTTGGCCATACAATGGAATCATTATAATGAGTTAGATATGATCAAAACAAGATGAGTGTACCAATCTGAATAGTCTGTTTTGTAGGGACTGTTAAGGATAATTAAACATGGAATGAGCAGTAGCTATAACTAACTTATTTGTAGCACATAATATGAAGTTTATTCCATCCAAAAATGAGCTTCTATCTCCTTATAAAACTCAAGATATGATAAAAATGGTGAAAGTGAAAGTAAAAATTAGATTTTGGGAAATTAAAGTATAATAGTATTATATAAGCACTCAAACAAAAAATAGTATAAAATGTGAATTAAAACCCACTAACTTATATAATACATTTATATAAACACGTATAAGGATAAATAAATGGACATTTTATAAAAATGGTAGTTTGATAAGTTTTATAAGTTATAAAACTATAAACATGATTTTTACGACTTTTTCGGTTATTACCTTCAAATTAACGTTTTTCGCCAAATAAAACTTAGACGATCAAACCGTCTAGTCTAAACTTTTATAAACTCATATACTGATATATAAGTATCTAATACAAGTAAAAACCGATAAAATCCAAACTATATGACATATGGACATTAACGGGCTAAGTTAACGTTATTGGACTAATAACACAACAAAATGGACTAAAACACTTATAAACTTATTTATTGGGCTTAAACCATTTGGGCCCAACATGTAAAGTATAAATACTGATAATACAAGTATGAAATGGATTAATACAAGTTATGAACTTATAATAGGCTTGGTGGACCTAAAACACGTAAATAGGTAAAACTAGTAAACTAGTAAGAAGTTACCAATACATAAACACTAAAATGAGTAAAAGAGAATATGTAAACACACTTGATCATCATATATATATAAAATCATCATATGTATACATAATTGTTATTTTTATAAAGTCATTGGACAAGAGTCTAAGACGAGTATTATTTGTCTAGGTTTCCGTGATTGAAGCACGTATCGTACATCCAAATCGCCGATAACCGCCTTCCCACATCAACGTGAGTTCATAGCCTCACACTCTTTTAAATGTTTTTATGAAATGTTTTATAAACCCGCGAGGGAGATAACATGTTAGTTTTTATAAAATAGGACACTAGTTGTCCCGATTGTTTATTTATTGATTTGGACCCGAATGATTGTATGACCCGATGAATGATTATATGACCCGATAGATGAAATGAAATGGATTATTAAAGTTAGGTTATGTCACTAAAAGTCCCATTAGCATGAATTGTGAACTACCGGGATTTGGTAGACGCTTGTGCATATAATAGTACTATTTGGGGATGATCACCCCAGTTCGCGCCTTGACGGTTGATCCCCGTCGTGCCACATCGATTGGTAAGCGAATTTATGTATGAGAAGATTTCCATAGCGTGATCTTTGTGACGACACACTAATTTAGATGGGCAAATTGAGTTTCGGGATAGCTACCCGTTTTTTGTTGAAGTAAGGTAACAATGTCATGCGGCTTATAATAATCTAAAATAACGAAATACTGCTATACGCACTGAATTACGATATATTTCTTGACTAGCAATACGGGGTCTTATTATTGATTTTATGTTCGTGTTTTGGTTTTACATAACCATATTCATATAACGGTTTTTATTTAATCTATACAACGTTATAAAACATATTGTATGATATTTTTAACGACAATGGTTCGTATAATGATTTTGAAGACGAAAGCCTATATTATGATTTTGATAAGGATTTGTATAAACGACTTTGGCAATTTTATGGCCTATTACAAAGATTTGTATGAAATGATTTTCGGTAATAATTTTATACCGATGTTATATTGATGGATTTTATTAAACTCTATGAATTCACTCGGCGTTATCGCTGACCTTTTCTTTTAACATGCTTTATCTCAGGTACTTGAAGGTAATTCTCGGGAAGACAACAAGAATTCATGGCCCGCACTTAAATTATAATTTCCATTCAAATGTTTTGTAAAACATGTATTAAATACAATGACTTGTGACCTATGTAACTTAGATATTTATGAATGGAAATGCTTTATTATTAAACGACGCGATTTTTATGCGTTGTCTATGATGTGAGAAATGTGCTATCCCGTAGCACCAACGAGTCTTCCGCTGTATTGAATTGTGTAAATTTGGGGGTGTTACAAAGTGAGTGGGATCAACCTTTGAAGAGGTGGTGGTGGGAACAGCAGTAGAAGGTGCACTAGAAGATGGAACCCCAGAAGTACCTTCTTGAACAACCGGCAAAGGAGTGGGAGCAAAAGCAGGCTTAGAAGTGTGTGCAACACGAGGAGGTTGGCAATAGATAGCATGTTTAGGCACAGGTGTATCCCTATGCTTGATTATCTTGGTGTAAATATCTTTAAGCTCATCAAAAGAAAGCCTCCTCACCCTCTCCCATGTCCACCCCGTCTGATAATAAGCAGCCGATTGATTCTTAACATACTACTACATCAATCGTCTCTCCATAGCACGCGACAGAGGTCTGTTACGGCGTTGTTCACGAAGCTGGGCAGCTAGAGTTTCCTGTTGTTTTCGCATCAATGCCATTGCTCGTTGAACACAATTGACTTGATTCACATCTGCACCCAACAAATCGGTGAACTGAGAGTAGTCTGAAGTAAGGATGGTAATCACATTCATCCAATCATGGTTATCCCAATGCACGACATTGTACCTCACCTACTTACGTCTCTGTTGTTGTAGGGCTTCATCCTCAGCCTTAGCTTGATGTTCAAACTCTTCTTTCAATCTCTGAGCAGCCTCTTCCCCCAATCTTTCTTCCTCTAATTGTCTGTGAGTTCGCTTTTTGGGTGGAGAGGGTGCATCAGTCATAGGGGATTTTCCCTTGGGATCATGAGAAGGACCAGCAGTGGGAGATGAAGGACCAGCAGAGTCATCCATTATCTTGGGACCAGCAATAGCAGTAGGAATGCATGAACGACTAGGAGGAGCAGGCAAGTCATCACTTGGCTTATCAGCAAAGGCAGACCTTGCCAAAATAGTCAACCCATCCTCCTCTTCATCTTCCTCAGAATCAGTTAGCACCACTTTCTTCCTATGGTGCTTGAGCTACGTCTCCAAAGATTTGAACCCATTTACCAATGGAAGCATGAAATCCCTTGTGAGCTTGCGGGGTTGGTTGAGCTCATCTTCCAATGAAACAATCTTGGCATAGTACCTGTGTATAAGAGCAACCAAAGAAGTCAAAGTAATAGGTTCCTATGCTTTCCCACCAAGAGGACTCGGTTGAGGGGATGTATCATGGGGATCAGAAGCAACTGATGGGTCATCCATATGGGCCTGAGAACTAGAAGGCTTCTCAGCAAAATGTGGAGCTGGACTAGGAGGGGGAGAATTAGCAAATGGGGACTCATGTGGTCGAGAAGAATGTGCAGCCTTTGAGGTAGATGGCAGTTCTACCACCACCTCTCTAGCTGGCTCCTCAACCTCCACATGGGGCACACCAGTAGCAGGGTTCTCCTCCTCCATAGGATCATTCACCAATGGAGGTTCCTCCTCGGCTTGGCCAGCCGGAGGAACCACATTGGGACCCCCCTTGGGAAAGGCCCATGAAATGTGTATAGTTGAAGTTCGTTTTTCTTAGTTCTTAACAAATTGAAAGTCCTAACAAGATCGAGTTTTTAATTGTTTTTGGTTGGTAAAGTATTTGGATAATCTATAGCTAATTCAAACAAAACCTTGCTAAAATGAAAAAAATATAGTCTACTTATACGTAAAACAAAGTGCACAAACCAAGTTTTAATTCAATTAAAATGCTAAAATGTAAATTCTACAAAATATAAGGACTGAAAATGTAAATTCAATGGAAATTAAATGCTAAAAATACAAAGTCAAATAGTCTAGGGACTATTTATGTAAAATCAGTTAACTAAATGGACTCAAAGTGAAAACTTATCAAACAAGTAACCAAATTCCAACTAACTTGAAAACTAACTAACCATTTTTTAACAACTTTGAAAATACAAGGACCTAATATTTGCAAACCCTAAATAGTTGAAAGTTTAGCTTGAATTAGAAACTGATTAATACTAAAAGGACCAAAGTGCAATTTTCAGAAACGTTAAACCAAAAACGGGTTAAGGAGTGAAATAAGCTCGTTTGAGCTCGTTTCTTGACCAAATAAGCTCAAACCACTTCCGAAAGACTTAAAATCAAAATTAAGCTACACCTGTCCAAGGAATTAAGCTGAAACTGGCTAAAACATTTATAAGCAACTTCTAATAAGCTCAAAATAAGCTAACTGATAAGCTACACATGCACTAGTTGATTTTATTAAAGAAACTTGTTAAACAGCTCAAAAGAAGAATGGGAAATCTAGTTTCAAAGAAAATGATCCAGTAATAAGCTCTAAAATTGAAAATAAGCTAAAATGAGCTTATGTTGACTTTTGTTGACTAGATTTTTCAAAAAGCTCAAATTCTCAAAACCTACTCAGGAACACTTTCTAAATAGAAATGTGAAAGAAAATTAAGAGATTTCTGAAGTAGAAATGTAGATATGAGAAATCAGTCCATGTTTTTATCACAGGGAATTGAAAATGCTCTAATGCTTATTAAAGTGCTTATTTCTCACTCAAAACTAGATACTGTATAATTTCCTTCTACACACTAAAACTTCATATATTGAGTGAAAGATGAGAACTGGTTTTAAAGAATTTCATCAAGAAACAAAGATTTACCAAGCAAATGAAATCATGAACTTTCTGAAAACTCACTTAACAAAAACTGACCCAAACTTTTTTGTGTACCAATTGCCTTTTTGACTAAATCCTTGACTAGAAAATGACTAAACTTGATTAGTTATGACTAGATGACTTGAAATGAACCAAAATTTGACAAATACTAACACTTGAAAACAAATATCAAGCGAATCCCAAACACTGCTTATCTGAACTTGAACAAAGTTTTATGAAGAGATTTTAAGCAATTGATTAGACTGAATGAAAAACAATATCAGAACAAGTTTATTGGCTAGAATGAAGTGCAAATGAACTAGTTACAAACAGTTTAAAAGGTTAACACTCAATATGACTAGTTAAGCTAATTTGACTGATTTAGCTGAAAAACAGGACAAGTGAAAGACTAATAAGCAAGTATTAAACTACAATAAGGCTACTCAAACACTGAAATCAGATGCAAGACTAGCTAAACACCTTTTATCATGCATTCAATCAAGAATTATCTAGGTATTAAGCATGCAAACAACACTTGAGTGGAACAAGAACTAAGGACTTGAAACCTTTTAGCTTAGGCCTTCATTGGGGAGTAGAGAAGCGCTGAGCTTTCTAGCTAGTGCTAACCACCACCTTAGCACTAGAAAACACCAAACATCTACTAATCATCAGCTACAATCACCATAATCTCTATTAATGAACTAGAAATCTTCAAAATCAACTAGATGCTTGGACTGGAATGAACTGAACAAGATCAACAGCTACAAGTCTTCTCAATCAGCTAATCATGATCAAATGGTGATCATAACTAACTAGAACAGCAACAGAGTAACAATGATGCAGGGTATGAACAGTAATGAAGGAAGATGAAAGTGAATTTTTATTGATTGAATTGGAAAGGTAGTTACAAGGCTGGTAAATTTGTTACAACTAATAACAGACTCAAGAGTTTGTCAGACTCTTGAGTTGTTATGCTAAAAACTAACAGAGATGAGAGAAAACTAAAAGTGTGTGTGTTTTCACACTTTTCTACATTACATGAACTGAAAGCTAATCTAGGGTATTTATAGAATGCAGATGTGAAGTAGTTGGGGATTGTGACGTGTCAGAACCAATCAAAAGCTTCCACGTGGACAATTCTGCTTAATTGAATTCGCAGGTGAAGAACACTTATGGGGATTTTTGATTGAGATGATTTCTTGTTAATTGAGTTGTATGGTTGTATTCCTCTCTCAAAAACGATCACTTTTGATGTTTATATCATCTTCTGAAACGCATCCTAGCTCAAACCCGTTCCTGGCAAATTTCGTTGAAGAAGATGACACGAGTCCAGTTGTGGTTGGGTAAGAGATTGTCACACGGATCGTTATCCAATTTTGGATAAAAGGATTATTGCATGGCGTAATATGATTGGTTGAAAAATGGAAGTAGTGGAAGTACTGTAGAGATCTTGTATTTAATTGCTGGCGGCTGTGAGTGGCCAGGTGGCGCTTGTTTGGCAATCCAAGTTTATTTATTCCTTGCTTCCCATTGGTTGAAGGCTAACTCACACGGATCAAGCACATATAACTTCCAACAAATGGCAGAATTAACCCCTTAACTTTGGCAGTTTGAACTTTTGATCTATATTCTTCATTTCTTAGACAATTTCAGTCCTTCAACTTGCATTTTTAAACATTTAAGCCCTTTGACTTGATTGACTTAACAGTTGACCAGATTTGACTTTGATCTTGACTTCGACAAATTTACACTTATGGTCCTTCATCTTTGGCAGATTGTCAAGATAGGTCCTTTGTCTTCAAAGTCTTGTCACTTTTGATCCTTCTTTGTCTTTTTCATCCAATTAAGCTTGATTTTTCCTTTGTTTGCTTGAAATTGTATCCTTCTTACCTATTTACATACAAACACAAAACATACCACATAATTCCGCTTTATAGCACAATGTTTAGGTATTTATCTTGTGTTTTAGGGTGATTTGTTGATAAATTGATATGAGTTTTTGCTCATATCATCCCAACATAGCATCAGTGAGATGCGTCAAAGGACCCTTATAACCAAGTTCCATATTCGCATAAACTTTTGGAGTAAGCATTGGGGGCAAATATTCATTCATATTCCTAGGTAAGCACATAAGAACCTGCTGCAAAAACCTAGGGTACATCAATAACTTCTTCCTAGAACTAGTATCACTAAGATTACTAATCATGCCATCAAACAATTGACGAGAAAAGTTAAAAGTACGACCCTAAGCAATACAAATCAAACCAGTAGCAAGGGGGATGGGAAACGCATCCCAACTCCCAGATTTTGGACTCAAACAATGAATCAAAAAGTGAACCAGCAGCTTCCATTGAGGAGCAAATCTATTTTTCTGGAAGTTAAACTTCCCCTCATGATTATAACCTATAGCAGCCATACCATCTATGAATTGGGAAGAGAGATAATGCCATCTTCATCTTGGAGATGAAGGGAAGACCTAATGGATGCCTTAGACACCATATAGGAGCGACCATCTATAGTAGCATGAAGCTCTAATGGGCAACCCAAAACAGCATTGGTGTTGGCGGTTGCCCAAAACTAACGGATAACAGTATCATACACAGTGGGGCAAACCGTTAGAGCATACCTTAGATTGGAAGTTTCAATGTATTCTAGGATGTCTGTGAACTCTTCTCTTTTAGGACCTTAGCCAAGATAGGCCACCTTTTTATGATCGGGATTGTACTGAAGTGATGCCATTGATGATGATTGAAACAGTGGAAGATGATTGATTGAAGATGGTGAAGGGTAGGAGCGTATGTGTGTGTTTATGTTTTGATAATAGAGTCAAATGAGTAATTTGACCATAAATAATAGTCATAAAACAGTTCATTGACCCCTAATTATGGGGGTTGCCCATTCAAAATTAAGTCATTAATTCGTGAGTAACCACTTGCCCCTTAAACCGTTATTTGCAAATCCTAGTTACCAATGATAAACAAAAGATGTGCACCAGAAGTAACTCGCGTTGACTGAAAGTCAAAACGCCTAAAGGTCAGCACTAGGAGGAACGAGTGGTCAACGGAAGTCAACGAAGTGAACATTTGATACTAGAAGCCAACCACAAGTGAAGATTAAGGGTTTGTACCCACTAGGAGCAGAAGACTGCCACTAGGAGTACCAAAATCTTCCACTAGAAGTTGCACACACCGCGAATACCCATGAAAACTGTTGTTGGAGGCTACCATATGTATGACTGTACAAGTAAATATGTACAATACGCCTCCCCTTAGGCTTAGCCTCCCCTCAATCCTAGGCCTCAAGGATTGACCATACCAATGTGAACCACCAAGTGGTTGAATCTCGGACCATCAAATGCTTTGGTCAATAACTCAGAAACATTATCATCCGTATGTACTTTAAGAACCTGTATCAGCTTCTTCTCATTGGCATCCCGTATAAAATGGTGTCGAATCTCGATATGCTTGGTTCGTTGATGAAAGACAGGATTATTCACAATGCAGATAGTGTTTTGATTGTCGATGAAAATTTTGGTGTTCATGAAGTTGAACCCATAATCCAGCATCTGATTTTGTATCCACAAGACTTGTCCACAACAACTAGTAGCAGCTACGTATTCAACTTCTGTTGAAGAGGTAGCTACTATTGTCTGTTTCTTACATTGCCATGAGATAAGTCTTCGACCCAAAAACTGACAACCACCAGTAGTAGACTTCCTATCATTATTAGCACCTGCATAGTCACTATCACTATAGGCTTCAAGAACAAAAGGTGATTCCCTTGGATACCACAAGCCTAGCTTTGGTTTTGGCTTGATATACTTGAAGATTTTCTTGACTGCATTCAAGTTAGATACGGTTGGAGCCACCCAATGTCTAGAACAAGCACTTAATGCAAACATAATGTCCGGATGTGATGCAGTCAAATACATGAGTGAGCCAATCATTGACCTGTACATGTGAACATTTACCAGAGGATCTGGCTCATTCTTAAGTTTGACTTTAGTGACTTCATAAGGTGTTGTTGCTGGTCGAAGAGGTTCCACATCAAACTTCTGAATGATCTCATGAACATACTTGTCTTGACTAATGAAGATACCATCCGACTACTGCTTGACTTGAAGACCAAAGAAAAATGTGAGTTCTCCTATGACACTCATCTGAAATTCGCCTTTCATTAGCTGTTCAAACTCATCACACCATTCCTTCCTAGTAGAACCGAAGATAATACCATCCACATACACTTGAACCAGGATGATGTCCTTGGCATTCTTTTTAAGAAACAGAGTTTTGTCAATAGTGCCTCTTCTATAGTCGTGTTTCAACAAAAAGTGGACAGACGCTCATACCAAGCTCTAGGAGCCTGATGTAGTCCATAAAGAGCTTTGACCACCTTGCAGACTTTCTTGGGATGAAGTGGATCCACAAAGCCCTTAGGTTGAGTGACATAAACTTCCTCGTCAATCTTGCCATAGAGAAACGAACTCTTGACATCCATCTAAAAAATCATAAAACCAACATAAGAAGTAAAAGCCAAAAACAGACGGATAGCCTCAATCCTAGCAACAGGAGCAAAGACTTTAGTATAGTCAATTCCTTCGAGTTGTGTGTGACCTTGTGCGACCAACCTAGCCTTATTTTTCACCACAATACCCCTTGCATCTTTCTTGTTTTTGAGAATCCATTTGGTACCAATTGCTTTCTTTCCATCTGGTAAGTAAACTAGGATCCAAACATTCTGAAACAAGAATTGATGCATCTCCTCCTGCATAGCCTCAACCAAACTTTGATCCTCAAGAGCATGTGAGACTGACCTAGGTTCCACCTGTGAAAGAAAACAAGAAAACAAAGAGTGAATAAAGTCTGTGTGATTATTACGCTTTTGGTCTTCAATGTAGCTCACAAGAGCATGATGACCAGACGTTGCTTTCTTATGCATTCGGCGAGTCTTGAGAGTAGAACCAGGATCCCCTATGATTTGAGTAGTAGGATGGTCTTTATTGATCTGTAATAACTAGGTTTTAGCCTAATTAAAAAGATTCGTTTAAGTATGTCTCTTCGAATTTAAAACTGTGTTAACTATGCGACTCAGTCGATTTTTGGTGTAACAAAAATGTGTCGTTGTAGTATATTAAAAGTGCAAAGACTTAAAAGTAAATGACGTAAAATAAAAGGCGTTAAATTAAAAGGCGTTAAAGTATATGGCGAGAAATTTAAAAGGCGTTACAATTAAATCTAAATCTAATTAAAAGTAATGGGTGCAAATATTTAAAAACTTTGCAAAGTAAATAATTAAATGACTTAAAAGTAAAGCGTGACGAGAATTAAAATATAACAAAGTACTAAAGCGTAAACTTAAAAATTAAACAAGGCAAAACACTAAAACAAACTCACTGTCGGAATATATTCCGATAAAACCTCGTTGGAATGTACTACCTTATCCTGTCGGAATGTTGATCGGAAAACCGATCGGAATATGTCACTTCTTCAGATCGGAATACCCAAGCAAATCCCAGATCGGAATATGAACTCATCTTGATCGGAATACTTCAGTCGGAAAGTGGGAAAATAGGGGTTATCGGAATCCTCCTCGTCGGAATATTATTGGAACTCAAATCGGAAAGCTGTCACTTTTTCTGATCGGAATAACCAAACTAAATCTCTGATCAGAATACCACTTTACCTGATCGGAATGTCTTAAACTTCCCAATCGGAATAATGCAAACCCTTTTCCGACCAAGCCAAAGAGCTATGGTCGGAATAATAAACCCCTTTCCGATTTGTCAGATCGGAATACGGAGGATAAAGTACAAAATAAGCTAGAAAAATAAGTTACTAATCAAATAAGCACACAACGAAATTCCTAAGGCAAACCGTATAAGAATAAGCTACTAAACTGGAATTTAAAGACTTTTAAAACACGAAATGAATAAGCTTTACGAAAAACAAACTTTTATATAAAAATAACTTTTATAAAAATTAATAAACTTAAAGATAAATACAATAAGCTATAAAAATCAATGATCTAAAACAATCAAAAGCATAAAAACACAATCTTTAATCAAATAAGCAAGATAATAAACATGTAAACATAAAGATCAAGCAAGAAAGAAAGGTAGAATGAGAGATAAAAACAAGAAAATTAAAGAACACTTACTTGGAAATTAAAGGTATTAAAAGTGCAAGACAAGTATTTAAATTGACATGTAAAGTAAATGTGCAAGTAATTAAAAGGTGGAAGAACTAGTGTCACTCTAGTCAACCAGTGTAAAAATGAAATGCTAATGACTATATATAGGGGAGGATTAGGAAGCTTCTTCCCCTCCTTCATTTCTTCTTAATTGCACCATTAAGTCCTTCCCTTCTTAAGCTTTTGTTAATCTTGGATTTTAATGACTTATGGCTCGGGATTTCTTTAAACTCGTCTTTTAATTCTTCAATAAATAAAACTCGAGTTCTTCGGCTTTTTAGTAAACTTCCGTCTTTTGACTTTTTCTTCGATAAATCTTCAGAATTGGTCTTGGACTTCCGTTCTTTTTGCACTCTTGACTTCTTGACTTCGTCTTTCGTCTTTTTCTTCGATAAAAGCCCGTGAATGCCCGTGTTTTCTCCCCTTTTAACAATTTCGTCCTAAATCACAACAAAAACACAAACCACGCATAATTCTGACATAAATGACATAAAATATACGTTTTGGTTCGGTTATTATTGTAATTAAGTGGTAAAAAGGATGGGTGTTTACACACATATCAAATCCCCTACACTTGACCATTGCAATGTCCTCATGCAATGCATTAGTTACAAAGCACGATTACATTTTTCATCAAAATCAATCCACCTTGGACTTTATTAAAGAGATAGAAAACTATAAACATTCAAAGCAAAGAAATCAAAAGCATACCTTAGGGTTTTGAAAATGATGTGAATGATCATCATCCTCAAGTTTTCACTTTCTCCAAACCAAGCTTAAAAACAAGATCATTGTTATTATAAGTTAGCAAACTAACACGAACTCATGTGGGCCAATTATTCACTTAAACTCCCTTATTCCTAGGTGTATCTCTTATATTTTATTATTGTCTTGAATGATCACGAGGATGCATTTTTGACTTATTTCGATAGTTTATTAGGCCGAAAATAAAGTGAACGATTTAATCAATAGTTAGCTAAAGGACAAAATCTTTTAAAACTGCTTCTCGGGACCTCATAAAGTTCATATCTTGGCATAACTCGCTTCGCGATTTGAGACCTTTCTTAGACCGATATTTGGCAGCGACTTCATACTTCAAACCTTGAGAGACGTTCATGAAATTATGGTCTTCTCTTCATATAGGAATTTCTTCACTTGAAGTTTTGAGAGATTCATACTTGGACCACGACTTCTTCATTTTTCTCCAATCTTTATTTTGGACTTTGATATACAACGATCCGCCTCCTTTTATGACCTGGATCTATTCATCATCATACCTTGCTAGGGTCTTTTCGGATACACTTCTTCATGACTTTTGGGGAGTTTTTGCTTTTCGTCGTGTGTCTCGATCCTTTATATTGATTTTCGATAAATGATTCTTCACATCACTTGGGATCTTTAGCAACAAAATATAGCCCTCATGCCTTGTTAGGGCCTTTTCGGACTCGTCAATCTTCGCATCCCGCTTCAATAAGTTATGCCTTGGCTATGAACTCTAATCCATATCGAGCAACTTTTAAACGATCTTGGGCTAGAAGCTAAGTAACTTTTCAAATCGTACAACCTTATTTATTGCAGATAAATTTATTAGCAGGCGATGGGAGAATAGGCTTATAATTAACTCACATAACTCACTCGTGGATGCTTAGCCTATTAAATCAAAGTTTTCGGTTTTCGAGTCATCTATAGGATCTTGCAAATTCTTAGACTTTTTCAAGTTTAGAAATCGCATTTTAAAGTTCCCTTGATAAACGAATCTCTAGGATCAATTATAGGAACTTGCGAAAAGTTCTTGTTCTTAACCCGTGAGAGTTAAGACTTTCACGTTTTATAGTTCCCTATATAAAAGCCTAGCAAAACTTGACTTAAACATGTTAAGGATACTAGCTAGAGTAACTTAGGCAAGTAAACTCGGGTTGAGTCAAAAGATTCACAACGTTTGAAAATTAAAACCACTTTATTAAACTTTTATTCTAATAAGGAAAGAAAATAACTATACAAAGGGCAAAACTAATAGGCCAAAATAGATCAAAAATTTTGAAAAATGTCGAAAAATTGATTTTCTGGTTAAAATGAGGACAAATACAAGGAAAAGACCACTTAACTTCGATAGAAGTCCCCCCTACACTTAACATAAACATTTTCCTCAATGTTTAAGCATGTGGGAGTAAACTCCCCCTACACTTAGGACATCGTGCATGTTGTTTAAATCTTGCTAAGGAAAGGACAACTAAAGAGATTCCTATTTTAATACTGAAAAATATAAAATAGTGAATCGAAAAGAGTTTAGGATAGAACCGGGAAGAAGTGAGCACGGAATCACGCGTCGTCAAGAATCATCAAGAGTGGATCATTGAGCGCTCGAATCCCTGATTAAGAAGAGAGGAGAGGAAATAGCAAACCAACGGGTCTCCCCTACACTTAGGATAAAGAAAGCTAAAAGATAGATGCATGGGTTGCCTCCCAGAAGCGCTTGATTTTTGTTTACCGAGTCGTGAGCCTGACTCGACCTTGATCATCATAGGAAGAAGCATGAAACATATCCACCGGGATCAAATACATAGTTTTCGTCCATCAAATAGCAGAAGCTTAAGGCGAACAAGGCAAGCCAAAGAAGAGTAGGCAAGGTTCCCTTAAGCAGCGATGGAGCACGATGGAAGCAAGGGTGAAGTGGTGCAAGCATGTCTTCAATAATTCCAAAGATTTTTCCTTTTATTTCATCAGGTGGATACTGAGATGGCTTAAAGATTTCAATACCGGGGTCGAACACCTTTTCCTTTAAGGGAAAATAGCACTCAGGCTCAGCAGAGTGTGAAGAAGATCTGCGAAGAAGCACAACCTCGTCCTCAGAAGATGGACAAAGAGGTGTTAACTCATACGTGCTGCGGATATTGGTGTCGATCGGTTTCTTCTCCTTTGAAAGAATGTTCTTCAAATCCAAAGTAGGATCAAGACGATAATCTTCAAAATCATAAGGAGGAGCATCACTCTCATGAGGGAAGTAAGTGTTGAGAAACGTAGAGAATTCGTCCTCAAATGAGTAATCGTCCAAAGTAGGATCAAGTGATGGCGGAGGATCTTCATCATGTGAAGAATCGCTCGAAAGAGTATCAGCCTCATCGAAATCATCATACGTGGGCAGATCGGGATACTCGGAAGTAAGGTCATCATAATCACCCGAATCTGAGCTAGAATCATCATCATCCTAAGCATCAAAGATCGGTGGAGAATAATAAATGGGAGAAGGTTCCAAATTGGAGCGAGAATCATCCACATCATCATGAAAAAGTGGATTATTAATGCAAGAGTCTAATAGCGGATTGTTGTAGACAACAAAATCATCAAGCACATTAATCATATTCACCGATTCTCGTCCATAGGATTTGCTTGTAAGCTTCCCCATTTTGAAAACTTGCGAATCATTCCCGACTCTTAAGATTAACTCACCTTCGGCCACATCAACTAAAGCTCGTCCGGTTCTCAAGAATGGCCGATCAAGTATTAAAGGAATACGAGGGTCCATTTCATAATCAACAACGATAAAATCGACCGGGAAAGTAAATGTGCCAACTTTAATGAACACGTCTTCGGCTATACCAACGGGGTAAGCGAGAGTATGATTTGCAAGTTCAAGAGTCATCTTTGTTGGAGTGAGGTCGGGCAATGATAGTGTTTTCCAAACACTCAAAGGCATAAGATTAATACTGGCCCCGAGATCAGCAAGGGCAGTAAATTCTTCAGTTTTGTTGAACGCGCAAGGCAACACAAAACGACCGGGATCTCTAAGCTTTTCCAGAAGTTCTTTAAGAATAACTGCTGAACAGTTTTCATTTAAGCGTGTGTTGGCGAGCTCAATCAGCTTCTCCTTCTTGTTAAGCAATTCCTTAAATGCTTTAACAAATTTGGGCATGTGGACAAGTGCTTCAAGAAAGCTAATGTTGAAGTTCATTTGAGATATCATCTTCACATAGCGTGACACTTCAGAGTCATCCTTGGTTAGCATTTTGGTCTTGCCTAAACGTGAAGCATAAGGGATATTGGGTTTGGGTGGTGAAGGTGAAGGTGTAGGAGGTAAAGGTTGAGATGTTGAGGGGTCCTTCCTAGGTACATCGTCATTACGAGGCAGAGACGGTAATGGTGCACTAATACTAGGTGTAGGAGGAGTAGGGATAAATAGTGGTGGAGGAGGTGTAGATGATGGGTTGGAATTGGTGGATCGACAATGGTAATTCCACTACGAGTAGTAATAGCACTCACATTTGCTCGCGGATTGGTGACGGTGTTTGAAGGTAGAGAACTCGAAGTAGAAGGTTAAGCTGCGGGCAAGAAACTATCAAGCATATTCTTTAAATCATTGGTTTGATTACTGAAGGAAGATTGAATATTATCTCGAAGCTCAGATCTTATCTCATTTCCTTGCTTGGTGATATCTCCTTTCAAGTTTATAATTTGGCTCTGTAGATTCTTGATTTGCTCACCGTGGGTTCTCATAATGGCTTCAACATCGGGATTAATGGGTGGGGCTTGTTGAGCGGGTGGGTGATAAGGATTAGAAGCTCTTGGTGGGATTTGGTTGCTTCTATTATAGTTGTTGGCGGGGTTTTTGTTTTGAGGAGAAAAACCGGGTGAAAGGTAGTTGTTTGATCGGTAACTCAGCAGATTTCTATCCCCTTGAGGTCGAGCTTGGTAATTTTCCGGTGAATAATTACCATAAGCTGCATACACATTTTCCGGATTTCCTTGAGTCAAAGGACAATCGGTGTATGAGTGAGGACCGCCGCATGTTTCACAAGGATTAGCAACCGCTTTAACTTGTTGTTGTTGTTGGTTTGAAGCGAGAAGCATGATACTTTTGCTCATTTCAGTCATCATGCGGGTGAGTTCGGTCATATCAGGGTTTGCTGAGGTGGAGGAAACATTGACTCTCGGGTTGTTCCTTGAAGAAGCGGAGGAATCCCAGTTCTTGTGGTGAGTAGTCATGTTCTCAATTAGCTCTCTACACTCCTCGGGTCTCCTTTTCATGAATGTGCCACCAGCGGCTGCATTAATCGTATCACGATCACGAAAAGTCAATCCGTTGTAGAAAGTATCAATCAATGTGACTGGAAGCATGTTGTGGTTTGGACAACGATCAATCAAGACATTATATCTTTCCCAAGCATCAAAAATAGATTCATCAGGATCTTGCATGAAATCGCTGATTTGATTGCGAAGGCTGGTGACCATGGATGGTGGAAAGTAGCGTGACAAAAAGCGTTGAGTCATGTCTTCCCAAGTATGAATAGAATTCTTCGGGAGACGATCAAACCATTTCTCGGCATGATGTGATAAAGTATGTGGAAAGAGTTGTAGGCGAAGAACATCCATTGTGGCACCAGGCAACTTCATGCTTTGGGTGATTGTAATGAACTTGTCGAGGTGTTTGATGACGTATAGCCCCCAGCCGGGTCATGAACCCGGCCCAAGGGTACTACCCGTATCCGGCCCATCACATATGGGTGGGATAAATGTCAGTTAGGCTTATGGGCTTGAATGAACAGTAACCGCACACACGTGTGCGGCCCACGGCCCGGTACGGCCGGCACGGCCGACATAGGGTTAGACAGAATGATATTCTGTCTAGGAATATCTTTACCCCAATAAGGGAGGATATTCACTACCAGAATTAGAAGATAACAATCATTCTAATTCTGGTGCTTATCTCTTCCTTGGGGCCGAAGGATCAGTGAAAGCCCACTAGGGTTTCACTGCCTATAAAAGGAACCCCCAAGGGTTCCACGAAGGTAACACAACTCTCTCTAAACTCACATATAACCCTAAATCGATTACTTACTCTCACGCCGGAGTCTAATCGTGGGATACCTTCCCACGGTAAGCTTAACGCGTGTTGTTTAGTGTGCAGGATCCCAACCAGACGATTCACTTGGTGCAGGAGCCGGTACCCAGTCAACCCGAATTAAGCCTAATTCGGGTCTAGCAAGGATCAACCAACTTTTGCATCAACAAGTTGGCGCCATCCGTGGGACCTTAACACTAAGCTAGAACAGAACCTTATCTCGATCTTTTCAATGACAAAGGGGCATCCGCCAGTTAACCCCAGGAACGTGAATCCTGGGAACCGGAAGTCCTCAGGGGAAGGAATTCTTATTCCCAACCAATCACCTAGCCGCCTCGCAGGCGGGCCAGGCAACCGTAGCGGTCTTCAGTCCGCAGGGGTGACGAGCACGATCTCGGTGACACCCCCGCCCACTTCAACCCTGGACAACCCTGATCCGGGAAGTGCGCCAAAGCCCCCCAACAAGGAGCCACGTAGACCCTTAATGGAGGAAGAAGTGGAAGCTCAACCACTCAGCGAGGATGAGCTCACTCGAGTTCTCACTCAGAATTTTGAAAGGATCGTCCCAGGGATCGCATCAAGATTGAGCCTGGGGAGGAACCTCCAAGCCCGACTCAACTTTGGCGATAGTGGACCATCCACCCCTTCCCGAAGTCGGAGAAAAAGGACTCAGCCTCGGGAGCGGGGAACCTTTGAGGAAGACCCTCAGCCCCGGAATGTGTTTGAACGCATAGGGGATCGCATTATGCAAGAATTAACGCAGTCCCAAGATGGAGAAAGGCCGGATGGCTCCCCCGAGCGGCCAGATCGAGAGCTGACCAGAACCACACGTCGCCCAAGTGTGTGGGATAGGATGAACACAGGGAGGGAGGCTCCTGGTTCATCTCAGAAAAGTGGTCCCTATTCAAAAGGTCGGGCACCACCGCCGTCCCCAGATCCGTCTGGGGAAGACTCGGATGACCATCCACCCAAGCGCCGCCGGCCTAGGCGCACGCCTCCGCCACCAAATAATGATGAGTTTTATGGTGGCCCCTACTATCGGGATACGGAAGCAGAGGACCTCTCGCGTCCGTGGTGTGAACCGTGGGACGACCCTAGACTCACACGGCCATGGGCGGATCCCAGGGAAGATCCGTTTACCCTCCGCATACGGAATTATTCTGAGGACACCAAACGTCGCATGCCGGCATGTATCAAGACGTATGATGGGTCCGGTGATCCGGTCGATCACCTCAAAATATTCGATACTCAGGCTAAAATTGAACGATGGCCCATGCCTATATGGTGCCAAATGTTTAATTCAACCTTGATTGGAAACGCTCGTGACTGGTTCGAGGCACTTCCCCCACGCAGCATTGATAGTTTCACGGAACTACGCACTGCGTTTGAGAACAATTATACTCAAAGGAAGAAGTATAATAGGGATCCGGTCTCATTGGCAACTGTCAAGCAACGGCCGGGGGAGTCCACAGAAGCCTTCACTGAGCGCTTCAACGATGAGTGCACACGCACGAGAACCATGCCAGAGCTCCTGAAAATCTCTGACTATATGCATGCCATAACAGACAGAGAACTGATCAGGCGTCTCAACGACAAGCGTCCAGAAAGATATGATGACCTCATGGAGAGAGTGAGGAATTTCATAGAGGGAGAGACAGCGGTTGCCGTAGCCTACCCATCCCGAGGAAATGGGTACCGCTCAAATGACCAGTCCCGAAGACAGTCGGGCGGTCAAGGCAACCAGAACAATAACAAGGGCTCGGACTATAAGAGCCAGAGCAAAGGCGGACGGTCGGACGACAAGTTCACCCCCCTAAAGATGTCCTACCGGGAGATCTTGTTGACTGAAGGGGCGAATTTTCCAAGGCCTCCCCCAATGACCACACCCCCGGAACGTCGGCAGGGAAGTCGCTTCTGCGAATTCCATAATGACAAAGGACACGGCACGGAGGAGTGTATCCAGCTGAAGAAGCATATTGAGTCGCTAATCAAATCAGGCAAACTCAAGCACCTGGTTAAGGATTGGAAAGACGGAAAGGACAACAACAAGAAGTATGATAAGAAGGATCCCCAAAAGGACAAGCCTTCTACCATATACATGATCCAATCCAGACAGCGCCGCACGAGACAGAAAATTGGCCAAAAATTTTCCCGCGGCAAGGAAATCTCATTCCCTCTCATCACAGCAAGTGACGTGGTTGATGCGCCTCTCACCATTGAGATAAGCATTGGAACACACAATGTCCGCCGCATGTATGTGGATGGAGGATCGTCAGCAGAGGTATTATATGAACACTGCTTTGTGCAGTTATGCCCAGAAATAAGAAGCCAATTAGTACCGGCCACGTCGCCGCTTACTGGCTTTAGTGGAGATACTATCTGGCCAATAGGGCAGTTGCGTCTGCTTGTCACCATTGGGAATGAGGAACATTCCACTACAACGTGGATGAACTTCATGGTGATACGTTCACACTCTCCTTATAATGGAATCATAGGCAGACCAGGCATTTTGGCTATCCGGGCAGTACCCTCTACGGCACACGGAATGATTAAATTCCCCGTTGATGGGGGAATCGTTACTATTTATAACACAGTCATGCCAACGTCCGAGTGTCACACTGTGACAACACCGGCACCACCTGTACCACCCAAGGATGGAGCACCACCACCCAATTGGAAGGTGGCCATTCACCCTGACTACCCGGAACAGGAAGTATCCTTAGGAGGGGCGCTCTCAGATAGCGGCAAAAGGGCCATGTGTGCACTTTTAAGTGCAAACCTGGACATATTCGCATGGGAACCAAAACATATGACGGGTGTGCCACGTGCGATAGCAGAGCATAAGCTCCAGATCCGCCAAGGGTACCAACCCATCAAGCAAAAGAAGCGCGGCCAGGCGCCCGAGAGAAGTCAAGTTATATTGGAGGAAGTGCGGAAACTGGTGGACGCAGGCATTATGCGCGAGGTATACTACCACGAGTGGTTATCCAATCCAGTCATGGTCAAGAAACATGACGGAAGTTGGCGCATGTGCGTGGATTTCACGGACCTGAACAAGGCCTGCCCACAGGACTGTTACCCGCTACCAGAAATCGACTGGAAAGTAGAGTCCTTGTGTGGATACCCTTTCAAATGCTTCTTGGACGCATATAAAGGGTACCACCAAATCCAGATGGCGGAGGAGGATGAAGAAAAAACGGCGTTCCACACAAGCCAGGGCGTATATTGCTATACGAAAATGCCGTTTGGATTAAAGAACGCCGGCGCTACGTATCAGCGGTTGGTGGATAAAGCTTTCGAATCACAAATAGGACGCAACTTGGAAGTATATGTTGATGACTTGGTGATAAAAAGCTACACAGAGGAGGCACTCCTCCGGGATGTCCAGGAGACATTCGACACGCTGAGAAGGATTAATATGAAGTTAAATCCAAAGAAATGTACGTTTGGTGCTACAGAAGGAATGTTCTTGGGATATTTGATTGACCCAAACGGCATAAAACCTTGTCCAGAGAAGACGGACGCAGTGATACGGCTACCGTCCCCGCAGACACGGAAAGAGGTGCAGTCCCTGAATGGGAAGTTAGCCGGATTAAATAGATTTCTATCCAAATCCGCAGAGAAGTCATTGCCCTTATTTAAGACGCTCAAGAAGTGTATTAGAAAGGGAGACTTTCGTTGGACGAAGGAAGCTGAGGAAGCCTTTGCCCAACTCAAGCAGCATCTCGCATCTCTCCCCATGTTGGTAGCTCCCCGCCCAAAGGAGGAACTTGTTATGTATCTCTCGGCTACTCATGGCGCAATAAGCGCGGTACTTATGACGGATAGAGACACAATACAGACCCCGGTCTACTTTATAAGTAGAACATTACAAGGAGCGGAACTGAATTATTCCCCCATGGAAAAATTGGTGCTAGCACTAGTATTTGCTACAAAGCGGCTGCGCCGGTACTTTCAGGCGCACCCGATTGTCGTGATTACGGATCAGCCAATCAAGCAGGTTATATCTAGACCAGACGTGGCAGGGAGACTAGAAAAGTGGAGCATCCTACTAGGAGGGCATAATATATCTTACAGACCAAGGACGGCTGTTAAAGGCCAGATCTTGGCAGATTTCCTGATCGAAAAGCCGGATGAGGAAGAACCAATCATTAAGCAAGAGGAGGTCCCAGCGGAACCTTGGGTGCTATTCACAGACGGATCCTCATGCACAGACGGGTCCGGGGCAGGCCTCATCCTCACAAATCCAGAAGGAATGGAATTCACGTACGCCCTCCGTTTTGAGTTCACGGCCACCAATAACGAAGCGGAATACGAAGCATTAATTGCGGGTTTAAAAATCGCCGCTAGAATGGGAGTTGATATGAGCTTAAACTCATATCCTTTTATCAACAAATAACCCTAAAACATGAAGCAAAATACCCTTTTATATTGTAAAAAGCAGTGTTATGTGGTATGTTTGTGTTTGTGTGATCTTATGTAGGTAAAAGGATACAATTTCAAGCAAACAAGGAAAAACCAAGCTCAAATGGATGAAAAAGACAAAAGAGGATCAAAAGTGACAAGACTTTGAAATTAAAGGACCTATCTTGACAAGTTGTGAAAGTTGGAGGACTTAAAGTGCAAATTATGGAAAGTCAAGATTAAAGTCAAATTTGGTCAACTACAAAGTCAACTCAAGTCAAAGGGCCATTTTGTTGAAGAATCAAAGTTGAAGGGTCAAAAATGTCAAAGGAATGAAGATATTAGCCCTAAATAGCAATCTGCCAAGTCAAGGGACTTAATTTGCCAAGTTTGGAAAGTATTGCATGTTTAATCCAAGTGAAAAGGGAAAGGACCAATGAGAAGAGAGGAAAGAGTTCACACGGATCAAACAATTAATGTCCACTCACAGCCGCCTCATTTATTGCCAAATCATAACAGTGCAATCCGCAACTCTCTCTCTCTACCAATCAAAGGCTGCCACGTGTCCTTCTCTTTCAACAAAAATATTTTCCAGGAACGGGATTTTGATAGAAGGCATTTCAAGTAATGATCAAAACACCAAAATTGCTCAATTTTGGAAGACGAATCCAACGGTGCAATCCATTTAACATATTATCCATTGAATCAAAAACCCCCAATTCAAGTTCATCACCTTCAAAGAGGATTTGCAGAATTCCTCCACGTGTCAAGTGATGATTGGCCCAAACACGTCACAACTCCAACAGAATCTCCCTTTCTTGCCTATAAATACCCAGCTTGTACTTCATTTGTGATTGTAGCTTAATTTTGTAAACACCTAGTTCTTAAAATTCCTTTTCCCTTTTTCCCTCCTTTTCACCTAACTACTCAAGAGTCTGACAAACTCTTGAGTCAGTTAGTTAGTTAGAAGCTTGTAACTACCATTTGTAACTGAATTCTTCAATAAAATTTCAAATTCAAGTTTTCCCGCCAAATTCTGTTCTTCAATTCCTGCTACTTACCTGCTGTTGTGTGATTCCATTGTTGCTTATTGATGTTTGTTACGATCATACATTGATCATAATTGACATTGGTGAAGAATTGTTGCTGTTTGATCAGAATTCAAGCCTTTCCATTGATCTTGGAGAATTCATGGCAGAATGATGATTTGTAGCTGTTTTGATTGTTGATTTGAGTTGATAGCTAGTGATAGGTGGTGGTATCACTAGGGCAAGAGAGCTCAGCGCTCCTCTTCTTCCCAAAGGACCTCTACAATAGGTTCTAAGGCTCTTGTTTTATTTTCCTCTAAACAGTCCTTGCATGCTTAATTCCCTAGTGTAATGTTGATGGCTGCCTGATTCTACTTGTTAAGAAGTTGTTGATTGATTGATCCTAGTGTTTTACAGTTTGATCTTGTGCATTTGTGTTAAGCTTTGTAGTTTTTAGCTAAATTTCAGTAACTTTTTAGCTAAATACCTTAATTGAGTTCTAGTTGGTATACTTGCTTGATTTCAGTCTCATTAGCTTTCATTTTGATTACCTAAACTAGTTTGCTAAAGCTTTTGTATCAGTCTTAATCATAACTCATAAAGTCTTTGAAAAAGCTTGATTAAAAGCTTTAAAGGAGTGTTTGGGAATAGCTTTGATTCAGCTTTCAAGTGTTAGGAATTGGTGTTTAGAAGTTTGTTTCTAGTCATTAAGTAGTAATAAGTAGTTTTAAGCCTTTTGTAAGTCATAAAAATAGTCAAACAGGCAATTGGTAATCAAAAAGTTTGGGTCATACTTGTTATCAGCTTTTAGTTCAAAACTTGTCAAATTCACTTGCTTATTTCTCCCTCAATTCTTAATGAAATTTGTTCAAATCTGTTGCTAGTCATAGCTTACATCATAATCTTTCAGACTTTAAAAGGAAAATCTACAGTATTAAGAAATAAGCTAGAAAACAGCTTTTTAGCTCAAGCCTGAGCATTTTGCATTCTCTGATGTGAATAGCTTACTGTTTTGCTAGTTCTCATTATCCACTTCAGAAAAGTCTTGATTTTCTTTCACATTTCCATTTAGAAAGTATTGAATATGAGTTTTTGAGATTTTGAGCTTTTTCCAAAAATTGGTCAACGTTTGGTCAACATAAGCTCATTTGAGCTTATTTTCAGATATCTAGCTTATTACTGGATGAAAATTGTTCTAATTTGATTTCCCCTTCCTTAAATCAAGTGTTTAATCAGTTTTGATAATAAAATCAAGTTGTGGATGTTTGGATTAGGCTATAGCTTATTTTGAGCTTATTAATAAGCACTCTTTTGCTTATTTTGGACTTTTAGCTATTTTCCTTGGACACACGTTTCTTAAATTGGATTTGAAGTTGTTTGCAAGTTGTTTCAGCTTAATTGGTTGAGAAATAAGCTCAAACGAGCTTATTCTTTCTTTGTGCCCGTTTTTACTTGAAAAGTTTGGAAAATTGCACTTTAGTCCCTGGTTTTCAATTAGTGTTAATTTTTGGCTAATCTTGCTAGATTTTAGGGTTTGCAAAAGTTCAGTCCCTGGACTTTGTTAGTTTGTTAAAATTCAGTTTATAAGTTTGTTAGTTTGTTAGTTTTTGGTTAGTTTGTTAAAGTTTTTACAAGTTTAGTCCTTTTAGTTAACTGTTTTACATTTTTAGTCCTTATAACTTTTAGAATTTACATTTCAAGCATTTACATTTTATAGAATTTACATTTTCAGTCCTTATAGTTTTATATTTTGCATTTTTTATATTTTACTTGAATAAAATTTTGGAATTTGCAACTTGTTTTACGTATAAGTAGGTTTATATTTTTCATTTTTAGATAGTTTTGTTTGAATTAGCAATAGATTACCAAGCAAGCTTGAACAACCAAAAACAATTATAAATTTGATATTGATTGGACTTTCTATTAGTTAAGAACTGAGAAAACGAACTTGCATTATACACATTTCAAATGGCGCCGCTGCCGGTTCTTTGACTACACGAGAGACTATCGATTGACGGTTTTCATTGGCTTTTGGGATCCGTTCACTTGGTGAACGTTATTTTTACGTATCATAAATCAAAAACAAATAAAAAAATCAAAAATATAAAAAATATATAAAAACTAAAAAATTAACAAAACAATTCTTTTCCTAAAGAATTGACCAAAAAAAAAAAAAATTAAAAAATCCAAAAAGCAATCTTTTTCCTAAGAGATTGCACCCAAAAATATATATTATTGGATTCTCTCGGTTTTTATGTACATATAGTATTTTCCTTTAAAAACTCATAAATACAAAAATATTTTCCATATTATTATTATAAGTAAATACGTATACGTATAAGAACAATCAATCTACATATCTTCCATAAGTATTGCCGAGGCAATACACCGTGTTGAGGGGCGCTCCGGTCCTTGACACGCGTATCGATCAAACAAAATAAAGCAAGAATAGATAAATACTCTAAATAAGCAATAATTCGAGGAATACGAACATTTAAGTGAATAGAAAGGCGATGTGCTATAAAATGCCATCTAAGGGTCAATAGGTACTTAAGTGCTTCGCGCCACCTAACCCCCCGTTCACTTGGGAGTATTCTAAGAAGGAAAGCTTCATTGAGGGTCTTGCACCCAAAGTAGTATTACATATAGTGTTATTTTCTTGTGGATATTTAATATCGAAACTCGAAGAGGATAATCTTATTCTTTTCAAAGTCACACGAGAGCTTCTCTCTCATTCCTCGTATTGAGTTGCATGCTCACTCGCGGGCGTGCACAAATACCGATTGGTGTACAACCTCTTCCTCCGAAAAGGAAGAAAAAGAGAAAGAGTAAGACCACCATCGTTCACCAAGCCGATCACGAGAATCGTGCTTTGTCACCACCACAAGGAGCCATGGCTGTTGATAATCGTACTTTGTATGAACGTATGCAATCCAACGTTCATGGATATGTTAGTGCCATTAAGATTCCCGATTATCCCGCTAACACATTTGAGCTACATACATCTATGATCAATATGGTTGCTGCATCACCTTTCTATGGAAAACAAAATGAGGATCCCCATGCTCATCTTAAGAGATTCCTTTCACTTTGCAATACCATTAAGCATAATGGGGTTCCACCGGATGTCATTAGATTGTTGTTAGTGTCATTTTCACTAGATGGGAGTGCTAAGCATTGGTTAGACACCCAACCACCCGATAGTATCACCACATGGGATGATTTTACCACTAAGTTTTTGAACAAATTCTTTCCTCCACAAAAGACTATGGCTTTGAGAAATTTGATTATGGGCTTTACACAAAAACCTAGTCAATCCTTTGGTGATGCTTGGGAAGAGTATAGTGAGTTGTTGAGGCGATGCCCTAATCATGGAATGGATGATCTAACCCAAATCAATACCTTCTATAATGGCCTTAAACCTCACCACCAAGATTCACTAAATGCTTCCGCGGGAGGGAGTATTCATTTCAAGACATACCAAGAGGCTTTGACCATTATTGAGACTAAGGCAATGGTTCAAACAAACGATCCATTTGAAGAAAGAGTTCATGTTATCCAAAACACTTCTCAAATCCCTTTTGACAACCAACTCCTCAAGTTTCAAGAAGCTATTTTTCAAAGGATGGATAGAGAAAGTGAGAGGCATTTGCAAGCACAACAAGACATGCTTCAAACTTTTAAGAGCATGACATTGAACAATTCCTCAAACAATGTGAATGCCATCACCAATTCTTGTGTTACTTGTGGAGGTCCCCACTCTTATGAACAATGTGATAAGGTGCAAGGTTATCAAGGGGAATGTTATGCTTACCAAGAGGAACACCGTGAACACTTCAAGCCTAACATCAATCCAAATAACCTTTCTTACAAATCCCAAAATTACCTTACTCCACCCGGCTTTCCACCCCAACCACCCACCCAAATGCAACAAAATCCTCCTCAAATTTTAGCAAGGAATCAAGGGCAAAGACAACCATACCAAGGAAATAACTACAAGGCACCAAATCAATTTCAACCTCAAGCAAGTACCTTTTATCCACCAAATCAAGGATTTAACTCTCAACCTTTACCTTTCCAACCTCAAGGTTTTCAAGGTTATGTGCCACAAGAGTTAAACACAATGGATCTTTTGCAAAAGATGAATCAAGAGACTGAAAAGAAACTCCAAGCTATGGACAAGAAAATGAATGACCAATTCAATAAGCTTTTCATGGCATTAAATCAAAGACCACAAGGAGCTTTACCTTCCAACACACAAACAAATCCTAGGGCCAATGTCAATGCTATTACAACAAGGAGTGGTACAACAACAAAGGATCCTTCACCTCCTAAACCTACTATTGTTCAACCCACTTGTATTCCTACTTGTGATAAGCCTTCTACTTCTACTCCACCTCCTCAAAGTGCTCCTATTCACTCAAACACACCTTCTCAACCACCTCATACTTCTCCTTTACCTTCCACAATTCCCAATGAAGAGGCTAACAAAGACAAATCTTCCACCACAACACCTATTCCACCTACACCAAAACCCACTCTTCCATACCCTTCAAGGTTGAAAAAGGACAAGTTAAAGAACAAAGATGACATACAAGTCTCCAATTTCTTAAGGATGTTCAAGCAACTCAATATCAACATATCCTTTGCGGAAGCTCTTGCTTATATGCCGAAGTTTGCTAAGATGTTCAAGGATTTGCTCTCAAACAAAGAAAAATTGGTTGATTTGCCCAACACATCACTTAATGAAAATTGTTCCGCGGTGTTACTTAAAACCTTACCAACAAAACTTGGAGATCCGGGGCGCTTCTTGATACCTTGTAATTTTCCCGGTGTTGAAAATTGCATGGCTTTGGCGGATTTAGGGGCAAGCATAAATCTCATGCCTTTATCGGTTTGGAAACAACTCTCTCTTCCCGAGCTCACCCCCACTAGGATGACTCTTGAACTAGCCAACCGAACCATAACTCACCCCGTAGGTATAGCGGAAGATGTGTTTGTAGGTGTGGATAAGTTTACCTTTCCGGCCGACTTTGTAGTGGTCGATTATGACATGGATCCTAGAGTGCCTTTGATTGTTGGTAGACCGTTTTTGAGAACGGGTCGTACCTTGATAGATGTGGCGGAAGGAGAATTAATTATGAGAGTAGAGGATGAGAAAGTGGTGTTTAAGTTAGGGAAAGTTTGTGATAGAAAAGAGGTTAAGGAGTCTAGACCTTGTGAGACGATTAACATTGTGGATGTGTTAGATGAAGTGTGTAATGAACACTTTCATGATGCTTGTAAGAATGCTAGTGATGAGATTCCACATGTTGAAACCGTGGCCTCAATTGCTCCCTCTTTAACACCTTTTGGAGAGAGTGATTTCCTCTTGGAGGAATTTGAGTCCAACTTTCTTGGTGATGATGATTCTCCCATTAATTGGGAAGAAGATATTCTTACAATCCAAAAGTTGCTCAATGAGGACCCTATTCCTTCCCCTATTCCACAAGAGATTACCATTGAGGAACCTTCTATAGTAAAACCTTCCATAGAAAGTCCACCTTCCATTGAACTTAAGGAACTTCCATCCCACTTAGAATATGCTTTCTTAGAAGGAAAAGACCAATTACCGGTGATTATTGCTAAGGAATTGAAAGAGGATGAGAAGGAGCAACTTATTGAAGTCCTTAAGAAACATAAGAAAGCTTTAGCATGGAAAATATCCGACATAAGGGGAATTGATCCACATTTTTGTACTCACAAAATCCTTATGGAGGATGATTATAAACCCGCCATTCAAAACCAAAGGAGAGTTAACCCAAAAATTCATGAGGTTATTAAGAAAGAAGTGATTAAACTCTTAGATGCGGGTATGATTTACCCCATTTCCGACTCTCCATGGGTTAGCCCGGTTCATTGTGTTCCAAAGAAGGGCGGAATCACCGTGGTGCCTAATGAGAACAATGAGCTTATTCCCACGAGACTTGTAACCGGTTGGAGAGTTTGCATTGATTATAGAAAACTCAATGAGGCAACTAGGAAAGACCATTTCCCGCTTCCCTTTATGGATCAAATGCTTGAACGCTTAGCGGGAAATGAGTACTATTGTTTTCTTGATGGCTTTTCGGGTTATTTCCAAATCCCAATTGACCCTAAGGATCAAGAAAAGACCACATTCACTTGTCCATACGGTACATTTGCTTACAAGAGGATGCCTTTTGGCCTATGTAATGCACCGGGGACATTTCAAAGGTGCATGATGGCAATTTTCCATGACATGATAGAGCAAACCATGGAGGTTTTTATGGATGACTTTTCCGTATTTGGGAACTCCTTTAGCTCTTTTCTCACCAATCTTGAGAGAATGCTTAAGCGTTGTGAGGAAACACGTTTGGTGCTTAATTGGGAGAAATGTCACTTTATGGTGAAAGAGGGGATTGTTTTAGGACACAAGATATCCAATAAGGGATTAGAAGTTGATCGAGCCAAAATTGATGTGATTACTAAGCTTCCCCCACCCACCTCGGTTAAAGGTGTGAGGAGTTTCTTAGGTCATGCGGGTTTTTATAGGCGCTTTATACAAGATTTCTCTAAGATAGCTAGACCGATGACTCATCTCTTAGAGAAAGAGGCTCCTTTCATTTTTGACCAAGCTTGTTTAGAATCTTTTGAGACACTTAAGGAAAAATTGACAAAGGCTCCTGTTTTGGTTTCTCCAAATTGGGAATTACCTTTTGAGCTTATGTGTGACGCTAGTGATTATGCGGTGGGGGCCGTCTTAGGACAAAGAGTTAATAAGCATTTCCAACCTATACACTATGCGAGTAAAACCATGACCGGTGCACAACTTCATTACACTACCACGGAAAAAGAGTTGCTTGCTATAGTATATGCTTTTGAGAAGTTTAGACCATATCTTGTGCTTTCCAAGACCATAGTGTATACGGATCATTCCGCTCTCAAGTATCTTATGACAAAACAAGATGCTAAGCCTAGGCTTTTGAGATGGGTTTTGTTGCTTCAAGAGTTTAAGATAGAGATTCGTGATAAAAAAGGGGCCGAGAATTTAGCGGCGGATCATTTGAGTAGACTTGAGCATCCTTTTCAAGGAGATTTCCTACATCAAGAAATCAATGAATCCTTTCCATTAGAGGAGCTCATGTCTATCTCTTCCCAAGAGGATGCCACACCTTGGTTTGCGGATATTGCAAACTATCTTGTGGGCAATGTGCTTATTGAGGGTCTTACTTACCAACAAAAGAAAAAGTTTCTTAAGGAAGTTAAGTATTACTTTTGGGATGATCCATATCTTTTTAGGCAATGTGCGGACCAAATCATTAGACGGTGTGTAGATGGGCCCGAGGCATTTAAAATCTTAGAGGCATGTCATAAAGGACCTACGGGTGGACATTTTGGGCCTAACTACACCGCCAAGAAAGTCTTTGATTCGGGTTACTATTGGCCTTCCATTTACAAGGATGCCCAAGAGATGGTGAAATTTTGTGATGTTTGTCAAAGACAAGGAAAAATTACACAACGTGATGAGATGCCACAAAATTTTATCCAAGAGTGTGAGATATTTGATGTATGGGGAATAGATTTCATGGGACCTTTTCCATCCTCTAAGGGAAACAAGTATATACTTGTGGCGGTGGATTATGTGTCCAAGTGGGTGGAGGCTAAAGCCTTACCTACTAATGATGCTAGAGTGGTTATAAAGTTTTTGAAACAATTGTTTGCTAGATTTGGTGTACCTCGGGCCATCATAAGTGATCGTGGTACGCACTTTTGTTATGATCAATTCACGAGAGTTATGAAGAAATATGGAGTGAATCATAGACTTTCTACCGCGTATCACCCTCAAAAAAATGGTCAAACCGAGGTCACAAATCGTGGTTTAAAGAGAATTTTAGAGAGAATGGTGGGAGAGCATAGAGCTTCTTGGTCGGATAAGCTTGATGATGCTTTGTGGGCGTTTAGGACGGCTTTTAAGACACCAATTGGTTGTACTCCTTATAGGCTTGTCTATGGAAAAGCGTGCCACCTCCCATTTGAGTTAGAACATAAGGCATCTTGGGCTCTCAAGTGGGCTAACTTTGATTTAAACCAAGCCGGTTCACATAGGAAAGATCAAATCAATGAGATGGATGAGTTGAGAGCAAATGCCTATGAGAATTCTTTGCTATACAAGGAAAAGACTAAGAAATTGCATGATGCTAAGATTAAGAATCGTGAGTTCAAAGTTGGAGAGCCGGTTCTCCTCTTTAACTCAAGATTGAAGCTTTTTGCGGGCAAGCTTAAGTCGAGATGGTCCGGTCCATTCACTATTGCTCAAGTGTTTCCATATGGAACTCTTGAGTTGTCCCAAACCGATGGTCCAAATTTTAAAGTGAATGGTCACCGTGTTAAGCATTACTTTGGGGAGGACATTTCCGTTGAAATGGTCCAAGAGGTCCCCATTTTCCCCATGAATTAATTCATTGAGGGACGAGTCGAGCTAGAGACTCATTAACTCAAGCATCGTATAACTAGGTTAGAGTGTTGTAGGTTAGACATAAAGGCATAGATTTGGAGATAAGTGTAGGGGAGACCTTCTTTTGTCTTCATGCTTGTTTGTAGGGTTGCTCACTCATTTCATGCTTTGGAGCTTATGGAGGAGGCCCTTGTATCCGGTTCACTTCGTTACTTTAGTGATTTTTCATTGACACCTTGTGCTTAAACATGATTTCACTAATAGTAGTCCTTTCTTTAACTTGGGTTAAGCAAAGTCTATTCATTGTCATAAGTGTAGGGGAAGTTTTTATACTTCCATGCTCTTAAACATTGAGGACAATGTTTAGCTTAAGTGTAGGGGGGTCTTCTATCGAAGTGACCTTACCTAGAACTTGTCATTGTCTTTCATGATAATTGGGAAAATTGAATTTTCAACATTTTTCAAATTTTTGATTTACTTTGGCCAACAAAAATATGCATTCATAATTTTTGCATCAATCATTTTCATTTGCATAACACATTTGCATTGTATATATTTCTTCTCTTATTTTGCATCAAAAATATATAAAAAGGAAAAAATATAATAAAACATGGTTTTAACAAGTTTAGACTTCCTTGACATATTAGGCCCGCTATGGATATTTTGACTCAACCCGAGTTTGCTTATTTTAGCACTCTCTAGCTAGTATCCTTAACCATGTAGTCCTTCATTGGTCTATTAGGCTAAGCTTCCACCAATTTCATTCTTTGAAATTTTAAATTTGTGGAGAATGGGAAATGATAGAGTTGAAGCAAGTGTAAAAGGGCTAGATAGACTTCATGGCAATTACTTGTGGCTAAACCCTTCTCTTCTTGACCTCTATTTTCTTCGCTTGTATATAATTGTTAATAAATAATCAAGTACGGTTTTAATTGGTTTGTAATCTCTTATGCATTTTTGGCTAATCATTTATGGTTGATATGAGTACGTCTTAAGATTCTAAGTTAGCACGTTTTATGTGTACTAGACTTGTGTCATGCTCCATATTTAGCGGGTGTTTTTCCTTTTCTTCTTTGCAAATTTCTTGGTGAGGAATAAAGAAAAATAAGAGCGGCTTATGAAAAAAAATGAGTGGCTAGAAAAAAAAAAGAAAAAGAAAAAAAAAATAATGCAAGACTCCCAAGAGGGGCAGTGTGGTGTTAATTATAGTGACTATTGAGTTCCAATATTACCTTGACGGGTTGCGGGGATTCAATAGATTGCTCCAATCCAATATTACCTTGACGGGTTGCGGGGTTGAAGATCCAAAATCTCAAAAAGATGCGGATGTAAATTATTGCGTGAGTTTTATTTTTCTTTCCTTAGCGAGTGTGTAGTTACTTATGAAAGCATGGCATGAGGATTTTACACATAAGGCGAATGACTTATTATTCTTAATACGGACTTGTATTAATTGTGAGCGGTTTTTCAAGTAATGGATGAGAGGATTACTTAGGATTAAAACCGTGCTTCCTTATTTTTGGATTTTACACTTCTTATATTTCACGCTTGAATAATGACAAATTTGCCCACAAGCAATTTGCTCAAATAATAACCGGTTCCACATTTAATTGTCATGAATAAGTTGATGCACTTTTTACTTGTGAATGCAATGATCCCATTTACTAGCTTGGTATGGGGAAAGTGAAACTTAAGGGTGATAAGTGTCCATGGTACCCAAGCCCTAATCCAAGTCATTGAGTTCTTTATGAGTTATTTCCATCAAAACCATTTCAAGAAAAATCAAAAAGATATAGATAGAATTATATTTTGATTCATTGCATTATTAAAAGTCAAAATCATGCATCATCTAGTTTAGAGTAGTGTAGATGCATCTCATATGGCCAAGGTGGATTAATTATGAGGGAAATGTAAATTTTTAAACCTTGAAATATAATATTGCATGAGGACATGACAATGCTCAAGTGTAGGGGAATTTGATATGAGCTTAAACTCATATCCTTTTATCAACAAATAACCCTAAAACATGAAGCAAAATACCCTTTTATATTGTAAAAAGCAGTGTTATGTGGTATGTTTGTGTTTGTGTGATCTTATGTAGGTAAAAGGATACAATTTCAAGCAAACAAGGAAAAACCAAGCTCAAATGGATGAAAAAGACAAAAGAGGATCAAAAGTGACAAGACTTTGAAATTAAAGGACCTATCTTGACAAGTTGTGAAAGTTGGAGGACTTAAAGTGCAAATTATGGAAAGTCAAGATTAAAGTCAAATTTGGTCAACTACAAAGTCAACTCAAGTCAAAGGGCCATTTTGTTGAAGAATCAAAGTTGAAGGGTCAAAAATGTCAAAGGAATGAAGATATTAGCCCTAAATAGCAATCTGCCAAGTCAAGGGACTTAATTTGCCAAGTTTGGAAAGTATTGCATGTTTAATCCAAGTGAAAAGGGAAAGGACCAATGAGAAGAGAGGAAAGAGTTCACACGGATCAAACAATTAATGTCCACTCACAGCCGCCTCATTTATTGCCAAATCATAACAGTGCAATCCGCAACTCTCTCTCTCTACCAATCAAAGGCTGCCACGTGTCCTTCTCTTTCAACAAAAATATTTTCCAGGAACGGGATTTTGATAGAAGGCATTTCAAGTAAAGATCAAAACACCAAAATTGCTCAATTTTGGAAGACGAATCCAACGGTGCAATCCATTTAACATATTATCCATTGAATCAAAAACCCCCAATTCAAGTTCATCACCTTCAAAGAGGATTTGCAGAATTCCTCCACGTGTCAAGTGATGATTGGCCCAAACACGTCACAACTCCAACAGAATCTCCCTTTCTTGCCTATAAATACCCAGCTTGTACTTCATTTGTGATTGTAGCTTAATTTTGTAAACACCTAGTTCTTAAAATTCCTTTTCCCTTTTTCCCTCCTTTTCACCTAACTACTCAAGAGTCTGACAAACTCTTGAGTCAGTTAGTTAGTTAGAAGCTTGTAACTACCATTTGTAACTGAATTCTTCAATAAAATTTCAAATTCAAGTTTTCCCGCCAAATTCTGTTCTTCAATTCCTGCTACTTACCTGCTGTTGTGTGATTCCATTGTTGCTTATTGATGTTTGTTATGATCATACATTGATCATAATTGACATTGGTGAAGAATTGTTGCTGTTTGATCAGAATTCAAGCCTTTCCATTGATCTTGGAGAATTCATGGCAGAATGATGATTTGTAGCTGTTTTGATTGTTGATTTGAGTTGATAGCTAGTGATAGGTGGTGGTATCACTAGGGCAAGAGAGCTCAGCGCTCCTCTTCTTCCCAAAGGACCTCTACAATAGGTTCTAAGGCTCTTGTTTTATTTTCCTCTAAACAGTCCTTGCATGCTTAATTCCCTAGTGTAATGTTGATGGCTGCCTGATTCTACTTGTTAAGAAGTTGTTGATTGATTGATCCTAGTGTTTTACAGTTTGATCTTGTGCATTTGTGTTAAGCTTTGTAGTTTTTAGCTAAATTTCAGTAACTTTTTAGCTAAATACCTTAATTGAGTTCTAGTTGGTATACTTGCTTGATTTCAGTCTCATTAGCTTTCATTTTGATTACCTAAACTAGTTTGCTAAAGCTTTTGTATCAGTCTTAATCATAACTCATAAAGTCTTTGAAAAAGCTTGATTAAAAGCTTTAAAGGAGTGTTTGGGAATAGCTTTGATTCAGCTTTCAAGTGTTAGGAATTGGTGTTTAGAAGTTTGTTTCTAGTCATTAAGTAGTAATAAGTAGTTTTAAGCCTTTTGTAAGTCATAAAAATAGTCAAACAGGCAATTGGTAATCAAAAAGTTTGGGTCATACTTGTTATCAGCTTTTAGTTCAAAACTTGTCAAATTCACTTGCTTATTTCTCCCTCAATTCTTAATGAAATTTGTTCAAATCTGTTGCTAGTCATAGCTTACATCATAATCTTTCAGACTTTAAAAGGAAAATCTACAGTATTAAGAAATAAGCTAGAAAACAGCTTTTTAGCTCAAGCCTGAGCATTTTGCATTCTCTGATGTGAATAGCTTACTGTTTTGCTAGTTCTCATTATCCACTTCAGAAAAGTCTTGATTTTCTTTCACATTTCCATTTAGAAAGTATTGAATATGAGTTTTTGAGATTTTGAGCTTTTTCCAAAAATTGGTCAACGTTTGGTCAACATAAGCTCATTTGAGCTTATTTTCAGATATCTAGCTTATTACTGGATGAAAATTGTTCTAATTTGATTTCCCCTTCCTTAAATCAAGTGTTTAATCAGTTTTGATAATAAAATCAAGTTGTGGATGTTTGGATTAGGCTATAGCTTATTTTGAGCTTATTAATAAGCACTCTTTTGCTTATTTTGGACTTTTAGCTATTTTCCTTGGACACACGTTTCTTAAATTGGATTTGAAGTTGTTTGCAAGTTGTTTCAGCTTAATTGGTTGAGAAATAAGCTCAAACGAGCTTATTCTTTCTTTGTGCCCGTTTTTACTTGAAAAGTTTGGAAAATTGCACTTTAGTCCCTGGTTTTCAATTAGTGTTAATTTTTGGCTAATCTTGCTAGATTTTAGGGTTTGCAAAAGTTCAGTCCCTGGACTTTGTTAGTTTGTTAAAATTCAGTTTATAAGTTTGTTAGTTTGTTAGTTTTTGGTTAGTTTGTTAAAGTTTTTACAAGTTTAGTCCTTTTAGTTAACTGTTTTACATTTTTAGTCCTTATAACTTTTAGAATTTACATTTCAAGCATTTACATTTTATAGAATTTACATTTTCAGTCCTTATAGTTTTATATTTTGCATTTTTTATATTTTACTTGAATAAAATTTTGGAATTTGCAACTTGTTTTACGTATAAGTAGGTTTATATTTTTCATTTTTAGATAGTTTTGTTTGAATTAGCAATAGATTACCAAGCAAGCTTGAACAACCAAAAACAATTATAAATTTGATATTGATTGGACTTTCTATTAGTTAAGAACTGAGAAAACGAACTTGCATTATACACATTTCAGGAGTCCGCAACCTTGAGGCCTACGTGGACTCACGGCTTTTCGCGAACCATATTCTAGGTGGGTATGTGGCTAAGGAGGACAACATGGTCAGGTATTTGGAAAAAGTCAAGACGTTAATCGCAACTTTCAGTAAGTTTTCCATCAAGCAGGTGCCAAGGGGCGAGAACAAGAAAGCGGACGCCCTCAGTAAAATCGCATCCACAAGCTTCGCCCACTTGTCTAAACAGGTTTTGGTGGAAATACTCAAGGAAAAGTCTATCACGGAAGGGGAAGTGACTGCTATAGTTGAAGAGGAAGGACCTACGTGGATGACCCCAATCATCAACTATCTGGCTAGTGAAACCCTCCCAGACGAGGAAAAAGCAGCAAGGCGCGTTAAAAGGAAGTCACAACATTTCGAACTCCGGGAAGGCATCCTTTACAAACGCTCTTTCTTGCAGCCGTGGCTGCGGTGTGTTGGACCACGCCAGGCGGCCTATGTGATCAGTGACATACACGAAGGGTTGTGCGGCATGCATGCAGGCCCATGATCCGTGGTAGCCCGAGCCTTACGAACAGGATACTATTGGCCCACTATGCACAGAGACGCGCGCGACATGATTCGCAGGTGCAATGATTGCCAAGTGCATAGGCCAGTACCGCGGCACCCGCAGCAGGAGCTTACACCTATCACGTCCCCATGGCCGTTTTACAAGTGGGGAATTGACATTGCAGGACCATTTCCTGTAGCTGCGGGAGGGGTTAAATTCTTGATTGTTGCAATGGATTACTTTACACGATGGATAGAAGCCAAGGCAGTAAAATCTATCACGGGTAAGCAGGTTAAGAAGTTCGTGTGGGAACACATCGTATGCCGTTTCGGTCTACCTGGAGAAATTATATCGGACAACGGCAAACAGTTCACGGATAACCCATTCAAAGACTGGTGTGCATCATTGAACATCAAGCGGCGCTTCGCGTCTGTTAAGCATCCACAAACAAACGGCCTTGTCGAACGAGCAAATAGGAGCTTGGGGAATGGAATCAAGGCGCGGCTGGATGAACGACAGGGCAAATGGGTCGATGAACTGTCGCACGTGCTATGGGCACATAGAACCATGATAAAAACAGCCAACGGAGATACTCCGTTTGCATTGGCTTACGGCACTGAAGCCGTTATACCAGCAGAAATAGGGATGCCTACCATCCGCACGGCGGAGGTTAATGCCGTCACAAATGATGAACAACTGCGAATCAACCTGGATCTGTTGGAAGAAAAAAGGGAAGTAGCAGCCATCAATGAAGCTAAGTCCAAGGCTAAGATGAAGGCTTATTACGACGCCAAGGTCAAGGGTGTTTCTTTTCGACCGGGAGACTACGTCTATCGTGCTAACGAAGCAAGTCGAGTGGAAAATACAGGAAAACTGGGCCCTAAATGGGAAGGACCGTATGAAGTCATTGAAACCTTGGGACGAGGCGCGTACAAGTTACGCGACATGGATGGCCGCGACCTAGAGCGCACATGGAACATCGCCAACTTAAAAAGGTGCTATCTTTGAAAGCTACGGCTCCCGCATGGATACTTCGCTATAGGCGGTCTCAATAAAGACCATGCGGGTTATTTGTCTTACTTGTTTTTCTTATGTTTGTTTTTAGTTTCCCTTATGGACCTTTTTTTTTAAGGACTTGTCGTCATTATTCAAACAAAAATGTAAATGTTCTAATAAAATGCCGTGGTGCCTAGCTAGCTCCACGGCCTGTTTCGTGCAAATTATTGTCCTCTTTGTTAGATTCTTTGTTAGCCGTATGAATTTTACTTGTGTTATAATATGCCATGTTTCTTTCATATGCACTCTCTCGGAATACCGTACATGTACCATACGCCTCCAGGTGGGGTAAGAGGATTAAGTGAACCTACTAATTCAACTTGCCGCGTAAGAGGGATGCAACCCCAGCCGCACGGATCACGTATCCTTACTAGACACCTTACTCACAAGACGTTGGGGTAAGTTTCATATGCTATAGCCATACCGTGCTCCGCATAATAAAGACGCACGTCGCACGTCTAGTAAATTATAGACTTGAATGTATTTTCTTTGTGAGTAAGACGTGGTATCATGCAGTATTGAACTTCAATATTTCAAACACAAGCACAAATACACAAGTTTCTAAACAAATCAAAATTGCCGTGGTTACCCACGGACTTATATATAAAACATAAAAATTGTTAGCCGTGTACATACACGGACGAATCGAAACAATACATATTCATAGATTACAAAACAAGTGTTTGATTGTGGACAAAGGAGCATCCTAAATTGAGGGGAGAAACCTACCCATCTCTGCTTGTTCTTCCACCAGACGCGGCAACCATTCATCACGCTCTCCCCGCTTCTGGGCTTGGGCCGCGGTCCTTTCCAACACCACGTCTAGGGGTTCCTCGTCAAGTACGACCCTGGTTACGTCCTCATATACAGGAAGGGTTAGAGGAAAGTTAGCAGTGGAAGGCATGCTAGGACTAAGCTTCTCCATGATTTCAGTGTTCGGGGCATCTTTGGTGGCCTCTAGCTCATCCAGGAATGGGTAATGCAGATCTTGCATCGCGGCCATGGAGGCAGTCATCTTGCTGGCGGCTTCGGGCTTAAAGAAGGTATGACGGGCGATGTCCCCACCTTTGGTGATCAGTTCAGCAGCCTCAACCATTCCTTCGTGCCGTCCATGGTCGATACCATCAGATACAAGGTTGGCAAATTGTTGTACAAAGGATGGGGCCTCTAGCACCTTCGTCACGGCCAGGCGTGCTCCGTGCCCAACCATCCACCTACGGCCCGCAATGGCCGTTAGCAGTTGGGGGCACAGTACATTGTCACGCTCAGCGGTCAGGGCATCCATCACCAATTCTTTTTGGGCAACTGCCTCTTTCAGCTCTTGGGTGATGGCCCTTTCCTCAGCAAGGTCTGTCTGCATTTTTTCCATGTTTTGGACGGCCAAATGCGCGTCCTTCAGCTTCTGGTTCAGATCATCTACTTGGCTGGCGTAAGAATGGGCAGAAGCTTCGGCCGTGGTCACCTATAGTAAAAGACGTGTTAGTACATTCATTGTTTGGTATATATGGGTGGTGCGGCACGGATATGTACCTTGGTGTTTGCAGCATCTAGTTGAGACTCAAGGTGGGCTACTTGCCGATCGTGTTCACTCGCACGGGCCGATTGTGTCTTGATGGTTGCCTCAGCATTCGCTAGTTTGGATTGGAGTTCAGCAATCATGGCTTCATTATCTTCAATCATTTTTTCCCTCCGTCCAACTTTCCTCTTGAGAGAGTCCACGTGCCCAAGCGCAGCTTCAAACCTGACCCTCATCGAGGTTCCCATCGCCATCTGATGCACTAGCGTCCCATTATATTCATCTGCCAAATCCGCATGACTGAGCGAGTTTACCTCTTGCACCAAGCTTGGTGGTATACAGTTATTGAGGTACTCCCGGCACTCGTCAGCACTCCTCAATCGCGACGCCGTGGTAATAGTCCAAATAGGGTTGAAAGGTTGAGGAACACCGGATGAAGGGAAGTCTTGGGAAACCAGCGGTGAGCCATCTTCAAAAACAGGGCCGGACTTTGTGGGGGCCGCGGGGTCTTCTTCGACAGCTTTTCCTTTCTCCTTATTCACTTGGGTGTCAGAAGGAGGCGCGGCACCAGCTTGGTTGTCCCTGCGACATGAGTATTACGAAATATCTTAAGTATGGCTTTCTTAAAAAAAAAAAAGAAGATAGGAAGCAGAAATTCTTGCATATTGAGATGGTTTCTTACATATTGCTTCTTGCTCCTTCGGAGGCGGTTGGGGCAATTTGTGTGACGGGATCGACATGAGCGGCCCGGTTAGCCTCGGAACCCTGCGTGGAACTCCCAACAGATTGGTACATGGGGTGATCCTCTCGAAGCCTCTTGGCGGGAGCATTGTGTTCACCAATCTCCACCGATGCAGTCCCTCTCGCACGGTTTCCTCTTTTCCGGGTGCGCCTGGTGAGGGGCTGCGTTGTGAGTTCAGCAACTTCCTCTTCGGCTTCCTCCTCTTCGTCCAAGTTGACATGTTGTTGCACTTCATCATCATCATCATCGCCCATCAGTCGGCGGATGCTGGAGTCGGTTTGTTCAATGTTGTCTCCCTGTTGTTCTCTATGAAGTGAGGAGGGCCCGACACCTCCTTGGTTCATCTGGTTGTTACCATCATCATGGTCTCCATGTTCTTCGTCAGAATGGGGATCAGGCACGGCCTCCAAGGCAACCGTCACTGGTCGGGTGTGCTCGAGGAGGGGTTGTTCATTTTCACGAAGAGGACGGAGACCTTCCGGCACAAGTCTTGGATCGCCCTGGCGCAACAGTCCAAAAAAGTTCATCTCTGTCCAGCACAAAACAATAGATGTTAGTTATTATACAAACACATGTATACATTCTTATTGACGTATGGATGATTAGCCTACCTTCGCCCTGCCTTCTCCAAAAAACAGGATACCTATTGGAGGGACCAAAGTAATTGCGGCTAATTCCTAGCAAGCATAAGAATGATTCCGGTAGGTTTCTGTGGAATCCAGTCCTATTTAGATCTAACTCTTGAGAGTGAAGGGGATTGTATGTACTGGCGTGCGGCTTAGGGTCGTGCGGGAGTCTGGTCCTAATGATGAAATCACCCGGCCATACCACTGCGTCAATGAAAAAATAATGGTCATACCAGTTTTTCAGTGAATCCATTGGTTTGTTGTGTGATTGTGGGCTGTTGGAGGCTCGTTTTTTGAAAGATACCCAACCGTTCACTAAGTTTGGGGTGTAAAACAACCTAAATAACTCTACGGTTGGGGGGATTCTCCTAGCACGGCAAAGAATCTCAAATTGGCTAATTTTACAGGCACCTATGCAGTGGAGTTGACTAATGTGTACATTGTAATATCCTAACAAATCTACGAGAAAGTGGGTGAAAGGAATACGGTAATTCGCCGCGTCAAACAGGCGAGTATAGAGGCCTATCTTACCCGCTGGAGCCTCAGTTATGAGGTCTCCGACGCCAGGAAGTGAGGGGTGTAGGTTGGAAGGGATGAAGTAATTTGTACAAAAATGGTTTAACTGGTCTTGGGTCATGACATTTAGCACGGATCCGATGGTAGGGCTGTTTCTATTGGCCATTACTAAAAAAGAGTGTAGGGACGTGGTATTCTAACCTGCGTGTGAAGGGATCCGTGCGTACTTGGTTCAAGATAAGAGGAAAGCTTTAATGGCAGAAATGGAGGTTGTGAACTGTGTGTTTCACACAGCCGTAGGGGTGGCTTATTTATAGGGTTACCTTGAGGGTCACAGCCTGTTGGATATGTGACACGTGTTGGCCACTATTCTTAATCGTGTGGCTAGGGGGCAAGTGGCAAGTGAAACGTCAGATGGGACCCACGGGTCATATCTGACCCACACGTTTGCACTGCTCAATGTTCTGACTGTCTGCACTTTTGTCAGTCAAACAAGTCAGATGAACAGTTGTTCATGTCGGGTTATGCGGCTCTAACGTAAGACTTGACATTTAATGATATATTTAATTTGTCTCGCCTACTATGTATCGAGCATCATTGTCCTTTGTTATGCATTCCTTGGTACGTCCGGGAGCATCTTTGTAGTCTAGAGGTTCCACCTACGGTTGTAACAACTAGACTGGGGGGACATGATGACGTATAGCCCCCAGCCGGGTCATGAACCCGGCCCAAGGGTACTACCCGTATCCGGCCCATCACATATGGGTGGGATAAATGTCAGTTAGGCTTATGGGCTTGAATGAACAGTAACCGCACACACGTGTGCGGCCCACGGCCCGGTACGGCCGGCACGGCCGACATAGGGTTAGACAGAATGATATTCTGTCTAGGAATATCTTTACCCCAATAAGGGAGGATATTCACTACCAGAATTAGAAGATAACAATCATTCTAATTCTGGTGCTTATCTCTTCCTTGGGGCCGAAGGATCAGTGAAAGCCCACTAGGGTTTCACTGCCTATAAAAGGAACCCCCAAGGGTTCCACGAAGGTAACACAACTCTCTCTAAACTCACATATAACCCTAAATCGATTACTTACTCTCACGCCGGAGTCTAATCGTGGGATACCTTCCCACGGTAAGCTTAACGCGTGTTGTTTAGTGTGCAGGATCCCAACCAGACGATTCACTTGGTGTAGGAGCCGGTACCCAGTCAACCCGAATTAAGCCTAATTCGGGTCTAGCAAGGATCAACCAACTTTTGCATCAATAGTGTTTGTTGGCATCATCATCAGGCAATCCACGGAATGGGTTAGTTTGCACTTGCTGAATCATGTGGTGCTTCAACGAAAACTGAGGAGCTTTGATTTGCATCGGCGCAATCGGTCTTCCTCGTCCAAACATGGTAGGTTGACAAAGTTCCTCCATTGTCTGAAGATCAGGCTGTGGAAGAACATTGTGGTTATTGTTGAGGTGCGGTGGGTTATTGTTGTTAACACCTGACATACTTAAATCTTCTTGAGTCTCGGGCTCTTGATAATTAGAAGATCTAGTACGCATACACCTGAAAATGCAAAAGAAAAAGAAACCAAACACAAAGACAATATATATACACAATAAAAATAAAATCTTTTTGGAGTTTTGAAATTTTTAATTTTTATGTATTTTTCAACAATTTTTAATTTTTAATGGTTTTTTGAATTTTTTAATGCAAGGAAAATAACGCTCACAAGTGAACGGATCCCAAAAAGCAACGCGTCTCTCACAGAAAACCGTTAATCTTTACGAAAAGAGCCGGCAGCGGCGCCATTTAATAACTAGGTTTTAGCCTAATTAAAAAGATTCGTTTAAGTATGTCTCTTCGAATTGAAAACTGTGTTAACTATGCGACTCAGTCGATTTTCAGTGAAACAAAAATGTGTCATTGTAGTATATTAAAAGTTCAAAGACTTAAAAGTAAATGACGTAAAATAAAAGGCGTTATATTAAAAGGCGTTAAAGTATATGGCGAGAAATTTAAAAGGCGTCACAATTAAATCTAAATCTAATTAAAAGTAATGGGTGCAAATATTTAAAAACATTGCAAAGTAAATAATTAAATGACTTAAAAGTAAAGCGTGACGAGAATTAAAATATAACAAAGTACTAAAGCGTAAACTTAAAAATTAAACAAGGCAAAACACTAAAACAAACTCACCGTCGGAATATATTCCGATCAAACCTCGTCGGAATGTACTACCTTTTCCCGTCGGAATGTTGATCGGAAAACCGATTGGAATATGTTACTTCTTCAGATCGGAATACCCAAGCAAATCCCAGATCGGAATATGAACTCACCTTGATCGGAATACTTCAGTCGGAAAGTGGGAAAATGGGGGTTATCGGAATCCTCCTCATCGGAATATTATTGGAACTCAAATCGGAAAGCTGTCACATTTTCTGATCGGAATAACCAAACTAAATCTCTGACCGGAATACCACTTTACCTGATCGGAATGTCTTAAACTTCCCAATCGGAATAATGCAAACCCTTTTCCGACCAAGCCAAAGAGCTATGGTCGGAATAATAAACCCCTTTCCGATTTGTCAGATCGGAATACGGAGGAAAAAGTACAAAATAAGCTAGAAAAATAAGCTACTAATCAAATAAGTACACAACAATATTCCTAAGGCAAACCCTATAAGAATAAGCTACTAAACTGAAATTTAAAAACTTTTAAAACACGAAATGAATAAGCTTTACGAAAAACAAACTTTTATATAAAAATAACTTTTATAAAAACTTAATAAACTTAAAGATAAACACAATAAGCTATAAAAATCAATGATCTAAAACAATCAAAAGCATAAAAACACAATCTTTAATCAAATAAGCAAGATAATAAACATGTAAACATAAAGATCAAGCAAGAAAGAAAGGTAGAATGAGAGATAAAAACAAGAAAATTAAAGAACACTTACTTGGAAATTAAAGGTATTAAAAGTGCAAGACAAGTATTTAAATTGACATGTATAGTAAATGTGCAAGTAATTAAAAGGTGGAAGAACTAGTGTCACTCTATTCAACCAGTGTAAAAATGAAATGCTAATGACTATATATAGGGGAGGATTAGGAAGCTTCCTCCCCTCCTTCATTTCTTCTTAATTGCACCATTAAGTCCTTCCCTTCTTAATCTTTTGTTAATCTTGGATTTTAATGACTTATGGCTCGGGATTTCTTTAAACTCGTCTTTTAATTCTTCAATAAATAAAACTCGAGTTCTTCGGCTTTTTAGTAAACTTCCGTCTTTTGACTTTTTCTTCGATAAATCTTCAGAATTGGTCTTGGACTTCCGTTCTGATGACGTATAGTCCCCAACCGGGTCATGAGCCCGGCCCACGGGTACTACCCGTATCCGGTCCATCACAAATGGGTGGATAAATGTCATTCAGGCTTATGGGCTTGAATGAACAGTAACCGCACATGTGTGCGGCCCACGGCCCGGTGCGGCCGACATAAGATTAGACAGAATCATATTCTGTCTGGAATATCTTCATCCCAAGTGGAGAGGATATTCACTACCAAAATTAGAAGATAACAATCATTCTAATTCTGATAGTTATCCTTTCCTTGGGGCTAAAGTATCAGTGGCAGCCCACTAGGGTTCCACTGCCTATAAAAGGAACCCCCAAGGGTTCTACAAAGGTATTACGATTCATACTCTTAACTTACATAAACCCTAAATCGATTACTTACTCTCACGCCGGAGTCTAATCGTGGGAAACATTCCCACGGTAAGCCTAACGCGTGCTGTTTAGTGTGCAGGATCCCAACCAAACGATTCACTTGGTGCAGGAGCCGGAGCCCAGCCAACCCAAATTAAGCCTAATTTGGGTCTAGCAAGGATCAACCAACTTTTGCATCAACAAGTTGGCGCCATCCGTGGGACCCATAACACTAAGCTAGAACAAAACCTCATCTCAAATTTCCAATGACGAAGAGGCATCCGCAAGCTAACCCCAGGAACGTGAATCCCGGGAACCGGAAGTCCCAAGGGGAAGGGATTCTCATCCCCAACCAATCACCTAGCCTCCTCGCAGGCGGGCCGGGTAACCGTAGCGGTTTTCAGCCCGTGGGGGTGACGAGCACGATCTCGATGACACCCCCGCCTACTTCACCCCTGGACAACCCTGATCCGGGGAGTGCGCCAAACCGTCCTAATAAGGAACCGCGCAGACCCTCGACGGAGGAAGAAGTGGAAGTCCTACCACTCAGTGAGGAGGATCTTACTCGAGTTCTCACGCAGAACTTCGAAAGGATCATCCCAGGGATCGCATCAAGGTTGAATCTGGGGAGGAACCTCCAAGCCAGACTCAACTTTGGTGACACCGGACCAACCACCTCTTCCCAAAATCAGAGGAAAAGGAGAGCTCGGCCTGAGGAGCAGGGTACCTTTGAGAAAACCCCTCAACCCCGGAATGTGTTTGAGCGCATAGGAGACCGCCTTATACAGGAATTAACGCAGTCTCGAGAACGAGAAAGGTCGGATGGCTCACCCGAGCGACCAGATCGAGAACTGGCCAGAACCACACGTCGCCCGAGTGTGTGGGACAGGATGAACACTGGGAAAAAGGCTCCTGGTTCATCCCAAAAAAGTGGTCCCTATGCAAAGGATGGGGCACCACCGCCGTCCCCGGACCCTTCCGGAGAAGACTCAGATGACCATCCGCCCAAGCGTCGCCGACCTAGGCGCATCCCTCCACCACCACCAAACAATGATGGGTATTATGATGGTCCTTACTATCGAGATGCGGAAGCGGAGGATCTTTCGCGTCCATGGTGTGAACCATGGGACGACCCTAGGCTTACCCGGCCATGGGCAGATCCCAGGGAAGACCCGTTCACCCTCCGCATAAGGAACTATTCTGAGGACACCAAGCGTCGCATGCCGGCGTGTATCAAGACTTATGATGGGTCCGGTGATCCGGTGGATCACCTTAAAATATTTGATACACAGGCTAAAATTGAGCGATGGCCCATGCCTATATGGTGCCAAATGTTCAATTCGACCTTGATCGGAAATGCCCGCGACTGGTTTGAGGCACTCCCTCCACGGAGCATTGATAGTTTCACGGAACTACGCATTGCCTTTGAGAATAATTATACTCAAAGGAAGAAGTATAATAGGGATCCGGTCTCATTGGCAACTGTCAAGCAACGGCCGGGGGAGTCCACAGAAGCCTTCACTGAACGCTTCAATGATGAGTGCACGCGCACGAGAACCATGCCGGAGCTCCTGAAGATCTCTGACTACATGCACGCCATAACAGACAGAGAATTGATCAGGCGCCTCAATGACAAGCGTCCAGAGAGATATGATGACCTCATGGAAAGGGTCAGAAATTTCATAGAAGGAGAAACATCTGTTGTCGCGGCCTACCCATCACGAGGAAATGGGTACCGGACAAATGATCAGTCCCGGAGGCAGTCGGGCGGTCAAGGTAATCAGAACAATAACAAGGGCGCAGACTATAAGAGCCAAAGCAAAGGAGGACGGTCGGACGATAAGTTCACCCCCCTAAAGATGTCCTACCGGGAGATCTTGCTGACAGAAGGGGCGAACTTTCCGAGGCCTCCCCCAATGACCACTCCCCCGGAACGTCGGCAAGGAAATCGCTTCTGCGAGTTCCATAATAACAAAGGCCACGCCACGGAGGAGTGTATCCAGCTCAAGAAGCATATTGAGTCGCTGATCAAATCAGGCAAACTCAAGCACCTAGTTAAGGATTGGAAGGATGGAAAAGACAACAACAAGAAGTATGATAAGAAGGATCCCCAAAAGGACAAACCTTCGACCATATACATGATCCAATCCAGACAGCACCGCACGAGGCAGAAAGTTGGCCAAAAATTTTCACGCGGCAGGGAAATCTCATTCCCTTCCATCACAGCAAGCGATGTGATTGATGCGCCTCTCACTATTGAGATAAGCATTGGAACACACAACGTTCGTCACATGTATGTGGATGGAGGATCGTCAGCAGAGGTACTGTATGAACATTTTTTTGTGCAGTTATGCCCAGAAATAAGAAGCCAATTAGTACCAGCCACGTCGCCGCTTACTGGCTTTAGTGGAGACACTATCTGGCCGATAGGGCAATTACGTTTGCTTGTAACCATTGGGAATGAGGAACATTCCACAACAGCGTGGATGAACTTCATGGTGATACGCTCACACTCTCCGTATAATGGGATCATAGGCAGACCAGGCATTTTGGCTATCCGGGCAGTACCCTCTACGGCACACGGAATGATCAAATTCCCCGTTGAGGGGGGAATCGTTACTATTTACAACACAGTCGTACCAACATCCGAGTGTCACACCGTGACAACACAGGCTCCACCTGTCCCACCCAAGGATGGATCACCACCTCCCAACTGGAAGGTAGCAATTCACCCCGACTATCCGGAACAGGAGGTATCCATAGCAGGGGCGCTCTCGGATAGCGGCAAAAGGGCCATGTGCTCTCTTTTGAGTGCAAACCTAGATATATTCGCATGGGAGCCAAATCATATGACAGGCGTGCCACGTGCGATAGCAGAGCATAAGCTCCAGATCCGCCAAGGGTACCAACCGTTAAGCAAAAGAAGCGCGGCCAGGCGCCCGAGCGCAGCCAAGTGATATTGGAGGAAGTACGGAAACTAGTGGATGCAGGCATAATGCGCGAGGTATACTACCACGAGTGGTTATCCAATCCGGTCATGGTCAAGAAACATGACGGAAGTTGGCGCATGTGTGTGGATTTCACGGATTTAAACAAGGCCTGCCCACAGGACTGTTACCCGTTCCCGGAAATCGACTGGAAGGTGGAGTCCTTGTGTGGATATCCTTTCAAATGCTTCTTGGATGCATATAAAGGGTATCACCAAATCCAGATGGCGGAGGAGGATGCAGAAAAAACGGGGTTCCATACGAGCCAGGGCGTATACTGCTATACGAAAATGCCGTTTGGACTGAAGAACGCCGGCGCTACATATCAGCGGTTGGTGGACAAAGCTTTTGAATCACAAATAGGACGCAACCTGGAAGTCTATGTTGATGACTTGGTGATAAAAAGTCACACGGAGGAGGCACTTCTCCGGGATGTCCAAGAGACATTCGACACGCTGAGAAGGATTAACATGAAGTTAAATCCAAAGAAATGTACGTTTGGAGCAACTGAGGGAATGTTCCTATGATATTTGATTGATCCATATGGCATCAAACCTTGCCCAGAGAAAACGGACGCAGTGATACAACTGTCGTCCCCTCAGACACGGAAGGAGGTGCAGTCCCTGAATGGGAAGTTAGCCGGGCTGAATAGATTCCTATCTAAATCCGCAGAGAAGTCATTACCCCTATTTAAGACACTCAAGAAGTGTATTAGAAAGGGAGACTTCCGCTGGACGAAGGAAGCCGAGGAAGCTTTCGGCCAACTAAAGCTGCATCTTGCATCTCTCCCTATGCTAGTAGCTCCCCGGCCAAAGGAGGAACTCATTATGTATCTCTCAGCTACTCATGGCGCAATAAGCGCGATACTCATGACGGATAGAGATACAGTACAAACTCCGGTCTACTTTATAAGTAGAACACTACAAGGGCCGGAGTTGAATTATTCCTCCATGGAAAAATTGGTGTTAGCACTAGTGTTTGCTACAAAGCGGTTGCGCTGGTACTTTTAGGCGCACCCAATTGTGGTCATTACGGATCAGCCAATCAAGCAGGTTATTTCTAGACCGGACGTGGCAGGGAGGCTACAGAAATGGAGCATCCTATTGGGGGAGCACAATATATCTTACAGACCAAGGACGGCTGTTAAAGGCCAGATCTTGGCAGATTTCCTGATCGAGAAGCCGGATGAGGAAGGACCAATCATTAAGCAAGACGAGATCCCAACGGAACCTTGGGTGTTATTCACGGATGGATCCTCGTGTACGGACGGGTCTGGAGCAGGTCTCATCCTCACAAACCCAGAAGGAATGGAATTCATGTACGCCCTCCGTTTTGAGTTCACGGCCACTAACAACGAAGCGGAATATGAAGCATTAATTGCGGGTTTAAAAATCGCCGCTAGAATGGGGGTCCGCAACCTTGAGGCCTACGTGGACTCACGGCTTGTCGCGAACCATATTCTAGGTGGGTATGTGGCTAAGGAGGACAACATGGTCAGGTACTTGGAAAAAGTCAAGTCGCTAATCGCGACTTTCAGTAAGTTTTCCATCAAGCAGGTGCCAAGGGGCGAGAACAAGAAAGCGGACGCTCTTAGCAAGATCGCATCCACAAGCTTCGCTCACTTGTCTAAACAAGTTTTGGTGGAAATACTCAAGGAGAAATCTATAACGGAATGGGAGGTTGCTGCTATAGTTGAAGAGGAGGGACCTACATGGATGACCCCAATCATCAACTATTTGACTAATGAGACCCTTCCAGACGAGGAAAAAGCAGCAAGGCGCATTAAAAGGAAGTCGCAGCATTTCGAACTTCGAGAGGGCATCCTTTACAAGCGCTCTTTCTTGCAGCCGTGGCTGCGGTGTGTTGGACCACGCCAGGCAGCTTACGTAATCAGTGACATACACGAAGGGTTGTGCGGCATGCATGCAGGCCCACGATCCGTGGTAGCTAGAGCCTTACGAACAGGATATTATTGGCCTACCATGCACAGAGACGCGCGCGATATGATTCGCAAGTGTAGTGATTGCCAAGTGCATAGGCCAGTACCGCGACACCCGCAGCAGGAGCTACACCTCTCACGTCCCCATGGCCATTTTATAAGTGGGGAATTGACATTGCAGGACCATTTCCTGTAGCTGCGGGGGGGGGGGGGGGGGGGGGGGTTAAATTCTTGATTGTTGCAATGGACTACTTCATACGATGGATAGAAGCCAAGGCAGTCAAGTCTATCACAAGCAAGCAGGTCAAGAAGTTTGTGTGGGATCACATTGTGTGCCGTTTTGGTCTACCAGGAGAAATCATCTCGGACAACGGCAAGCAGTTCACGGACAACCCATTCAAAGATTGGTGTGCATCATTGAACATCAAACGGCGCTTCGCATCTGTTAATCATCCACAAAAAAACGGCCTTGTCGAACGAGCAAATAGAAGCTTGGGGAATGGCATCAAGGCGCGTCTGGATGAACGAAGTGGCAAATGGGTCGATGAGTTATCACATGTGCTATGGGCGCATAGAACTATGATCAAAACAGCCAACGGGGATACTCCATTTGCATTGGCCTACGGAACTGAAGCTGTTATTCCAGCAGAAATAGGAATGCCTACCATCCGCACAGCGGAGGTTAATGTCGTCACGAACGATGAACAGTTGCGAATCAACCTGGATTTGTTGGAAGAAAAAAGGGAAATAGCAGCCATCAATGAGGCTAAGTCCAAGGCTAAGATGAAGGCTTATTATGACGCCAAGGTCAAGGGTGTTTCTTTTCGACCGGGAGACTACGTCTATCGTGCTAACGAAGCAAGTCGAGCGGAGAACACAGGAAAGCTGGGCCCTAAGTGGGAAGGACCGTATGAAGTCACTGAAGCCTTAGGACGAGGCGCGTACAGGTTACGTGATATGGATGGACGCGACCTAGAGCGCACATGGAATATTTCCAATCTCAAAAGGTGCTATCTTTGAAAGCTACGGCTTCCGCATGGGTACTTCGGTATGTGCGGTCTTAAAGGTGCTATCTTTGAAGAACCATGCGGTTTCATCTGTTTTGTTTTGTCTTATGTTTGTTTAGATTCCTTTCTTGTTTCTTAGGACTTGTCATTATTGTTCAAACAAAGTGTAAACGTTCTAAATAAAATGTCGTGGTGCCTAGCTAGCTCCACGGCCTGTTTCGTGCAAATCATTTTTTAGATTATTTGTTAGTCGTATGAATTTTTTACTTGTGTTATAATATGCCATGTTTTATTCATATGCATTCTTTCAAATTACTGTACATGTACTATACGCCTCCAGGCGGGGTAAGAGCATTAAGTGAACCTACTAATTCAACTTGCCGCGTAAGAGGGATGCAACCCCAGCCGCACGGATCATGTATCCTTACTAGACGCCTTACTCACAAGACGTTGTGATAAGTTTTTGTGCACCGTATCCACATGGTACTCTGCATAGTAAAGACGCACGCCGCATGTCTAGTAAATGATAGACTTGTATGTATTTTCCCTTTTCATGTGTAAGACGTGATACATCATGCGGCATTGAAATACAATGAAATACACAAGTTTCAAAATTAACAATAAACAAAATGGCCGTGGTCGTCACAGACTTCTAAATAAAAAGACAAGTTACTACAAATATGTCTTAGCCGTGTACATACACGGACGAATATAAATACAAGTGTTTACAACAGATAAGTTACAAGGGGGGTAGGAATTCCCCTAAATCCTTCTTCCCTTCCTTAATTAAAGCACGAAGGGCCTCCCCACGAGCATCCTTCCCGTCCCGGGCTTTGACTGCGATAGCATCAAGAGCTTCTCCAAGCAGCTTCTCGCCTTTCATTGCTTTGGATGCGGAATCGTAAGTGGCCAACGTCAAGGGAATGGGATCAGCACTCAGCCGGGACATTATCGTCTCGTTTGGAGCATCTTTCATTGCCTCAAGCTCGTCTAGGAGGGGGTGTTGGAGTTCTGCCAAGGCATCCATGGACGCAGTCATCTTACCCGCTGCGGAGGGGTTGTGATATGGATGCTGTGTGATATCTTCATTTTTTGCGATCATCTCCGCAGCTTTGACCAGGCCTTCATGCCTACCACGGTCGATTCCATCGGATACGACCCCGTCAAACGCCTGCAGTAGGTGTGGAGCGTTAAGAGCCCCACTTACAGCAAGACGCAGTCCTTGCCCGATAATCCACCTACGACCGGCTGTGGCGGTTAGTAGAGGGGGACATACTCTCTCAGCACAACTTACAACCACCTTGCTTAGCTCTTCATCAGCGGAGGCAATATGCTCTTCAAAGTTGGTTTGGGCCTGCGTCAATTCTTCCTTCAGCGCGTCACGCTCCTCGGCGATGCTGAATGATTGCACGGTCACCGCTTTAGTAGCAGCCTCAGCCGCAGACACCTACATACGAAATTTGGAGTTATTACAAGGATATATACTTTTTGGGTTACATGCATACAAAAAGTAGGAGTATATGTACAGCATTTCGAAAGTTTACCTTCTCACTTGATGCGGTTACGAGGGCTTCCAACTCAGCAATACGCTTCTCTCTGGCGTCGGCGTGATGCGCCTGCTCCTTCACTGTTGCCTCGGCTGTCAATAATGTCGCCTGCAATGATGCGATGGTCTTCTCGTTCTTCACGACCATCGCCTCACGGCGGGCTATTCTCTTGTCTGCACGACTCACATTTGTGAGGGCCGGAATTAGACGGTGCCTTAACGCGGCACCCACCGTCACCTGGTGTGCGGATGATATGTCAAACTGCTCGATAAGGGCCTCATGATCTAATTCATCTAAATTTTGGGCGAGGGCAGGCGTGGTGATGTGCTCGATAAATTCTGAACACTCGGATTCAGCCTCCAGCCGTGTCAAACTTGATAAGTTCCATGCTAAGCGCAGGCATTCTTCTGGCCCCTCAGGGCGCGGCTCCTTGGCACGTGTGGTGGCAGGTGATGGGGGCTTGTTGGTTGGTGCGGGGGATGGATCTCTTCCTACTTCTTCCCCTTGCGCTGCGGCAGCCGGATTCACCCTGTTGTTTAAATATTAGTCTATGTATCATGCAAAGCTATGAATCATACTCACGAGGGGTACTTACGAGGTGCCAATGACAGGGTCTGGGCCGGTAGGAGCTACGACGCTCACAGGGGCGACTCGCAGAACTGGCCCTTCCATGGTCGGGGTGGGATCGGCCTGGGCAGTCGTAGTGCTACTTCCTTCTTGGTATTGTGGGTGGTCTTTACGCAGCTTCTTGGGGGGAGCATTTGCGATTCCGGCCTCTTCCCCGATTTTCTTCGCCACCCGCCTGGTTGTCTTTCTCTTTCTAGAGGTAAGTGGGGTGGACCCGGAAGCTTGAGTGGTGTCTTCATTGGGGTCGTGCTCTTCTTCCTGATTGATGGTGCCCCCCTCTAGCAATGGGTCGTCGCCGTCTTCATTGTGGAAATCCAATGGGGATTTCTCGATAACGGGCTCTTCTTCGTCCGACCTGGGCTCGGTGGTCTCTTCAAGTGGTATCGTGCGGTCGGCTAAAGCTTCTAGCAAGGGGAGCTCATTCGGCTTTAACGGCCGGAATCCCTCCGCCACCTTCATAGGATCGCCCTGGCGGATTAGTCCGTGGAGGTTCATCTCTGCAAACAATTTTAGAAGTATATGGGTTATTAAATTTCTACACATGTGTGATAAATCAAATTTACAACATATATGTTGGACCTACCCTCTCCCTGTTCCGTTAAGAAGCATGGGTATAAGTCATCCCTCCCAAAGTAACGGCGGCTTATCCCTACTAAGCACAGAAAGTGCTCCGGTAACCCTATATGGAATTCTGTGCGATGGGTATCTAGTATTTTCAGGTCCCGGCTACTATAATCTTTGGATTTGGGCGGATAGTCTTTTGGGGCTTTGGTTTTAAGTACGAAAGGGGTAGGGAACACCTTCTCATCTACAAAGAAGTAATGGTCGTACCAGTTTTTAAGGGAGTCAAGAGGTTTCCTATATGTCATAGGGGCATTCCCGGGTCGTTTCTTGAACGACAACCACCCGTTCACTAACTGAGGGAAGTAGAAAGCCCTAAAAAGGTTCACGGTGGGGGTTACTCTGCAGGTATGGCATGTAATCTCAAACTGGTTGATCTTACACGCCCCTATGCAGTGGAGCTGGGTGATATGAAAGTCATAATACAAAAGAAGGTCTACCAAGAACTTGGATAATGGGATACGGTAGTTGTCGGAGTCAAACAGGCGTGTATATATGCCTATTTTCCCCGCCGGTGCATCCGTAATCGCTTCACCATCACCCGGATAGGTGGGGTGTACGCTTTCGGGTACATAATACTTCGACAGAAAGTCGAGGTATTTTTCCGCAGACATCACGTTCAGGACATCCGTGATAAGGGGATTATCCTTTACCATGTTTTATAAAAAGATCTTTAAGGGCGTGATGATCTAACCTGCGGCGACGAAAATCCGTGGAAAAGAAGGCAAAAATTTTGGGAGACAAAAGCTTGAGATTAACAATGGTGGAAGAGGGAGTGGGTTGTGTGTGTAACAAACACGCATACCCACTCTTATATAGGGTTGCCTCGGTTTCCGAGGTACCTTGGATCTTCGACACGTGTCAGTCACCTTGCCTATCCAACGGATAGGGTTTCTGGCATTTCTGCAACGTTAGAGGGGGACCCACGGGTCACTTCTTAAACAGTTTTGCGTGGCTCAAGGGTGGGCATTAATGATGCACTTTTGCAGGCATGCGACTGGATTGTTGACTATCATTAATGTTTTTTATTCTTGTCAGGTTATGCGGCTCTTACGTAAGACCGTATTTAATGTCACATTTAAGTTGTCTCGGCCGTTGCGTGCGGCTGAGGTAGTATTCATTAAATATTCCCACGAAGGGTCGCCACGTGCGGCCAGGATAACAGAAATTTCAATGTCTCATTTCCTGTCTTTTCTTGGTATGTCGGAGAGCACCTTGATAGTCTAGAGGTTACGCCTACGACTGTAACAACTAGACTGGGGGGGACATGATGACGTATAGTCCCCAACCGGGTCATGAGCCCGGCCCACGGGTACTACCCGTATCCGGTCCATCACAGATGGGTGGATAAATGTCATTCAGGCTTATGGGCTTGAATGAACAGTAACCGCACATGTGTGCGGCCCACGGCCCGGTGCGGTCGACATAAGATTAGACAGAATCATATTCTGTCTGGAATATCTTCATCCCAAATGGAGAGGATATTCACTACCAAAATTAGAAGATAACAATCATTCTAATTCTGATAGTTATCCTTTCCTTGGGGCTAAAGTATCAGTGGCAGCCCACTAGGGTTCCACTGCCTATAAAAGGAACCCTCAAGGGTTCCACAAAGGTATTACGATTCATACTCTTAACTTACATAAGCCCTAAATCGATTACTTACTCTCACGCCGGAGTCTAATCGTGGGAAACATTCCCACGGTAAGCCTAACGCGTGCTGTTTAGTGTGCAGGATCCCAACCAAATGATTCACTTGGTTTAGGAGCCGGAGCCCAGCCAACCCAAATTAAGCCTAATTTGGGTCTAGCAAGGATCAACCAACTTTTGCATCAACACGTTCTTTTTGCACTCTTGACTTCTTGACTTCGTCTTTCGTCTTTTTCTTCAATAAAAGCCCGTGAATGCCCGTGTTTTCTCCCCTTTTCACAATTTCGTCCTAAATCACAACAAAAACACAAACCACACATAATTCCGACATAAATGACATAAAATATACGTTTTGGCTCGGTTATTATTGTAATTAAGTGGTAAAATGGATGGGTGTTTACACACATATCAATCTGCTAAACAGGAATAGGAGCTACATCCACTTCTGGTGCAAAGTTATTAAGATCCCCAACAAAGTCATCACCATATGAAGTAGAGTCGAAAATGCCATCTACTGGCTGCTTATGAATATCATCCAGCTTAGTAGAAGTCTTCTTTTGATAGTTTCCCAAGTTAGAAGGACCAGAGAACGTAGTTGTGGAAGCAGGATCACTAACCGGACTACCAATAGGTGTTAAACTTGCACTAGGAGTAGCACTAGGATCACTAGGAGTAACTAGTACAATAGGAGTACTCAAGGTAAACTCAAAGCCTCCTTGAATAGCTGATGTAGTAGCATCTTGTTGTTGCTTGAGCAATGTGTCAAGAGCTCCTTGTGAGTCCATAATGTCTGATGAAGAAGCATCAATAAGAGTAGCATTGGTGTTGGGAGAGACCGTGGTGGAATAGGATGGTACAACAAAAATGTCATCATCCTCATCTGAGTCCGAAAAGCTAGAATGAGCACCTGCACTAGAAGTTGCAAATACTTGTGGACCTACATATTGGTTAGTTGGTTTGAAACGAATATCCCAATGAGTCACTAAGATAATCAAGATCAAAATACCATTCAGGACCTTTGATTTGGATGTTTGTCTTCTCCTCAACGTACCTGAGATTTATAGTTTCAATGACACGCTTGGCATGAAGATTATAAACATGATAAGCTCTTGAAAGAGCTGAATATCCCATTATGTAGCCTTCATCTGCCTTGCCATCAAAATTCCCTAAATAGTCACTAGTATTGAGAATGGTGACAGGACAGCCAAATGGCTTTAAATGAGCAATGCTTGGGACTTTGGCTGTGAGTAGCTCATAGGGAGTCTTCTTATGAGGATTGATAATGTAAACCATATTCAACAAATAACTTGTAGTGTTGACAGCTTTTGTCCAAAACATAGTCGGAAGCTTGGAATCTGCAAGCTTGGTTCTTGCAGCTTCTATAAGAGTCTTGTTCTTCCTTTCTGCAACACCGTTCTGTTGAGGAGTCCTGGCAGCACTATAATCTCTTTTGATACCTTTGGAGTTGCAAAGTGCTATGAGGTCTGCATTTTTGAATTATGTTCTATTGTCACATCAGATACCTTTCACCCTCTTGGACAGCTGATTCTCAATGAGTGTAATGAAGTCTTTGAGTATGGAGTAGGTCTCACTTTTAGCAGCCAGAAAGAAAACCCACGTGAACCCGCTATACCCATCAGTTACCACAAGACAATATTGTTTATTGTCAATGCTCCTAATGGAGGTAGGACCAAACAAATCCATGTCTAGTAGCTACAATGGTTCAGTTGTGAGGCTGAGAGCAGTAATGGCCTTGAAGGATGCTTTGTGTTGTTTGCCTTTGTTGCACGCAAGGCAATTGATGTCATTTATGAAAGTTTTGGGAGGTAAACTAGACACCAAGTTCATATTTGCCAGTTTGTGAATGGTCTTGAAGTTTACATGGCCCATCCTTTTATGCCATTTGGTGGCTTCATCTTTTGATCCTTTGGCAACCAAACAAGCTAGTTTACCAGTAGGATTAACTTCATTCGGCTTGATGCTATAGAGGTTGTGTCTTCTAGGGATTTTAAGTAGAACTTGGGAGTCATCTGGTAGCTTAAAGTCTTTGGATAACACCAGTGCTTCAGTATCCGTAAAAAGGACAAACTGTTTCTTGTCACAAATCTGAGAGACGCAGATCGAGTTGAAGTGTTGAAGTGCTTCCACATAGTAAACCTGCTCAAAATTAAGGTTAGGTGTCTGAATAGTTCATTTGCCAGAGATCCTTCCTTCACCACCTCTGAAGTACACCTTTACGCCTTGAAATGGTACAAAGTTAGTCAAAAGTCCTTTATTTCCTGTCATGCTCCTATAGCAGCTGATATGAGAAAAAACTCATATCAATTTATTAACAAATCATCCTAAAACACAATAAAAATACCTAAACTTTGTGTTATAAAGCGGAATTATGTGGTATGTTTTGTGTTTGTGCTCAAATAGGTAAGAAGGATACATTTTCAAGCAAACAAAGGAAAATCAAGCTTAATTTGATGAAAAAGACAAAGAAGGATCAAAAGTGACAAGACTTTAAAGACAAAGGACCTATCTTGACAATCTGCCAAAGATGAAGGACCAAAAGTGTAAATAAGACAAAGTCAAGATCAAAGTCAAATCTGGTCAACTCTCAAGTCAACTCAGTCAAAGGATCAAATTTGTTCAAGAATGAAGTTTGAAGGACCAAATATGCCAAAGAAATGAAGTTACTAGCTCAAATTTACAAACTGCCAAGTTCAAGGGCTTATTCTACCAATTTTGGAAAGTTAATCAAGCTCAATCCGTGTGACAAAGGGCCAACCAATGAGAATGCAAGAAATATATTCCCTGGATTGCCAACTCATTGCAATAAATGTACTTCAGCCGCCAGCCATTTATTGGTCTAAATCTCAACAATAAATCCCACTTTCTATATTTCAGCCAATAGGAGAAGGGCATGCAATAATTGGTTTATCCAAAATGGATAATGATCTGTGTGACCAAAGGAGAACAAATCAAAAGCTGCCACGTGTATCTTCAAACTCAAAACGCGCCCAGGAGTGGAAATTCACTACACTTCATATCAAGAGAAGTTATAAACATGAAACTTGCTTGTTTTTTAGAGACGAACTCAATGGTCACAACCAATTAGGCTGAAATCAACTCAAGATAAAACCCCCAAATCTGTTCTTCATCAGCAAAATCAAATTGACAGATTTTTGACACGTGGAAGCCTGGGATTGGTTCCAACACGTCACCAACGCCAACTGCTTTACTCTTTAAGTCTATAAATACCATGTTTAGTTCTCATTTCTTGTAGTGGTAGAAAGTGTGAAATCACACACACTTAGTTTTTCCTCTCATCTCAATTTTTTAGTTCTTAGCTTAACAACTCAAGAGTTTGACACACTCTTGAGTCTGTTATAGTTAGTTGTAACAAATACCTACCTTTGTAACTACTTTTCATTCAATAAAATTCAAATTTCCATTTCCCCTCCAAAACTCTAATACTACTCTACTGTTCATCTCCTACTTCATTGATCATTCTTGTTGCTGATTTTGGTTTGTTATGATCATAACCTGATCATAGTGAACTAATTGAGAAGATTGTAGCTGATTTGTTGATCCAGTTCATTTCTAGCAGAATTTGATGAGTTCAAGTCCATTATGGTGAATTTGATGGTTGTAGCTATTGATTTGATTGTTGATAGTGTTTTCTAGTGCTAAGGTGGTGGTTAGCACTAGAATAGAGAGCTCAGCGTTCCTCTACTCCCCAAAGGAGGCCTTTGCTTAAGGTTTTGAGTTCCTGATTTTTAGTTCCTCTAAATATTTGGATGCCTGCTTCATTCTAGTTTAATCTTACTTGATTGCATGATCAAAGTTGTTTTAGCCTGTTTCTTATCTGATTTTAGTGTTGTTATAGCTTATTGTGTAGCTTAATCTTGCTATAGCTTAGTACTTGTCCTGTTTCTCAAGCTTTTATCAGTCATTTAGTCATATTAACCAATTTTGAGTTCTAGTTAAGTGTCTTGCTTGTTTCTAGTTCACACATACTACATTTTGGCTACTAAATTTAGTTTGCTTAAGCTTTTAACTCAGTTTAACCTTTTGATCAATAAGTCTTCATTAAAAGTCCAAAAAGATAAGATAAGTGGTGTTTGGTTCTAGCCTAAAAGTATTTTTCAAGTGTTAGAAATTGGTAAACTTTGCTTAAATTTCAGTTAACTAGTCATAACAAATAGCTTTTAGTCACTTTTAAGTCAAACTCTTGGTCAAAAAGGCAATTGGTAATACAAAAAGTCTAGGTCAGTTTTCTTCAAGTTTTGTTTCAGGAAGTTGTGATTTTAATCTGCTTGGCATTTATTTGTTAGTTGATGAAATTACACCAAACCAGCTCTCAAATCTCACTAAATATATGAAGTTTCAAAGTCTATAAGGAATTTGTACAGTTTCAAGTATTCAAGTAGAAATAAGCCAAAGTTTAAGACATTGAGCAAACTCATGTTTCTATAACTTGGTGACTGCTTTTTCATAAATCAATTTTTACTTCATTAATTGGTCAATTTTCTTTCACAAAATCATTCAATAATTGTTCCTGGTTAATTTTTGAGATTTTGGGCTTATTGAAAAATCTTGGTCAACAAAACTCAACATAAGCACTCTTTTTGCTTATTTTATGTTTCTGAGCTTATTACTGGATGCTTTTTCATGAGATTTAATTTCCCGTCCTTATTTTGAGCTTATTAACAAGAATCTTCATAAAAATCTAGTTGTGCAAGTCTAGATTTCCTTGTAGCTTATTGTGTGCTTATTGAGTTCAGCTTATCAGCTTTTTAGTAAGTTTCAACTAAAATCCTTGGATAGGTCTAGCTCATTTTCGATTTTAAGACGTTTGCAACTAGTTTGATCAAATTTGGTTGAGAAATAAGCTCAAACGAGCTTATTAAAGTTTGTAACCCGTTTTTGGTAAAAAGATTTGAAAATTTGCACTGAAGTCCTTGAAGTATTAAACTGTTCTTAATCATGGCTAATCTTTCTATTTTTTAGGGTTTGCAACTAATCAGTCCTTATAATTTCAAGTTTGTTCAAATTCAGTTAAGAAGTTTCAAATTTGTTGAGTATTGGTTACTTGTTTAGATAGTTTTCATTTTCAGTCCTCATAGTTAACTGATTTTGCACATCTAGTCCTTGTACTTTTCAGCTTTACATTTTGAGCATTTAAATTTCATAGAATTTACATTTCTAGTCCTTATAGTTTGTAAAATTTACATTTGGCATTTTAATTGAATAAAAACTTGGTATTTGGACTGTGTTTTACATATAATTAGACGATATTTTTCATTTTTGCAAGGCTTGTTTGAATTAGCAATAGAATATCCAAACAAACATTACCAACCAAGAACAATTAAAAACCCGATATTGTTAGGGCTTTCAATTTGTTAAGAACTGAGAAAAACAAACTTCAACTATACACATTTTAAATGGCGCCGCTGCCGGTTCTTTGACTTTACGAGAGACTATCGATTGACGGTTTTCATTGGCTTTTGGGATCCGTTCACCTAGTGAATGTTATTTTTACGTATCATAAATAAAAAACAAATAAAAAATCAAAAATATAAAAATATATAAAAACTAAAAAATTAACAAAACAATTCTTTTCCTAAAGAATTGACCAAACAAATTAAAAAATCCAAAAAGCAATCTTTTTTCTAAGAGATTGCACCCAAAAATATATATTATTGGATTCTCTCGGTTTTTATGTACATATAGTATTTTCTCTTAAAAACTCATAAATACAAAAATATTTTCCATATATTATTATAAGTAAATACGTATACGTATAAGAACAACCAATCTACATATTCTCCATAAGTATTGCCAAGGCAATACACCGTGTTGAGGGGCGTTCCGGTCCTTGACACGTGTATCGATCAAACAAAATAAAGCAAGAATAGATAAATACTCTCAATAAGCAAAAATTCGAAGAATACAAACAATTAAGTGAATAGAAAGGCGATGTGTTATAAAATGCCATCTAAGGGTCAATAGGTACTTAAGTGCTTCGCGCCACCTAACCCCCCGTTCACTTGTGAGTATTCTAAGAAGGAAGGCTTCATTGGGGGTCTTGCACCCAAGTAGTACATACGTATATTATTATTTTCTTGTGGATATTTCATATTGAAACTCGAAGAGGATAATCCTTTTCTCTTCAAAGTCACACGAGAGCTTCTCTCTCATTCCTCGTATTGAGTTGCATGCTCACTCGCGGGCGTGCACAAATACCGATTGGTGTACAACCTCTTCCTCCGAAAAGGAAGAAAAAGAGAAAGAGTAAGACCACCACCGTCCATCAAGCCGATCACGAGAATCGTGCTTTGATTCATCCACAACAAGAAGCCATGGCTGTTGATAATCTTTCTTTGATGGAACGTTTGCAATCCAATGTTCATGGATATGCTAATGCTATTAGGATTCCCGACATTCCCGCAAATTCATTTGAGCTAAAAACGGCTATGATTACCTTGGTTTCAAACACACCTTTCTATGGTCACAAGAATGATAATCCTCATGATCACCTTAAGAGATTCCTTGCTATTTGCAATACCCTTAAGTACAATGGAGTTCCACATGATGCTATTAAGTTGATATTAGTGCCATTTTCACTAGAGGGAGCCGCTAAGCATTGGTTAGACACCCAACCACCCGATAGTATCACCACATGGGATGGTTTCACCACTAAATTTTTGAACAAGTTCTTTCCTCCATCTAAGACCACGACTTTGAGGAACTTAATTATAGGCTTTCAACAAAAACCTAGTCAATCCTTTAGTGATGCTTGGGAGGAGTTTAGAGAGTTATTGAGGAGATGCCCTAACCATGGATTGGATGAAGTTCACCAAATCAATACTTTCTACGATGGCCTTAAACCTCATCACCAAGATTCACTCAATGCTTCCGCGAGAGGGAATATTCTTATTAAATCCATTCAAGAGGCCGTGGACATCATTAAGACTAAAGCAATGGTTCAAACAAATTCTCAATTTGAAGAAAGGGTTCATGTTATCCAAACCGATTCTCAAACACCTTGTGATAACCAATTCCTCAAGTATCACCAAGAGCTCATGCAAAAGATAGATAGAGATCATGAGATGAGTTTTAAGCAACAACAAGAAATGATTCAAGCCATTAAGAGCCTTTCATTGAATAATTCTTCAAATGATGTGCATGCAATTACTCTTTCTTGTGTAACTTGTGGAGGTCCCCATTCTTATGAACAATGTGATAAGGTGCAAGGTTATCAAGGGGAATGTTATACTTACCAAGAGGAACATCGTGAACACTTCAAGGAAAATATCAATCCTAATAACCTTTCTTACAAGTCCCAAAATTACCTTACTCCACCGGGATTCCCACCCCAACCACCCACCCAACTTCAACAAAATCCTCCTCAAGTTTTACAAAGGAATCAAGGGCAAAGACCACCTTACCAAGGAAATAACTACAAGGCACCAAACAATGTTCAACATCAAGGAAATAACTTTTACCCACCACATCAAGGATTTAATCAACCACTTCCACCTTTTCCAAATCAAGGATATTCTCAAATACCAAATCAAGCTTATCCTCAACTTCAAAATCAAGGATATGGGATGCAAGAGACTCAAGAGTATGTTGACAAGAAAATGCGTGAAATTGAGAAGAGAATGAATGACCAAATGAAACGTATTTCGGAGGAACAAACCAATAGGCTTTTAATGGCATTCAATCAAAGACCACAAGGGGCTTTACCTTCCAACACACAAACAAATCCAAGGGCAAATGTCAATGCTATTACAACAAGAAGTGGAAAAACAACAAAGGATTCTTTACCTTCTAAACCTCCTATTGTTCCATCCACTTTTGTTCCTACTTGTGACAAGCCTTCTATCTCTCCTTCACCACCTTAAAATGCTCCCATTCAATCCTTCTCAACCTATTCTTACTTCTCCTTTACCTTCCACACCTCCCAATGAAGAAGCTAACAAAGACAAATCTTCCACTACAACACCTCTTCCACCTACACCAAAACCTACTCTTCCATATCATTCAAGGTTGAAAAAGGACAAGTTAAAGAACAAGGATGACATCCAAGTCTCAAATTTCTTAAGGATGTTCAAGCAACTCAACATCAATATATCCTTTGCGGAAGCTCTTGCTTATATGCCAAAGTTTGCTAAGATGTTCAAGGATTTACTCTCAAACAAAGAAAAATTGGTTGATTTGCCAAACACATCCCTTAATGGAAATTGTTCCACCGTGCTACTTAAAACCTTACCAACCAAACTTGGAGATCCGGGGCGCTTCTTGATACCTTGTAATTTTCCCGGTGTTGAAAATTGCATGGCTTTGGAGGATTTAGGGGCAAGCATTAACCTCATGCCTTTATCGGTTTGGAAAAAACTCTCTCTTCCCGAGCTCACTCCCACTAGGATGACCCTTGAACTAGCCAACCGAATCATAGCCTACGTCGTAGGTATAGCAGAGGATGTGTTTGTAGGTGTGGATAAGTTTACATTTCCGGCCGACTTTGTAGTGGTTGATTATGACATGGATCCTAGAGTTCCTTTGATTATTGGTAGACCGTTTTTGAGAACGGGTCGTACTTTGATAGATGTGGCGGAAGGAGAACTAATTATGAGAGTAGAGGATGAGAGAGTGGTGTTTAAGATATGGAAAGTTTGTGATAGGAAAGAGGTTAAGGAGTCTAGACCTTGTGAGACTATTAACATAGTTGATGTGTTAGATGAGGTGTGTGATGAACACTTCCATGATGCTTGCAAGAATACTAGTGATGAGATTCCCCATGTTGAAACCGTGGCCTCAATTGCTCCCTCTTTAACACCTTTTGGAGAGAGTGATTTCCTCTTGGAGGAATTTCAGTCAAACTTTCTTGGTGACGATGATTCTACCATTAATTGGGATGAAGATATTCTTACTATCCAAAAGTTGCTCAATGGGGACCCTATTCCTTCTCCTATTCCACAAGAAGTTACCAATGAGGATCCTTCCATAGTAAAACCTTCCATAGAGAGTCCACCTCCAATTGAACTTAAGGACCTTCCATCCCACTTAGAGTATGCTTTCTTAGAGGGAAAAGACCAATTACCCGTGATCATTGCTAAAGAGTTAAAAGAGGATGAGAAGGAGCAACTTATTGAAGTCCTTAAGAAACACAAGAAAGCCTTAGCATGGAAAATATCCGACATAAGGGGAATTGATACACATTTTTGTACACACAAAATCCTTATGGAGGATGACTACAAACCCGCCATTCAAAGTCAAGGAAGAGTTAACCCAAAAATCTATGAGGTCATTAAGAAGGAAGTGATTAAACTCCTAGATGCGGGTATGATTTACCCCATTTTCGACTCTCCATGGGTTAGCCCGGTACATTGTGTTCCAAAAATGGGTGGAATCACCGTGGTGCCTAATGAGAACAATGAGCTTATTCCTACAAGACTTGTTACCGGTTGGAGAGTTTGTAATGATTATAGGAAACTCAATGAGGCTACTAGGAAAGACCATTTCCCATTACCTTTTATGGATCAAATGCTTGAACGCTTAGCGGGAAATGAGTACTATTGCTTTCTTGATGGCTTTTCGGGTTACTTCCAAACACCCACTGACCCTAAGGATCAAGAAAAGACCACATTCACTTGTCCCTACTGTACATTTGCTTACAAAAGGATGCTTTTTGGCTTATGTAATGCACCGGGGACATTTCAAAGGTGCATGATGGCGATTTTCCATGACATGATAGAGCAAACCATGGAGGTTTTTATGGATGATTTTTCCGTCTTTGGAAATTCATTTACATCATGTCTCACCAATCTAGAGAGAATGCTTAAGCGTTGTGAGGAAACACGTTTAGTGCTTAATTGGGAGAAATGTCACTTTATGGTGAAAGAGGGAATTGTTTTAGGACACAAAATATCCAACAAGGGATTAGAAGTGGATCGAGCTAAAATTGATGTGATTGCTAAGCTTCCCCCACCCACCTCGGTTAAAGGTGTGAGGAGTTTCTTAGGTCATGCGGGATTTTATAGGCGCTTTATACAAGATTTTTATAAGATAGCTAGACCGATGACTCACCTCTTGGAAAAAGAGGCTCCTTTCATTTTTAACCAAGATTGTTTGGACTCTTTTGAGACTCTTAAGGAGAAATTGACTAAGGCTCCCGTTTTGGTTTCTCCAAATTGGGAATTACCTTTTGAGCTTATGTGTGACGCTAGTGATTATGCGGTGGGGGCCGTCTTAGGACAAAGAGTTAATAAGCATTTTCAACCTATACACTATGCGAGTAAAACCATGACCGATGCACAACTTCATTACACTATCACGGAAAAAGAGTTGCTTGCTATAGTCTATGCTTTTGAGAAATTTAGACCATACCTTGTGCTATCCGAAACCATAGTGTATACGGATCATTCCGCTCTCAAGTATCTTATGACAAAACAAGATGCTAATCCTAGGCTTTTGAGATGGGTTTTGTTGCTTCAAGAGTTTAAGATAGAAATTCGTGATAAGAAAGGAGCCGAGAATTTAGCGGCGGATCACTTGAGTAGACTTGAGCATCCTTTTCAAGGAGATTTTCCACATCAAGAAATTAATGAATCCTTTCCATTAGAGGAGCTCATGTCTATCTCTTCCCAAGAGGATGCCACTCCTTGGTTTGCGGATATAGCAAACTATCTTGTGGGAAATGTGCTTATTGAGGGTCTTACTTATCAACAAAAGAAGAAATTTCTTAAGGAAGTTAAGTACTACTTTTGGGATGATCCTTATCTTTTTAGGCAATGTGCGGACCAAATCATTAGACGGTGTGTAGATGGGCCCAAGGCATTTAAGATCTTAGAAGCGTGTCATAAAGGACCTACGGGTGGACATTTTGGGCCCAACTATACCGCCAAGAAAGTCTTTGGTTCGGGTTACTATTGGCCTTCCATTTACAAAGATGCCCATGAAATGGTGAAATTTTGTGATGTGTGTCAAAGACAAGGAAAAATTACGCAAAGTGATGAGATGCCACAAAATTTTATTCAAGAGTGTGAGATATTTGATGTATGGGGCATTGATTTCATGGGACCTTTTCCATCCTCTAAGGGAAACAAGTATATACTTGTGGCGGTGGATTATGTGTCCAAATGTGTGGAGGCTAAAGCCTTACCTACCAATGATGCTAGAGTTGTTGTGAAGTTCTTAAAGAAATTGTTTGCTAGATTTGGTGTACCTCGGGCCATCATAAGTGATCGTGGTACGCACTTTTGTAATGATCAATTCACGAGAGTTATGAAGAAATATGGAGTTAATCATAGACTTTCTACCGCGTATCACCCTCAAACCAATGGTCAAACCGAGGTCACAAATCGTTGTTTAAAGAGAATTTTAGAGAGAAGGGTGGGAGAGAATCGAGCATCTTGGTCGGATAAGCTTGATGATGCTTTGTGGGCCTTTAGGACGGCTTTTAAGACACCAATTGGTTGTACTCCTTATAGGCTTGTCTATGGTAAAGCGTGCCACCTCCCATTCGAGTTAGAACACAAGGCATCTTGGGCTCTCAAGTGGGCTAACTTTGATTTAAACCATAGTTCACATAGGAAAGATCAACTTAATGAGATGGATGATTTGAGAGCCAATGCCTATGAAAATTCTATGCTTTACAAGGAAAAGACTAAGAAATTGCATGATGCTAAGATCAAGAACCGTGAGTTCAAAGTTGGAGAGCCGGTTCTCCTCTTTAACTCAAGGTTTAAACTTTTTGCGGGCAAGCTTAAGTCGAGATGGTCCGGTCCATTCACTATTGCTCAAGTGTTTCCATATGGAACTATTGAGTTGTCACAACCCGATGGTCCAAACTTTAAAGTGAATGGTCACCGTGTGAAGCATTATTTTGGGGAGGACATTTCTGTTGAAATGGTCCAAGAGATCCCCGTTTTCCCTATGAATTAATTCATTGAGGGACGAGTCGAGCTAGAGACTCATTAACTCAAGCGTCTTATAACTAGGTTTAGAGTGTTGTAGGTTAGCAATAAAGGTATAGACTTGGATATAAGTGTAGGGGAGACCTTCTTTTGTCTTCATGATGTTTGTAGGGTTGCTCACTCATTTCATGCTTTGGAGCTTATGGAGGAGGCCCTTGTATCCGGTTCACTTTGTTACTATTGTGATTTTTCATTGACACCTTGTGCTTAAACATGAATTCACTAATAGTTGTCCTTTCCTTAACTTGGGTTAAGCAAAGTCTATTCATTGTCATAAGTGTAGGGGAAGTTTTTATACTTCCATGCTCTTAAACATTAAGGACAATGTTTAGCTTAAGTGTAGGGGGGTCTTCTATCGAAGTGACCTTACCTAGAACTTGTCATTGTCTTTCATGATAACTCGGAAAATTAATTTTTCAACATTTTTCAAATTTTTAATCTACTTTAGCCACAAAAAATATGCATTCATAATTTCTGCATTAATCATTTTTCATTTGCATATCACATTTTCATTGTATATATTTTTTCTTTTATCAAAAATATAAAAGAGAAAAAAAATATAATAAAAACATGGTTTAACGAATTTAAACTTCTTTGACATATTAGGCCCGCCATGGATATTTTGACTCAACCCGATTTTGCTTATCTAAGCATTATCTAGCTAGTATCCTTAACCATGTAGTCCTTCATTGGTCTATTAGGCTAAGCATCCACCAATCTCATTATTTGAGATTTTAAATTTGTGGAGAATGGGAAATGATAGAGTTGAAGCAAGTGTAAAAGGACTAGATAAACTTCATGTTAATTACTTGTGGTTAAACCCTTCTCTTCTTTACCTCTAATTTCTACTCATGTATATATTGTTAATAAATAATCAAGAACGGTTTTAATCGGTTTGTAATCTCTTATGCATTTTTGTCTAATCATTCATGGTTGATATAAGTACGTCTTAAGATTCTAAGTTAGAACGTTTTATGTGTACAAGACTTATGTCATGCTCAATATTTAGCGGGTGTTTTTCCTTTTATTCTTTTCAAATTTCTTAGTGAGGAATAAAGAAAAATAAGAGCGGCTTATGAAAAAAAAGAGTGGCTAGAAAAAAAAGAAAAGATAAAAATATATATATATACAAGACTCCCAAGAGGGGCAGTGTGGTGTTAATTATAGTGACTATTGAGTTCCAATATTACCTTGACGGGTTGCGGGGATTCAATAGATTGCTCCAATCCAATATTACCTTGACGGGTTGCGGGGTTGAAGATCCAAAGTCTCAAAAAGATGGCGGATGTAAATTATTGCGTGAGTTTTATTTTTCTTTCCTTAGCGAGTGTGTAGCTACTTATGAAAGCATGACATGAGGATTTTACACATAAGGCGAATGACTTATTACTCTTGAAACGGACTTATAATAATTGTGAGCGGTTTTTCAAGTAATGGATGAGAGGATTACTTAGGATTAAAACCGTGCTTCCTTATTTTTGGATTTTACATTTCTTATACTTCACACTTGAAATAATGACAAATTTGCCCACAAGCAATTTGCTCAAATAATAACCGGTTCCACATTTAATTGTCATGAATAAGTTGATGCACTTTTTACTTGTGAATATAATGATCCCATTTTTTAAGCTTGGTATGGGGAAAGTGAAACTTGAGGGTGATAATGTCCATGGTACCCAAGCCCTAATCAAAGTCATTGAATTCTTTATGAGTTATTTCCATCAAAACCATTTCAAGAAAAATCAAAAAGATATAGATAGAATTGTATTTTGTACATTGCATCGTTAGAAATCAAAATCATGCATCATTTAGTTTAGAGTAGTGTAGATGCATTCTATAATGGCCAAGGTGGATTAATTATGAGGAGAATGTAAATTTGTGCTTTAAAATATATAGCATTACATGAGGACATGACAATGTTCAAGTGTAGGGGATTTAATATGAGCAAAAACTCATATCAATTTATTAACAAATCACCCTAAAACACAATAAAAATACCTAAACTTTGTGCTATAAAGTGGAATTATGTGGTATGTTTTGTGTTTGTGCTCAAATAGGTAAGAAGGATACATTTTCAAGCAAACAAAGGAAAATCAAGCTTAATTTGATGAAAAAGACAAAGAAGGATCAAAAGTGACAAGACTTTGAAGACAAAGGACCTATCTTGACAATCTGCCAAAGATGAAGGACCAAAAGTGTAAATAATACAAAGTCAAGATCAAAGTCAAATCTGGTCAACTCTCAAGTCAACTCAGTCAAAGGATCAAATTTGTTCAAGAAGGAAGTTTGAAGGACCAAATATGCCAAAGAAATGAAGTTACTAGCTCAAATTTACAAACTGCCAAGTTCAATGGCTTATTCTACCAACTTTGGAAAGTTAATCAAGCTCAATCCGTGTGACAAAGGGCCAACCAATGAGAATGTAAGAAATATATTCCCTGGATTGCCAACTCATTTCAATAAATGCACTTCAGCCGCCAGCCATTTATTGGTCTAAATCTCAACAGTAAATCCCACTTTCTATATTTCAGCCAATAGGAGAAGGGCATGCAATAATTGGTTTATCCAAAATGGATAATGATCTGTGTGACCAAAGGAGAACAAATCAAAAGCGGCCACGTGTATCTTCAAACTCAAAATGCGCCCAGGAGTGGAAATTCACTACACTTCATATCAAGAGAAGTTATAAACATGAAACTTGCTTGTTTTTTAGAGACGAACTCAATGGTCACAACCAATTAGGCTGAAATCAACTCAAGATAAAACCCCCAAATCTGTTCTTCATCAGGAAAATCAAATTGACTGATTTTTGACACGTGGAAGCCTGGGATTGGTTCCAACACGTCACCAACCCCAACTGCTTTACTCTTTAAGTCTATAAATACCATGTTTAGTTCTCATTTCTTGTAGTGGTAGAAAGTGTGAAATCATACACACTTAGTTTTTCCTCTCATCTCAATTTTTTAGTTCTTAGCTTAACAACTCAAGAGTTTGACACACTCTTGAGTCTGTTGTAGTTAGTTGTAACAAATACATACCGTTGTAACTACTTTTCATTCAATAAAATTCATATTTCCATTTTCCCTCCAAAACTCTAATACTACTCTACTGTTCATCTCCTACTTCATTGATCATTCTTGTTGCTGATTTTGGTTTGTTATGATCATAAGCTGATCATAGTGAACTAATTGAGAAGATTGTAGCTGATTTGTTGATCCAGTTCATTTCTAGCAGAATTTGATGAGTTCAAGTCCATTATGGTGAATTTGATGGTTGTGGCTGTTGATTTGATTGTCGATAGTGTTTTCTAGTGCTAAGGTGGTGGTTAGCACTAGAATAGAGAGCTCAGCACTCCTCTACTCCCCAAAGGAGGCCTTTGCTTAAGGTTTTGAGTTCCTGATTTTTAGTTCCCCTAAACAGTTGGATGCCTGCTTCATTCTAGTTTAATCTTACTTGATTGCATGATCAAAGTTGTTTTAGCCTGTTTCTTATCTGATTTTAGTGTTGTTATAGCTTATTGTGTAGCTTAATCTTGCTATAGCTTAGTACTTGTCCTGTTTCTCAAGCTTTTATCAGTCATTTAGTCTTATTAACCAATTTTGAGTTCTAGTTAAGTGTCTTGCTTGTTTCTAGTTCACACATACTACATTTTGGCTACTAAATTTAGTTTGCTTAAGCTTTTAACTCAGTTTAACCTTTTGATCAATAAGTCTTCATTAAAAGTCCAAAAAGATCAGATAAGTAGTGTTTGGTTCTAGCCTAAAAGTAGTTTTCAAGTGTTAGAAATTGGTAAACTTTGCTTAAATTTCAGTTAACTAGTCATAACAAATAGCTTTTAGTCACTTTTAAGTCAAACTCGTGGTCAAAAAGGCAATTGGTAATAAAAAAGTCTGGGTCAGTTTTCTTCAAGTTTTGTTTCAGGAAGTTGTGATTTTAATCTGCTTGGAATTTATTTGTTAGTTGATGAAATTACACCAAACCAGCTCTCAAATCTCACTCAATATATGAAGTTTCAAAGTCTATAAGGAATTTGTACAGTTTCAAGTATTCAAGTAGAAATAAGCCAAATTTTAAGACATTGAGCAAACTCAAGTTTCTGTAACTTGGTGACTGCTTTTTCATAACTTAATTTCTACTTCATTAATTGGTCAATTTTCTTTCACAAAATCATTCAATAAGTGTTCCTGGTTAATTTTTGAGATTTTGGGCTTATTGAAAAATCTTGGTCAACAAAAGTCAACATAAGCACTCTTTTTGATTATTTTATGTTTCTGAGCTTATTACTGGATGCTTTTTCATGAGATTTAATTTCCCGTCCTTATTTTGAGCTTATTAACAAGAATCTTCATAAAAATATAGTTGTGCAAGTCTAGATTTCCTTGTAGCTTATTGTGTGCTTATTGAATTCAGCTTATCAGCTTTTTAGTATGTTTTAGCTAAAATCCTTGGATAGGTCTAGCTCATTTTCGATTTTAAGACGTTTGCAAGTGGTTTGATCAAATTTGGTTGAGAAATAAGCTCAAACGAGCTTATTAAAGTTTGTAACCCGTTTTTGGTAAAAAGATTTGAAAATTTGCACTTAAGTCCTTGAAGTATTAAACTGTTCTTAATCATGGCTAATCTTTCTATTTTTTAGGTTTGCAACTAATCAGTCCTTATAATTTCAAGTTTGTTCAAATTTAGTTAGGAAGTTTCAAATTTGTTGAGTATTGGTTACTTGTTTAGATAGTTTTCATTTTCAGTCCTCATAGTTAACTGATTTTGCACATCTACTCCTTGTACTTTTCAGCTTTACATTTTGAACATTTAAATTTCATATAATTTACATTTCTAGTCCTTATAGTTTGTAAAATTTACATTTGGCATTTTAATGGAATAAAAACTTGGTATTTGCACTGTGTTTTACATATAAGTAGACGATATTTTTCATTTTTGCAAGGCTTGTTTGAATTAGCAATAAAATATCCAAAAAAACATTACCAACCAAAAACAATTAAAACCCCGATATTGTTAGGACTTTCAGTTTGTTAAGAACTGAGAAAAACGAACTTCAACTATACATATTTCAGCAGCCACTATCTAATATTCCAATACTTGGATCTTGGTATGGAGTAATCTACAACAACAAAAAAGTTATATGCAAAAGTTAGTGTCTTAAGGGGACCCAGACCTTTTCAGGCTTGAGTCTTCCTTGTGGATCTTTAGTAGATAGCCAAGAAGATTGATGAGATCCACTGTTGTTCTTAGGTTGCCTGTTCATCATATGGGAGTTATTTTGTGACCAAGAACAACCTGCTGAGGGCTTAATAGTAGAACCCAAATGTCCCAACCCAAAATGCATTTGGTCTGAAATAAAAGCATGATTCTGATTAAAGTTCTGAAAATAGTTGCTGGTTGGTCTATTGAAGGCATAAGCATTGCTTCTCTAAAGATTAGAAGCTGGAGGAGAGGTCCTTCTAGAAGAAGAATAAGATTGGGCACATGGGTTGAATCTTCTAGAAGACAAAGGAGCAACTCTTGGAGGACCAGGAGCAGGATAAGCTTGACAACCCGAGGGTGGTTGATCATAAAAATCACAATCCTTAATCAAATGACATTTACTACCACAAACAAAGCATGTTTTAAAAGACCTTTTATTCAAATGACATTGTTTCAGACTGCTAAAATTTTTACAAACAATTCTAGGAGAATCAACATTCCTAGGACTCAACAAACTAGAACTAGAAAAAGTGTAAGTAGAAGCAGAAGCAACTCTCTCATCACTCATCCTAGTACTAGTAGCAGCAGGGTCATTTTTCTTGGGACTTGAAGGTCTTGACTCTTCACTTGAACCACAAAATGCTAGTCAATGGCCTTGTCACTGAAAGTACAAGAGACAAAGTCATTAGTATTTGTAGAGCTTTTTGGAGACTCATGCATCTATGATCCATCCAAGTCAGTATGCCTAGATATGGGCATAAAAGTTCCTGTATGAGGTGGAGGAAGAGCATGCATTGTTGCAGCTGGTTTAAACCTATTGTAACTAGGTTTTCCCTCCTCCTCCTTGTCAGGGTCAAAGACACTTGAAAAAGATAAATCAAATATGTTGGAAATACATTTTTACGTATTTAGGATGATTCGGTCACTCTGACAATATATTAAGTTGTAGCTCGTAGTCTATGTATCTTTTAATTAACTAAACAAGGAAAAGCCCGGTCCATGCTTGTATGGCTGGCCCAAATGTAAGCCCAAGACCATCTTATGGGCTTGGTATATAAACCCTCTCCATTGATGGAGAGGGTGGTGATTTCATTTGAATAACACATAGTTCTCTTAAACTTTCTCTCTCTACAAGTGTGAAATCCACCATCTCTCTCTAAAAACATAAGCAAGATTTACATATCTACAAATGGTATCAAGAGCCATGGGATGATTGTTTAGTTCTTGTGTTTGTTTTCTTGATTCTCTCGCCATTTTGGATCCATTTTCACACGTCCAAAATTATTTTTTTTTTGGTTTTTTTATGGTTTTTTCTTGATACAAATCTTCTACATAGTTGTGGTAGGGATTTGGTATAGTTACTTTGGCTAAAAACAAAATTTTTTTGGGTGTTTTGATCATTTTTTGCTTAAAATCACCAATTGGTTGAGTTTTGTCCGAGAAAAGTGGGATTTATTCCGATCAGTTCATCGGAAAAGGGTTTATATGACATTCCGATCAGTGTAATCGGAATAGGGTTTAGGGATTCTGAATTTGTTTCATTCCGACCATGTATTCCGATTTGGTATTCCGATTTGATATTCCGATTTGGCACATTCCGAAAAGGAACATTCCGATTTGGCACATTCCGAAAAGGGACATTCCGATTTGGTTTATTCCGATTAGGGACATTCCGATCATGGTTATTCCGATAGGGTTTATTCCGACGGCTTTTCGACTGATATTCTGATCACTATTCCGATCAACTTTCCGATAATTAAAAATTATTCAATAAAAAATTTCGAATAATTTTGACTTGGAATTTTTGGTTTATCAAGGACATATTTTAGGGGATTTTAAAATTGTTTCTCGACTTCAACTCACAACAACAAACACATTTACTTTCTTCATTTGATCGATCAACGTTTTTAAATCTTAACTTATTGAAATGGAGTACACATCTCTTACGGATAAGTCCATCCTCTCGGGTACGGATAATCGTCCACCAATGTTGGTGAAGACTATGTATGAGGAATGGGCTTCCCGAATGGAACTTTATATGTTGAACAAGGAGAATGGACATCTCATTTGGGCATTGGTGCTCAATGGACAATTATATTATGGTACAGTGACAGAAGGTACAACTACTCGTCCTCGCACAACGGGTGAATTGATTGGAGATATGAAGATTCAAGACAATGTGATAAGTATGCTACAAACATCATTCTCCAAGCCCATCCTCCAGATGTCTACAAACTCGTCAGCAAACATAAAGTTGCCAAAGAGTTATGGGATAGAATTCGTGTTCTCATGCAAGGCACCTCGTTAACTAAATAAGAACGAGAGTGTAAGCTTTATGATACTTTTGACTAGTTTGCCTATGCGCCAGGGGAGACTCTCAATGATTACTATATGAGATTTACCCTATTGTTGAATGAGCTTAATATCTATGGCATGGCAATTCCTACCTTTCAATTGAACACCAAGTATTTGAACACTCTTCCTCCAGAATGGAAGAAATACATGACGGATGTTAAATTGGCTAAGGACTTACATAACACCAATGTGGATCAACTTCAAGCCTTTCTTCAACAACATGAATTCCATGTCATCGAGGCTCGGTTGTCTATACCTCAAGTTCATGATCCACTTGCAATGTATGCTTCTCAACAAAACATGGCTTATACTTATCAACAACCATCATTCTTGCAGCAACCACTACCACACACCTATCAGCAACCACAGCAACCATCTTATCAACCACCAATGATGTCACATCCAGCATATCAACAAAGTGTTCATCAACAATCTTTTCCGCAGCAACCACCATATCAGACATCAACATCACAAGCCAACACTTCTCCAATGGGCTATACTCCTCAGCAAGGATATTTTCCATTAGAAGGACAACCAACACAAGCTTTCTACTCTAATGAACATCCACCAATCCAAGCACCGGTCTTTACTCCAAATGATATGCCAGCTGATGTTCTAAACCATCTCACTGCCTACTTGTCAAAACTTGTTGCAACTAGAGGATTTCCACCAACAAACAATCAGCTCCGCAACTCATCAAATCCTCGAAAACAAGCCACTGTTCAAGATGGTCAAGTGACGGTGCAACCTATTCAGGGAAAGAAAAATTCATATGGACCTCCTACAAGGACTGGGAACAATCAAGCTGTGAATTCTCAAGCTAGTGTAAATGGAAGTCCTATTGGTCCTAAAAAGGTTGTGACTTGATACAATTGCCGAGGACAAGGTCATATGGCTAGGGAATGCACTCAACCGAAAAGGAGAAGGGATGATGCATGGTTTCGTGAGAAGATGTATTTTGTTGATGCTCAGTCTAAGGGGAAGATTTTAGATTCAGAGGAGTTAGCATTTCTTGCAGACCCAGGGGCAGCATATACTGAAGGCATTGCAGTCGTTTCTACTTCTAATGCAGCTTATCAAGCAGATAATCTTGACGCATATGATTCGGATTGTGATGACATTCACTCTGCCCAAGCTGCTCTCGTTGCTAATCTCTCTCACTACGGTTCTGATGTCGTCAGTGAGGTACCAACCACATCTAATAATATTGATTATAACCAACATCAAGTTGGGCATGAAAATGACAACCTCGAACAGCATTCAGGGACTAGTAACTCAAATGATGTGGTACCCAATCCTACACATTTGAGTGAACCTCAACCAAATGCTACGACGGGTATCGAATCTTATGCTCAACATGATTTGGTCATGGTGCCTAAACATATTTTTGATCAAATGCATATGGCCCTCAGACAATCCGTGGATACCAATTCCACCCTAACTGTCGAGCTTGCGTTGCATAAAGAAAAGGTCAAAGCTTTCGAAATGGTCCCTCAAGCAGAGAAAATAACATGTTCTGAATTTGACCAATTTCATTTTGAAAAGATTGAACACTTGAAAGAAATAGAATCATTAGAAGCTAATCTTTCCAATGAAATAAAAGAAAAAGGGTCGGTTGTCAATGATTTTCAGAAACTTAAAATGGATTTCCAAACTCTCGAGTCTAAAAAGTTTGAATCGGAAATTAATGCTACCAAACTTCTTAAATTCAAAGAACAATAGCTTTTAAAACAATATGCTTCCACAGAAAAAGTTCATCTTTTAACTAAATCATTTAAAGAACTCGAACTTAAGCGTCTTCAAGATTTACCACCTTGTGACAATCCGTCAATTTATTGTTGATATTCTATTCTCAGATATTATTTCAAAACATAATTTTAATGTTATATTATGAACTCACTTATTTTTGGAAAGAAATTTGGATTTACGTCTTGAAGTAGCATCGACTACGTCTAAACCGGAGGATTCTACGTTACGTGCTCACGTTTACATACCCCGTCTTTGGTGACAGTCCGACATTTCAGAAAATAAATTTATCCGTGAATATTATTTTGGAGTTTTAAATTTGTGTTGGTTCATAAACTCACAAATTTACGAAAAGAGATTAGGACTTACGATTTTAATTTAACGTCCTATACGACTAAACCGGAAACCTTAGGATTACGTATTTACGTTTTCGAACTCCATTTTTGATGAGACAATTTTTAGTAGATTCGTTTTTTGTCGTTGATTCATAATTTATAAAAACGTTTTTCGTAAAACGATCCGAGGGTACGCAAATCGAGGAAACTAGAATCGAGGAATACCCGTAAATTAATGGGGATGGAACAAGTACATACTTGTCCCACCCCCACACATGGCTAAACAAATCTAACAACACCATGTGGTGTCAAGCTTACAAGATAAGCTAAGACACATGTCTTCGTTTACTTGTAAACTAGCAACCAACATCAAAACCACCACCTCAAACCATTTTCATTCATTTCAACACATGCAAACCACTAAACACTCTCCTCCCTCTCTCTAAAATTCGTCCCAAACTCATCCAAAACAACCCCCATTTGATCTTGATTCAACCATAAATCATATGTATAATTTACATATGATGAAAACCCATTGAAGTTATGAAGATTGGAGGTGATTTTAACATGTAAAAAGGAGTTTTCAAGGGAGTTTGGGGCTGATTTCTCAAGGAGTTTTCATGAAGAACAAGGGCTGATTTTTGGAGGAATCTACAAATACTTGGTGATCCTAGAAGTGGTGTTGATATCTCATAAGATTGGTTACCCAAAACCATGTCTTGTTCCTCCAAAAGCTCATCATTTCATCACTTTGGTGGTATAAAGATTGTCCTCCCCATCCTTTTGTTAATTTTGATTATGTAATCATGTATTTTCTTCTTAAATGTATATATGTATGATGATATATGATGATAAAAATATTGTGTGGGGATTTGGTGATGATAATCATGGGTAAAAAGATGAAAAACTATATGTAAAAATGGTTAATCTTGCTTAAATGGTAGGCTGTATAAAAACAGTAACTAACCACATGTTAGACTGATAAAATGGCAAAGTAGAATCAATATTCAGTAATTAATATGTCTTGTACACATGTGAGAGTTGTCCATGCAATGGAATCATTAGGATGAGTGAGATATGATCAAAACAAGTTTAGAGTACAAATCTGAGTTCACTGTTTTGGACGAATTTTAGAAAATAATTAGAAGCTGATTCAACAGTAGCTATACCAGAGTTAAATGGAGCACATATCAGATAGTTTATGTCATAAAAATTTGAGCTTCTATAACCATATATAAATCTAGATATGGCTGTTTTGGTGAACATGAAAGTAAAAATCAGATTTTGGAAATTAAAGTATAATAGTATTATATAAGCACTCAAATAAAAATAGTATAAAATGTGAATTAAAACCCACCAACTCATATAATACATTTATATAAATATGTATAAGGATAAATAAATGGAAATTTTATAAAAATGGTAGTTTGATAAGTTTTATAAGTTATAAAACTATAAACATGATTTTTACGACTTTTTCGGCTATTACCGTAAAATTAACGTTTTTGTTAAATAAAACTAGGACGGTTGGGACCCGTGTAATGTAAACTTTTATAAACTCATATACTGATATAGAAACATATATAACAACTAAAAACCAATAAAACCCGAACTATATAACATACGGACATTAACGGGCTAAGTTAACGTTATTGGACTAATAATACAACAAAATAGGCTAAAACACTTATAAACTTATTTATTGGGCTTAACCCATTTGGGCCCAACATGTAAAGTGTGATACTGATAATAAAAGTATAATTGGGTTAATATAATATATTGGGCTTTTAATGGGCCTATTGGGCCTAAAACATGTAAATAGGTAAAACTAGTAAACTAGTAAGAAGTTACCAACACATAACACTAAAATGAGTAAATGAGGATATGTAAACCCACTTGGTCATCATATATATAAAATCATCATATGTATACATAATTGTTATTTTGAAAAAGTCACTGGACAAAAGTCTAAGACGAGTATTATTTGTCTAGGTTTCCGTGATTGAAGCACGTACCGTACGTCCGAATTGCCGATAACGCGCCTTCCCACATCAACGTGAGTTCTTAGCCTCACACTCTTTTAAATGTTTTGTGAAATGTTTTATAAACCCGGGAGGGAGATAACATGTTAGTTTTTATAAAATAGGACACTAGTTGTCCCAATTGTTTGTTTATTGATTTGGACCCGAACGACCCGATGAATGATTATATGACCCGATAGATGAAATTAAATGGATTATTAAAGTTAGGTTATGTCACTAAAAGTCCCATTAGCATGAATTGTGAACTACCGGGATTTGGTAGACGCTTATGCATATAATAGTACTATTTGGGGACGATCACCCCAATTGGCGCCTTGACGGTTGATCCCCGTCGTGCCACATTGATTGGTAAGCGAATTTATGTATGAGAAGATTTCCATAGCGTGACCTTTGTGACGACACGCTAATTTAGATGGGAAAATTGAGTTTCGGGCTAGCTACCCGTTTTTTGGTTTAGTAAGGTAACAATGTCATGCGGCTTATAATAATCCAATTAACGAAATACTGTTATACGCACCGAATTACGATGTATTGCCTGACTAGCAATACAGGGTCTTACTATTGATGTTATGTTCGTGTTTTAGTTTTCATAACCATATTCATATAACGGTTTTTATTTGACTTTATACAACGTTGTAAAACGTACTGTATGATGTTTTTACGACATTGGCTCGTATAATGATTTTTAAGGCAAATGCCTATATTATGATTTTGATAAGGATTTGTATAAAAATGACTTCGGCTATTTTATGGCCTATTACAATGATTTGTACAAAATGATTTTTGGTAATAATTTTATACCAATGTTATATTGATGGATATTATTAAACTCTATGAATTCACACGGCGTTATCGCTGACCTTTTCTTTTAACATGTTTTGTCTCAGGTACTTGAAGGTAATTCTCGGGAAGACAACAAGATTCATGGCCCGCACTTAAATATTAATTTCCATTCAAATACTTTGTAAAACCTGTATGAAATACAATGACTTGGGACCTATGTAACTTTGATATTTATGAATGGAAATGCTTTTATTATTAAACGACGTGATTTTTATGCGTTTTCTATGATGTAAGTAATGTGTTATCCCGTAACACCAACGAGTCTTCCGCTGTATTGAGTTGTATAAATTTGGGGGTGTTACATTTTGGTACCAGAGCTCTCGTTATAGAGAACGAAATATTTTTAAAACTAAGTTTTTGAATAAAACATTTCAAAATCTTTTAACTATAAACATTTTTCTAAAAATGTCTAATAATCTTTTGACTATAACGGTGCTGAAGAATTCCCGAGTTACCGACAAGGCCAGACTGAGAAGTGTTATTTTAATATATATAACTTGGATTATATATATACATATGATGTAATTTGATTACATGATTGTTTGATGATTATTTTGATATTTATACGAGGTATTTATACGACGTAGATTGTCACAAGAAACCCTAACTTCCCTAGTAATTTAACCAAAGCTATTCCCGTAGGAATTCTAGCTATTCTTGATCTATACCAAGTTGCGGATATTTATGATCCCAACAAAATGGTTGATATTCGTAGAAATGTAGATATTAGTTGATTGTGATATTAAAAAGAATTGGCGAGATTAAATCTGATATCGATGTCATGACGATCTTTCCTTATAGAGTGGAGTTGGACAAAACGTTACCACCTAGAAAGATTTCATCTAATTCGTTGTCACCCAATTCTTATATTTGAGAATCGAAAGGGTGAATGTTGCACTTGAGGCTTGTTAGGACCATTGTAATAGTTAAATGTAATAGGTAGACTAGGAGGTATGTAGTTCCTCCTGGTCCTAGTAGTAGTAGGAGCAAGTCCTGCTCCTGGTCCTAGTCGAAGTCAAACTTTATTATTTACTTAATATTCTGTTAGGATATGCATGAGATATGTTAGGAAAGGATATGCATATCAGTTTTACACGTTTTCTTGAATGCTGTATTAGGGTTTCCTGGTAGTATAAAAGGAACCTTAGGCAGAAGGGTTATGTACACCTTCACCAAACGTAGTTCTAGTCATTATCAATATTAGAAATCCTTAGAAAGGATCAAGTCTTTATAGTTATTCTGTTCTCCTTGATTATATTTGTTTTCTACATTCATATTGTGTATAGAGTCTCTTTGTGATTTGACTTGTGATTACAGAAGTCATTCACCGGTCCTGACAGGCTGCAAGATCTACATCTAGTAGACCTAACAAGTGGTATCAGAGCCTGGGAGGGTCTCTATACAAGAAGAATCAAGTTTTCTAATTACTAACATTTTTCTTTATCATGTCTGCCTCAACTTCTACTCAAACAGGAGAAGACAGCACTCCTAAAATTGTGCAACCTCAGCAGATCCTTGCTACGGTCTCAAACACGAATGGTAAATTCCCTCTTCTGAAAAAGGGTGAATATGATAACTGGGCAATGAAGATGGAATGGTGGATCACCAATACTGATCAAGATCTTTGGAAGATCATTCTGAATGGGAACAGCAGGAAGCTTACTGGAAGAGACAAGAATGGTAATATTACCCTTCTTGACCCTAAATCTCATGAAGAAATCATTGCTATTCAGAAGGAGGTCAAAGCAAAAATGATTTTGCTTCAATCTCTTCTTGAAGATCACATGGGTGACTTCTACCATTTGGATGATGCCAGAGAGATCTGGAATGGCATAAAAGCAAGGTTTGGTGGGAATGAGGAGTCAAAGAAAATGCGAAGATCCATGCTGAGAGATGAATTCACAGAATTCAAAATCTCAGAAACTGAAGGTCTACATCAAGGGTATGATAGGTTCCAGAAGATATTGAGCCAGTTGAATCAACTTCGGTCAAAGCCTGATGATGGTGATATTAATGCAAGGTTTCTTAAAGCCTTAACCTACTCATGGAATCAGGTGGTGATCTCTCTCAAAGCCAAAGGTGGGCTTGACTATCTCAACTTTAATGATCTGTTTCATAAGCTCAGAACTTTCGAACCTCATGTGAGAGGATTTTCGAGTGACTCTTTTCCCACTCCTCCTAACTCTGCCTTTGTGAGTTCTATGGCATCCAGTCCCATGTCATATGCAAGTAGCCCAAGCAATACTGTGTCCTCTCAGCACACTTTTCAGCATACTTCTGCTCTTGATCCTACTGCCAAGTCTAGTAGTATGGTAGAAGCCGTTCTTCATTCTTTTGTGGCTGATGTTAATGCTGAACAACAACTTGCTTTTGATGACTTCAAACAGGTCGATAAGCGTGACCTGGATGAAATGGATCTTAAATGCCAGATGGCCATGCTCACTCTTAGGGTTCACAAATTTGAGAAGAAAGCTGGACGGAAATTTAATTACAACCCTCGGGAGCCAGCAAGATTCGACAGAAGCAAGGTTCGATGCTATAACTGCCAGTAACAAGGTTACTTTGAAAGGGAGTGCCCTAGCAAGAATGATCAGGAGAAGAGCAGGTACTCCGCTTTCAAGGTTCAGGAGATAAAAGATGACAAGAAGGCATTGGTATCTGTTGACTCTATGGTCAACTAGAATGATCATCAGGCTTCTACTCTGGAATCAGCTGAGTCCTCGACTGACGTGTTTGCAATGATTGCTGGGAATCTCTTTGATGCAGAAGAAGCAGACGAGTTTGCTCTTATGGGCATCTCACCTCAGGTACAACATTGTCCTCTTGGTTGTCATGATTAATACTCAGAGTTGTTGTCCCAATTTAATGAAGTAAATGATCAAAATGATAAGTATTTTTTAGAGGTTCAAGCGTATAAGGCTTCATTAAACACATTGGAACAACAAAAGAGGTGGTTACAAGATACACAACGTGCGTATGAGGATAAAATCAGGATACTAAGCATCGATTTAGAAAACACGACAAATATGCTTAAATATACAGAAACAGTAAGAGATGCTAGTATCAAAGAAATAGAGGAGATGCAAGGAAAATTAGATGCTACAATGCTAAGATTTGAAAAATGGCAAACGGCACCTAAAAATCTTTCTAAACTAATTGATAGTAGCATGTCTGGCAGAACTTAAAGAGGCTTAGGATTTGAAAAATATATTGATTCAGAAGATGTGTTTGATTTATCTTTTTCAAGTGTCTTTGATGCCGACAAAGAGGATGGGGGAAAACCTAGTTACAATAGGTTTAAACCAGCAGCAGAAATGCATGCTGTCCCTCCTCCTCTTACTGGAACTTTTATGCCCACTTCATGGCATAATGACTTGGATGGATCACAGATGCTTGAGTCCCCAACAAGTTCTACTAATACTAATGACTTTGTCTCATGTACTTTCAGTGACAAAGCCAGTGACTCTGCATCTAGTGGTTCAAGTGAAGAGTCAAGACCTACAAGTTCCAAGTTGAATGATCATGTTGCTACTGGTGCTAGGAAGTGTGAAGAAAGAGTTGCTGATATGTCAAGTGTGTCTGGTCCTAGTTTCTTGAGTCATAGGAAGAATGTTTCTCCTAGAATTGTGTATAATAAAGTAGGCAGTATGAAACAATCTCATTCTAATAAAAGGTCTTTCAAAACATGTTTTGTTTGTGGCAGTGCCTTTCATTTAATTAAAGATTGTGATTATTATGACACACATGCTTCTGTTAATCATGCTTTTCCTACTCCTGGTCCACCAGGAGCTGCCCCATATGCTTCTAGAAGGCTTAATCCTAGTGCTCAAACGTTTTCTTCTTCTAGAAGGTCCTCTCCTTTAGTTTCTGATCATTGGAGACACTTTGGATTACAAACCACTAGTAATTATTTTCAAAATTTTAATCCAGTTTATCCACATAATTTGGACCACGCGTATTTTGGTTTGGGAAGTTTGGGAACTGCTGTTAAGCCCTCAGCAGGTTGTTCTTGGTCCAATAATAATACCCATATGATTCATAGGCAACCAAGGAACAACGGTGGATCTCATCAATCTTCTTGGCACTCTTCTAAAGATCCACAAGGCAGGCTCAAACCTGAAAAGGTTTGGGTCCCCTTAAGACACTAACTTTTGCATTTTTATTAACTTGTTGTTGTAGGTTACTCCATACCAAGATCCTAGTCTAGGCATTGTTGATAGTGGTTGCTTTAGGAGCATGACAGGAAATAAAAGTCTTCTCTCTAACTTTGTACCATTTCATGGGGCAAGGTCTATTTTGGTGGGGGTGAAGGCAGGATCTCAGGCAAAGGAACGATAAAGACTCCTAATCTAAATTTTGAGAAGGTCTACTATGTGGAAGCACTTCATCATTTCAACTTGATATCTGTCTCTCAGATTTGTGACAAGAAGCAGTTTGTTCTCTTCACCGATACTGATGCACTTGTGCTCTCCAAAGACTTTCAGCTTCCGGATGACTCACAAGTTCTACTCAGAATCCCGAGAAGACACAATCTCTATAGCATCAAGTTGAATGAAGTCAATCCTACTGGTCAACTAGCGTGTCTGGTTGCTAAGGCCTCAGAAGATGAAGCCTCTCAATGGCATAGAAGGATGGGGCATGTGAACTTCAAGACCATTCACAAACTTGCGAATCTGAACCTGGTCTCTGGTTTACCTCCCAAGTCGTTTAGAAATGATATAAATTGTATTGCCTGCAGCAAAGGCAAACAACACAAAGCATCCTTCAAGGCCATTACTGCTCTTAGTCTTATCACTGAACCATTGTAGCTACTACACATGGACTTATTTGGTCCTACTTCCATTAGAAGCATTGACCACAAGAAATTCTGTCTGGTGGTAACTGATGGTTATAGCAGGTTTTCGTGGGTGTTCTTCATGGCTGCCAAGAGTGAGACCTACTCAATACTTAGAGATTTCCTTACCCTGATAGAGAACCAGTTGTCCAAGAAAGTTAAAAGTATTCGTTGCGACAATGGAACCGAGTTTAAAAATAAAGACCTCGTCGCACTTTGTAATGCTAAGGGCATCAAAAGAGATTATAGTGCAGCACGGACTCCTCAACAGAATGGTGTGGCAGAAAGAAAGAACATGACACTAATAGAAGCAGCAAGAACTATGCTTGCTGATTCCAAGCTTCCAACCATGTTCTGGACAGAAGCTGTTAATACTGCAAGTTATGTTTTGAATAGGGTTTCTATTACCAATCCTCACAAGAAGACTCCTTATGAGCTGCTCACGGGCAAAGTTCCTAATATTGCTCATTTGAAGCCTTTTGGATGTCCAGTCACCATTCTGAATACTAGTGACTATTTGGGGAAGTTTGATGGCAAGGCAGATAAAGGATACATTGTGGGATATTCAGCTCACTCTCGGGCTTATCGTGTCTACAATCTCCAAGCCAAGCGGATCATTGAAACTATTAATCTCAGGAACTTTGAAGAGAAGTCAAACATCCAAGGCAAAGGTCCAGAATGGTATTTTGATCTTGATTATCTTAGTGATTCGTTAGGATATTTTCGTTTCCAAACTAACCATGGTGCAGGACCACAAGTGTTTGCAACTTCTAGTACTGGTGTTCCTACTAATCTTTCTGATTCAGATGATGAGGATGACATTTTTGTGGTTCCATCCTACTCCACCTCTGTATCTCCTACTCCTCCTAGTGATGCAACTCCATTGGATGTACAGGATTCCCAAGTAGCTCTTGACAATCTACTCAAACAACAACAAGAAGCTAGTAAAGCAGCTGCTCAAGGTAGTTTTGAGTTTCCCTTGGATAAGCCTACTGACACAGCTGCTCCTGGTACCCCAGCTTCTGCTCCTAGTGCTAGCTTATCACCTACTGGTACTCCAGCTAGTGAGTCTGCTTCCAATACTCGTTTCTCCAGTCCTTCTGATTTGGGGAACCATCAAAAGAAGTCTTCTAACAAGCTGGATGACATTCATAAACAACCAGTAGATGGGATCTTCCACAATGCTTCATATGATGCTGACTTTGTTGGTGATCTCAATAACTTGGCACCAGAAGTAGAGGTCTCTTCCAATCCAGTCTTGCAATCACACAAAGATAATCCTACCACTCAAATCATTGGAGATCCTGGTTCTACTGTCAAGACACGCATAATGCAGCAGAAGGCCTCGTCTGATCATCATGCTCTTGTGAGCTATATCGAAGATCAAAAGCGTAATAATCATACGGACTTTCAACACTGTTTGTTTGCTTGTTTTCTTTCACAGGTGGAACCTAGGTCAGTTTCTCATGCTCTTGAGGACCAAAGTTGGGTGGAGGCTATGCAGGAGGAAATGCATCAATTTTTGTTTCAGAATCTTTGGGTTCTGGTTGACTTACCAGATGGAAAGACAACAATCAATACCAAATGGATTCTCAAGAACAAGAAGGATGCACGGGGAATTGTCGTAAGGAATAAAGCTAGGCTTGTCGCACAAGGCCACACTCAAATTGAGGGCATTGACTACACTGAAGTTTTTTCTCCGGTTGCAAGGATCGAGGCCATTCGTCTGTTTTTGGCTTTTGCTTCTTATGTGGGCTTTACGGTGTTTCAGATGGATGTCAAGAGTGCATTTCTCTATGGAAAAATTGACGAGGAGGTGTATGTCACTCAACCTAAGGGCTTTGTAGACCCACTTCATCCCAAGAAAGTTTACAAGGTGGTCAATGCTCTTTATGGATTACATCAGGCTCCTAGAGCTTGGTATGAGCGTCTTTCAACTTTCTTGTTAAAGAATGGCTATAGAAGGGGTACTATTGACAAAACACTATTTGTTCGGAGGAATACCAAGGACATTATCCTTGTTCAGGTTTATGTGGACGACATTATCTTTGGTTCTACTCAGAAGGAATGGTGTGATGAGTTTGAACACTTGATGAAAGGCAAATTTCAGATGAGTGCGATGGGAGAACTTTCTTTCTTCCTTGGTCTTCAGGTCAAGCAACAATCGGATGGGATTTTCATCAGTCAAGATAAATATGTTCATGAGATTCTTCAGAAGTTTGACATGGATCTTCTTCGACCAGCAACGACTCCTTATGAAGTTGCTAAAATCAAACTTAAGAATGAGCCAGACCCCCCGGTTAATGTTCACATGTATAGGTCTATGATTGGCTCCCTCATGTATTTGACTGCATCACGTCCGGATATCATGTTTGCAGTAAGTGCTTGTTCTAGACACCAAGTGACTCCAACGGTTTCGAACTTAAATGCAGTAAAGAAGATTTTCAAGTATATCAATGCTCAACCTAATTTGGGCTTATGGTATCCTAGAGAATCACCTTTTGTTCTCGAAGCCTATAGTGATAGTGACTATGCTGGTGCTAATAATGACAGAAAGTCTACTACTGGTGGTTGTCAATTCTTGGGTCGTCGACTTATTTCATGGCAATGTTTGCAACAGACAATAGTAGCTACTTCTTCAACAGAAGCTGAATACGTTGCCGCTGCTAGTTGTTGTGGATAGGTTTTATGGATCCAAAATCAGATGTTGGATTATGGTTTCAATTTTATGAACACCAAAATTTGTATTGACAATCAAAGCACTATTTGCATTGTGAAGAATCCTGTTTTTCATCAGCGAACGAAGCATATTGAAATTCAGCATCATTTTATACGGGATGCCAATGAGAAGAAGCTGATTCAGGTTCTTAAAGTTCATACGGATGATAATGTTGCTGATTTGCTGACTAAAGCATTTGATGGTCCTCGGTTTAACCACTTGGTGGTTCATATTGGGATGGTCAATCCTTGAGGTCTAGGATTGAGGGGAGGCTAAGCCTAAGGGGAGGCTTTGTGTACATATTCGTAGGATAGACTAACGTATTGATAGATTTTTACAACTAATTAAATTGGTTCTGTTGGTGTGTGTTACTTCTGGTGGAGGTTTTTGCTCACTTCTAGTGGAGATGGTCTTACATGACTGGCTTCTGGTCCTCATTGGTCAGCTTCTAGTCATCATTGGTGGCTTCTGGTGGTTCAAAATCCTTCCTTGTCAAGTGGTGATTGGCTCCTGGTACTGGTCTGGGACACTGTTCATTCCTTTTGTCCTTTGTTAATCACGTTTTTCTCCTGGTCTGACCATTGTGTGCTGTGGTATCCCATAGAATTACTTTGAGTGATGGGTCTGTGCGTTTGGCTTCGGGTTTGCAGGGTGTGTTGTCTTGGGCTGACCGTATGGATCTTATGGCGTTGTATGGACTTGTGGATTCTAGCATGCCTTTTGACCCCATGGCTTTGTCTTCATGGCCTGGTCTGCGTATCTGGGCTGATCTTAAGCTGATGTTGGATGCTCCTCCTAATGCTCCTGTTTCGGGCATATGGAAGGATCATATGCAATGGGTGATTCAGCGCTGGAAGTTATATGCAGGATGTGGTGTTCATATGTTGGAATTAGAATCAGGTCATATGGTTTTTATGCTGACTGATGTGGATTATCCTTTGACAATTTCTTCGATGGAGGCGATGTTGGCTAGTCATTTGCAAATTTCCAATGCTCCATCAGGAAATGAGTCCTCTATGGCCACGGCGTTGGTGGAAGGTATTCAGGCGCGTTTGATCGCAGATAAGAAGGCTGCTTCTGGTTTGTGATGTGATAGGGTTGTAAGTGTTTATATTTTGTATTTTCTATTGTTCATTTGTTCATATTATCATTCTTTTCACCAATATGTAAAGTGATTGGTGAATTTAATTCTTTATAGTTAAAAAAAATACTTTTTATATAATATCTGCTTATACTTTTAACACATATTGGATTTTATACTTGTGAATATGATACCCCTTGGCTGCTTCACACTATGGTTTCTGGTTACTAATTTATGATTTTGCTGGTTACTGGTTTCACTTGGTGTTGGACCTGGTCCACACAGCAAATGGTTCTCAACTTACCATGTCTCATCGACAAGAAAAAAGTTGATTCACCTTGAGGGTACGGCTCCTGGTGCGATTCTCAAATCCGTTGATGGTTGCCAGGTTACCCAAAACCGGATGGTTTTCACTTGCCATAGTCTTGGACTGAAAAGTGGCTAATCCAACGGGGTACGGCTCTTGGTAAAGATCTTATCAAATCCGTTGATAGCTGTAATAGCTTGCTTAAAGCCATAGGGTGTTCAACTCACCGATGCTTCATTGCTAAGAGTTGGTGAGTCCAGAGGGGTACGGCTTCTGGTAAAGACGTCTCAAATCCGTTGACGGCTGTGATGGTTTGCCTAAAATCATCAGGGTACCCCCACTCACCATTGATTCACCTTCTAAGAGTTGGGCTGGGTTCTAGTCTCCCAGGGTGATGCTTATTCCACCAGAAAGACTGGCTAGCCCAAGAGCGAGCAGCTACTTGGTAAAGGCTCATCAAATCTGCTCATGTTGCTGAAAAGATTCAACATGATGCTGATTTGTTCCAAGCTTTGGAGAAGCTTCTAGTGTTTCATGTTGCGGCGGTTACTCTAATTCTTATCTTTCTGATGCTGCTATTTGTTTTGCTGATACAATCCTCGAGCTTTATTTGCACGTTCTCTAAGAAACTTGAACTCAACAGGTCAAATTCAAGTTTAGGGGAGGATTGTTAGGACCATTGTAATAGTTAAATGTAATAGGTAGACTAGGAGGTATGTAGTTCCTCCTGGTCCTAGTAGTAGTAGGAGCAAGTCCTGCTCCTGGTCCTAGTCGAAGTCAAACTTTATTATTTACTTAATATTCTGTTAGGATATGCATGAGATATGTTAGGAAAGGATATGCATATCAGTTTTACACGTTTTCTTGAATACTGTATTAGGGTTTCCTGGTAGTATAAAAAGAACCTTAGGCAGAAGGGTTATGTACACCTTCACCAAACGTAGTTCTAGTCATTATCAATATTAGAAATCCTTAGAAAGGATCAAGTCTTTATAGTTATTCTGTTCTCCTTGATTATATTTGTTTTCTACATTCATATTGTGTATAGAGTCTCTTTTTGATTTGACTTGTGATTACAGAAGTCATTCACCGGTCCTGAAAGGCTGCAAGATCTACATCTAGTAGACCCAACAAGGCTGTCATTGGAACCATTACCCAAAAGCCTCATGCCACTAGTACCTTTCCGAGAAGTCTAGTTGAATGATCAAGTCATTTCATACTAGTGACTCATTTGATATTGGTTGTTATAAGAGTTATAGGATTGGAAATTAAGTGTTGATTATATCGAGCTTTTATTGCCCTATTGAGGTCTAAGAATAAGGTTGAAAGTATGGGAGAATAAGGTAGGATATCGAATTGAGTATAAAATTGGTTAAAACTTGAATAAAGTAAAATTTAATCCGTATGGAATATGAGATTGATAAGAGGAAGTTGTTAAGTCCTGTGATTGAATTATAAGGTTTTAAATCATTGTTAGTTCGTGTTAAGGGTTGTTCCTAGGCCATTGTCCACTAACGAGGATGCCAAGTGTCCAAGAAATAAATTGAAGAAATCTTCTTCTGAATTGGGACCGATGGATCTTCCGGGACAGGTGGAACCCCCATGACTCTTGTAGATTAGTATTCATTGTGGTATCTTTTAAAAATAATCCCTAACTTAACTGAGACATCAGTTGGTAAGATGAGTTCATGAAATTGTATGACATAGTGACACATAATGTGTTACGGTACAATTTTGACTTGTTTGTGATTAATGAAAAGACTACCTTTGATTGCTAAATTCTACATGTATTGATGTTATCTATCCTTTATTGCTTCATCCTAATGTTCGCATTAGTGATGCAACATTTGAACAAGTACTCATCTCGAATTGAGTTACGTTGTGAATTATTCTTTTTGAGTGTCATCGAGGTCATGAACCTCATGATTATTTGGCTAAAGCTCATTTCCTATCATATTGTAGTTAGTTCTTGGTGAACAACTCTTCATCACTCTTTTGCAGATCACTCATTGTTTTTATAAGATAAAATAGTATCCATTGAGAAAATTGAATTTTCATTACCGTAAGGATAATCTAAAGTGAGATTTATAAGTAATTATTATCGAAATGAGGTTATTTATGAAACCCCTTGGAAAACTTAATTGTTTTCATAACAAAGAAAATCTTTGTAAATTTATTTTTGATTCTTATTTAAGAATTAAGCATGAAAATGTTTTTATTATAAACATGATGATAAAATTTTGACGAACAGAGTATTGCATCGTTAATCTTGAAATTCTATATAGTTGCGCGCCTACATACAATTTAGAATGGACCATGCAAGGCTGATTAGTAGTCACCATAAAACTGATTAATAAACACTAAATTTTCTTTGAAGATTGAGAAAGATTAAAATTTATGAGATCTGCAAGAAGTGAAAAATAAGGACATAGTGTTAGGGACACCTACATATGTGCCTGTAGCATCTATTCTTCTGAGTCGAATTTACTCATCTATGGAAATTGTCTTATTTGACAATTGATATTCCCTTCTTGTCCAATTCTCTCGTAGTGAGATTCTTAGGAAAAGTATCTGATTACCGAGTGTTGATACCCGACTGGATGTATCGACGTTCCTATCATTTCTTTTGATTTGATTTCATTTGAATGACCTGGGTAACGATCCGAGGAGCTTTCGAATGCGTACTCAAATTATGAAAACATGGGATATATTCATATTCGTTAAATGTTTTCGTCTGTATCTGATTTGCAATTCTCTCGCGTAGATTATGCGTTGACCCTACTCTTTTAATGGTAGTTGTGTCTCCATATATCCTTGAATTTGTGAAGGATTATGAGTTATTATTAGTCTTTTGAGAAGTTCACATCTTATCAACGGCAATGAAACTGGAAAGTTGATAGTGCCAGTAGAATGGATTGATTGATTATGACATGACGACATTGTCTTAATTGATGGGAAATCGAGTTGAATTCCCCTAAATGATAAGATGTTGATTATCAAAAGTGATCTAAATAATTCTTGATGGATGACCATATCCTGCATTTAGACATGAAATTATACCGTGAATGGTTGTGAACTAGTCATAGATATTGTAATCTAGAAGAACTTAAAAGTGAATTTATTAAAAGATGTTTCTGTTATCTGAAACTTTAGGAGTTATTTGTTGGTAAATTACCTAGAATTTTGCCATTAAGGCAAGTTGAAATTGGTATTGATTATATTTTCGGTGCTGCACCTGTGGCTTGTGCACTGTACGTCAGCAGCATCTAAATTAAAGGAATTACCGTACAACTGAGAGAGTTGTCGGAGAAAGATTTTATTCTACCGAGCCTGTCATCATAAAGAGCTATGGTGTTATCATTCCTTATAATTATAGATTACTGTGAACTGAGTAAATTAACAATCGAAAACGATATCCATAACTCGAAATGGAAGATTTGTTCGATCATTTACAAGGTTATAGCGTATGTTTTAAAGATTTGATTCACGGCATGGTTATCATCAACTTAGCGTCCGCGAAAAAGATTATCTATTCCAATCACTACATCCAGAACTTGTAATGTACATTAGGAGTTTCACGTGATGTCGTTTGGATTGATCAATGCACATGTAGTATTCATAAATTTGGTGAATCTCGTGTGTAGGCTGTATGTTGATAAATTCATGCTCGTGATCAGTAAGGACCATTTGTTTGTTTATAAGAATAAGAAGAAATGAATAATTAATTATAGATTGCCCTGAATTGGCCGAACAATAAAAAAAATAACATGTACCTTAAATATTTAACATATGATTAAGAACTTAATCCTTTATATTATTTGACCGTGTGATTAAAAGATAACGGAATCTATATTGACTCTTCAAAATTAAGAGCCCTTTTAAGACTTTTGGCTTTACCAAAAAGAAAGTGCAAATGTGTTTTGACAAATGTTTTAACAAAAGAACTTTTTAGGGATTATTCCCTTATACCCAGAACATTTAACTAAACTCCTGTTTAGGGGTAAATGTTCGTGTATACCTCAAGACAACTTGAGGGGGATTGAGGAAACCATTTAAACCATGACTTGAAATTTGAAACGATAATTTACGCTTTTCAACTAAGAAAATTTTGACCAAAATATATACAAAGATTTTTCGAATATTTACGAATCCTATTAGTTATTTTTGATAAATCAACAAAAATCGTGTTAATTAAATTAAAAATTATTTTGAACATTTTCATATAATTGGACGGACTAAGAAATTTAAAATTTTACGTTTACGTTTACGTTTCATAAAAATTGAATATTTAATATTTAATTAGTTGTAATAATTATCAACGCTTTAGACGTCGGATTGAGTAAAATAGATAAAAATGATAGTTGAGAAGAAACTAAAATTTAGAAAATGTGAAGAAAGAAATTTTTAATGAATGTAAATACTGACGCATTATGAGAAAAAAAAGATAAAGAACCAATTAGGATGTGTTCCTTAGTAATGACGTTACAAAATAAATTGCCGAACAATTTAAAAATAACTAATGTTTGTAAAAAGGATAATATAGATAATAAAAGGAGTTCACGGCTAATGTGAACCATTAGAATTGAGAAGCCGATAGCGTTAAATGTTTTAAAGACCACTTGTGATTGTCTAAATATGGAGGATTGTGAAATATAGTTATGTTGGAATCTTGTAAGTATAAGTATTCTATTCTTGTCATTTCTGATTTAATGTATCATTATCAGAAGAAGTTGAACTAATGGCAAATTATGAAAGCATACTCCGCCTCATACATTAGTAAACGTCTAGCTATTACAAAGGTCAGCATCTGAATTTGATTCGATTTGGGTCATCGTCGACAAACTGACCAAATCTGCTAATATCATTCCTGTTAATGATAGATTCTTGATGAAGAAATAGACTCTTTTGTATTTAAAGGAGTTATGTAAACATGGTGTGCCTGTATCGATCATCTATATCAAGATCCTCGCTTCGCATCGAATTTCTAGAGATTTGCTCAGAAGTCATTGAGAACGAACCTTGATGAGAGTACTATGTACCACCACAATCGAAGGGACGAGGTAAAGTAACGATAAAAAAATACTATAAGTGCTGTTTTATATTTGAATGATTGACCTTTGGTAATAAACCACATAATCGTTTTCCTTTGGAGATATTATCATTGATAACTATCGTATTAGGATCGAGATTGAATCTTGTTAAGATTTAGAAATTAGAGCATCTGTAAGCAGGAGTTGAGATGAAGACACCCGGTATACACCCACTGTGAGTTGGACATGTCTTTTAGGTTTAAGGTTTCCTGTGATGGCGAACCTAACCTTACAAAATACTCGAACCGCGAGACCTGAAATGATTGTTGAAATTAGGATCTGATTATTGACTGCCAGTAGTGGGCAGGAGGTTATGTGAATATGAAATGTAGACCTTGAAGTGCCAGATGGGTAGCGAAGTTATGCCAAAGATTTTAACCATGGAAAAACTGAATTGGTGATCTGAAAGATCATGGGATATAAGTTCCCGTTGTATGGGACCATTGAGATGATGTAAAAGATTGGTTTGAAAGGCATATAAGCTGGATCTACCCTAGGACTTCAAGTGCTGTGTGAATTAAGTTTCGTAAATCGAACTTGATAAAATGTCTATCAAGTGAAAATCTGACTATTCCTTAATGACGTTTAGATCGGCGAAAAGTTGCATTCATCAAAAACCCGTGAACACCATGGATAGAGAAAGTAAGTCAACCTTAAGCCTGATCTTATTCCCGTAGTTATGTTGGATGAAACTCGCGTATTGTAATGAATTGCACTTGTGAGAAAAGACCGAATGTGGAGGAAATACCCACATGGCTTTAACTCTATAAGAAGCGAGTAGTAAGGTAAGATGATCTTTGAGGACAAAGATCCTGTTTAGGGGTAAATGCTGTGACAATCCGTCAATTTATGGTTGATATTCTATTCTCAGATATTATTTCAAAACAATATTTTAATGTTATATTATGAACTCACTTATTTTTGGGAAGAAATTTGGATTTACGTCTTGAAGTAGCATCGACTACGTCTAAACCGGAGGATTCTACGTTACGTGCTCACGTTTACATACACCGTCTTTGGTGACAGTCCGACATTTCCGAAAATAAATTTATCCGTGAATATTATTTTGGAGTTTTAAATTTGTGTTGGTTCATAAACTCACAAATTTACGAAAAGAGATTAGGACTTACGATTTTAATTTAACGTCCTATACGACTAAACCGGAAACCTTAGGATTACGTATTTACGTTTTCGAACTCCGTTTTTGATGAGACAATTTTTAGTAGATTCGTTTTGTGCCGTTGATTCATAATTTATAAAAATGTTTTTCGTAAAACGACCCGAGGGTACGCAAATCGAGGAAACTAGAATCGAGGAATACCCATAAATTAATGGGGATGGAACAAGTACATACTTGTCCCACCCCCACACATGGCTAAACAAAGCTAACAACACCATGTGGTATCAAGCTTACAAGATAAGCTAAGACACATGTCTTAGTTTACTTGTAAACTAGCAACCAACATCAAAACCACCACCTCAAACCATTTTCATTCATTACAACACATGCAAACCACTAAACACTCTCCTCCCTCTCTCTAAAATTCGTCCCAAACTCATCCAAAACAACCGCCATTCGATCTTGATTCAACCATCAATCATATGTATAATTTACATATGATGAAAACCCATTGAAGTTATGACGATTGAAGGTGATTTTAACATGTAAAAAGGAGTTTTCAAGGGAGTTTGGGGCTGATTTCTCAAAGAGTTTTCATGAAGAACAAGGGCTGATTTTTGGAGGAATCTACAAATACTTGGTGATCCTAGAAGTGGTGTTGATATCTCATAAGATTGGTTACCCAAAACCATGTCTTGTTCATCCAAAAGCTCATCATTTCATCACTTTGGTGGTATAAAGATTGTCCTCCCCATCCTTTTGTTAATTTTGATTATGTAATCATGTATTTTCTTCTTAAATGTATATATGTATTATGATATATGATGATAAAAATATTGTGTGGTGATTTGGTGTTGATAATCATGGGTAAAAAGATGAAAACTATATGTAAAAATGGTTAATCTTGCTTAAATGGTAGGCTGTATAAAACAGTAACTAACCACATGTTAGACTGATAAAATGGCAAAGTAGAATCAATATACAGTAAGTAATATGTCTTGTACACATGTGAGAGATGGCCATGCAATGGAATCATTAGGATGAGTGAGATATGATCAAAACAAGTTTAGAGTACAAATCTGAGTTCACTGTTTTGGACGATTTTTAGAAAATACATAGATGCTGATTCAACAGTAGCTATAGAAGAGTTAAATGGAGCAAATATCATGTAGTTTATGTCATAACAATTTGAGCTTCTATCTCCATATAGAAATCTATATATGGCTGTTTTGGTGAACATGAAAGTAAAAATCAGATTTTGGAAATTAAAGTATAATAGTATTATATAAGCACTCAAATAAAAATAGTATAAAATGTGAATTAAAACCCACCAACACATATAATACATTTATATAAATATGTATAAGGATAAATAAATGGACATTTTATAAAAATGGTAGTTTGATAAGTTTTATAAGTTATAAAACTATAAACATGATTTTTACGACTTTTTCGGCTATTACCGTAAAATTAACGTTTTTGTTAAATAAAACTTAGACGGTTGGGACCCGTGTAATGTAAACTTTTATAAACTCATATACTGATATAGAAACATATATAAAAAGTAAAAACCAATAAAACCCGAACTATATAACATACGGACATTAACGGGCTAAGTTAACGTTATTGGACTAATAATACAACAAAATAGGCTAAAACACTTATAAACTTATTTATTGGGCTTAACCCATTTGGGCCCAACATGTAAAGTGTGATACTGATAATAAAAGTATAATTGGGCTAATATAATATATTGGGCTTGTAATGGGCCTATTGGGCCTAAAACATGTAAATAGGTAAAACTAGTAAACTAGTAAGAAGTTACCAACACATTACACTAAAATGAGTAAATGAGGATATGTAAACCCAGTTGATCATCATATATATAAAATCATCATATGTATACATAATTGTTATTTTGATAAAGTCATTGGACAAAAGTCTAAGACGAGTATTATTTGTTTAGGTTTCCGTGATTGAAGCACGTACCGTACGTCCGAATTGCCGATAACCCGCCTTCCCACATCAATGTGAGTTCATAGCCTCGCACTCTTTTAAATGTTTTGTGAAATATTTTATAAACCCGCGAGGGAGATAACATGTTAGTTTTTATAAAATAGGACATTAGTTGTCCCAATTGTTTGTTTATTGATTTGGACCCGAACGACCCGATGAATGATTATATGACCCGAACGACCCTCCGTACAACCTTTGGCAGAAACTGGGTCAATACATATACCATTGAGATCATTTTTATTGATGCTCGATATTGAAGATAGACATCATGGACCCAGTGATGCAATGTACAACCCAACCCAGCTAACTCGGATATCTCTTAAAAGATATTTTTTTAATCACACGGAGACAACGCATTATCTATTGATTTATTCACCCCAAATAAATTGGTATTGAAACGGTGGCACTCCTCTCCAGCCTCCGATCACTAAATCCAAAATGCACGATCGAGTCTAGAGCCATTTGAGATCATCAAATATCTTATTAGGACACACTTTCATATTTCCTTGCTTTTTCACACACTGTGAAAAGTAAGAAAGATTTTAGGAGTCCTACGCAAAATCTTCATGATCTTGCCTGAACATCCGAGTAATACGAAAGTATTTACAATGAAGATGGAAATCCTTCTTGAGCGAACATTAAAAAGCTCATGGTAGGTGACTTGTGCGATTCTTTATGAATCAAACTTGTGATAACTGGAAAGCAACAGTGGTTTAATTCTTAACTAAATTTAAACACGTTCCAGGCCTCTACGCATTATGTTAATGATCTTGCCAAAACACTCAGAGTGATACCTTAGTGTTCACGGTGATGAGTGGAAATCCTTCTAGTGTTAACCTCAAACAGCACTTGGTAGGTAACTTGCAATATTCAATATGAATCAAGCTCGTGACAACTAGAAAGCAACGATGGTGAGATTCTTTAATGAATCAAACTTGTTCCAGGAATCAGAATTGACGTCTTCAATCATGCGGATAATTTTATCCAAATGATTCACTCTTTACGTTCGCAGTCAGCTTTGGACGGTCGAGTAAAGAGAACGGGTTTACCCACAAAATCTTGTCAATGAGTTTTTTTAATTAAATCTACCTGCCACAAGTACGATATTATATATCGTCCAACGGTCTTCACCGTCCGGAGGTAAAATGCTACCGAATTAGAATGAAATGTTCAAAGCCATTTCGTTCGTGTCTACTTATGTTGCGGCATTTGAAGACTGTTGCGTTGCGGGATCCAAGAAGAAGTCGTCCCCGCATGCTTATACTTTATTTACTTAATATCTTATTTAATTCAAGAAAGCCTAAAAGTTAAGTCTTCCGCTGTATTGAACTCTGAAGCTTTCAAGAATTACTAAGGTATAAGTATGTGGGACGTGAGGTCACGAAGAGGCGAAGATCACAAGTGATGGACGCACAAGATCAAGGAAAGAGATTAATGCTCAAGATTGATATCAAAGATCACATCAGCATGTTCACGAGAAAAGAAAAAGAAAAGAAAGACGAAGACTACGAGCTCAAGACAAGCATAGTATGTTAGGTTTATTTTCGATCCATTTTTGATCCATTTTTTATTCTCTCTACAAGACATGATGGCCACTTCTCCCGTATGTCTTCTCTCCAAAGCATCGAAGACTAAGTCATAGTTATGGCATCGACGGTTATCTCATCTTAACTTTGACGCTATTAATCACTTGGCAAAAAACTAACATGTTCGTGGTCTTCCTAAACTATCATTTCACAAGAATCATTTGTGTTCCGCGTGTACAATGGGGAAAAGCACTAAGAAGTCATACAAACCCAAGACTGAAGACACCAACCAAGAGAAACTTTATCTTTTGCATATGGATCTTTGTGGGCTAATGCGTGTTGAAAGTCTTAGTGGCAAAAAGTACATCCTCGTCATTATCGATGATTACTCTCGGTTTACATGGGTGAAATTTCTTAAAGCAAAAAATGAGGCACCTATATTCATCATCGGATTTCTCAAGATGATTCAAGTGCGTCTCAACACTACTGTCCGACGCATTCGTACAGATAATGGAACCGAATTTGTGAATCAAATTTTGCGTGATTATTATGAAGAAGTTGGCATTTCTCATGAAACATCCGTTGCTCGCACTCCACAACAAAACGGTGTCGTTGAAAGGCGAAATCGTACACTTATGGAAGCTGCTCGAACGATGTTAATTTACGCAAAGGCTCCATTGTTTTTATGGGCAGAAGAAGTATCTACCGTAGTGTACACCCAAAACCGGTCACTAACTCGTAAACGCCATGGTAAAACACCTTATGATCTTCTCCATGTAAAAGTACCAAATTTATCATATCTTCATGTATTTGGTTCTCTTTGCTATCCAAATAATGATGGTGACAATTTGGGAAAACTTCAACCAAAGGCTGATACTGGTATTTTCATTGGTTACGCACCCGCAAAGAAGGCATACCGAATCTACAACCGTAACTCTCACAACATCCTCGAAACTATGAATGTTGATTTTGATGAGCTGATAGCAATGGCTTCTGAGCAAAGCAGCTCTGAACCCGCACTTCATGAAATGGGACCCAGTAATATTAGTTCTGGTCTTGTCCCAAACAACCCTACTTCATCATCATTTACACCACCTTCTAGGACTGAATGGGATATGTTGTTTCAACCGTTCTTTGATGAATTCTTTACTCCTCCAAGTATTGTTGCTGCAGAACCTGAGGTAATAGCTCCGGTAACCGAAGTTGTCGCTCCAGCAACCGTTGCACAATCAGATATGTCTGCACCTACAATTGGTCTAGATATACCATCAACAAGTAATTCTCAACCAACACTTGTTTCAACTACCTATGTCATGCCTATTGATGATGAAGAGGATGATGATGATCACGATTTAGAATTCGCTCAAATGCGTGAACTTCCATTCTTTGGTGTACCAATTCCCGACCCTAATCAAGCCAGGGCGTCCACCTCAGAGGAAGCTCCTACTACAGTTTACTCCAATCCACGGATTCGTGAACATGACAGCAAGTGGACAAAGGATCATCCTATAGATTCTATTATTGGTGACCCTAATCGTCCGGTATCCACACGAAGTCAGTTACAAGAAAGTGCAATGTTTTGTCACTTTGATGCTTTTCTCACTGAAGTTGAACGTAAGACATGGCAACAAGCTTTTACTCAATCCTGTTGGATAGAAGCTATGCAAGAAGAACTTAATGAATTTATACGTCTTGAAGTATGGGAACTTGTCCCATGTCCGGACCAAGTGCAGTTACTCACATTGAAATGGGTTTACAAGGTGAAACTCGACGAGTTAGGCGGAATATTAAAGAACAAAGCTAGACTAGTAGCTCATGGATACAAGCAATTATAAGGCATCGACTTTATGGAATCCTTTGCACCTGTTGCCCGTTTGGAAGCTATTCGACTATTCCTCGCTTATGCATCCCATATTAATATGATCGTCTATCAGATGGATGTGAAGACGGCATTTCTTAATGGTGAACTCAAGGAAGAGGTTTATGTTCAACAACCGGATGGTTTTGTGAATCCTAATTATCCTAATCATGTGTACAAGCTTAAGAAGGCTCTATATGGGTTGAAGCAAGCTCCTCGTGCATGGTATAATCTATTGTCACAATTCCTCATTACTCAAGGCTTCGCTAAAGGCAAGGTGGATCCCACGCTGTTCATTCAGAAACGAGGTAAAGATATGATTATGGTACAAATATATGTTGATGATATTATATTTGCAGCCTCGACCCAAACCTTATCCGATGAGTTTGGAACACTCATGTCTTCCATGTTTAAGATGTCAATGATGGGCAAGGTATCATTCTTCTTAGGTCTTCAGATATCTCAAAGTCCCAGAGGCATCTTTATCAATCAATCCAAGTATGCCCTTAAATCGCTTAAGAAATATAAGATGGAATCTTGTGATCCCCTGGATACTCCAATCGTGGAACGCACTAAGCTTGATGCAGATCCACATGGAGTTGCCATTGATCTGACACTTTATCTTAGAATGATTGGTACTCTTCTGGATATCACAGCTAGTCGACCAGATCTTCAGTTTGCTATATGTATGTGTGCTCGGTATCAAACTCGACCTACTGAGTTACACTTGGCTACTGTGAAACGAATCTTTCGATATCTTAAAGGAACCATTAATCGGGGACTTTGATATTCGAAGGACTCTTTGATTGCACTAATGGCATATGCAGATGCGGATCACGTGGGTTGTAAAGACACAAGGCGTAGCACGAGTGGAACTTTGCAACTACTAGGAGATCGACTAATCAGTTGGGCATCGAAAAGGCAGAAAAGCGCTGCAATTTCAATTACGAAAGCAGAATACATAGCAATGTCCGGTTGCTGTGCTCAAATTCTTTGGATGAGATCTAAATTAACCGACTATGGTCTAGGTTTCAAAAAAATTCTGATGTACTGTGACAACAAGAGTGCAATTGCCTTATGCTGCAACAACGTTCAATTCTCCCGGTCGAAGCATATTGACATTCACTACCACTTCATCAAGGAGCAAGTGGAAAATGGAGTAATCGAGGTTTACTTTGTCCGATCTGAGTATCAATTGGCGGATATTTTCACGAAGGCTTTAGATCGCGCTCGAATTGAATTTTTGGCCGACAAGCTAGGAATGAGAACCTTCTCGCCTGAGACTCTAAAGGAATTGGCAGATGAAGCGAAAGAATAGTGATGGTAAAACTATTCTCCGTATCCTTAGTGATCATTTGTATATACTGTTTATATTTTTATTCACAAAAGCAAAATACAATAATATAAAACCATATAAAAACGGAAAAATTGAAAAATCTAGAAAAATCCAAAAATATTTTTACTTTATTTTTCAAAGGCATGTCTTTTGGTACGATAATATTTACGGCCTTAGAAATGTTGATTAATATTGACACGACGCCATAAATAGAGTTCGTACAAAAGTTGTAAATATTTCATAAAACATGCCCATATGGCTTGTAGTTATTTCTGACGGCAACCCGGTTTTCATATTAAAGTCAAGTATTTCTTATGAAAGCTTTGGCTCACGACGGGAATTAAGTTTCTCGGGCAAGGTTTACTTTAAAACCTTGTAAGGGATCAAGTTTACTTTATAACTTGGTCTAACACAAATCTATGTACGCCTCAGTGCATTTAATTGTTAAAACAAGAGAAGTCTTGTTTTTAAGAAGTTACCATCTCTATAACCATAGCTATCTACAATTGGTATCTACATACTCGACGATGCGACTACTCAACCGACGACTACAGCTCTTTTAATAGAACACGGGTCAACAATTGAGGGGGAGCAATTGTCAAGCATTCAGAATCTTCGATGCCGAACGTGCCTAGTTCACAAGTTGGTGTCAAGACAACCATACCAATCGTACATGTAGTGTCAAGAGATGACTTCAGACGTGACGAGGCCACCAACATATACTGACAAGAACCATTTGATCTTATCATATGATGTTCTCATCAATCAGGTCCAACCTTGTTAATTCTTTTTCTAGTATGGTGAATATGTGATCATGTTACAAATCGATATCATATCTCATACATTTAGTATCATGAAGATAAAAGGACTTGCATTTTTCTTTCCAAAACCTTTGTTAAAACTTCATTAAAACAATTGATATTAAAAACATCGATTGGGTTAATATTTTAATATGGGGGAGAAAATGTGATTTAATATGGGAAATGATCACAAATGGTTTGACTTAATGTGTTGACTTATCCCGACATGTGCGAAATGTTTTCGAATATCGTGGCATATGTTAAGGGGGAGCAAAATGGATTTGCATATCAAAAATGGATATCATGGTGATTTATACTTACCCAAAACCCATATATTTCACGACCATGAAGATTGTGGTGACATAAGGATGGTAGGATAGGTTAAGTCCTATGATTCTTCCAGAACCGGAGGAATCTTCCCAATGACATTCCATAGCTAGAAATAGTAGTCCTTAGGAAAGTTGGAGAAAGATTGTGAACGTAGCTGAATGCCGACCAAGTACTTAAGTTAGCACTGGAACAATCACAACAAGGTGCTAGTTATGACGTATTGGTAAGCATTGAAGGGGTTGAAGAATGAAAAAGAATTGTAAAGATAAAGGGTGTAAAGAAAGAAGCCCTCCTTACAACCTTAGGCAGAAACCGAGTCAATACATATGCTATTGAGATCATTTTTAATGATGCTCGATATTGAAGATAGACATCATGGACCCAGTGATGCAATGCACAACCCATCCCATCAAACGCGGATATCTCTTAAAAGATATTTGTTTTAATCACACGGAGACAACGCATTTTCTATTGATTTATTCACTCCGAATAAATTGGTATTGAAAAGGTGGCACTCCTCTCCAGCCTTCGATCACTAAATCCAAAATGCACGATCGAGTCTAAAGCCACTTGAGATCATCAAATATCTCATTAGGACACACTTTCATATTTCCTTTCTTCTTCACACACTGTGAAAAGTAAGAAAGATTTTAAGAGTCCTACGCAAAATCTTCATGATCTTGCCTGAACATCCGAGTAATACGAAAGTATTTACAATGAAGATGGAAATCATTCTTGAGCGAACATTAAAAAGCTCATGGTAGGTGACTTGTGCGATTCTTTATGAATCAAACTTGTGATAACTGGAAAGAAACAGTGGTTTAATTCTTAACTGAATTTAAACACGTTCCAGGCCTCTACGCAATATCTTAGTGATCTTGGCAGAACACTCAGAGTGATACCTTAGTGTTCACGGTGATGAGTGGAAATCCTTCTAGTGTTAACCTCAAACAACACTTGGTAGGTAACTTGCAAGATTCAATATGAATCAAGCTCGTGACAACTGGAAAGCAACGATGGTGTGATTCTTTAATGAATCAAACTTGTTCCAGGAATCAGAATTGACGGCTTCAATTGTGATACCCAGAAACCGAGGTCACTTATCTTACCCTAAATTATGCTTATTTTTGAAATTTTTAAGAAATTTTATTTACTATATATTCTATCGTTTTGGTTGAAACTAATATTTGAGGTCGTAATCTTGACGATTGACGATTTAAGAAGAACGATGACGACTACGATCCCGATGGATGCCCAAATTTCTATGTTTATTGTCATTTTATCGATATTATAATTTTTCGAGGATTTTACTTTTGGTTCGTGTTAAGTCAAGTCGGGTGCGTTTTATTGCTTTCCGGGTGCATTTAAATTGTCCTAAAAGTATTTTGGAGTGTTCGGGATGACCCCCGACTCCTGCAAAATTTTCCAAGTCGACTAGTGAATCATTCCCGCAAACATTTGAGGTCGTTTTCATTCAAGTCCAAAAGAATGCCATTATTGCACCTAAGGCCCTCCAAAATTTACAAAAGGGAAACAACACAACACACACAACACAAAACACACTAAAAATATTCTTCACTCTCTCTCTTTTCTCTCTTTAGGCCAAACACCACCATACCACCACCACATTTTTTTTCTAGCTTGTTTTAATTAAAACTAAGGTTAGACCACATCTAGTTTAATCATTCCAAGTGTTTTGATATGCTTTAATCTAACATGCATTCAAAAAAAATTTTCAAGAATCAAATGGGTTTTTCAAAAATTTGTTTTGATGTTAATTGAGTTCATGCATGTTTAATTGGGGTATAGTAGATGGATAATCACCCAACAAACCAACCAAAATCAATTTGGTTGGGGTGTTTTGATCACCCACACCCCACGGCCAAATGGGGGTGTTGGTGGATCATGGTGTTTGATGTTTTACTTATGGGTTTTGTGTTTAATTCATCTTTTTAGATGTTTTAGAATGGGTAAACCTCATTGCATGTTTGATTTGGTGAATGGGTTTTAGGATGGATTTGGTATTTTGGGGGTTAAGGACTGATTAGTATGGTTAGTCATGATTAGGAGTGATTAAGTTGAGGATAGGTGTCGATAAAATGGTTTGGAAACGAGTGTTGGGTTGATTTTGAGATGGGTAAATTTAGGCAGATTGTTTAGGATGTTTTCATAAATTTTATTTTGTAAACAGGTCATGAGACTAGGATATAGTTGTAGAGAGTCGTCTTAGCTTCGATTTGGTATAAGATAGATCTTACGACTCCTAACGAGTCAAAAGTTATGATGTTTTGAAAATACGTGTACCGGGAGATGAGAACCTACATAATCCGAAATTATGTTTGGTTTTGGGTCAAATTCCGGGGACCATAGATATAGTTTGGTAATTGATTAAAGGTTGATTTTTGGTCTCAAACCTGAATTTGTGAGTCTATTATTATAATTAGGTGTTAAATGGGTCAATGGTATATTTTAAATAGGTCAAATAAGTCCAACATGGTCAATGTGCAAAATCAGTCCGAAAAACGTAGGTTTAGTAATGTGTTGAGTAACGGGTCGTAAAAGTGAAAACTTTTAATGAGATTAAAAATGGGTTTTCTACAGGTCTTAAGGTATTTTTGAGAATTTTCCCAAATTTTATTAAAAGGTTTAAGTCTAGTAAAACAGCCCATACTTTTGGTAAGTATCGGCGAAAAACGTGAAAAAGGGTAATAACGTTAATAACGTAGATGAATAGTATAAAACTAGTAACAATTATTCTTTTGGTTTTGGCGTGAGTTTATAATTATCAAAATTGACTAATATGTATATATTATACAGTACTTAAAGTTTATAAATGAGATTACTCATTACGCATTATTGTTTGTTAGGTGTTGAAATCTCCGGGCATCCTCATCATCGTCAGTGATTGTCACTTGAAATCGTCGACTACTCTATATACATAAGGTGTGAATTTGTAGCCTCGCTTACTATTGTTTTATATTATTTTCCCCGCGAGGGAAATGCATGCTAGTTTTCTAAAATGAACATATGTCATGAATAATTGTTGGACCCGAATGTTGCCTTAAATTGTGTTGAGTACCTAGTTGCAAAAGACCCTATATTCATGAACTATTAACTATTGTTTAATCCTAGTGTGGATTGAAAATAGCCGCTTATAAAATTGATAGTACTATGGGGTTGACGACCCTATCCGAGACGAGGGCTAGTACGTTGAGTACCCCATGCGGACGGATAACTTGTGATAAGAGATAAGGTATAATTGCAACTGATGCCTTTAGAAGAGGCAATGGTTTCATCTTAATCACGTCGGTAATTATTACGCGGGTGATTGAGTTAACGGATTAGTGTCATGAGCTTAAACACAATTGTCATAACCTTGAAAATAGATTGTTTGATCGACAATTCTATTAATGATCGTGAATGATTTTTATAGCACATATGTTCAAAATTAGATTATAAAACCTATGAATTCCACTCAACATTATTTGTTGACCCAATTTAGCATGTGTTTCAGGTAACCGATGATGTATAGCATGGAGCATGCATTGGATGAGAGTTGTGTGTGGCTTGGCGTCTACTTGTTTTTCCACCCATATTTAACTTGAACATTTTAAATTTTCTGTCATGTTAACAAAATTGTATCTTTTGGGGTTGAGATTCGTGGGGACCGAAACGCTAACTCTGTGTTGTATCATTTTGGGTTTGGAAAACCGTAGACATGTATGTTTTTAACAATGCTTAAATTATGTTAAAACTTTTACGTCTCTTTGAGTCGTTTGATATATCTTGTGTGTGATGATAACTGCCTAGCACCCATATGTTTTAGTTTCGCTGCGCATAGCATTTGTGGGGGTGTTAGAGATTGGTAATCAGAGCCATGAGTTATAGAGAACTAGGTCGTTTTTAAAAATCCTAAACTATAACTTTTGGTGTCGTAAGAAATTGTCCAAGCACACAACTATCCTGCATGGCTCCGGTAAGGTTTATTTTTGTATTGACGGTATAGATGCATACCTTTTGAGTTGAAGTAATATATGTGGGTATTTATTACGTAGATATTGAACTACTATATGTAAATGTTGAAATTGTACGTGGAGTACTCGATACCGTAATTCTTGTATTACATATGCATGAGCATCATATTATCGCATTTTTGGCATGTGTACCACCTTTGCATTGCATTTGCATGCATGTATTTATAAATATTGAATAGTAATCTTACGTACCCTCCAAAATTCTCTGTTATTGCAGGAATGGCCGAGGTACCGCCTAACGGAAATAGAGACGAATACGTCGTAGGACACGAAGGGGGACCGTTTCCTCCGAACCCGCCAAATGGTGACAATGGATGGATAGCTCAGAAGCGATAGAGCCGGCAAATGACAGTGATGAAAGTGATGTGGACAACTTCAGTGTTAGTGACGATGGTGGAGAGGATTCCGAGGAAGGGGATCCGGTGGATGATGGAATTCCAGCGAATGCCGTCGGTCAGACCGAGCCCGAATTATTTCAATCTCCAAATTCACCGAAGAGATATGAAGTGCCTCCGACAGGCTGATATGATCAGCAACCCGTTCGTCCCCCGATAGATAATTGTAAGGATTACCTGAGGACGGTGCCAGGGTTTACTCGAGTAAGTAATAAGAGTGGTGCGGAATCCATCAATGCATCTAGATCGCGTTCTATTTCATGAAAATGTGGCAAAGGTCTATTTTCCAAGACCAAGAAACTATTGGGATCCTGAGAATCGTTTAAGAAGAATGGATAGATTGATGTACGAGCGGTACGTGGTGGAAAATAGGGTAATCAAAAGGTTCGACGAGAATGAGAGGGCACATCAGAGGTTGTTGGCAAGAACTGCAAGGATTGAATTTGATGGAGTGGCAAATAAGAGTGATATTAATATCTTGAGATCTATGATAGCAAACCAGAGTGCTAGTCTTGAGAAAGTTAGGGAGGATCAGGCGAGGTTGACTAGGATGCAAAGTTGGGAGCATCGTGTTAGAACATCCCTGCCACAAGATTGGAGATTTGTAGATGACTCGGAGATGGAGGCAAATGATATTATGGTCCAGCCACCTGCCAGAGGTGTGTGTATCACTTTAGGGAATCAGGTAGCAGTGGAGTGTGGATCTACTTCTGGGACGAAGAAGGTAACTGAGAATCGGCCGAATGATAAAGGAAAGAGGAAGATGGACGAGGACGAGGAAGACAGTGATGAAGAGCCTGAGGAGGATGAAGAAGAACCACCATCCAAGAGGTCGTGTGGATCACCACGTGACTAGTTTCTTGTATTTTATTTTATCTTTGATCGTTGTAATCGAACTATTTTAGACTCATGTATGATGGTATTGTGATGAAAAACTTGATGACTTAAGTTTGATGGTGTATGGTTGTAGTGGCATTACTTGTCACAGATTTTGGTTGATTTATCAATGCAATCCATGTTACCTTTCATAATCTATGATATGTCTTTAATTTTCTCTTTTGTGATGTGAATTGACGAATATTAGTAACCTTGTAGTGATGTGTTGTTGTACTTATATTATGTCTTGAAAGAGAAATCCATCTTAATCTTGATGTGTATACTTACTTTGTTTTTCTATTTTCTCTGTCTTTGCAGAGAGGTGTACTTGAGAATTCACCATGCCTCCAAAGCTAACAGCTAACCGTGTGTACACAATGCTTCAAGAAGCAATTGCAAATGCACTCGAAGCGGATCGTGCAAACCAAAACCCAGATCAAGGTGGAAATGCAGGAAGACAGCAAGCCCCGAGGGAGTGCACTTATGTTGGTTTTATGAAATGCGGTCCCACGCAGTTTCGTGGAACTGGCGGAGCCCTAGAACTCCGAAGGTGGTTGGAGAAGATCGAAAGTACTTTTGAGATTAGCGGATGTTCAGAGGTAAATAAAGTCAAGTTTGCAGCTGCCACTTTTCTCGATGACGCCTTAAGTTGGTGGAACAATCAAGTAGCCACTGTCGGATTAGCGGTAGCAAATGCGAGGACTTGGACTGCTACCAAGGCTCTCTTGACCAAAAAGTTCTGTCCCGAAGAGGAGCTGGGTCAACTAGAAGATGAGTTAAGGCATTTGTCTTTGAGGAACAATGACATTACCGCGTATACAAGGAGGTTTAATGAATTGAGCCTTTTGTGTCCCGATGCCTTTGCTGATGATCACAAGAAAATGAAGCAGTACATCAAGGGTTTGTCAAGCAATATCAAGGGTGAGACAACTTCATCTAAGCCTGGGTCATTCGATGAAGCAGTCCAAATGGCTCACGGGCTAATGGATATCAAACTGCAAGATAAGAAGGACTTAATTGCCGAAGGGAACAAGAGAAAGTGGGAGGCAGCTCAGGGTAATCATCCCAAGGTCAAAATCGTGGAGGAAACCGTAACAACCAAGGTCAGAACCGCAACCAGCAATTCAACCAGAGAAGAAATGATGGGATGAGAGCTGTCACTAACCCAAGAAGAACTAAGGTGAATCCCCATTGTGGTCGATGTAATTTGTACCATGTAGGGAATTGCCCACCTGCGTGTGGCAAGTGCGGAAAAGCGGGTCAAAGAATTGCAGATTGCCGAGCTAAAGGGGTAGCTACTGGGGCAAATGCCACGAAGGTGATGGTTTGCTTTGGGTGTGGAGAAAGAGGGCATAAGCAGGGGAACTGCCCGAAGACTGGAAATAGGCAAGGAGGAAATAATGCTGCTGCTGTGTATCGAGTAGGGACTGCTAATAAACCACAAGGCCCTAATGTGGTTACCGGTACGTTTCTGCTTGACGCTTGTTATGCTAGTATATTGTTTGATTCTGGTTCCGACAAGAGCTTCATAGATATAAAATTTAGTCGACATATCAATAGAGAACCGGTAATGCTAACGACTAAGTATAACGTGGAATTAGCCGATGGGAAGATCGTTAGTACAAATTCTATACTAAAAGGGTGTACCTTGATGTTAGGAAATTACGCTTCTGATATCGACTTAATGCCCATAGAGCTAGGATCGTTCGATGTGATCGTTGGAATGGATTGACTGATGGCGCATAGTGTCGTGATCGTTTGTGGAGAAAGTTAAGTTCAAATCCCGTTGAGGAATAGGGTTTTGACTATGAAGGGAGATGAATGCACCTCTCGTTTAAAAGTGATATCTTACTTGAAAATGATGAGGTATGTAGAAGATGGATGTGATGTGTTTTTGGCAAAAGTTTCTAGTGATGGTGACTTAGAGGCAAAGTTAGAAGAGGTACCTGTAATTCGAGAATATCCGGAAGTTGTTCCTGATGAGTTGCCGGGTTTACCACCCACCCGTGAAGTCGAATTTCGAATCGATTTGATGCCGGGAGCTGCACCAGTTGCTCGCGCACCCTATCGATTAGCACCATCAGTGTTGAAGGAGTTATCAGATCAATTGAAAGAGTTGATGGATAAGGGATTTATTCGACCGAGCTCATCACCATGGGGAGCGCCAGTGTTGTTTGTGAAGAAGAAAGATGGGTCGTTTCGGATGTGTATCGACTATAGAGAGCTCAACAAGTTGACGATTAAGAATCAGTATCCATTGCCGGGGATTGAAGATTTGTTTGATCAATTGCAAGGTTCCTGTGTGTACTCAAAGATCGACTTGAGATCAGGGTATCATCAACTGCGTGTGAGGGAGGAGGATATCCCTATAACTGCCTTTCGTACGCGGTATGGGCACTTTGAATTCCGAGTGTTGCCTTTTAGGCTAACAAACGCGCCTGTAGTATTCATGGACCTTATGAATCGAGTATGCAAGCCGTATCTAGATAAGTTTGTCATTGTATTCATCGATGACATTCTTATTTACTCTAAGAGCAAGGAAGAGCACAAGAAGCATTTGAGGAAGATATTGGATCTACTGAAGAAAGAGAAGTTGTATACGAAATTCTCAAAGTGTGAGTTTTGGTTAGAATCTGTGCAATTCCTTGGGCACGTAGTTGATAGCAAAGGAGTTGACGTGGATCCTGCCAAAGTCGAGGCAATCAAGGAATGGTCGGCACCGACAACGCCGACTGAAGTTCGACAATTCCTTGGTCTAGCTGGGTATTATCGGAGATTCATCGAAGGATTTTCGTTGATTGCGAAGCCATTGACAAAGCTTACTGAGAAGAATCGGGTGTATGAATGGGGAGATGATGAAGAACTCGCTTTCAAAACACTTAAGGACAAGTTGTGTTCTGCTCCGATATTGTCATTGCCAGAAGGAATCGAATACTTCATGGTGTATTGTGACGCGTCTCGTAAGGGTTATGGAGCTGTGTTGATGCAGCGTGAGAAGGTGATTGCATACGCGTCGAGACAATTGAGGAAGAATGAAGAAAAATACACTACGCATGATTTGGAATTGGGAGCTGTAGTTTTACGCTAGAGCTGTAGGTCTAAACTTGTAATTAGCCTTGGATTAATGAATATTAGCATTTTGTGATCAATTAACTTTCCTTTATATGAAAGATTATAAATAGTATATTGTTTTTGATACTTGTCCATTGATATTATGTAATTACATTGCTTGAGATATTGTTAACCAAGGGTTTCTAGGTGGTGATCTAGACTATTATGTATAATTACTTATACTTGGCTTTGGATGGTTTGTTCTTACCATTCTTAGGTATTATTATGTCTTAAAATTATAGTTTACAACTTGTTTATGATCCTTAATGATTTATTTATGTGTGTTTTCCATTCATAGTTTACCATTCTTGAGGTTACAACTCATTTATAGGGATTCTAGGGATTCTAAGGGAATTTAGGGCATCATAGTTACATTTGAGATATTCTTATTAATATTATATCACTTTTAGATCTTAGACTTGATATATACATTGTATTGAAAACATATAGGAATATGTTGTAATGGCAGTTCAGGTTGTGAGAAGATGTTCATCTTACCAAGGTACCGAAAGCAAAAATTTCTAGCCAAAATTTCCTATTGAGACAGTTATAGCTTATAACACATAAGTGAAATTTGCGGATTGTCAAAGTACACCCCATATCACTTCTGGTACTTTAGGTCTAATCCACCTATGTGCATTTCTGGTAGAACCATGCAACTGTATGCGATATCTGACTGTTTGACTAATATGATATGTGATACGTTATGTGAGCTCGTGAGCATTTCGTTACTTTTCTTTCACTCTCATTGATTCTTTATATTCATTCCCTTTTTCATAACCTTGATATTCGCAGCTTCCGTTACTACCCTTTGCTTTCAGTCTTATTTGTTATATATTTGTTCATTAGGTGTTTTACTCAGGCTTGTTTATTTTTCATGCGACAGGTTTTAAGCGGGAGGTTGGGCTATGTGAGTGTGGGCATGTCTAGAGTTACCTAGAGTCAAATAAGTTAGTGATGACACTGTTATGGATTTTAAAAATTTTCAATTTAGACCCTGTTGTTTTGGGGATTTTCTATTTTTGATGACGTATAGTCCGACCAACGGGTACCACCCGTATCTGTTGGGTATGGATCATACATGAACAGTGTGCATATAAAGCCCATGAGGCCCGGTAAGCCGTTGTCGCACGCGGTTAATTACTTAGTCGTATCCTTGTCACTACCATAGGATCAAACATTTGATACTTCAACTTAGGATTATATTCGCCTAAAAGGGAAGAGATATACACTCACCTTAGTTATGCGATATGTATCAACTTATTTCTGGTCATTATCTCTTCCTTAGGCTGCAAGATTAGGAGAGCCCAACCAGGACTCTCTCGGGTATAAATGTGATAATCCGTCAATTTATGATCGATATTTTATTCTCAAGTATTATTTAAAAACATTATTTTAATGTTATAATATGAACTCACTCCTTTTTGGGAAGAAATTTGGGTTTACGTCTTGAAGTAGCATCGACTACGTCTAAACCGGAAGATTCTACGTTACGTGCTTACGTTTACATACACCGTTTTGGTGACGGTCTGACATTCAGAATATAAAATATATTCTTGAATATTATTTTGGGATTTTAATTTGTGTTGATTCATAAACTCACAAATTTACGAGAAGAGATTAGGACTTACGTGCATAATTTAACGTCCTTTACGACTAAACCGGAAACCCTAGGTTTACGTATTTAAGTTTTTGAACTCCGTTTTTGATGAGACAATTTTTATTAGATTCGTTTTGTGCCGTTGATTCATAATTTATAAAAACATTTTTCATAAAACGATCCGAGGGCACGCAAATCGAGGAAACTAGAATCAAGAAATACCCGTAAATTAGTGGGATGAGACAAGTTTACACTTGCCTCACCCCACAAATGGGTGGCCAAAGGCTTCACTAACACACTTTTAGGTGTCAACTTTTAATAAACCAAGAGGACACTTGTCCTCAAGGCTTATAAAAGCAAACAAAACCACCAAAATGAAACCACATACTTCTATTTTCAACATGCAAAAAACCAAAAATCTCTCCACTCCATTGTGTCCGTCCCATATCACCCAAAAACACCCCATTTGATCAAAAATTCAACCATGAATCATGTGTTTAACTTGCATATTATGATAACCTATTGAAGATAAGAAGATTGGAGGTGATCTTAACAACTAGCAAGGAGATTTCATGAAGATCAAGGGCTGATTTTTCAAGGAGTCTACAAATACTTGGTGATCCTAGAAGTGGCGTTGATATCTCATAAGATTGGTTACCCAAAACCAAGTCTTGTTCATCATCAACCTCATCTTTTCATCACTTTGGTGGTATAGAGATTGTTCTTCCTATACTTTTTGTTATTTTTAATATGTAATCTTTTATTTTATTTATTTACGTATATGTATATGATGATGAATGATGATTAAAAATATTATGTGGGGATTTAGTGTTGATAAACATGGGTAAAAAGATGGAAAACCACATGTAAAATGGTCAAATCTTGCTTAATAAGTTGGCTGTATAAAAACAGTAACTAACCAAATGATAAGCTGATAAAATGTCATAGTGGAATCAATATACAGTAATTATTAAGTCTTGTACACATGTGAGAGTTGGCCATGCAATGGAATCATTATAATGAGTGAGATATGATCAAAACAAAATTGAAGTACCAATGTGAATAGTCTGTTTTGTGAGGACTGTTAGGGACACTTAGACTTAGATTGAGCAGTAGCTAAAACTAAGTTAATTGTAGAACATAATATGAAGTTTATGTCATCCAAAAATGAGCTTCTATCTCTTTGTATAACTCAAGATATGGTAAAAATGGTGAAAGTGAAAGTAAAAATCAGATTTGTGAAATTAAAGTATATAGTATTATATTAGCACTCAAGTAAATATAGTATAAAATGTAAATTTACAACCCACTAACTTATATATTACATAATAATAAGTATTTACAATAGTAAATAAATGATACATTTTATAAAAATGAAAATTTGATAAGTTTTATAAGTTATAAAACTATAAACATGATTTTTACGTCTTTTCGGCTAAAACAGTAAAATTAACGTTTTCGTCAATTAAAACTTAGATGGTCGGACCCGTCTAATGTAAACTTTTTATAACTCATATACTGATATATAAGTACATATTACAAGTAAAAACCGATAAAACCCGAGCTTTATAACATATGGACATTAACGAGCCAAATTAGCCTTATTGGACTATTAATCCAACTAATTTGGCTAAACACTAATGGACTTACTCAATGGGCTTAACCCACTTGGGCCCAACATATGAGTATAGGCATGATATTAGAAGTATAATTGGGCTAATATAAAGTATGATACTTTAATGGGCTTATTGGGCCTTGACAAGTAAAGAAGTTAAACTAGTGAAACTAGTATGAAAATTTACCAACACATGACACTATAATGTGTATGAAGATATAAACTCCCACATGATCATCATCATACTCATGATATCATCATATATATACATAGCCATTGTTTTTATAAAATTCATTGGAAAAGAGTCTAAGACGAGTATAATTTGTCTAGGTTTCTGTGATTGAAGCACATACCGTACATCCGAATCGTCGATAACCCACCTTTCCCAATCAACGTGAGTTAATAGCCTCGCACTCTCTTAAATGTTTTGTGAAATGTTTTATAAACCCGCGAGGGAGATAACATGTTAGTTTTAATAAAATAGGACACCAGTTGTCCCTATTGTTTGCTTACTGATTTGGACCCGAATGATTGTATGACCAGATGAATGATTATATGACCCGATAAATGAAACAAAATGGATTATTATTGGTTAGGTTATGTCACTAAAAGTCCCATTAGCATGAATTGTGAACTACCGGGATTTGGTAGACGCTTATGCATATAATGGTACTATTTAGGGAAGATCACCCCAGTTCGCGCCTTGAGGGTTTATATAAGCGTGATTATTGTGACGACACGTTGTTTTAGATGGGCAAATGAGTTTCGGGTTAGCTACCCGTTGTTTGTTATAGTAAGGTAGCAATGTCATGCCGCTTATAATAATCCAATATTGAAAATACTGCTATACGCATTGAATTACAATATATTGCCTGACTAGCAATACGGGGTCTTATTATTGATAATATGTTCGTGTTTTGGTGTTACTTAACCATATTCATATAACGGTTTTATTTAACTATATACAACGTTATAAAACGTATTGTATGATGTTTTTACGACATTGGTTCTTATAATGGTTTTGAAGGCAATAGCCTATTGTATCATTTACAACAAAGACTTGTATGAAATGTTCTTGGCCTATCTTATGGCCTACGACAAAGAATTGTACAAAATGATTTTCGGTAATAATTTTATACCGATGATATATTAATGGATTTCATTAAACTCTATGAATTCACTCGGCGTTTTCGCTGACCTTTTCTTTTAACATGTTTTATCTCAGGTACTTAAAGGTAATTCTCTGGAGGACGACAAGAATTTATGGCCCGCACTTAAATAACAATTTCCATTCAAATGCTTTGTAAAATTGTATAAAATACTATGACTTGGGACCTATGTAATTTGATATTTATGAATGGAAAACGCTTTATTATTAAACGACGTGATTTTTAAGCGTTGTCTATGATTTGAGTAATGTGCTATCCCGTAACACCAACGACTCTTCCGCTGAACTAAAGTATGAATATTTTGGGGTGTTACAATAAAAGGAACCTACGAGGTTCCACAAAGGTACGATATTCGCGATACTCAAAAGTCCAACCCTCACATATACCTAAACCGATTACTTACTCTCACGCTGGAGTCTACTCATGGGACACGCATCCACGGTAAGCCTAACGATGTCTGTTATTAGTGTGTAGGGTCTCCAAATAAATTCAATTGGTGTAAGAGACGGGGTCCATAAGACCCCAAATTAAGCCTAATTTGAGTCAAGCGCAGTCTATACAACTTTTGTATCAACAAGTTGGCGCCATCCATGGACCCTACACTAAACCCTAAAGCATGACTAAAAGCGGCACGAATCCGCCACACCCGAAAAGTGGACCCAAGAAACCACAAGGACCACCTCTGAGTTCTGAAGCAGGGCGGGGAGCGGGAAGAGCGCCACAGAGGTGAATCCCCGCGCTGAACACTCCTAGACCACAGGAGATGGGAGAAGTATCTTCCTCAAGAGAAGCACCCAACGCTCCTCTGAATGAGACACCACCAAACTCGAGGACTGAGTTAACACTACAAACAACAACAACTCCACCGATCCTAGATCTTGACATGAGAGAATACGTCGCAAGAAACTTTGAAGCCTTGATACCGCTAATGACGACACAAATGAAGACAAACCCAACAAGAGACCTAAGGATCAGCCTGGATTTTGATAGGGAACTTCGAGCTTTAAGAGGATCAACCCCCAACAAGAAATCTCGAAAATAGAGGAGGAAGTGAAAGAGTGAAGAAAAACAGGGAGAAAATGACATGTCAAGGTACCACCGCGATTCGCCGATCATCCAAGACGCATCATCCTTTGACGACTCTAATGATTCGGGAGAAAGGGATGCTTTCATCACACCAACCAACAACAAGTGACGTACTAGCGTAAAGGACAAGATAGGACCAAACCCAAGGGGAGGCAACCCATTGGCAGAACCATACACGCGCCGTCCGTGCGCCCTTAGACGACTCAGCCCACTAGAAGGAAGCTTGTCCCTAGAACCATATGAACGGGAGCGTACTAGAAGCACAAAAAAATCTAGGCGAAGACAGTCTTCAAGTGAAAATTCGTCGGAAACTGACTTTAGTGATCGCCATCCACTACGCCGAAGGATCCCCACCTCATCCTCCGATACCTTCGATTCCTCTTACTATGACAAAAAGCGTCATAGGACATCAAAGCATCCAAAAACAGATGAGGAGTGGTCTCTCCCATGGCGACGCGAAAAGGGAAGCGCGTTTTCATGACGCATAACTGTTTACAAGGATAATAAAAAGAGATGCATGCCATCCAACGTCAAAACTTACGATGGTACCACTGACCTAGACGATCATCTAAAGGTGTTCGATTCCCAAGCGAGGATAGAACAGTGGCCAGAGGCCTTGTGGTTTCACATGTTTAATTCCACACTGATTGGAAACGTATGACACTGGTTAGATCGACTCCCGTGAAGGAGCATCAACGGTTTCGAAGAATTAAGGAAGGCATGCGGAAGGAACTATGTCCATCAAAAGAAATGCGACAAGTGCCCTATCTCACTCGCAAGGGTTAATCAAAAACACAACTAGTCCCTTGAAGACTTTATGGAGCGCTTCAAATCTGAATGCAACCAAATTAAGGAGTGCCCTTAAATTTTGAAAATATCAGGTTTTCAGGCAGGCATTACTAACCCAGATCTGATTAGGAAGCTAAACGACCGAACTCTGGAAACTTTTGACGGAGTAATGAAAAGGGTTCAAACGTTTATCCATGGTGAGGCTGCAACAACAGACAGTAGGCAAACGACCATCAATTACAAATTTCGGGATCGGCCCAAGAAGCAGCCGTACAATCAGAACATTAGTCGTGCCTTAGATTTCTAAGGCACACAGAAACCTGGACGCAACAACAACATCAAGTTCACCCCCTTGAGATTGACTTCCAGGGAGATTTTCTTATCTGAACGGTCGAATTTCCCAAAACCCAGCCCAATGACTAGTCCGATAGACAAAAGAGATAACAACAAGTGCTGCGAGTACCACGATGACAATGGTCACGCTAACGATGAATGCATCCAGCTGAAGAAGCATATCGAAAGTCTTGTCAAGGCCAGGAAGTTGAACCATCTGATCAGAGATTGGAGGAAGGAAACTGAAGCAAAAAAAGAGCTACATCATAAAACAAAAAGAGAAACCCATAACTATCTATATGATGCATATGGGCGAGCGGAAATTAGAAAGGAGAACGATCCAAGAATTCTCGTGCAACAAAGAAATTTCATTCCCCGTTCTCATTGATATACATTACAAGGCAGAATCATTATCATTCAGCATAGCCCTTGGAGACCACACCGTTCATGACACGTGCGTCGATGGGGGATCCGTAGCAAACATATTAAATGAACACTGATTTATGCAAATCCCTACGGAAAGAAGGCGTGAATAAAGTAGACAACATCTATACTCATAGGGTTTAATGACGACTAGACGGACCATTAGGGCAGATCCGCACGCCAGTAACCATGCGAAACAAGGATCACTCATCCACCATATGGATGGATTTTATGGTAGTACACTCCCAATCATCGTACAACGGTATCATTAGACAACAAGGCATCTTGGCGCTGCGCATTGTGCCATCCACAATACACCACATCTTCAAGTTCCTGATACGGAACGGAGTGGTTACCATCCGCAACACGGACGTAATTGAGAGAAAGATCAGCACCTCTACTGATATGAGCTTAAATACTCATATCATTTGTATCTTATAACTATGAAATTATGCATGAAATGTATCAAAAATGCCTTGTATATGTGTATTTCTTATTTGAATGTGTGTAGGTACCAAGTTCACGAAAATCAGCAAAAACCGACACGAGTTTGAAGAAAAAGATTGAGAAGCCAAAATCGAGCTCGGTTTAAGCGGATTTGAATTTATTGAAGAATATTTACCAAGTGGGACCCACAAATGCTTATTGGGCCTAAAAGTTTAAATATTGGATAAACAATGGACTACTCTTGGGTCAAGGCCCAAACAAAGCCCAATATCATAAATGAGACAATACACGTTTTTGGTGCAAAGTATAATGGCCAAAATGGAAGTGAAATAAGTTTTGGGCTAAAAGCCCAAATTCCTCAATTATTCAAACGAATGCAGTGACATTTGATGGGCTTTAGGGTTTACTTTTTATCAAACGTGTATAAACACGTTATTCCCACATTAAATATATATTCCATACGTTTATCACCATTCGTTCCTCTCATCCACTCATTGTTTTTACTCACGTTTTTCCATTCACACCAATAAATAAAAAATGCTCGATAACTTCTATGTTATCATATCTCCTTTCTTCCCCATTCCACCATAACCAGTAAACATTCACTGTTCCAAAACCCTAATTACCCAAATCATTAAATTTACATGGGGCTTTTTATGCTCACGTGTAATTCACGTGTGTGGGATTAAAACCCCCATGGTTTAAGGAAGAGGGTATGAGGAATCAAGAGGCTACGTGGCAGAAGACTATAGGATGATACACTTCATTTTCACCATCCTCCAATCAGAAGGCTCAAAACTAACACAACTAGCACACACGGATGCCACGTTGGCAATTCGTGTGCTAGTGTGTGATTTTCCACCATCCGATCAATCAAGAGAGAGAGAATAAAGATCCAAAGGCTGAAAATCGAATGGAATATGCTCAAAAGATGCGGATATTCTTCCCAGCAAAGCCCTGGGATGGCTATAAAAACCTCATCTTCTATTGTAATTTTTATCCCTCTTTTTAGTTTTAAAGTTATTATGCTTAAATTAGTTTAGAAATTGTATTTCCTTTCTCAGTTTTGTACGAATGTTAATTGATTAATGAAAGTTAATTTTTTTAATCTAATTGTTCATTTACTTTTCTGCTTAAACTTTAATTTTCGCAATATATTCTATGACTGATTTAGTATAATAATTGATGAATGTTTAAAAAAAGCTAATTAATAGCTTGAATTAAATATTCTAAAAACTAGACTTGGGAATAAACTTTCCCTACTGGAAAGTTTTGTTAAAAAATCATTTTGGTTCGAGATGTATGTTTGAATGGAGATATTATTGGTGGCTCGTTTGGTGATTAATGGTGGTTCGTTTTCCGGTTCATAAGATTGCTCAACTCAAATCTTCTACCCAATGGTTTTAGCCAAAAGGTTTAAAGTTCTTTTAAGTTATTACGTTTTTCTTTATGCTATGTTTTGCTTAAATAGTTTTTAATGCTTATTGTTAGATTGGTCATTAAAGAGTCTGGGGTTTAGATTTAGCTTGTTGATAATTGCATTGGTTAGTTATATGTTGTTAAATTTAGAGTAACGTTAAGGTTTAGCTTATGTGATAATGAATCTGTTCTTGTTGACTTACTGCTTTAAATAGTTGATATTATTTGGTTTATTCAGTAAAGAGAATGTTTTGGTGATACTGCTTATGGTAATGTTTGAACAGATTATCTGTCATCATATTGACTGAATGAGTTCTTTACGATGCTGATTGTTGCACATGAATGGTTGGCCTGCTGAGTAATTTTAATTTGATCTGCTGAGTTCATTAGTTATAGCTGCGATTTTAGATTGATAGAGATAGGATTTGTGTTTAACTTTCAATTTTAAGTTTTTGTTACTCAGTTTTTTTTAGATTCTTTTGTTTTCGAATTTTGTTTCTGTTTTAATTACTGGATTTTAGGAGTAAAAATGTTATCATATATGCTAGGTTTCAGTCACTTTATGAGGACTTTTGGGTAACTGATTTGTATGCTGGTTGATTAATTCATGTTACTACTTGGTGTTTATTAGCTTTAGCTTTCTAGATTTAGATTATCCATTTAGCCAGTCTTGTGATTTTCATTTACTGATATATTCGATTTGTTTTAAACTTGGTTATGATCTCCTATTTACGTTTTTATTTACTGCTTGTTGCGTTTGTTTAAATTCAAGCTTTTCAGATTTACTGATCTGGAACGCCCATAAGCTGTTACCTTTTCAGCTTTAATCAAAATAAGCTTTATCTAAAGTCACTCCTGTGACTCCTTTATTTTTACTGTCCATAAAGAAAAAATCTCAAAAATTAGTCCCTTGAGGGACTCGAACCCTTGACCTCAAGGGTAAAGTTCCAACGTGTTAGCCATTTGTGCTATATTCTCTTTTGAGTTTACTTTCTTACGTTTGATTAATATAGTGTAATCGTTTTGACAGATTTCAATTAGTAACATATTTTACTTTATTTCCGTTTAAATATAAATTTAATTAGTGATTTTATAAAAGTATTTTTTTGTTTTCAAATATTATTAATAGTGTAAAAATATAAATTAAAATAAAAAAATGTTCTTATTAAATTTAAAAAGTTTAATTAGATTATTTTTAATTAATTAGAATTTTATAATATTAGATTTAAATAAAAATAGTTTTTTTTAAATAGATTAGTTTTAAAAGTAATTTTAATAAAGTTTTATAAAGTTTAAAATAGTTTAATTGGATTTTTTTTAAATAATTTAAAAAGTTATTTTTATTAAATAGATTAATTTGAATAGATTATTAAAATAGTTTAATTTTTAAATAGTTTTATATTTTAAGTAATTAATTGTTTTTTTAGATTTAAATAATAGCGGGGTTTACGATTCATGCACTTTAGGCTTATTTTTAATAGTTTAAAATTGGTAGATTTTAATTTGAGTTTAAAAACCGAAAAACAATTCACATCAATTGTCCAAATCAAAACAAAACGTCTCAAATTCATAAGATCTTCGTGTACAACGAACTTGATTCACTCACGTGTGTAATTGAATTCCTCATTGGTAATATTAGTCTATTACTTTTTCCTAAAGGTAATTTTCTAATTTAGCCTATAACGTAATATCAAATTATCACATATACTTATCAACGACACATCAAAAATTTTGGCGCCGCTGCCGGGGACCTTGTGTACGATTCGTCTTTGTGGAGATTTGTTGATCGTTTATTTGAAGACCCTTTCCGTCCTCGGAAAGTTTTGTTATTTTTCTATTATATAGTATGTATCGATTTTCTTGTTTTTTGTGAATAATTTATTATATTACGTAGAACAATAAATTTATATACTTTTCAAATAAGGCCTTAGTTGGGATTTCATCACCTAGCTATTGTAGTCGAATCCAAAACAAAAATAAAAGGCAAAATAGATAAATACTAATAAGAAGTTTGAACTCGATTTATACAAACTATAAGGTGGGTATAAGGCGACGTGCTATAAAAGGCCGTCTAAGGAAAAAGGTTTTTAAGTGCTTTGTGCCACCTCGTTTGCCCGCTTGCTTGTGTGTATATTGAGAGGGACGACCTATTATTGGTTTGCCGACTCAAGTAGTAATAAATCTTATTTTTGTTGTTTACTTATTGAACCTCGAGACGTTTAGGTTTTCACCTATCGTTTCAAAGTCGACCGAGGGTAATTTACTTCCATAGTAGTTATCCTTATTCCTTTTTTTTATCAATCATTTTTGATTGAGCAATACCAAATAAAATACCAAAAATAATCTTCTTCTTGTCTAAATTCTTTTCTTCAATCCTCTAAATTCTCGTCTTTGTAGTGTATGCAATTACGTTCTTCTCATCTTGTGATTGATTTTAATAGGCTTGAAAATATTCCTCGTAGAAATAGAAATCGTCAACAACGAATAGTGGAACCCGAGCTTCCACCTATTGTTGTAGAGATGGCCGATAACCGAACAATGGAGGAATTGCTTCGTGCACCCACCGAAGGGTATGGGGAAGCAATCGTTGTGCCGGCTATTTTGGCAGATCATTTTGAGATTAAGACGGGTCTTTTATCGCTCATTCGTGCCGACCAATTTCGTGGGAATGAGACCGATAGCCCGCATTCTCACATTCGGAATTTTAATCGAATTACCTCGACTCTCAAGTTTAGAGATGTGCCGAATGACGTGATTAAGCTCATGCTTTTTCCGTACTCGCTCGAGGGTAATGCTAAGCTTTGGTATGAGAAAGAACCACCGGCTTCGATCTTAACATGGGATGATTTAGTATCTAAGTTCATGAATTATTTCTTTCCACATTCTAAGACAACACACATTAAGAACGAGATCACTAGATTTGAACAAAAAGTGCATGAATCGTTTAGGGTTGTATGGGAAGATTTAAAGATTTGTTGAGACAATGTCCACACCACGGTTTCTCAGAATTGCATCAAATAAATACTTTTTATAATGGGCTTAATATGATTGAACAAGATTCTTTAAATGCCGCCGCGGGTGGTAATCTTTTAAGAAAAACTCCGAGAGACACGTGGAGAATAATTGAGGATAATTCTAGAGCACAATATTCACGAAACACACCGGTTATTTCCAATGTGAATCCATTTAATCCCGAGATTGCTAGATTGGACTCTAAGATTGATAGTGGATTTGCGACTTTGTTGAGTGAGATTAGGAATAATCCTCATGGATCCATTAATATGGTTGAGAATGTATGTGTATCATCTGGTGGAGCATATCCTAATTATGCTTGTTTAAACACGGGGTTTGATCAAGCTAATGCTTTTGCAGCGACGGGAACTTATGGCTCTAACGGTCAAGTTCCTCGTCAAAATCATGTTGCTCCACCGGGTTTTCCACTGGTTCAAAATAGGTACAACAATGGGAATAATTTTAACCGTGGTAACCAAGGGAATTTTAATCAAGGAAATGAGTTTAATGCTAATCAAAACAATCATGGTTTTCAAAGCAATAACCAAAATGATTTGTCAAGCTACATTAAATCAAATGAGGTAAATTTGAAAGCTTTTCAAAATAATCTTGAAGGACAAATGGCAACTTTGAAAAACGAGTTTCAAAATACGACTAAAGGCCAAAACAATAAGATTGAGCTTAACCAACAAAGAATTGAACAAAGATTTGAGCAAATGTTTGAGCAAAGTCAAAATCGTATGCAACAAAGTATGGAACAAGGTCAAAATAAATTACTTTCGATGTTTGAATCTTTTATGACCAAACCTTCCTCGTCTTCGGGTGGTTTACCTAGCAACACCATTCCAAACCCGAAGGGTGAGATGAAAGCCATAACCACACGTAGTGGGAAAGCTTTAGACGGACCTTTGTTTCCACATGTGAGTACCTCTCCGGTGAGGGAAGTAGAGCAAGAACCCGAGGTGGTTAAAGAAAAGGAAATTCCTATTCCACCAAAGGTAGACCAATTGCCTATTCTGGAACCCGAGCTTCCGAAGACTAAACCCACACTACCCTATCCTTCGAGACTTACCAAAGAGAAGCTCCGCGAAAAGACCAATGCTCATGTTTCTACGTTTCTTGACGTGTTTAAGAAAATGTATATTAATCTTAGTTTCGCGGATGCATTGCTTAGCATGCCTAAGTTTGATTCAACAATCAAAAGGTTGATGAACGATAAGGAGAAATTAGTTGAAGTATCTACATCCTTAAATGAAAGTTGTTCCGCGGTTCTCTCTAAAAAGTTTCCCAAAAAGCTTGGAGACCCCGGTCAATTTTTGATACCATGTGATTTCCCTAATATGGAAGAATGCTTAGCATTAGCCGATCTAGGCGCTAGCTTTAATTTGATGCCTCTTTCCGTGTGGAAAAGGTTATCACTTCCCGAGCTTTCACCTACTAAGATGACTATCAAGCTAGCGGATCGATCGATCGCCTTTCCAAAAGGTATAGATGTGATAACCGTGGTTTTGGGTTTGTCACTTGGTCTTACTTTTAGGTTATTTTATGTGTGCTTACTTGAATTTTGTGTTTATGTGTTTATTTTGTGTGAACGAGGTTGGTGTGGTTATCGTTTATGAGTATAGAGTACTCATACGTAAATCGAGGAACGGTTATTTCATGTTCATGAGCTCACAAGTGGTGACTATGAAATGAAAATGGTGATATTGTGGTGTTTGCGTATACGTATAAGTATTATAGTAGTAGTATATTTTTTTAGGATTTACGGTTTAGCATTTAGAGGTCTCGGGTGAGGTAATTATCCATATGAATATTTTTCAGGATGGTTTTAAGTCATTTAGGACTTAGTTATAAAGTTTATTTCAAAATTTGAGATTTTTTATAAAAGTGTATATTTTACGTCTTTTACGGTAAAACGCGTAAATTTGACTAGTTTTAAGGTTTTGAGGTTTTGGAAGCTTTAGGAGCTGAAATAAATTAGGGAAAATTAAGGTAATATTATTAACATAATATTAAATAAAAAAAATAAAAAAAACAAATTTATTGGGTGTTTGGGTCGGTTTAGACGCACCAAAGAAAGAGAAAAAGGGAAAAAGGGAAAAAAAGGAAAGTTGGGTGTTATACTTGGACTAGGATTTTATGTACACACTATATAAGGTTATCTAATAAATAAAAAAAACATAAATCCCTGGAGACAAAGAAAAAATCGTGGGTTTCATAGAGGAGAATTAGGGTTCTTCAAAAAAATTAGGTTTTCTTCATCTTCCATTGATTTAAGGTAAAAACCTTCATTAACCTTTTTAATTAAATTGTTTTTATGTTTAATTAATCATTCTTATGATGGATTAAGGGTTAGGGTTTATATAAAAGACAGTAGATTAATGATGTATTAATCATAATATGATGATCATATAATCTAGAGCTTGTATTAGAAGGGTTATAGGTTATTAATTAGATCAATTTTTTTAAAACCCGTTTTTAAAAACTAGGCAGAATTTTGAGTCTATTGTTTTGATCATATCTCGAGTTCTAGGAACATTCAAGATGCGACCAAACTAGCCCTGGATAGGTAATTGAGTTGGTTTCTAAATCAAGAAACGAGAACTAAATTGGAGGTCAGGAAGTGGGTCAAAACAGGTTACAACAGTCGGATGTCAAAACAGTTTTGAATTCAGCCTGTTTTCTTTTTAATTTTTGGGTTGCTTGGGGTACTTAGGGTTGCATTGGGATCTTCTCACGAACATGAGAAATGGTTTATATATTTTAGTAAGGATCTGCACTTGGGCTAAGATTGTGGTTTAGGGTAAGATCCTCTAATGGTAATGAACTTTTCATACGTTTAAAATCAATGAATTCTGGATAGGTAGCAATATATACACATATATCTGGGCCTTAACATTAGCTTTAAGGTTAGGTCAAGTGAGAGGTTTTAGCTAACATGTATAAAAGTGTGAATATTCATTTTACAGAAACCATGGGTATGTTTAAGTGGACGTTTGACCTAAAGTTTTGAGACCTAAAACTGTGACTGTTTTATGTAAAATTATGAACGGGATAGCTATTAAACTTAACCAAGTTAGGGACTTGTTAAGAAAGGGTAATGGGGTGATTAGAGCTTAACAATGAGGTAATTATACGGGAATAGACTAGATGTCCATCATAGGTTGATGAGCCATCTTAGTGATTGGTTCGTGTATTGATTTCGTGTTTTTGGTTTGTTAGCTTGTTGCTAGGGCGAGGACTTGTGAAGAAGCTGTCAGGTGAGTTTCATAGTCCCATGTTTACTATTGATTTTGACTTCCAGATGGGATGGAAGAGACACTGTGTTGAGTTATTTATAAATTGATGTTGTGAGTGTTTTTATGGTTTTGTGATGGACTTGTGTGTGCACTTATGTGATTAAATGCTATGTGATTCTTGATTGTGTATGATTTGGATCGGGGGACACGTGTCGTCTCAGTTATTGTTGTTTGACAAGGTAGTGGCCTTGTGGTTTGACAAGGTAGTGGCCTTGGGATAGGTACATAGTGTGATCATCTATGGTACCATGTTGTTTGGCAAGGTAGGAGCCTTGGATTTTGTTTTGGAATGATTGATCTTGAATGCTAGTTGTTAATACATAATTGTAGCACATTGTCCATATGTTATTGTGTTGATGGTTGTTATTCCCAGCTTGTAATTGATTTAGCGTTGGAGTCTAAACCTATGACTCTCACCAACTTTATGTTGACGTGTTTTAGTGTCTCTTTCAGGTGATACTATGGTTAAGCATGAGAACATAAGTGGCTAGGATTGGAGAAGCTTAGTAATGCATATAGAAGGAGAATCCCCGTTTCCTTCTTAGTTTTTATTTGTTCATTTAATAAGTGATATTGTGGCACACATATATTTGTTTGGTTATGTTATTTGTTTTTCTTGGGTAAGAGGTAGGACTGTTACCTACTTACCTAGACTCCTGGGTTTGATGAGATATTGTCATGACTTTGTGTCTCCATTTTATGACATTTTTTATTTCTTATAGTTATCTCTGTAGACACGCCATGTTGTGATGATATCCATACGTCGCGCCCCATATTCCGCCATGGTGGGGTGTGACAATAGCCGAGGACGTATTAGTCAAAGTAGGAAAGCTCATTTTTCCGGCGGATTTTGTAATTTGTGATTATCCGGAAAATTCTCGAGTGCCTCTTATTTTGTGAAGACCGTTTTTAAATACGGCTAGTTCTTTAGTTGACATGAGAGAGGGAAAGTTGACTTTACGTTTTGATGATGAAAGTATCACTCTTAATGTTGGTAACATCTCGAAGTTTTCTTCCGAAGACGACGAGGAATCAATCAATCAAATTGATGTGATTGATGTTGCTAGTGAAGAGGTTTCACAAGATATGCTTGTGATAAGTGTGAAAACACTCATCAATAATGATCAAAAAACCAATCAAAACACTGTCAAATACATAATATTTAACTTTAAAATATCATAATTACGCGTGTATTTGTGTTTGGTGTGTTTCAGGTGAAAAAGATACGTTTTGGAGCAAACATGCATTTTCAAGGGATTTATATCACAAAAGACGAAGAAAAAGACGAAAGAGCTTTCAAGGACTTTATTTGCCAAACTTTCAAAGATCGAGGGCTAAAGTTGTACATTTACAAAACACAAAGGATGAAAAAGGAGTTTAATTTCAAAGTTATTAACTCATTTGTATAACCTGAAGAGAAATGAAAAGTGGAAGGACCAAAAAGGAAATTAAATGGGAAGTTTATTATTATTACTTGGTCATTGACCAAAATGCGGTCAAACACACAAACACATACACGCTTCTTCTTCAACGTGAAGAGAGAGAGAAACAAATCGCTTTCATCTTTCCATCACCATCAAACCTGCAAATCAAATTCACAAGAGATACAAGAAGATTCAGGCCAAGCTTCAAACTACAAAAACGCTTCTCTTTTTCTCCTCTTCAAGGTGATACGATTTAATCAGATCAAGAGTGGAAGACGAAGAAACGCCCAAATCAAGAATGAAGAACGAGTCATCAAACCTCGTATTTTACACGTGTCTTTACTGGATTGGCCAAGACACGTCACCTCTCCTCTCTCAACGCCTATAAATAGAAGACGAAGACCTTCATTCGAGACGGTTAGCATAGGTATAGTTCTAGGAGTAGATTAGATAATCTCTCTCATGCTTTCAATTTAGTTAGTTACTGAGTTTGTTATAGATGTGGATGTTAGTTAAAATTTCAGTTAGCATTTGTACCGTTTCAGCCATTAATGAAAGTTTGAGTTTGCTTATTCTTCGTTCTTCTTAATTATGTCTTTCAAAATTGTTGGATGCGTTTTGACTAGTTAGTATTCAGTTAAAAGCTTTGTTAAAAGTGTAGCAGAATTACTCCATTAATGAATTCGTGTAAAGATTACATAAAATCCTGTAATATTTTCTAGACTTTTTACAGAACTCGTTATCAGTTTTCTAAACTTGTCAGTTTGATTTTACTGTTAAAGGAAAAGATCCCGTTTTCTGTTAAGAAAACTTGTTAGTTTTCTGTTATGGTTGTTGCCTATTTCTGCCATTAGTCAAAAGAATTTTTTTTTAGAGATTAAGTATTATTATTAGTGAAAATACTGTTAATATTGAGTAGTCCGAATTAACTTTAGGATGTGAAGAATGTTAGCTTTGGTACTGATTCGAAAGAGGATTCAGTTCTGTTAGTATACAATGTATTTCTTTGTTTTGTTTCAGCTTGTTAGATTGCAGCTCAGGAACGGTGCTTTTGGATTACTGATACAGTAGCAGACCAAGAGGGTTATACGGTTATGATTTCAGTTCAGTTGATAGCAAAGTAAGCTCAGCGCTTTACTTCGCCCACAAGGGAGGCCTTAGAAAGCAGGTTACAACTTTCTTTCTGTTTTTCTGCATTTGTTAGTGTAGCCTGCTAGTAGCTTGTTCGTAGGGTTAAATTTAGTGTAAGCTGCTTGATTTGCTTATTTGAGACATACTCATTATCTATATCTAGGATGTGATTTGATTCTTGTTATAGTATATGATCAATTTTTGCTCACTGTCTGATTAGAGTCTTTGGTACAACTTTGAATTAGCAACTAGTAATTAGGAGTTCACAAATCTTGGCATGTAAACATCTATCATACTTAGAATAATTCAGTTAGAATTTCATTTTACATATATGTCAAAGTAAGGAGTCAAAATCAGTTAGTTCAATACAGATAATCCAAAAAGCTGTTAAATTTTAGTTCGTAGGATATTAAATGGAAATTGATTTGGTAATAATTGTCATTCTGTAGTCTAAAATCTTCTAATTGGTATAAAAGGATAATATGGAGCTATAAGGTTAAACACATTGTATAACTTTTAGTTTAAATACATCTCTTAATAGGCCTATTTTCAATTGATAAAATTGAGTTTACCACTGTCTAGTGGGCCTAGAATTTAAAAGGTATGATATTAGATTTAAATTTCACATTCGTGATTGAATTCAAGATTCTTATTTTTTTTATAATCAAATTTTATCAAAGTTTGAATTAGTTAAGATTCGTTTTTTTTACATTTTATTAAAATTTGATTTTTACTTGTTAAAATTTTGTAGTTTGTTATTTTTGTTCAAAAATTAGTTAGTTTGTTATTTTCAAGATTTTGTATTTTTCATTTCAATTGTAGTCTAAATTTGTATTTTGCATTTTTTTAAGTTTCGTACATTTAAATGTGGTACTTGCTAAATGTTTTAGTATAGTACGTATACGTAGTATAATAGCTATTTTTACCTTTTTACATGATTTGTGCCAAGTAGCTTAGATTCCAAATCAACTATTATTCACCAAAAACAATAAAGTCTTAACAAGAAAACGTTAAATCAATTCGAATTGAGTCGAGAAAAACGAACTATAAAAAGACAAATATTAAATGGCGCCGCTGCCGGTTCTTTCGTGAAGATTAACGATTTCGAGTGAGACAATTGGATTTTGCGACCCGTTCACTTTGTGAACGTTATTTTTACGTATTATAAATCAAAAAGATAAAAAAAAATAAAAAAGATAAAAATACAAAAAAATAAAAAATCACAAAATCAATTCTTTTCCTAAAGAATTGAACCAAAAAAAATTAAAAAAATCCAAAAAGCAATCTCTTTCCTAAAAGATTGCACCCAAAAATATATATTATTGGTTTTCATCGGTTTTTACGTACATATAGTATTTTTCTTAACAACCAAATAAATACAAAAATATTTTTGATATATTATTATATGTAAATACGTATACGTATAAGAACAACCAATACACATATCTTCCATAAGTATTGCCGAGGCAATACACCGTGTTAGGGGGCGTTCCGGTCCTTGACACGTGTATCGATCGAATTTAATTAAGCAAGAATAGTTAAATACTTCCAATAGGCAATAATTCGAAGAATACAAACTACAAAGTGAATAGAAAGGCGATGTGTTATAAAATGCCATCTAAGGGTCAATAGGTACTTAAGTGCTTCGCGCCGTCTAACCCCCCGTTCACTAGTGCGTATTCTAAGAAGGAAGGCTTTATTGGGGGTCTTGCACCCAAGTAGTAATTATATATATTATACTTTCTTGTGGATATTTCATATCGAACCTCGAGGGAGATTATCCTTTCTCCTTCAAAGTCGACCGAGGGCTACTCCCTCATTCCTTGTGTTTACTTACACGTGTACTCGCACGCGTGTAACCATACCACCTTTGGTGTATTACTTCCTTCCCCGAGGAAGCTTTTAAACGTCATTTTACTTGTATATACATTTGGCCACCTTGCTAAACATGGATACTTGTTCCATGTTGGAGATTTTGCAACAACGATCCGCTAACGCTAATTATTCGCCTTGTTCGACTTGTGGTGGTCCACACGATACTTATTTATGTGATCAAAATAATGGCTATTATGGGGAGGGATATGCTTATAATGGAACCGAGAATCCTAATTTTCAACCTAACCCTCAAATGGACTACACTTGTAATGACTATATGGGATATTCCGGTTTTTCATCACAAAATCCACCATCATTTAATGATCAACCCTTTGATGCGCCATACCAAAACTAAGGATTTTCAAACAATGAAGGTTTTCAAAATAATGATAATTTTCAAGGCTATAATCAAGAAACCTTTCAAAACCAAGGATTTTCCAATTATGGAGGTTTTCAAAATGATGATAATTTTCAAGGCTATAATCAAGAAACCTTTCATAATCAAGGATTTTCAAACAATGAAGGCTTTCAAAATGATGAAAATTTTCCATGCCATAATCAAGATACTTTTCAAAATCAAGGATTTTCACATTATGAGGGTTTTCAAAATGAAGGAAATTTTCAGGGTTACAATCATGAGAACTTTCATAATCATGACTATTTTCAAAACTATAATCCACCTAATTATGGAAATCCACCTCCACCATATTCTTCGACTTATTCATGTGAGTTTTGTGGGAGCGCACCCTATTATGGTTATGATTGTAGACTGAGGGATCCACCTTCTTATACCCCTCATATTTGCAATGAGTCGCTTTCTTTACTCGAGACAATAAACAAGTCGAACGATGAAATTTCTAAGGCGATTGATAGTAAGAAAGACATAAGCATTGAAGAAATGAAAAACGCGTGCCCGTTGTTAGAGGAACAAATTAAGTTTTTTGAGGAAGTGGAAATTAAGACTTGGCAATTTTATGACAAGGAGATCGGTGATATGTGTCGTGAATCGTTGAAAAAAGGTTCTTGTCGCGTCAGGAAATATTTAAATGATTTCCTCTTTAAGATTGCTACAATCGAGGAAGAAGAACAATATTTTGCTAATCGTGCTCGTTTGCTTAAACAATGCTTATATGACGATGATGACGATCCTCCGATTTGTATGACACTTAATGATGACACACCTTCATCACCTTTACCTCACGTGGAACCCACCGACTCTTTAACCATGAGGGACGAGCCTCTTAGCACTAATACAAACACCGATTTGGATGAATTAACCTCTTCTAGTGTTGAGAACCTTATCTCAATCCAAAGAGAGTTTGAGGGTGTTTCCATTGAACCATGTGACGAGATTTGTATTGATACCTCTTCTCCCCATGATCACATTGAGATTTCATCACATGTTGACCTTCATTCTACTACTAGTGATTTTGGTGACTTTGATCTTGATGAATTGTTCAAAGAAAGGGATAATGAGATTGAGGAAGAGTTTGTGCAAGACTTGCCACGAATAGAGGATGATGATTATGATTCTAGTGAGGCATCTTATGATATATTATCCGAGGACTTTTCATGTCAAGATGACATTCCTAATTTGGATGAAGATGTTTCTCTTATAGAAGAAGTGGAAGATGTTCATATTCGTGAGGTTTTATCAAACGTTTATACTCTTATCTCCTCGATTAAAGCATTGAATTAGCACCATAATGATGATTCGATAGAAGAAGAACCTTTCATTGATATTTCTTCACCGGTTTTTGAGGTTGCACCTATTGACTTTTATGATGATATCATCCCTTTGAGTGATTCTCTCATTAATACACCTTCTTTTGAGCCTTATATTCCCACCCTTCCACCCTTGAAGTTGGTTATTGATGGAGATCCTATAGTCTTAGATATTGATCCTTTTTCACCTAAGGCACCTTTAGAACCCAAAACCTTTGATATGGATTCTCTTATAGATATTGATGCCACCATAGAGGCTTATCTTGCTAATACTGATTTAGAGGTCGATGATAGTGATTCTAATTGAGAAGAGGATATTCGTCTTATTGAGAACTTGCTTTTTGGGAACATAGAGACTACACCTCCTTCACAAGACACTATTAATTTTGATCCTTCTTTCACTATGCCTTCTATGGAAAATTACCCACCTTTTGATGATGATGAGGAGTCTAATATGGATATACTAGTTATGAATGTTTTGATACCTACACCTTCATCGTCTCATGATACTTTGATATCTAAGGGGGAATCTTATATGGTTGATACCAGTTCATCTTCTTATTTTCCCATGAAGGGAAAGGTTTTTGATCCTGGGATACGTAAATTTGAGACACCTTGGTTTTCATCTACTCGACTTAAGAGTGTGATTTTGATTGATATGGGCTTTTCGTATGAGCTTACTTTGGTGATGCTACTTACTTTTGAGTTGTTCACTTGTCGAGATGGAAACTATTATTTGATCCTAGGGTGCTTCATATTAGAGAGCTTTCTCTGTTGGACAAACTTGAGACACGTTGGACCGTTCTATTTATCGAGGCGGATATTGTAAATCTTATAGTATGGAAACTATTATTTGATCCTGGGGTGCTTCATATTAGAGAGCTTTCTCTGTTGGACAAACTTGAGACACGTTGGACCGTTCCATTTAACGTGCTAAGTTTGAATGTATCATGTGAGATGTGCTTCAAAGTGGATATCTTTATTCTCCATGATGGTTTCCCCAAGGACAACCTAATTCGGGGCCGAGTCGAGCTAGCGACTTAGGGTTAAAAAAACTCAAGCAGTGAATAACTAGGTTAGAAAACGTAGAAGTAGATCTAAATAGGTTAGGTTTAATTTAAAGGATGTTATAGTAGAGTTAAAGTGGAGGGGTGGCCTTTCTTCGTCTTTTGGTGTTTGCTTCAAGGGTTACTCTCTCAATTCATTCTTGGAGCTTATGGAGGAGGCCCGTGTATCTGGTTCACTTTGATTAGTTTTTGCTATTGTGATATTCAACACTTGTGCTTAAAATGAATACCCTTTAGTTGTCTCTTCCTCAACTTGGGTTAAGCAAAGTAATCAATGTAATAAGTGTAGGGGAGTTCACTCCAATACTCTTAAACATTGAGGACAATGTTTATCTTAAGTGTAGGGGAGACTTCTATCGAAGTGACCTTACCTAGACCATTGTCATTGACTTCATGATAACTTGGAAATTAGTTTTTCAAACATTTTTCAAATTTTTGATCTACTCTGGCCACCAAAAATATGCATTCATAATTTTCGCATCAATCATTTTTCATTTGCATAACACATTTGCATTGTATATATTTCTTCTTTTGCTTTTCATCAAAAATATATAAAAAGGAAAAAATATAATAAAAACATGGTTTTAACAAATTTAGACTTCTTTGACATATTAGGCCCGCCATGGATATTTTGACTCAACCCGAGTTTGCTTATCTTAGCATTCTCTAGCTAGTATCCTTAACCCTGTAGTCCTTCATTGGTCTATTAGGCTAAGCATCCACCAATCTCATTATTTGAGATTTTAAATTTGTGAAGAATGGGAAATGATAGAGTTGAAGCAAGTGTAAAAGGGCTAGATAAACTTCATGATAATTACTTGTGGCTAAACCCTTCTCTTCTTTACCTCTAATTTCTTCGCATGTATATATGTTAATAAATAATCAAGAACGGCTATAATTGGTTTGTAATCTCTTATGCATTTTTGTCTAATCATTCATGGTTGCTATAAGTAAGTCTTAAGATTCTAAGTTAGAACGTTTTATGTGTACAAGACTTATGTCATGCTCAATATTTAGCGGGTGTTTTTCCTTTTATTCTTTTCTACTTTCTTTGTGAGGAATAAAGAAAAATAAGAGCGGCTTATGAAAAAAAATGAGTGGCTAGAAAAAAAAAATATATATATATATATATACAAGACTCCCAAGAGGGGCAGTGTGGTGTTAATTATAGTGACTATTGAGTTCCAATATTACCTTGACGGGTTGCGGGGATTCAATAGATTGCTCCAATCCAATATTACCTTGACGGGTTGCGGGGTTGAAGATCCAAAGTCTAAAAAAGATGGCGGATGTAAATTATTGCGTGAGTTTTATTTTTTCTTTCCTTAGCGAGTGTGTAGCTACTTATGAAAGCATGACATTAGGATTTTACACATAAGGCGAATGACTTATTACTCTTGAAACGGACTTATATTAATTGTGAGCGGTTTTTCAAGTAATGGATGAGAGGATTACTTAGGATTAAAACCGTGCTTCCTTATTTTTGGATTTTGCATTTCTTATACTTCACGCTTGAAATAATGACAAATTTGCCCACAAGCAATTTGCTCAACTAATAACCGGTTCCACATTTAATTGTCATGAATAAGTTGATGCATTTTTTACTTGTGAATGCAATGATCCCATTTTTAAGCTTGGTATGGGGAAAGTGAAACTTGAGGGTGATAAGTGTCCATGGTACCCAAGCCCTAATCAAAGTCAATGATTTCTTTATGAGTTATTTCCATCAAAACCATTTATGAAAAATCCAAAAATATATAAGTAAGATTGTTTTCTTTGCATTGCATTGTAAATATTCAAAATCATTCATCATGTAGTATAGTTTAGTTTATTAAATCATAAAATGGCCAAGGTTGGTTAATTATGAGAAAAGTGCACTCTAGAGCTTTAAAATGCTGCATTGCATGAGGTCATGGCAATGGTCAAGTGGAGGGGAGTTGATAAGTGTGAAAACACTCATCAATAATGATCAAAAAACCACTCAAAACACTGTCAAATACATAATATTTAACTTTAAAATATCAGAATTACGCGTGTATTTGTGTTTGGTGTGTTTCAGGTGAAAAAGATACGTTTTGGAGCAAACATGCGTTTTCAAGGGATTTATATCACAAAAGACGAAGAAAAAGACGAAAGAGCTTTCAAGGACTTTATTTGCCAAACTTTCAAAGATCGAGGGCTAAAGTTGTACATTTACAAAACACAAAGGATGAAAAAGGAGTTTAATTTCAAAGTTATTAACTCATTTGTATAACTTGAAGAGAAATGAAAAGTGGAAGGACCAAAAAGGAAATTAAATGGGAAGTTTATTATTATTACTTGGTCATTGACCAAAATCCGGTCAAACACACAAACACATAAACGCTTCTTCTTCAACGTGAAGAGAGAGAGGGAAACAAATCGCTTTCATCTTTCCATCACCATCAAACCTGCAAATCAAATTCACAAGAGATACAAGAAGATTCAGGCCAAGCTTCAAACTACAAAAACGCTTCTCTTTTTCTCCTCTTCAAGGTGATACGATTTAATTAGATCAAGAGTGGAAGACGAAGAAACGCCCAAATCAAGAATGAAGAACGAGTCATCAAACCTCATATTTTACACGTGTCTTCACTGGATTGGCCAAGACACGTCACCTCTCCTCTCTCAACGTCTATAAATAGAAGACGAAGACCTTCATTCGAGACGGTTAGCATAGGTGTAGTTCTAGGAGTAGATTAAATAATCTCTCTCATGCTTTCATTTTAGTTAGTTACTGAGTTTGTTATAGATGTGGATGTTAGTTAAAATTTCAGTTAGCATTTGTAACCGTTTCAGCCATTAATGAAAGTTTGAGTTTGCTTATTCTTCGTTCTTCTTAATTCTGTCTTTCAAAATTGTTGGATGCGTTTTGACTAGTTAGTATTCAGTTAAAAGCTTTGTTAAAAGTGTAACAGAATTACTCCATTAATGAATTCGTGTAAAGATTACATAAAATCCTGTAATATTTTCTAGACTTTTTACAGAACTTGTTATCAGTTTTCTAAACTTGTCAGTTTGATTTTACTGTTAAAGGAAAAGATCCAGTTTTCTGTTAAGAAAACTTGTTAGTTTTCTGTTATGGTTGTTGCCTATTTCTACCATTAGTCAAAAGAAGTTTTTTTTAGAGATTAAGTATTTTTATTAGTGAAAATACTGTTCATATTGAGTAGTCCGAATTAACTTTAGGATGTGAAGAATGTTAGCATTGGTACTGATTCGAAAGAGGATTCAGTTCTGTTAGTATACAATGTATTTCTTTGTTTTGTTTCAGCTTGTTAGATTGCAGCTCAGGAACGGTGCTTTTGGATTGCTGATATAGTAGCAGACCAAGAGGGTTATTCGGTTATGATTTCAGTTCAGTTGATAGCAAAGTAAGCTCAGCGCTTTACTTCGCCCACAACGGAGGCCTTAGAAAGCAGGTTACAACTTTCTTTCTGTTTTTCTTCATCTGTTAGTGTAGCCTGCTAGTAGCTTGTTCGTAGGGTTAACTTTAGTGTAAGCTGCTTGATTTGCTTATTTAAGACATGCTCATTATCTGTATCTAGGATGTGATTTAATTCTTGTTATAGTAAATGATCAATTTTTGCTCACTGTCTGATTAGAGTGTTTGGTACAGCTTTGAATTAGCAACTAGTAATTAGGAGTTCACAAATCTTGGCATGTAAACATCTATCATACTTAGAATAATTCAGTTAGAATTTCATTTTACATATACGTCAAAGTAAGGAGTCAAAATCAGTTAGTTCAATACAGATAATCCAAAAAGCTATTAAATTTTAGTTCGTAGGATATTAAATGGAAATTGATTTGGTAATAATTGTCATTCTGTAGTCTAAAATCTTCTAATTGGTATAAAAGGATAATATGGAGTTATAAGGTTAAACACATTGTATAACTTTTAGTTTAAATACATCTCTTAATAGGCCTATTTTCAATTGATAAAATTGAGTTTACCACTGTCTAGTGGGCTTAGAATTTAAAAGGTATGATATTAGATTTAAATTTCACATTTGTGATTGAATTCACGATTCTTATTTTTTTTATAATCAAATGTTATCAAAGTTTGAATTAGTTAAGATTCGTTTTTTTACATTTTATTAAAATTTGATTTTTACTTGTTAAAATTTTGTAGTTTGTTATTTTTGTTCAAAAATTAGTTAGTTTGTTATTTTCAAGATTTTGTATTTTTCATTTCAATTGTAGTCTAAATTTGTATTTTGCATTTTTTTTAAGTTTCGTACATTTAAATGTGGTACTTGCTAAATGTTTTAGTGTAGTACGTATACGTAGTATAATAGCTATTTTTACCTTTTTACATGATTTGTGCCAAGTAGCTTAGATTCCAAATCAACTATTATTCACCAAAAACAATAAAGTCTTAACAAGAAAACGTTAAATCAATTCGAATTGAGTCGAGAAAAACGAACTATGAAAAGACAAATATTAGCTTGGTTTTTCGGATACTTCTAAAAGTGGCAATCCCACTTCATCGAATCCTATTATCTCTTTGGCTAAACCTCCACTCACTCCATTTGAGGGAGGTGACTTCGTTCTTGAATAGCTTGAGAATAATGGTTATTCAAAAATCGAAAAGGAAATTGATGATTACCTTAGCACACCATTTGATCCTAGTGAGTTTGATAGTGAGAATTTTGATCCCAAGGGAGATATTGCTTTGATTGAAAAATTGTTGAATTTGGATCCTTTTGAATCACCACCTATGGAACTAAAAGTTGTGAGTGCTAACGAAACTAAAGTGAAAACATCTATTGAGGAAGCACCCGAATTAGAACTTAAGGAATTACCCACTCATTTGGAGTATGCTTTTCTTGAGGGATCGGATAAGTTACCGGTGATTATTGCTAAGGGATTAAAGGAAAACGAAAAGGATGAACTTATCAAAGTGCTTAAGAAACATAAACGGGCCATTGCATGGAAAATCTCCGACATTAAGGGTATAGATCCCAAATTTTGTACTCATAAAATTCTAATGGAGGATGATTATAAACCCGCTATCCAAAATCAAATAAGGGTCAACCCAAAGATTCATGAGGTGATCAAAAAGGAAGTCACTAAACTTCTAGACGCCGGAATGATCTACCCTATCTCGGATAGTCCTTGGGTTAGCCCCGTGCATTGTGTTCCAAAGAAAGGAGGAATGACGGTTGTTACTAATGAGGATAATGAATTGATTCCTACTAGACTTGTGACAGGTTGGCGTGTTTGTATTGATTATAGGAAACTTAATGATGCCACTAGGAAGGATCATTTTCCATTAACTTTTATGGATCAAATGTTAGATAGACTAGCGGGAAATGAATTTTATTGCTTTTTGGATGGATTTTCCGGCTATTTCCAAATTCCCATTGACCCTCGTGATCAAGAAAAGACCACATTCACTTGTCCTTATGGAACATTTGCTTATCGTCGCATGCCTTTTGGACTATGCAATGCTCCGGGGACGTTCCAAAGGTGCATAATGGCCATTTTCCATGATATGATCGAAAAAACCATGAAAGTCTTCATGGATGACTTCTCGGTTTTTGGGGAATCTTTCACTTCATGTCTCTCTAACCTTGAAAGAATGTTGCAACGTTGTGAGGAAACGAATCTTGTGCTTAATTATGAAAAATGTCACTTCATGTGCAAAGAAGGAATTGTGTTAGGACATAAGATCTCTAAGGTCGGTATTGAGGTTGATAGGGCTAAAATCGATGTGATTACCAAATTGCCTCCACCCACCACCGTTAAGGCAGTAAGAAGTTTTCTCGGCCATGCCGGCTTCTATCGTCGTTTTATACAAGACTTCTCTAAGATAGCTCGGCCTATGACCCATCTTTTGGAAAAAGAGAATCCTTTCATCTTTTCGGATGAGTGTATTCAAGCCTTTGAGATGCTTAAAAGGAAATTAACCGAATCTCCAATCTTGGTTGCCCCGGATTGGGATCTACCTTTTGAAATTATGTGTGATGCTAGTGATTATGCGGTAGGTGCGGTTTTGGGGCAACGTAAGTCAAAACACTTCTTGCCTATACACTATGCAAGTAAGACTATGACGGATGCTCAAACAAAGTACACTACAACGGAAAAGGAGTTACTTGCCGTTGTTTATGCTTTTGAAAAGTTTAGACCATATCTCGTCTTGTCTCAAACCATAGTGTATACGGACCACTCGGGTATCAAATATCTTCTTAATAAACAAGATGCTAAGCCGAGGTTGCTCTGGTGGATTCTCCTCCTTCAAGAATTTAATGTCAAAATTCTTGACAAAAAAGGAGCCGAGAATCTCGCGGCCGATCATTTATCTTGACTTGAGAATCCTCACCAAAGCGATCGACAGAACAAGGAAATCAATGAAACATTTCCTCTCGAGGCGCTTGGTATGATTTCTTTTCGTGGTGATGATAGTACCCCATGGTTTGCGGACATCGCAAATTACCATGCGGGGAAGTTTGTGATCAAGGGTATGTCGTCCCAACAAAAACGAAAGTTTTTCAAGGATATCTCCTACTACTTTTGGGACGACCCCTATTTGTTTCGTGTGTGCGCGGATCAAGTGATTCGTAGGTGCGTGTTTGGCAAAGAAGCTCAATATATCCTTAAATCTTGTCATGAGGGACCCACCGGGGGACATCATGGTGCTAACGCCACCGCGAAGAAAAGTCTTTGATGCCGGCTTCTTTTGGCCTTCCATATATCGTGATGCCCAAGACTTGATCAAGACTTGTGATGCTTGTCAACGTCAAGGAAAGAACTCACACAGGGATGAAATGCCTCAAAACATTATCCAAGTTTGTGAAATCTTTGACATGTGGGTGATCGATTTTATGGGGCCGTTTCCATCTTCGAAAGGAAATAAATACATTCTCGTAGCCGTGGATTATTTGTCTAAATGGGTCGAAGCTAAGGCTTTGTCCACGAATGATGCTCGAGTTGTGGTGCACTTTATGAAACAACTCTTTGCTAGGTTTGGAACTCTGTGGGCTATTATAAGTGATCGTGGGACCCATTTTTGTAATGAACAATTTGAAAAATTTCTAAAGAAATATGGTGTCACTCATCGACTTTCTACGGTTTATCACCCTCTAACGAGTGGTCAAGTGGAGGTTTCAAACCGAGCTCTTAAAAGGATTTTGGAGCGTTCTATTGGAGAGAATCGCACTTCATGGTCGGATAAATTGGACGATGCATTGTGGGCTTTCCGTACGGCTTACAAGACGCCAATTGGTTGTACACCATTTAGGTTGGTCTACGGAAAAGCATGCCACTTGCCAATTGAACTCGAACATAAGGCGTAATGGGCTCTTAAGCATTGTAACTTTGATTTGAGGACCGCGGGTGATCATCACAAGGTTCAATTGAATGAACTAAGTGAATTAAGGGATCAAGCTTATGAAAATTCATTGATCTACAAAGAGAAGACTAAGAGGATTCATGACTCTAAGATCAAAAACCGCATTTTCAATGTTGGTGATCAAGTCCTTTTATTCTACTCTAGACTTAAGATTTCTCGGGCAAGCTTAAATCCCGTTGGTCCGGACCATTCACCATTGCACAAGTTTTCCCTTATGGCACCGTTGAGCTAGCTCAAAAAGACGGGCCTAACTTTAAGGTGAATGGTCATCGTGTGAAACACTACTTTGGAGGGGACATACCTACGGAGGTTGTCCCGGATCTTCAAACTTTCCCTAAGGACCAATGAATGCGGGGATCGAGTCGAGCTCATGACTCGGTTAACAAAAATGAGGTTCCTTGTGGGGGAGTCCCATACATTCTATCTTCTTTCTATTTTCTAACAATAATAAGGCTTGATCTTTCAAGCTCGTGCTCGTGTTTTGTTGTGTTGTGATCTTTGGTATGACCCTAATATTTGAAGACTCTCGTGTTCGGTTTTTGCCGGTACACTTAATCTTCCATTCTTTGAATGCCAAAAAGGGGCACACTTTCTATCCCTTGAATTTTATCGACTAACGTTTTATCTTGAGGCATAATTAATAAACGGCTTATAGATTTGCGTGCTCTTTCCATGCTAGGATTTTGAATTAGACTCTTCGTGTCTTAGCAAGGGGGTGTTACTCTTGAGCTAAGAAATATTGAGGACAATGTTTGGTTTTAGCATGGGGGAGTCAATCGATATAATCGCTTGCAATTGCTTTTGTCGTGTCCAAACGTATTGTTTTTCTCATTTTTCAATTTAATTTTAAATTTTTAGTGTTATTTTTAAGTTTTAATAAAGGAAATAAGTGCTTTTGACACGAATGTAGGCTTTCCGTTGGTGAAAATAAGAATAGTTTTTGACTCGACTCGGTTTTTAACCTTAGCTTTTTCTTAACGTATTTGAATTAAGTTTTGCTAGGCTATTATATAGGGAGTTTTAAAACGCGAAGGTCTTAATTCATACAAGTTAAGAACAAGAACTTTTCGCAAGCTCCTATAATTGATCCTAGAAAATCGTTTATCAAGGGAACTTTAAAAGGCAAATTCTAAAACTTGAAAAAGTATAAGAAGATGCAAGATCCTATAGATGACTTGAAAACCCAAAACTTTGATTTAATAGGCTAAGTATCCATTGATTTCACATTTTTGAAATTTTACAATATGGAGAACAAGAGATGATAGAGCCAATTATAAGTTTGATATTCTTTCGGGAATTTATGTGAGTTAATTATAAGCCTATTCTCCCATCGCTTGCTAATAAATTTATCTGCAATAAATAAGGTTGAACGATTTGAAAAGTTACTTAGCTTCTAGCCCAAGATCGTTTAAAAGTTGCTCGGTATTGATTAGAGTTCATAGCCAAGGCATAACTTATTGAAGCGGGATACGAAGATTGGCGAGTCCAAAAAGGTCCTAACAAGACATGAGGGCTATATTTTATTGCTAAAGATCCCAAGTGATGTGAAGAATCATTTATCGAAAATCAATATGAAGGATCGAGGCACACGACGAAAAGCAAATACTCCCCAAAAGTCATGGAGAAGTCTATCCAAAAAGGCCTTAACAAGGTATGAGGATATATAAAGCTAAGTCCAAAAAGGAGGCGGATCGTTGTATATCAAAATCCCAAATAAAGATTGGATAAAAATGAAGAAGTCGTGGTCCAAGTATGAATCTCTCAAAACTTCAAGTGAAGAAATTCCTATATGAAGAGAAGACCATTATTTCATGAACGTCTCTCAAGGTTTGAAGTATAAAGTCGCTGCCAAATATCGGTCCGAGAAAGGTCTCAAATCGCGAAGCAAGTTATGCCAAGATATGAACTTTATGAGGTCTCGAGAAGCAGTTTTAAAAGATTGTGTCCTTTAGCTAACTATTGATTAAATCGTTCACTTTATTTTCGGCCTAATAAATTATCGAAATAAGTCAACAATGCATCCTCGTGGTAATTCAAGACAACAATAAAATCTAAGAGATACACCTAAGAATAAGGGAGTCTAAGTGAATAATTGGCCCACATGAGTTCGTGTTAGTTTGCTAACTTATAATAACAATGATCTTGTTTTTGCACTTGGCATGGAAAAGTGAAAAGTCGAGGACGATGAATCTATTTGAGTTTTATGATCCTTAAAGTTATTTTTCAATAATACATTATGTCTTTACAAAATAAAGAATCAATAATTGAATAATGGTGTAGTTAGTGTATTATTTTATCATTGTGTGAGGACACGACAATTGCTTAGCAAGGGGGAATTTGATATGAGCTTAAATACTCATATCATTTGTATCTTATAACAATGAAATTATGCATCAAATGTATCAAAATGCCTTGTATATGTGTATTTCTTGTTTGAATGTGTGTAGGTACCAAGTTCACGAAAATTGGCAAAAACCGGCACGAGTTTGAAGAAAAAGATTGAGAAGCCAAAATCGAGCTTGGTTTAAGCGGATTTGAATTTATTGAAGAATATTTACCAAGTGGGACCTACAAATGCTTATTGGGCCTGAGAGTTTAAATATTGGATAAACAATGGACTACTCTTGGGTCAAGGCCCAAACAAATCCCAATATCATAAATGAGACAATACACGTTTTTGGTGCAAAGTATAATGGCCCAAATGGAAGTGAAATAAGTTTTGGGCTAAAAGCCCAAATTCCTCAATTATTCAAACGAATGCAGTGACATTTGATGGGCTTTAGGGTTTACTTTTTATCAAACGTGTATAAACACGTTATTCCCACATTAAATATATACCCATACGTTTATCACCATTCGTTCCTCTCATCCACTCATTGTTTTTACTCACGTTTTTCCATTCACACCAATAAATAAAAAATGCTCGATAACTTCTATGTTATCATATCTCCTTTCTTCTCCATTCCACCATAACCAGTAAACATTCACTGGTCCAAAACCCTAATTACCCAAATCATTAAATTTACATGGGGCTTTTTATGCTCACGTGTAATTCACGTGTGTGGGATTAAAACCCCCATGGTTTAAGGAAGAGAGTATGAGGAATCAAGAGGCTACGTGGCAGAAGACTATAGGATGATACACCTCATTTTCACCATCCTCCAATCAGAAGGCTCAAAACTAACACAACTAGCACACACGGATGCCACGTTGGCAATCCGTGTGCTAGTGTGTGATTTTCCACCATCCGATCAATCAAGAGAGAGAGAATAAAGATCCAAAGGCTGAAAATCGAATGGAATATGCTCAAAAGATGCGGATATTCTTCCTAGCAAAGCCCTGGGATGGCTATAAAAACCCTCATCTTCTATTGTAATTTTTATCCCTCTTTTTAGTTTTAAAGTCATTATGCTTAAATTAGTTTAGAAATTGTATTTCCTTTCTCATTTTTTTACGAATGTTAATTGATTAATGAAAGTTAATTTTGTTTTTAATCGAATTGTTTATTTACTTTTCTTCTTAAACTTTAATTTTCGCAATATATTCAGTGACTGATTTAGAATAATAATTGATGAATGTTTAAAAAAAGCTAATTAATAGCTTGAATTAAATATTCTATAAACTAGACTTGGGAATAAACTTTCCCTACTGGAAAGTTTTGTTAAAAAATCAGTTTTGTTCGAGATGTATATTTGAATGGAGATATAATTGGTGGCTCGTTTGGTGATTAATGGTGGATCGTTTTCCGGTTCATAAGATTGCTCAGCGCAAATCTTCTACCCAATGGTTTTCGCCAAAAGGTTTAAAGTTCTTTTAAGTTATTACGTTTTTCTTTATGCTATGTTTTGCTTAAATAGTTTTTAATGCTTATTGTTAGATTAGTGATTAAAGAGTCTGGGGTTTAGATTTAGCTTGCTGATAATTGCATTGGTTAGTTATATGTTGTTAAATTTAGAGTAACGTTAAGGTTTAGCTTATGTGATAATGAGTCTATTCTTGTTGACTTACTGCTTTAAATAGTTGATATTATTTGGTTCATTCAGTAAAGAGAATGTTTTGGTGATACTGCTTATGGTAATGTTTGAACAGATTATCTGTCATCATATTGACTGAATGAGTTCTTTACGATGCTGATTGTTGCACATGAATGGTTGGCCTGCTGAGTAATTTTAATTTGATATGCTGAGTTCATTAGTTATAGCTGTTATTTTAGATTGATAGAGATAGGATTTGTGTTTAACTTTTAATTTTAAGTTTTTGTTACTCAGTTTTTTTTAAAATCTTTTATTTTCGAATTGTGTTTATGTTTTAATTACTGGATTTTAGGAGTAAAAATGTTATCATATATGCTAGGTTTCAGTCACTTTATGAGGACTTTTGGGTAACTGATTTGTATGCTGGTTGATTAATTCATGTTACTGCTTGGTGTTTATTAGCTTTAGCTTTCTAGATTTAGATTATCCGTTTAGCCAGGCTTGTGATTTTCGTTTACTGATATATTCGATTTGTTTTAAACTTGGTTATGATCTCCTATTTACATTTTGATTTACTGCTTGTTGCGTTTGTTTAAATTCAAGCTTTTCAGATTTACTGATCTGGAACGCCCATAAGTTGTTACCTTTTCAGCTTTAATCAAAATAAGCTTTATCTAAAGTCACTCCTATGACTCCTTTATTTTTACTGTCCATAAAAAGAATCTCAAAAATTGGTCCCTTAAGGGACTCGAACCCTTGACCTCAAGGGAAAAGTTCCAATGTGTTAGCCATCTGTGCTCTATTCTCTTTTGAGTTTACTTTCTTATGTTTGATTAATATAGTGTAATCGTTTTGACAGATTTCAATTAGTAATATATTTTACTTTATTTCCGTTTAAATATAAATTTAATTAGTGATTTTATAAAAGTATTTTTTTGTTTTAAAATATTATTAATAGTGTAAAAATATAAATTAAAATAAAAAAATGTTTTTATTAAATTTAAAAAGTTTAATTAGATTATTTTTAATTAATTAGAATTTTATAATATTAGATTTAAATAAAAATAGTTTTTAAATAGATTAGTTTTAAAAGTAATTTTAATAAAGTTTTATAAAGTTTAAAAAAGTTCAATTAGATTTTTTTTAAAATAATTTAAAAAGTTATATTTATTAAATAGATTAATTTGAATAGATTATTAAAATAGTTTAATTTTTAAATAGTTTTATATTTTAAGTAATTATTGTTTTTTTAGATTTAAATAATAGCGGGGTTTACGATTCATGCACTTTAGGCTTATTTTCAATAGTTTAAAATTGGTAGATTATAATTTGAGTTTAAAAACCGAAAACCAATTCACATCAATTGTCCAAATCAAAACAAAACGTCTCAAATTCATAAGATCTTTGTGTACAACGAACTTGATTCACTCACGTGTTTAATTGAATTCGTCATTGGTAATATTAGTCTATTACTTTTTCCTAAAGGTAATTTTCTAATTTACCCTATAACGTAATATCAAATTATCACATATACTTATCAACGACACATCAAGTGACCAAGACGAGAGTCTAGAAAGCGAGGCGCTCAGAAAAGAAGGATCTTCAGCCCATCCCTTATGGATCTTATTCTCGACATAATTCTCACGAAGGGGAGGGCCTGATGCAGGATTCGTCCTCATGGATCAAGAGAACAATCAGATAGCTCGTGCGATGCGCTTTGGTTTCATCGCCACAAGCAACGAGGCCGACCATGAAGCATTGATAGTCGGCCTAGACTTCTCAGCAAGGATGGGTATCCAAAACTTGGTCGTATACATGTACTCTCCCCTGGTAGCAAATCGAGTAACATGGAGATGTAATCCAAGAGGGTACAAGCTGATAAAGTATACACAGAAGTTAAGGACCATGGCAAGCCAATTTGGCGAGTTCTCCATAGAAGAAGTGTCAGGGAAAAGCAACGAGCTAACGGAAGCCATGGATCGCCTTCCATCTATCCGCCTGAACGACGCTCACAACAAAGAACATATAGATTGTGTGGCACACAAGTCAATACCTTTAGAAGAGTCGGCCCCAGCCGTACTACCAGATTCAACAACATGGAAGACCCCGATTATTAACTACCTCTTAAATCATATGCTTCCAAATAATCGTAGGAATTCTAGTTGGGTTCGCAGAAACGCTAAAAAGTTCAAGGTTAAAAACGAGATCTTATATAACAATCCGCGCGGCGGCGATTGCTACAATGCCTGACACCACTACGGGCGCGTAATGCTATGCAAATAATACATGCGAAGCTATGTCAGGTGGGACCTAAGCCAATGGTTTGATGAAGCTCTACTCTTACGCTATTATTGGCCTACAATGTATAGAGACGCGTCCGATATCACACTCAAATGTCAGCGATGCCAGTAGCGCATGGGAAAGGGCGGACATATCAGTCCTATCTAGTGTGGCAAAAGGTGTGCATACCCTCACCAGCACGGTCGGTTAATTTCCTCAGCGCCTAAAGAACATGCTGCTACCAGCAGTAATAGGATAGGGAAAGCCCAGGGTCGCAGGACCAGCGACGCGATATAAGAGCCTCACAATTAAGAGTAGAAAGGATATACGACGGGTACATGGGCAGGTAACCCAACCAATATAGAACAAAGAAAGCAGATACGGGGAAAGCCTTACCCCGGCGAAGGAAGCACCAATGATAACGCGTGCTAGCTGATAACCGAGGAGGAGCAAACAAGGAGCAGTAGAGAGCTTCAGCAACACTACCTTTAAGCGATTACACCATGGACATGGATTGCTCTTTTGGCTATAGTAAGCCCCTAATAAAGATCCATGTATTTTTTATTTTTAGTACCTTAAGATTTATTCTTTAATGTTTCGAAAAACTTGCAAAAAGCATCAATGAAAAATTTGCGGTCCCTAGCTAGTTCTGCAACTCTGTTTCTTCTTTCAGTTACAAAGATTCATGCATCAAGTACTTTACCCTTCGTAAATATATTTGGCCCTCCGATGTACATGTACTATTACATTTCCAGGAGAAATAAGAGGAATAAGTTTAACCTACTAATTAAACTTGTCACGTAAGAGGGATGCAACCCCAATGGCAATAGATCAGGTATCCTTGCTAGACACCTTACTAGTCAAGAAGTTGGAGTAAGTATCACATTCCTCACATTCTATGATGGATATGCACAAGACACAATGTGCACGTCTAGCAATATGTCATAATCAATGACGTCGCTTATGGTAGTAGTGGCACACCACACATAATGAAATTTCACTCGCCCATAAGTTTCGAGATACACTTCACTTAATGTACTCATAACAAAGTGCTTGTAGTCACAAAATCCAATGTGAAAAGCAAAAAACCTAAAATAACATGTTTGCGCGCGCGACTACTTAAAGAGTTACACATGTGGAATGTCAATACAAAATGAAGGGTGCATTAAAATGCACGACCACATATACAAGTTATTTACATCCCTACGCTATATACGAATAAATATCGCACATAGCATGCACTTACAGTCAGACAATACATAAATAGGAAAGCTACAATAAGTCCCTGGTGGACTTGGATCTTTTTAACATTCAAGTCAAAGGAATTGAGGAGGCACAACGTTCCTCCCGGAACCTCTTAATATATTGGAAGATACGAAAATCAAGAAGGGCGAGAGTAGGAACGCTAACAGGTACTCCATCAGAGCGACATGGGTGCGCTAACCCTACACCGATTATAGCTCCCTAGGACATCGTACCTCTTTTCTTGGCAACACGTCTTGCATGCCGCTTCAATACATCCTCCAACGAGACCATGTTACTGGTAGGGGCATCAGGAGAGAAGGTGGGTACCCTTAGCTGAGATTCGTTAGGCTTAACATAATAGTCGAGTTCATCTTCCACACCTTCTGTAGGATGCTTCTCCAGGGTAAGTCCGACCATAACCACACTGATGCGCTCGTCCTGGTCTTTTTTAACGACATCTATGATGGGTAAAGTGCACTCCTTTAAAACCAAGCAAGCGGCATTGAACTTATCATGCGCTCGAGAGTAGTAGAAAGGTACTTCCTCGAACAGCCTCACCAGCAGACCTACCTCTGAAGTGCGCTTCATGGCGAGGCTCTGACCTTCCAATTTGGCAGCTTCTAGAACATCACAGGCTGCCGCGCACACATTAGGAGAATCTAGGCCACCTTTAGCACCCAAGGGGAGACAATATCGAACTAACCAGTGTTTCTCTACGCGCACAGCTGACAAAGGGGGATATAACTCTTCGTCTAAATCCGCACTTAGGTGCCCCAAGACTTTACCGCTATTAGTAAAGTATGGTTGACAATTCGCGATGAAGTCATCACAGTTAGCAACAAACTTATCCTTACATTCCTCTAGCAGCGCCATAGCACATTAGTTGTCGGACTTTTGCTTCTCATACTTCTTACGTTGGCAAGCTAGGGATTCTTGCAACAAAGTTTTTTCATCCCCCAAACACTGGATGGAACATGCGTTTAGGCTATTGATACCCTTGAGGTAAGCCAATCTTACTGTTTCACGAGCAAGTTCCATGTCTTTTTCTTCCATAACCGGGGGGGGGGGGGGTTAAATAGATATATGCTCAAGTTGTCGCGATAAGTCGATAATCTTTCTGTTTAAGTGTGACACAGGCATAACTTCGTGCGTCGCACCAATCGCTAGGTCTGTCATCAAATCCCCATCAGGTAATACGCCTAATAGTTGGGCGCTGATATGAGCTTAAACTCATATCCTTTTAACAACAAATAACCCTAAAACATGAAGCAAAATACCAATTTATCTTGCAAAAACAGTGTTATGTGGTATGTTTGTGTTTGTGTACACTTGTGTAGGTAAAAGGATACATTTTCAAGCAAACAAGGAAAAATCAAGCTCAAATGGATGAAAAAGACAATGAAGGATCAAAAGTGACAAGACTTTGAAGTACAAGGACCTATCTTGACAAACTGCCAAAGTTGAAGGACTAAAGTGCAAATATTGTAAAAAGTCAAGATCAAAGTCAAAATTGGTCAACTATCAAGTCAACAAAGTCAAAGGGTCAATCCTGCTCAAAGATGAAGTTTGGAGGACTTAAAGTGTCAAAGAAATAAAGTTACAAGCCTTTAATGCAATCTGCCAAAGTACAAGGGTTGAAACTGCCAATATTGGAAAGTTACACAAGTTCAATCCATGTGACAAAGAATTGGCCAATGAGAAGAGAGAAAAGATATCACACGGATCACCAACTATTGCATTTATTACCCACTCACAGCCGCCATTCATTTAATGACAAATCATAACAGTGTGATCCGTGTGATCATTTTTCAACCATTCACATGTTGACACGTGGCATCTTCAAGAAGGCAAAATTTTCCCAGGATCGTTTTTGAGCTAGAGACGATTTCATGAAGAAGTATAAACATCAAAGTTGCTCAATTTTGAGAGACGAATTCAATGGATATCATCAATTAACATTTAATCCACTCAATCAAGAAAGCCCAAATCATTGTTCATACCTGGAAATCATTTAAGCAGAATTAGTCCACGTGGAGAGCTGGGATTGGTCCTGACACGTCACCAACCCCAACAACCATCTTCCTCAAGTCTATAAATAGATTGATAGGGCCTCATTTGTACTTGTAGCTTAATTTTGTAAAAACACACACTTCTCAATTTCCTTTCAATTTTCCTTCCTCTTTACCCTAACTACTCAAGAGTCTGACAAACTCTTGAGTTAGTTAGTTAGTTAGTAGCTTTCTAACAGCTTTGTAACAACTTTCATTGAATAAAATTCAAATTTCTCATTTCCCGCCAAATTTGTTCTTCATTCTACTGTTCATTACTTGCTGCTATTGGATTCTTGTGTTGCTGCATTGTGTTTGTTATGATCATTGATTGATCATAACTGACCTTGAAGAAGTTTGGGAGCATTTTGTTGTGATTCCAGTTCAGAACCTAGTTTCATTGAAGTTTTCAAGCATTTTGATGATTTCTGTTGATTGATCGCTGTTTTGATGATTGATTAGCTGAACTAGTGATATGGTGGTGGTTATCACTAGGGTAAGAGAGTTTAGCACTCCTCATCTTCCCAATGGTTTACTACAAAAGGTTTTAAAGTTCTTATTTTTGTTCCACTGAATTTGTCAAGTGCATGATACTTTTCATAGTGTAATCTTGATGTTTGCATGATAAAAGCTGTTTAGAGTTGCTGATTGTTTGATTTTTGATTACTTGTAGCTTAATCTTGTTTTACTGCTTATTGATTTTGGATTGTGTTTAGTAATAGCTTTAATTCAGTCAATTTCCATTCTTTTACCTTAATAGAGTAAAAGTTGTTTTCATTGCTTGCTTGAAGTTTAAAACCATCTCATTTGGAGTCTAAAGTTTGGTAGTGAAAAGCATTTGAATCAGTTTAAACTAGTTCTTTAAAAGACTTTGCAAAAGTTTGTAATCTCAGTTAAAGGAGTGTTTGGTATTAGCTTATAAAAAGTTTTCAAGAATTGAGTCTTGGCATTTTAAAGTTCATTTGCAGTCAATAGGTGGTAATAAAGTGTTTCAAGTCATTTACAAGTCAATTTGAGAGTCAAACAGGCAAATGGCATTGAAAAGGTTTGGGTCATCTTTATGCAGATTTGCTCATTAGAAGTTATCATTTTCATTTGGCTAGAATTCATTCATTACTTGATGAAATTGTACCAAATTTGTTTTCAGTTGTAGCTAATATCATATGGAATCAGATTCCAAGAGCATTCTATATAGTTTTCAATAAGCAAATAGGAATAAGTAAAATTCAGATAAGCAAAGTTGAGGCAAGTTTCTGTAAATTGAAACTGAAAATTTGTATCTCTTAATCCTCTTCATAAACCTGGCCATTTTTCTTCACAAATCCACTTAGAACATAGAGTTACTTGATTTTTGAAAGTTTCAGCTTTTTGGAAAAAAAAAGTTGGTCAACGCTTGGTCAACGATAAGCTCTTTTCAGCTTAATCCATTTTTCTAGCTTATTTATGGATGAAAATTGTTCTAGTTTGATTTCCCGTTCATCTCTTGAATAGCTTAATCAGTTTCAACAAGAAAATCAAGTTGTGATTGTCTAGATTTTGCTGTAGCTTATTTTGGGCTTATTGATAAGTGCTCATTTGCTTATTTCACAACTTTAGCCAAAATTCTTGTTCACACGTAGCTTATTTTGGATTTTAAGAGTTTTGCAACTTGTTTCATTGAATTTGGTTCAGTAATAAGCTCAAACGAGCTTATTTTCAATCTAAACCCGTTTTGGGCTTAATGAGTTCTTGAAATTGCACTTAGGTCCTTCATGTTTTAAACAGTTTATAAACTTTGCTAAACTTCATTGTTTTTAGGGTTTGCAGTTTTTAAGTCCTTGTAGTTTTGAGATTTGTTATTTTCAGTTAGCAAGTTGTTAAATTTGTTACATTTTGGTTAGTTGGTTATAAATTTTACAAATTTGATCCTTTTAGTTAATTGATTTGCACTTTTAGTCCCTAGACTTGTTAGAATTTACATTTCAAGCATTTATCTTTCCTAAAATTTACATTTTCAGTCCTTTAAGTTTCATATTTTACATTTTGAATATTACTTGAATAAAAACTTGGTATTTGCAAGATGTTTTACATATATGTAGGTAATATTTTTCCTTTGTGCAAGACTTTGTTGAATTAGCAAATAGAATATCCAAACAAGTTTAACAACCAAAAACAGTTAAAAACCCGATATTGGTTGGACTTTCCATTAGCAAGAACTGTGAAAAAAAAGAACGGCATTATACTCAATTTCAAATGAGCTTATTCCCACGAGACTTGTGACCGGTTGGAGGGTTTGCATTGATTATAGAAAAATCAATGAGGCAACTAGGAAAGACCATTTCCCGCTTCTCTTTATGGATCAAATGCTTGAACGATTAGCGGGAAATGAGTACTATTGTTTTCTTGATGGCTTTTCGGGTTATTTCCAAATACCCATTGACCTTAAGGATCAAGAAAAGACCACATTCACTTGTCCTTACGGTACATTTGCTTACAAGAGGATGCCTTTTGGCTTATGTAATGCACCGGGGACGTTTCAAAGGTGCATGATGGCCATTTTCCATGACATGATAGAGCAAACCATGGAGGTTTTTATGGATGACTTTTCCATTTTTGGAAATTCATTTAGCTCATGTCTCACCAATCTTGAGAGAATGCTTAAGCGTTGTGAGGAAACACGTTTGGTGCTTAATTGGGAGAAATGTCACTTTATGGTGAAAGAGGGGATTGTTTTAGGACACAAGATATCCAATAAGGGATTAGAAGTTGATCGAGCTAAAATTGATGTGATTGCTAAACTTCCCCCACCCACCTCAGTTAAAGGTGTGAGGAGTTTCTTAGGTCATGCGGGATTTTATAGGCGCTTTATACAAGATTTTTCTAAGATAGCTAGACCGATGACTCACCTCTTGGAGAAAGAGGCTCCTTTCATTTTTAACCAAGATTGTTTAGACTCTTTTGAGACTCTTAAGGAAAAATTGACTAAGGCTCCCGTTTTGGTTTCTCCAAATTGGGAATTACCTTTTGAGCTTATGTGTGACGCTAGTGATTATGCGGTGGGGGCCGTCTTAGGACAAAGAGTTAATAAGCATTTTCAACCTATACACTATGCGAGTAAAACCATGACCGGTGCACAACTTCATTACACTACCACGGAAAAAGAGTTGCTTTCTATAGTATATGCTTTTGAGAAGTTTAGACCATATCTTGTGCTTTCCAAAACCATAGTGTATACGGATCATTCCGCTCTCAAGTATCTTATGACAAAACAAGATGCTAAGCCTAGGCTTTTGAGATGGGTTTTGTTGCTTCAAGAGTTTAAGATAGAGATTCGTGATAAGAAAGGGGCCGAGAATTTAGCGGCGGATCATTTGAGTAGACTTGAGCATCCTTTTCAAGGAGATTTCCCACACCAAGAAATCAATGAATCCTTTCTATTAGAGGAGCTCATGTCTATCTCTTCCCAAGAGGATGCCACACCTTGGTTTGGGGATATCGCAAACTATCTTGTGGGCAATGTGCTTATTGAGGGTCTTACTTATCAACAAAAGAAAAAGTTTCTTAAGGAAGTTAAGTATTACTTTTGGGATGATCCATATCTTTTTAGGCAATGTGCGGACCAAATCATTAGACGGTGTGTAGATGGGCCCGAGGCATTTAAGATCTTAGAGGCATGTCATAAAGGACCTACGGGTGGACATTTTGGGCCTAACTACACCGCCAAGAAAGTCTTTGATTCGGGTTACTATTGGCCTTCCATTTACAAAGATGCCCATGAAATGGTGAAATTTTGTGATGTTTGTCAAAGACAAGGAAAAATTACACAACGTGATGAGATGCCACAAAATTTTATCCAAGAGTGTGAGATATTTGATGTATGGGGCATTGATTTCATGGGACCTTTTTCCATCCTCTAAGGGAAACAAGTATATACTTGTGGCGGTGGATTATGTGTCCAAATGGGTGGAGGCTAAAGCCTTACCTACCAATGATGCTCGAGTGGTTGTAAAGTTTTTGAAACAATTGTTTGCTAGATTTGGTGTACCTCGGGCCATCATAAGTGATCGTGGTACGCACTTTTGTAATGATCAATTCACGAGAGTTATGAAGAAATATGGAGTGAATCATAGACTTTCTACCGCGTATCACCCTCAAACAAATGGTCAAACCGAGGTCACAAATCGTGGTTTAAAGAGAATTTTAGAGAGAACGGTGGGAGAGCATCGAGCTTCTTGGTCGGATAAGCTTGATGATGCTTTGTGGGCGTTTAGGACGGCTTTTAAAACACCAATTGGTTGTACGCCTTATAGGCTTGTCTATGGAAAAGCGTGCCACCTCCCATTTGAGTTAGAACATAAGGCATCTTGGGCTCTCAAGTGGGCTAACTTTGATTTAAACCAAGCCGGTTCACATAGGAAAGATCAACTCAATGAGATGGATGAGTTGAGAGCCAATGCCTATGAGAATTCTTTGCTTTACAAGGAAAAGACTAAGAAATTACATGATGCTAAGATCAAGAATCGTGAGTTCAAAGTTGGAGAGCCGGTTCTCCTCTTTAACTCAAGATTGAAGCTTTTTGCGGGCAAGCTTAAGTCGAGATGGTCCGGTCCATTCACTATTGCTCAAGTGTTTCCATATGGAACTATTGAGTTGTCCCAACCCGATGGTCCAAATTTTAAAGTGAATGGTCACCGTGTTAAACATTACTTTGGGGAGGACATTTCCGTTGAAATGGTCCAAGAGGTCCCCATTTTCCCCATGAATTAATTCATTGAGGGACGAGTCGAGCTAGAGACTCATTAACTCAAGCATCGTATAGCTAGGTTTAGAGTGTTGTAGGTTAGAAATAAAGGTATAGACTTGGAGATAAGTGTAGGGGAGACCTTCTTTTGTCTTCATGATTGTTTGTAGGGTTGCTCACTCATCTCATGCTTTGGAGCTTATGGAGGAGGCCCTTGTATCCGGTTCACTTCGTTACTATAGTGATTTTTCATTGACACCTTGTGCTTCAACATGATGTCACTAATAGTTGTCCTTTCCTTAACTTGGGTTAAGCAAAGTCTATTCATTGTCATAAGTGTTGGGGAAGTTTTTATACTTCCATGCTCTTAAACATTGAGGACAATGTTTAGCTTAAGTGTAGGGGGGTCTTCTATCGAAGTGACCTTACCTAGAATTTGTCATTGTCTTGCATGATAACATGGAAAATTGAATTTTCAACATTTTTCAAATTTTTGATCTACTTTGGCCACCAAAAATATGCATTCATAATTTTTGCATCAATCATTTTTCATTTGCATAACACATTTGCATTGTACATATTTCTTCTTTATTTTTCATCAAAAAAATATAAAAAGAAAAAAAAATATAATAAAAACATGGTTTTAACAAGTTTAGATTTCTTTGACATATTAGGCCCGCCATGGATATTTTGACTCAACCCGAGTTTGCTTATCTTAGCCTTCTCTAGCTAGTATCCTTAACCATGTAGTCCTTCATTGGTCTATTAGGCTAAGCATCCACCAATTTCATTATTTGAAATTTTAAATTTGTGGAGAATGGGAGATGATAGAGTTGAAGCAAGTATAAAAGGGCTAGATAAACTTCATGATAATTACTTGTGGCTAAACCCTTCTCTTCTTTACCTCTAATTTCTTCGCATGTATATAATTGTTAATAAATAATCAAGTACGGTTTTAATTGGTTTGTAATCTCTTATGCATTTTTGGCTAATCATTTATGGTTGATATGAGTACGTCTTAAGATTCTAAGTTAGCACGTTTTATGTGTACTAGACTTATGTCATGCTCCATACTTAGCGGGTGTTTTTCCTTTTCTTCTTTTCAAATTTCTTTGTGAGGAATAAAGAAAAATAAGAGCGGTTATGAAAAAAAATGAGTGGCTAGAAAAAAAAGAAGAAAAAGAAAGAAAAAGAAAAAAAAATAATGCAAGACTCCCAAGAGGGGCAGTGTGGTGTTAATTATAGGGACTATTGAGTTCCAATATTACCTTGACGGGTTGCGGGGATTCAATAGATTGCTCCAATCCAATATTGCCTTGACGGGTTGTGGGGTTGAAGATCCAAAGTCTCAAAAAGATGGCGGATGTAAATTATTGCGTGAGTTTTATTTTCCTTTCCTTAGCGAGTGTGTAGCTACTTATGAAAGCATGACATGAGGATTTTACACATAAGGCGAATGACTTATTACTCTTAAAACGGACTTATATTAATTGTGAGCGGTTTTTCAAGCAATGGATGAGAGGATTACTTAGGATTAAAACCGTGCTTCCTTATTTTGGGATTTTACACTTCTTATACTTCACACTTGAATAAATGACAAAATTGGCCCACAAGCAATTTGCTCAAATAATAACCGGTTCCACATTTAATTGTCATGAATAAGTTGATGCACTTTTTACTTGTGAATGCAATGATCCCATTTTTAAGCTTGGTATGGGGAAAGTGAAACTTGAGGGTGATAAATGTCCATGGTACCCAAGCCCTAATCTAAGCCATTGAATTCTTTATGAGTTATTTCCATCATAACCATTTCAAGAAAAATCAAAAAGATATAGATAGAATTGTATTTTGTTCATTGCATTATTAAAAGTCAAAATCATGCATCATTTAGTTTAGAGTAGTGTAGATGCATCTCATATGGCCAAGGTGGATTAATTATGAGGGAAATGTAAATTTGAGCTTTAATATATAATATTGCATGAGGACATGACAATGTTCAAGTGTAGGGGATTTTGATATGAGCTTAAACTCATATCCTTTTAACAACAAATAACCCTAAAACATGAAGCAAAATACAAATTTATCTTGCAAAAACAGTGTTATGTGGTATGTTTGTGTTTGTGTACACTTGTGTAGGTAAAAGGATACATTTTCAAGCAAACAAGGAAAAATAAAGCTCAAATGGATGAAAAAGACAAGGAAGGATCAAAAGTGACAAGACTTTGAAGTACAAGGACCTATCTTGACAAACTGCCAAAGTTGAAGGACTAAAGTGCAAATATTGTAAAAAGTCAAGATCAAAGTCAAAATTGGTCAACTATCAAGTCAACAAAGTCAAAGGGTTAATCCTGCTCAAAGATGAAGTTTGGAGGACTTAAAGTATCAAAGAAATAAAGTTACAAGCCTTTAATGCAATCTGCCAAAGTACAAGGGTTGAAACTGCCAAATATTAGAAAGTTACACAAGTTCAATCCATGTGACAAAGAATTGGCCAATGAGAAGAGAGAAAAGATATCACACGGATCACCAACTATTGCATTTATTACCCACTCACAGCCGCCATTCATTTAATGACGAATCATAACAGTGTGATCCGTGTGATCATTTTTCAACCATTCACATGTTGACACGTGGCATCTTCAAGAAGGCAAAATTTTCCCAAGATCGTTTTTGAGCTAGAGACGATTTCATGAAGAAGTATAAACATCAAAGTTGCTCAATTTTGAGAGACGAATTCAATGGATATCATCAATTAACATTTCATCCACTCAATCAAGAAAGCCCAAATCATTGTTCATACCTGGAAATCATTTAAGCAGAATTAGTCCACGTGGAGAGCTGGGATTGGTCCTGACACGTCACCAACCCCAACAACCATCTTCCTCAAGTCTATAAATAGATTGATAGGGCCTCATTTGTACTTGTAGCTTAATTTTGTAAAAACACACACTTCTCAATTTCCTTTCAATTTTCCTTCCTCTTTACCCTAACTACTCAAGAGTCTGACAAACTCTTGAGTTAGTTAGTTAGTTAGTAGCTTTCTAACAGCTTCGTAACAACTTTCATTGAATAAAATTCAAATTTCTCATTTCCCGCCAAATCTGTTCTTCATTCTACTGTTCATTACTTGCTGCTATTGGATTCTTGTGTTGCTGCATTGTGTTTGTTATGATCATTGATTGATCATAACTGACCTTGAAGAAGTTTGGGAGCATTTTGTTGTGATTCCAGTTCAGAACCTAGTTTCATTGAAGTTTTCAAGCATTTTGATGATTTCTGTTGATTGATGGTTGTTTTGATGATTGATTAGCTGAACTAGTGATAAGGTGGTGGTTATCACTAGGGTAAGAGAGTTCAGCACTCGTCTTCTTCCCAATGGTTTACGACAAAAGGTTTTAAAGTTCTTATTTTTGTTCCACTGAATTTGTCAAGTGCATGATACTTTTCATAGTGTAATCTTGATGTTTGAATGATAAAAGCTGTTTAGAGTTGCTGATTGTTTGATTTTTGATTACTTGTAGCTTAATCTTGTTTTACTGCTTATTGATTTTGGATTGTGTTTAGTAATAGCTTTAATTCAGTCAATTTCCATTCTTGTACCTTAATAGAGTAAAAGTTGTTTTCATTGCTTGCTTGAAGTTTAAAACCATCTCATTTGGAGTCTAAAGTTTGGTAGTCAAAAGCATTTGAATCAGTTTAAACTAGTTCTTTAAAAGACTTTGCAAAAGTTTGTAATCTCAGTTAAAGGAGTGTTTGGTATTAGCTTATAAAAAGTTTTCAAGAATTGAGTCTTGGCATTTTAAAGTTCATTTGCAGTCAATAGGTGGTAATAAAGTGTTTCAAGTCATTTACAAGTCAATTTGAGAGTCAAACAGGCAAATGGCATTGAAAAGGTTTGGGTCATCTTTATGCAGATTTGCTCATTAGAAGTTATCCTTTTCATTTGGCTAGAATTCATTCATTACTTGATGAAATTGTACCAAATTTGTTTTCAGTTGTAGCTAATATCATATAGAATCAGATTCCAAGAGCATTCTATACAGTTTTCAATAAGCAAATAGGAATAAGCATAATTCAGATAAGCAAAGTTGAGGCAAGTTTCTGTAAATTGAAACTGAAAATTTGTATCTCTTAATCCTCTTCATAAACCTGGCCATTTTTCTTCACAAATCCACTTAGAACATAGAGTTACTTGATTTTTGAAAGTATCAGCTTTTTGGAAAAAAAAGTTGGTCAACGCTTGGTCAACGATAAGCTCTTTTCAGCTTAATCCATTTTTCTAGCTTATTTCTGGATGAAAATTGTTCTAGTTTGATTTCTCGTTCATCTCTTGAATAGCTTAATCAGTTTCAACAAGAAAATCAAGTTGTGATTGTCTAGATTTTGCTGTAGCTTATTTTGGGCTTATTGATAAGTGCTCATTTGCTTATTTCACAACTTTAGCCAAAATTCTTGTTCACACGTAGCTTATTTTGGATTTTAAGAGTTTTGCAACTTGTTTCATTGAATTTGGTTCAATAATAAGCTCAAACGAGCTTATTTTCAGTCTAAACCCGTTTTTGGCTTAATGAGTTCATGAAATTGCACTTAGGTCCTTGATGTTTTAAACAGTTTATAAACTTTGCTAAACTTCATTGTTTTTAGGGTTTGCAGTTTTTAAGTCCTTGTAGTTTTGAGATTTGATATTTTCAGTTAGCAAGTTGTTAAATTTGTTACATTTTGGTTAGTTGGTTATAAATTTTACAAATTTGATCCTTTTAGTTAACTGATTTGCACTTTTAGTCCCTAGACTTGTTAGAATTTACATTTCAAGCATTTATCTTTCCTAGAATTTACATTTTCAGTCCTTTAAGTTTCATATTTTACATTTTGAATATTACTTGAATAAAAACTTGGTATTTGCAAGATGTTTTACATATAAGTAGGTAATATTTTTCCTTTGTGCAAGACTTTGTTGAATTAGCAAATAGAATATCCAAACAAGTTTAACAACCAAAAACAGTTAAAAACCCGATATTGGTTGGACTTTCCATTAGCAAGAACTGTGAAAAAAACGAACTGCATTATACTCAATTTCAGGCGCGTGTAGGGGGAACAAGATAATTGTGAAAATCTTCAATATTCCAGGAGGGTAGGAAGGTGATCGTAGGGGCAACGATCGTGAAGGATCAAATATGTGATCTTTAGCACTATGTAAACAAACGCGACAACAGTTATCAATAATGGGCATTGGTATGCATTAGAAAAGCAGAGTAAACAGTGGAGATGGAGGTTACCTTTGGAGTGTAGTTCCAATTCAATGTCTCATCAGCGAGCCTCAACAAGTTGTACTTGTGCGAGGCCTGGCAGGTGTGGATCGAGTTCTCTTGGGGATTGTCCTGATCATCAGGGTAGGTAATCTCTTAAAGCCAGGAATGAGAATATTATTCTAGCCTAACATTACGAGCGATTAATCTTTGGAAGATGTGTGATTTTCTTATAAACCTTCATCATTTGAGGACGAGGTCTCCACAATCCCGGGGACACTACGAATGGGCATGGCGTTCAGCGCCACTATTGTACATGCGTCATTGATTGCAGGGGGCGAAGATGGCTCGAAAACGAAGGTCCGCCTACCAATAAGCATCCCACGTGCAAGTTCCTCTAGGGTATAGGGTTAGGGGCGCATGATTGTTGAGCAAGGATGTTACCGTTTCACTAGTTGTGAGTAACTAATAACTGCGAAAAGAAAAAAAGAGGGGCAAATTAGGTTCAAGGATAGGTATGTAAACTTGCATATATGTACGAGTATTAATTTTATAAAGTGAGCATATTACCATGGCCAAAATCATCAATGTATTGAGGAAGTTGCCCTATCGGCGTGAGAGCACGACAACTGAGGCCCAAGGCGTATAAAGTGATTTAGGGAACTCTTACATTAGGATACGATCGATATTTATTCTCTCATCGACTTTCTGCTAAAGGTACTTAGGAGGGGTCGTTCGTCCTTTATCATTATTTCCGGGGTAATAAATCCGTACTCAAAAGGGAAGATAGTATTGTCTATCCAGAAAAACTTATCGTTTCCACTTCTTTAGCGAGTCAAGTGTTGTCTCGTAACACTAGAGGGGACCAGTGCGTTTGGGGAACGATATCCATCTATTAATCCAGGAAGGACGACATAAGGCGCGAAACAAGTTGATGGTCGAATCTACATTCTTCAAACAACAATTGATTTCTAAATTAGAGATCTTCGCTGCACCAATGCAATGTAGTTGGGATATATGGATGTTGTATAAGTTAAGGATGTCAACGAGGAAACGGCTTAGTGGTATCCGGTTTTTGGCAAACTCAAAAAACCTTGTGTACACGCCAACCTTGCATAAGGATAGATCCCTATATGGGATTTGCGATTTGGTACTTCAGGGCGTAGAATACCAGGGATATGGTATTTTGCAACAAACTGGCATAACTCCTGTTGCGAAATGTGTGATTCTACGTCAAATAGTTGTTGCACCATTTTCCTTCTACATCAAATATATAGGCATGGACGCAGAGCAAAGTCTTTTGAAGGTTTTAAGAATGGTAGTAGATGGATATAAAAATGAAGAAGACTGATCGTCGGTATAAGGTTTAGTATTTACAGAGGCTGATACATCATGCGACATGTGTCGGATGCTTATTTAATCCAATGGTGGTGGTTGAGTTTTTTGGTATGATGTGGCTAGAAATTTTCTCGATTTCCAATAAAAGTGGATGTAAAACCCACATATAAATGCCATGAACAGTACACTATGTAAACATACCAACCAATTAAAACTTTCCTTTTATGTCATGTACACGTGTCACGAACATTAAATTCAGAAACTACGTACGTGTTAATGCACGATAATTATTAAGTACGTGATAATACACGATAATTATTAAGTATAATAATTATAATCACGAACATACGATCACGAACATTTACGAACATGATAATTATTATGTATAATAATTAGAACATGACTACTAGAACACGATATTTGCACGTAGTATTTATAACACGAACATTTAACACGAACTAGAACAAATAATAAACATGAACGAACAAGTAAATGAATTAAATATGGAAAAAGCCCGGTTTGCCCTTGTGGCCTTATGGTGGCCGCGGACAAGGAAGACAAGAGGGGGGCCGAAGCCCATTTTGATTTTGACTAAAGGAAAGTAAAAACACAGGATTTATCATAATAGAATTTTTACAGAAAAAGTAAAAACCGTACCCCTCTCTCTTCCTCTTGTCGCCGGCTACACAAGGACACCAGGAGGGTATTCGGTGGTTTTGATCTTTGATTTTGGGTGAATCATGTTCGTATTATTAGTTCTTTTCTAATTACGCGTTCGTTATCACAATAACCTTTATCTTTTTGTTTCAATTTTCTTTTTATTATGTTCATGTGTTTAGAAAATAAAAACATAATTAAAACATGTTAGATCAATACTAGAAACAAGGAAAAAGATTAGTTTTGGTGGGTTTGTGGTTCGGCCGACACACAACCGAGAGAACCAAGCTCTCGGCTTGGTTTGTTTCGCACCAACAGCCGATACCTCATGGTCTCGGTGTGGTTTGGTTGCTCGGCCGTAGGGAATAAGGGACCCCGACGTGAGTCAGGGTGGTGTTTGGTTTATGTTGGGTCTCGGCGCAGCAGCAACAACACCATCGGCTTAACCTGGTGGTTGTTTGTGTCGAGCAGTGGGAAACGCGAACACGGCAGGGGCAACCACCGGGCTACTGTCGGTGGGAATATTGCTCGAGCAGTGCGAAGCCACAGTGCGCAGCAGTGGCAGCAGCCGCCGATGTTGGCGGCGCAACCACCATCCGCCACGCAGCCGCGGCTATGGGTGGTTGGCGTCGGGTTTTTGGTTTCTTCACGGGTTCAGGATCGGGATTTAGTTTTTTTACAAGTGATATGTTTTTAGAAGAATTAAATTAATTAACATGCTAATAATAATTAATTGAATTTAAATCATGGACTTAGGGTATATTACTTAAAATAAATAATACATGTTTTAACCTAAGTGTTTTACCATTTAATTTAGACTATAGTTATTAATTGATTATTAAAACATAGACTTTAATTAATTAATAAAACATGACTTAGGTTATAATTGTCAAATATAATAATTCATGTTTATCCTAAGTATTTTATTTATACTAATTTAATTAAATCATTCTTTATTTAATTAAATCTCATAACCTATAGTTTATTAAATTACCATGACATTTACTAAATAAACTATACTATTAATTACATGATTTAAAACTTTTAACAAGTAAACACTAGCTTATATTATTTGCTTATTGATCCATCTTATTTCTAAATATAGAAACTTTCTATTTCAGGAAACTTACTATTTTTGTAAACTTTCTATTTTTAGAGACTGATCTATTTTTGGAAAATTTCTATTTTTAGAAACTTTCTATTTTTTGAAACTTTCTATTTTTTGAAACTTTCTATTTTTGGAAACTTTCTATTTTTGGAACTTTCTATTTTTGGAAACCTGCTACTTTTAGAAAGTTACTTATTATTACACAACAAGTATAATTATACAAGAATACAAGATAACACATAATCAGAAATACATGAAATACATGATTAATACAATATATCATTTAAAGCAGTAAACAAGACAAGAACATATAAAACAAGCTAAGAATACGCTATAACCAGTAACGTACTCAGTAATCAGAAGATTTATACATGTCCCTTATTTATGTAGCATTAGTGAGGTCGGAGTAGGACTATTCATCCTTTCATCTTTCCTCTTTCACTAGACACAAGGTACGGATTTTCCGTCCTTTAGTATGGACATTCCTTCCTTATTAGGATTCCTGTTTGCAGCCAACTTTTTTCCCAAGTATATGTTTTATATGTTTTGATTATTTATGTTTAGTTTTAAATGCCAAAGCAATATACATGCATGACCAGTGTCACCTAGTTATGGAGGTACCATAACCGTAACCCTGGAGGCACGAGTGTTATGACTTCCCCACGGCAACGTGATTGCTCGTGGCGTCCTTTTTCAGTTTGGCCTTATATTTATATTTTCATGTGGGGCGCATGGGTGCATCCTAGTTACATGATTTACAGGATTTTCATGGTGAATGCGATGTGTGCCTTGCATCCTTCACAAGGAGTTGATCCCTCCTACCCAGACTAATTAATTAGAGGCAACCCCTCTAATTGGATGATGAGGTCTCCCCTCCAAGTATTCATGCACGATGGAACCTCATGACCTATATGGGCTATTAGCTAATTAATACAGATTTCATATAAAAACATAAGTCTTTTCAAACTATAATACCAGTTTTATGAACATGTTTCAGGTTATCTAGGACTTATACTTTTATATTCGTTCACTGGGCGTTATGCTCAGCCATTTTCCTTTCATGTTCCCAAACGGCAGGTACTCAAGGACGCTCGTAGACTTTAAGAGTATGTGCATACGGATTGGAAGCTATCTAGCCTTCATTACTTTATGCATTTCCATACATTTCGCTACTTTATTTCTTTGGGCATTGTTTAGTCCTTTTCCATTTTAGTACTTATATTCATGTGTGCGAGCTTATACTTGGATTATCGATGTTTATTTCTGGTATTATCATTCATGGTTATTTAATATTTTTAGACATGTACCTTGCATGCTTTGATGACATCCCATATTACCTGTGATATTCCATTTACCAAAATGGGATGTTACAATTATGGTATTAGAGACACTCCTGAGCCGTTCGAGATGGTGGGGCAAACCTCATCGAGGACGATGAGTCCCGAAGGGGGGGTGATTGTGACACCCTAGGCAAATCCCACATAGGCTATGACCAGGAGAGATCCATGGTTCATAAGATAACAGTCGCCTTCTCATGACACAACGCGTTTTATGGTCTACTGCTCGTGGGGTTCTTAGGAACTGGCAGTTAAGCGTGCTCATGGGAGTGTAGTACTAGCTTGGGTGACCTGCCGGGAAGTCTTCACAAGAGGGCCATAAATCAAAGCCGTGAGCTTGTGGGCAAAGCGAACAATATTATGGTATGAGTAGGCAGGATGTTATAGTTGATGCTAGTGGTCTGAGCTTGCGGGCAAGGCCAAAGCCTTAGAATATTGATTTTTAACCATGTAATAATTTCATTATGATACTTAGTAGTGTATAGTCTATAATCCGCGGCAAGGGCCTGCGACCACTAGACTGGGGGACATGATGACGTATAGTCCCGAGTTGGGCTGGATAGCCCGACCCACGGGTACCACCCGTATCCGTGGGGTATGGATCATACATGAACAGCGCGCGCATAAAGCCCATGAGGCCCGGTAAGCCGTTGTCACACGTGGTTAATTACTAAGCCGTATTCTTGTCACCCTGCGACAAGATCAAATAAAATATAATTCAACTTAGGATTATATTCGCCTAAAAGGGAAGAGATATACAATCACCTTAATTATGCGATACATATCAACTTATTTTTGGGCATTATCTCTTCTTTAGGCCGCAAGATTAGGAGAGCCCAACCAGCACTCTCTCGGGTATAAACGGAACCTACGAGGTTCTACAAAGGTATGATATTCGCAATACTCCAACCCTCAACCTAAATCGATCACTTACTCTCACGTCAGAGTCTATCGTGGCGCACGCGCCTACGGTAAGCCTAGCAGTGTCTGTTTATTAGTGTGCAGGGTCTCCAAATAAATTCACTTGGTTCAAGAGACGGAGTCCACAAGAACCCAAATTAAGCCTAATTCGGGTCAAGCGAAGTCTATCCAACTTTTGTATCAACAGTTATTAATGTAATAGTTTGTATATTATGAGGGTTTAATAAAATTTTGATTTGAGACATTTAAAAATAATATGTTTTTCTGATGTGAGACCATAGTAGTATCACTTTGTCTCTTCTCGGAACGGGTGTCACAATTAAGGTATCAGAGAGTCTCCGACCTAGGATTTGACTTGTGAGGATTGGGTAGATTAGGATTTTGCACTTATTTTTATAATGCCGTTATCTTTCATATTCTTAATCATTTTCGCGGTTTCGTTTGTTGATTATTCGAATTGGAGACGACAAGGAAGCTTCTGAAGAGAAACGTAATTTTGGCTAGTGCTTCAAGTACCATTTTCAAAATAATTCCTATTCTATTCGAGCGTAATTTTCTTTCAGTTTATTTTATTCAGTATTGGTGCGACACATATGGTGGTTTCTCTTTCTTTTGACTTACTTTTTTACCCGTAAGCTTTTGAGTGCGATCTACTGGTTCAATTATTTTGAAATTTCCGACGTGTTAGAGTTCGTGATTTATCGGTATGTTTGAAATATGGTTGCTGGATTTTTGATCGGTTAACGTTACTTCCGTGATTTTCCTTTGTGCATAATGTGCTTAGAATATCAGTGTGGGAGGTTTTCATCAATTGTCGCTTCGTGTGTTTCGTATTCCTTAGATCTGGTTCGTACGTTTTCGTATTCATTTCGTTTAATCGTGTTATTTCAATTTCGCGAAATAAATTTCTTTTAGAGGGGAAGAATTATAAAACCCGTATAATCCACCTTAATTTCGAGGACGAAATTTTCTTTTTGGAGGGGAAGACTTGTAAACCCTAAAAATATGTTATGGTGATTGATTTATCTTAAAAACATTTCCTTATGTTAGATCTTGATTAGATCAGCCCTAATATGTTTCAAATAAGTTTTTATATGATTATTATTATGATCTAAAATTGTAATATGATCTATACCCTAAAATGGTTAAAACAAATTAAGACCCAAAGCTGTCTAGTTTTTTTGAGTCATCTTGTAAGGGACGTAAAACAAGTTTCAGTATAGGTTTTGATGTGTTCCAAAAGCCTATGTTTTAGTAATTTGAATCTAGTTTTCATATCTGGTATCCGTTTATTTTTGAACATTTTATTGTCGGGTCACTGTTATTTTCCATGAGGTGTCAAAACTGATTTTTAAGACTAAAAAAGTCATGTTCACTAAAAACGCAATAAAACTTTTAATAATTGGAATTAAGCTAAGCCACATCAGGGAGATGATATTCATATGTTGGAGCATCTCAATGATTTTTTCTAATTTTTTTAGAGCTGGTATAGGTCAAATTAGTCACATAATTATGTATGTTCTGTTTAGACTGTTTTTGGGCTAGGTTGGGCTTATTGGGTCATATCTTGGGTTGGGTAACCTTTGGGCTTTCACCCTTTTAAAGAGGGCTTGTTGACCCATAGGTTGGTCTATGTGATTTTTGTGGGAATTTATTGGAAGTCTTTAATGGGGTAGTTAAGTAGTCAAACATACCTTAATTACCAACAATCTTATAAATTAGGAAACTCATATTTTTGGAAAGTCAATCACCAATTTTGGGAAAATTATATTGTATGATAAATGATCAGTATATGTGATGAATGGTGTGTATTTTTGTACCCTCGGTGACATGATATTAGGATTCCCTTCGTTTTGTATGGGATTTTGTTTGATTTGGCAACAGGGTACGGATATTCGGTTCTCTTAGTAAGAACCCTTCGCTTATCCTTTTGTACTTCTTCCTTTTGAGCATTCCCTAAGCCTTTGCTATGTTCCACTATGGTTACTTGCTGATTTGATATGATTCACTAATCCTTTTGATTTGTTATAACCCTTTGATTTGTTTTGGATTCATATGCTTCTTTTGGACCAGTTATGATATATGCTTTGTTAAGACCTTTGATTTTGAACCCTTATGTCCGAGCCATATTCTGTAACTAGTCATGGAGGTACCATGACCATGTCAACTGATGCACTAACGACATGAGACCATCTGGGGTGGTGTGATTAGACCCTGGCGTTCCCTTTTTGGATTGGCCATTTTGGCCATTTTGTGCTAGTCATGAGCTAGTGTATTTGCTATTCTGTTTTGCAGAGGGCGTATAGATGCATCCTAGGTTTTTGGATTTGGTAAATATGATATGTTTTGTAGTGAATGGGTTGTGTGTGCAATAAACCCTATATCGCTTTCGGTACATTAGGTCTGATCCACCTATATGCATTTATTGGAGAACCATGCAACTTCATGCGATATTTGACTGTTTGACTGATATGATATATGATATGTTATGTGAGCTCGTGGGCATTCCGATACTTTTATTTTGCTCTCATTGATTCTTTATATTCATTACCTTGTTCATATAACTTTGATATTCACAGCTTCCGTTACTACCCTTTACTTTCAGCCTTATTTGTTTATCTATCCGTTCACTGGGTGTTTTACTCAACCGTGTTATTTTCCATGCGGTAGGTTTTAAGCGGGAGGCTGGGATATGAGAGTGTTGGCATGTGTAGACTTACCTAGAGTTAGATAAGTTAGTGATGACATTATTATAGATTTTAAACATTTTCAATTTGGACCCTGTTATTTTGGGGATTTTCTGTTATTAATGTAATATTTTATATATTATGAAGGCTTAATAAAAGTTTCATTTTAGACCTTTAAAAATATTATGCTTCTGGTATGACACCATAGTAGTAGCACATTGTCTCTTCTTGGTGCGGGTGTTACAATTATGATATTAGAGAGTCTACGACCTAGGATTTGACTTGTGAGGATTGGGTAGATTAGGCTTTCGCAAGTATTTTGATAATATCGCTATTTTTCGTAGTCTTAATCATTTTTGCGGTTTTGTTTGCTGATTATTCAAATTAGAGAGGACAAGGAAGCTTCTGAAAAGAAGCGTAATTTTGGCTAGTGCTTCAGGTACCATTTCCAAGATAACTTATTCTATTCGAGCGCAAATTTCTTTCAATTTATTTTATTCGGTATTGGAGTGACGCATATCGTGGTTTCTCTTTCTTTTGACTTATTATGTTCCCCGTAAGCTATTGAGTGCGATCAACTAGTTCAATTATTTTGAGATTTCCGACGTGTTAGAGTTTGTGATTTATCTGTCCGTTTGAAATCTGGTTGCTGAATTTTTGATCGGTTAACGTTATTTCCGTGATTGTCCTATGTGCGTAATGTGTTTAGTATATCATTGTGGGAGGTTTACATCTATCGTCGCTTCGTGTGTTTTGTATTCATTAGATACGGTTCGTACCTTCTCATTTTATTTCGTTTAATCGTGTTATTTTAATTTCGCAGACGAAATTTCTTTTAGAGGGGAAGAATTATAAAACCCGTATAATCCACCTTAATTTTGAGGACGTAATTTTCTTTTTAGAAGGGAAGAGTTCTAAAACCCGTATTTTGAAAATGTGAAATTTTTTCATTTCATTATATTTTGAAAATATTGTTTTCATTTAATTTCATATGTTAGAAATGTGAATTTTGAATTAATTAAGAAATATAAATAGCTAAAACCTTATGTTAAATAATTTTGAAATTTGAGGGATTTTAAGCTAAAGTAAAAAAAAACTTTCCATTAATAGAAATCCGATTTTAGGGTGTTTCTATACACCAAAATGGTTTATTTTTAGGTCTATATTATTTTGGGAATGAAGTGTAAGAAATATGGGATAAAATCTTTTATATTTTAAGTATTATGTTATTTTAAGAAACGAGTGTAAAACTTGGAACATGTCTTTCTCTTATTTAAAAACATGTTATATTTAGTCCTATTCCCTCTAGGAATTTTATACACTGTAGTTTTCATTCATTATCCAAAAACAAATCCTCCATTGTTGGTTTTCTCAAGGTTTTCTCTCTACATCTCCATTGTAGAAACCTTGGACCTTTAGGCTCTTTCTTGGTGATTTCTTCCATCTTTCTCCTCATTCCTTGTGCTTTGGTGCTTTGGTGATGTCTATATCATCATACTCTGTTCAAGTAAGTTTTGTTGAGGTCCTTGTGTCCCCTTGTATGATTTTGTATATTTAATTTTGTTAATACTATAATTTTTAGGGTTATAAACCCTAAAAACATGTTATGGTGATTGATTTATCTTAAAAACATTTTCTTATGTTAGATCTTGATAAGATAAACCTTAATATGTTTCAAATAAGTTTTTACATGACTATTAACATGATCTAAACTTTGTACTATGATCTAGACCCTAAGGATGGTTAAAACAAATTAATACCCTAGGCTGTCAAGTTTTTTAGTCATCTTGTAAGGGCTGTAAAACAAGTTCCAGGATAGGTTTTGATGTGTTTCAAAAGCTTATGATATAGTAATTTGAATCTAGTTTTCATATCTAGTCTCAGTTTATTTTTATGGATATTTTATGGTCGGGTTACTACTGTTTTTCCATGAGGTGTCAAAACTAATTTTTTAAGACTCAAAAAGTCATGCTCACTAAAAACGCAATAAAACCTTTAATAATTCGAATTAAGCTAAGCCAATTCAGGGATATGATATATATATATATATATATATATATATATATATATATATAATATATATATATATATATATATATATACATATATATATATATATATATATTATATATATATATATATATATATATATATATATATATATATATATAATATATATTTATATATATATATATTATATATATATATTATATATATATATATATATATATATATATATATATATATATATATATATATATATATATATATATATATATATAATATATATTATATATATATATATCTTATCTATATATATA